>OY728147.1:674687426-675937426 GCA_963277665.1 Viscum album
ATTTATAAACAAGGTTCATTTTAAGACAATTTTTATAGAATATATTTTTTTAAACACAAATTTGTTTTACAAAAAAACAAAATAAATTTGATTTATGGAAACTTGAGTTCATTAAATATAACTAAATAATATTTATGTTATATAAAATAATATTAAAAACATATTGAGAGTTTCAAAATACTCATACTATTTAAAATAGATGGGTTTTTTTACACATATGATTATTTTTCAAAATTTACATTAAATCTATATTTTCAAAAAAATACCCAAATCTCACCATAAGTAAATTTTGATATTATTATTTTAAAAATGATATTAATATTTCCCAATTAAATTTATAAATTTTTGAAATTAATCTTTTATAAAAACCTTATATGAATAGACTTTAGTTAAAATATATTTCCTTTTTAATTTTAAAAAAATCATAATATTTTTATAATGAATATAACTATCTAATTTTAGGTTAATAAATATGAAATTTAATTATTCTATAATTTAATGTGATGTTAAATTCACCACCCTTATTATAAATTGGGTCCCCATAATTTTATTCAATTATTAAAAATATGGTGAGTTCTTTCCTCATATCATTTTAATATTTCCATGTTGCCTCTTCGACCATATAGTTATTACCTAAAACATTAACTGAGTGACTCACCATATTATACAAGAATCTTACTAAACATCCAAGAATGTAAACCAATTTGTTCTCATATTAAATATTCTCTTCCAACAAAACTACTTCCACTCTCAAAACTTGAGATTAATTCAACACATATTTTCTTAACCTGCAAAAAATGAAATATGTTGTGTACTAGTGATAAAACTATTGTTAAGGCAACTCAGTAGGAATTGAATCCAACTTCCTCTAGTATTTAATTAGGTTAAATGAAGAATTTATTTATATTTCCATTTTATATAAAACACATAACATATTTCCATGAAGATACTTTCATAAATACATGGTCATATATCTTTGAAGATATACATTTCCTTGGATTACTCGGATAACATGTTTGCCTACTCTGGGACATCCTCATATATTAATGAATCAAATGCACCATATTAGATATTTATACTTACGAATATAGTCACATAAACATCCTTTCTCCTTCATCATCCTAAAGATTTATAATCTAAAACGGAATTCCATATAAATCATCAAATGATTCTATCTGAATACTCGAGAAAAAATTAATATTATAAGAAAAAAAAATCGAATAATGATGTTGATCCAAATTTACTTGGTACTTTATTGAAAAAAATGAACTATATCTTCTAAGGTATGAATTATTCACTCATATGGTCTATCATATTGAGGAAGAAAAGTTGTACTGAAATATATTTCTGTACTCAATGACTTCTCATGTCCTTTAAAAAAATGAGATGTGAACCTTAGATTATGGTCCGGTACAACGGAGAGTGGAACTCTACGTAACCTGATAATATCTATTAGATATAGTTAAGAATGATAATCTAGATACTCTAAATCACAAATAAGAATAAAATATTTATATTTATTCAATTGATCAATAATAACCCAAAAAAATGATTACATCGTGAAGTGTTTAGAAATCCTACCATGAAATCGAATGATATTTTCCCAATTCCCTCCCCCACAATAAAAAATATTATTGAATTCTCTTATGTGAATATAATTCCATATAAATATTTTAACAAACAAAATATCATTGTGAATTAAGAAATATTTATTTTCATTTCATCTCACCAACATTACTCATAAATGGCTTTTAACATCATAGTGCTTCCCATATGAGTATAAAATATAGATCTATGAGCATAACATAACTAGTAATTCTTAAAACAGGAATCACAAGGAATAAGAAATCTTTTCCAAACAATAAAACAAATTCTTCATCAATATTAAAATATGTAAACTTACCCTTCTTAACTGATTCTACATTTTTACTACAAATATTAACCCACAATTTCAGGTTTTTATTCTTTTCTAAAAAATTTAATTTCACTAAAACCTTAAAAAACATAATTTTTCCCTACATCCACAAAATCTATTCCAAAATTTATAGAATAAAAAAAGGGGTTACATTCCAATCCTTACATAGTTAGTGTAGCATTATTTTTTAACTCAAGGCATCATCTACTTTTTTTAGTTTTCCATGATATTATTAAAACATGAAATCATAATTCTTGATCGGTTTCATCCATCATATATATCTCATGATTAATTATTTATATGTGAATATACTACTTAAAACTTTTTTGATGAGTATATATTTTAAAATTTACTCCATACAAATGATGCCTCAAAATTTTTAAATCAAAAACCACAACAACTATTTCTAGATAATGTTTATGTTAATTCAACTCATTAGGTTTCAACTAACATAAAGCCTATCCAACTACACGATCATTATCAATTAGGAAACAACTAATTATTTTCAAATAATCATCACTATAGATGAAAAAAATTCTATTCCAGGACGATAGGGCTAAAATTTGAGCATTAACCAATCCTTCATTTATTCTAAAACAATAATCACATTATTATATCTAGTTGAGTTTAACTACATTATGAGTTAACATAGCTAGTGGGATAGAAAAATGAGAAAATTATTAAATAAATAGTATCGGTACTATCATGATAATCTAATAAAATTATGAATATATGTGCTATTTTTTTCTTGGTTATTATTATGAAAAAAATTAGTTTTTTAATAGTCATTCCATCTTTATAAACAATATGTACATGTAAATAAATTTTTTCCAACCAAAATTCATACATACTAAATTTCTAATATAGTTTATTTTATTTTACGGTTTGAGAAAAAATTCTTAGGTTTCCTTAATTATTTTAATGAATTTTGTAATATAAAAAAATTATCAATAAACACAACATTTAAATTTTCTAAGAAATCATGAAAACCATTATTCACAAGATCCATAAGTACATAAAGTGAATTAGAAATCCAAAAGGCATAATTACAATCTCATAGTTCCCATATCTAGTCTGAAATGTTGTATTCAGTATTTGATCCTCCTTTACCTTCAGCTGATGGTACCCATGCATTAGATTAATCTTTGAAAAGTACTATTCTCCATAGATCTAAGGAAAAAATAATCGATATGAGGAAAATGATACTACTTATTAATATTGATGTTATTAAAAGATCTATGTAAAATAACAAACCTCATAGAACCTTATTTCTTAAAAAAATAAGTGCACCCCATGGTGAAGTTCTAGTTCAAAGGAATCATTTATTTAATAATTCCTATAATTTTATTTTATATTCCTAAAGATCCACCTGGTCCATTAAAAATGGAGTTCAAAAATTTGATTAGCCTTTGTAACTATGTAAATATTAAACTCAGCCTCTTGATAAGGAATTAAAATAGTATAATAATAGAGATGAAATTCCATGTATTCATTCACTACTGGCACATCACAAATTTGAACTATTTCATTATATTTAGTAATATTGACTAGGTATCTTTCACTACCATCTCTAATAAATTTATCATGTTCTTGGTATTAATCAAATTAATGATATCATTGAATAAAGATTTAGTGTCACTTAAATATATCTTAGCATGATAAAATGAAAAATAATCCATACCAAAAATGTTATCAAACTCTATATTGGCCAGTTGAGCATGATTTTCATGATATACCAACACACTAATAACCACATGAAGAGTACTATAAATAATGGTTTCTTTAACACATCTATCCCACTTTTCAAGAAAAAATTGTGTCTTAATTTCATATGGTGAATTCCTAATTTACATGAAAGTGTTAGTGGAGAATTATAACCTTATGGCCTATATTGATAAAGGGATTGATGTATGATACATTTGTGTCCTCACTTGAGATAGTTATTGTAGTAAGATATCCTGGTGGCTAGATATGAGGAATGATGGACTTGTATCTTATTCCAAGACTAACAGATGATATATTTATTTTAATAGTATTCATGGAATCAAAACACAACTTATCCTTTGGCTTGGATATGAATCTGGCTAAGTCGATGTTCATGCTACCCAAGTTTTCACAGGATGACCAGACATGTAACACCTCATAATTCTAAATAAAACCCTTATATTCGATAGCGTTCATGACACATGATACCAAGCCAATAAGGGGATATAATACTATGATAATTTTAAATATAATTACTATTTTAAAGGATTTTATATATTTTATATTATTTAATTTACACAACACCACGTTAGTGTGTGTTACACTCATAGGTGACCTTATTCGATGGCTTGCGTTACACACAAGACCGAGTTTTTCCAAACAATAACATATTATTAAAATATTATTGGTTAATATAATAATATATAAACAAGTCATTACAAATAGTGTAAAAAATTATGAAAATCCATATTTTATATAAATATAAAATGAATTCATGTTTACCAACTAATAATAAAAATAATTAGAACCAATTGGATTTGAAAACATATTTTATTATTTTTATACATCAAAAAGAGTTTGGTCTTAATAAATATCATTAATTAAAATATTTAATTATTTTATAGAAATATATATTTCATTTATTAAACTAAATATTTATATATTCAGCCATTAGGTTTGATATGCATAAGATAAGAAACAACCCTTTTTTATGAGTAAAAACCCTATATTTTTATAAAGGAAATTTTAATTCCATTTAACGGCCAACACATTTTAAATATTATTTTTTTCAAATTAATTAATTTAATATGTCCAAATAATCATCATCTTTGATTGAGATTCAATGAAATTGTCCTAGGGTTAATTTTTGGTATTTTTATGTGAAGATTCAATTTTTAGTGAATAGTTAAAAATACTGAATTTTAGTTTAAAAATGATTTTTCATCTAATATGTTTATAAGGATAAATTATAAATTTATTTTGTTTCAATATTATGTTAGATATTATATTTATCCTTCAATACAATTTAGGACACTTTAATCAATTTTTTCATAAAAATTGATTGCAAAAAAAAGTAATCATTAGGACGTTTTTACTTTAAAAACCCCATAGTCATCCTGCCTATGGGACGAATTTTAATTTAATTTATACCACTTCTTTGACTGGAATTTGCGAAAATTGATTCTATATTTGTAATAATAATAATTATTTATTTCTAATAAGATCAATTTTTATTACTAAAAATATTAGAGAATGTGATTAAAATTAATTATAACGAGTTAGGTTAAATTAATATTAATAATGGACTAAACCATACCTTTATTGCCGAAAAAGATCTCTAAAGTTGTCCAATATTCATCTTTTAACCATATATAGTCCCTTTCATATATTTGATAAAATATTTTTCATTATTGGATCCTCTTTCAACATTAAAAATGTGCATGGAATTCCCTTGTTAATATATTACAAGAGTGCCACACCTCCTCCACTATAAAATGACACCAATTATACTCATTCGTTACCCCTCTAAAACCACTAAATTTTAGATAAGATCTTCCCAAATATCTTTCCAAAATCATGCCCTGGACCTTGAATCGTACCTTTTTGATAAATTATTCTAGGGAATTCTTTTCTTACAAACCAAAAGTAGTTACCTGATTAAGATGTAACGTATTCTCTCATGTTTTTTAATTTCATTTCAATTTTCCACCATCTCAAATCAATTTATTAATTTAATATGTAAAAAAAATAGTATAATAAATACACAAGAATTTTTTTATGTAATTTAGTTGACCTAAACCTTCACAAAACTCTATATAATGGATAACAATCAAATTTTTTCTGTGTACGGTGAACTAATGCCTCACAAAAATGTAAATTGTTCATTTTTCCCTTACAACCTCTCAGGGTGGAGATTATGATGGAAAACTGTTTAATATATTGTATATAATATTTTTATAATGTCTTTATTGTTATGTAATTTTTATTTAAAACATACCTTTATACTTCCCATTTTGTGTAAATATGATAATTTCATTTGAGAATGTGTGGAATAATGCCCCCTCAAAGCAAAATGAATTGTTCATACCATACATGGAACATATGATGGTTGTTTTTAATTAACCTATAGAACATATATAACACATATGTGATACTAAAATTATAATATACATATTTATTATTTTTATTTCATTATTTTAATACAATAATAAAATGAAAGTAGCATTCATGCACATGTTCGGTCTATCATCTCCATGAACGGTGAACTTCGTTTTTAATCACCAAATATTATGGAAAACTATAAACACGTATTTACCCATTATATATAATAACTAATTCATTTTAAATATTTTTTAAATGATGAACAAATGATCTAATTAATCGTAAAAACAAATAATTAATTAAAACTTACTCGAGAAAATTTGGCAATTAAATCCCGAAATATTAAAATTAATAATATTTGATAACAAACACATAATGAGATATTATAATAAATTAATATATGATATTATAATAATGAGTAATTCTAACTTATTAGTTAGTAAAATATTTTATACCACTATAAATGGGGCTAAATACAACACAAAAAATATGTATACGGTAAGTTATTTTGTCTCAATTTACATTCTATTGAGACTTATTTTATTATGCACCAATTATCTTTTATTGGCTGTACATACATCCCTTTGACCTGATATATCATTAATATATTTAGTCTAATTATATTATAATTATTATTTAATTCATGTTGAATTACTACATAAATGTTTCAAGTGGTATGGGACACTTCAGAATGTTTAAAGATTATTTTAATTCAAGAATATTTTCATGTCAACATCCCATGTTGTTACATATCATTCATTGAAGTATTATTGATAAATCCAAATTATTTATTAAAAATGGATATTTTATTAGGAAATGTTTTTATTAAATATATGAAGAATTCATTTTACAAGAAATACATGGGTTTGGGACCATCTAATTCAAGCCATGTAACTTGGAGACTGGTTAATGCAAACCATTGATGCATCAGTAGTCACATAGGATGAATTAGTTGGCCAAATAGTTTAAACTACCTCTTGATTTAAAGGTATTAAATTCCTATGAAATGTGATGTCTAATAATTAATAATTGACATCATTTATAATTATGTTATTATTTATCCATGATATCTTTTGACATATCTTTGGATTCATTCCATTTTCAATTCATTTATTTAATGGAATGTGTTTTCTGTTTCCTACCATTCCATATTTATATTACCTTTTCTATGTATTTTTATTACATGTGTTATCAGTTATTTACCATTACATGATAATTTATTCCAATTTATTCATTATATCTTCCACTTTACATGCCATTATTTATCATTTGAGACCACCCTTATTATTTTTCCTTTCAATATGTTATATAGAAGAAATATGTGAATAATAGTTCAAAAATGTATTTTATATAGTTTCAGTATTTATCATGTTTGTATATTTTGTTTCCCAAAGTATAATAGGTTTCATGTATATAATATATACTTCCAAGGTTGCTAAACTGTTTGTTCCTTCATGATTTTATTCCTTGTAATCATGAAAATTAAATAAAATAATACACTAGCTCTGATCTTCTAGGGTTGGGGCGTTACATGACAGGGGATTGATTATTCCATTATTTATATACATATCATTTCATAATGTTTTAAATACCAATTTCACTTATGATAATGATTCTATGGTGATTTATTACTATGTTTTATAACCACTCAATTCATGGGCATCTCAATACATGCTCAGAATTATTTGACCTAGATTTCTAATGATGGAAATTCCCCTATAGAGGGATGTTTTACATGATGAGTACTTCATGAAAAGTGAATATAGGGTAGACTCATGTATCCTTCACATAGATTACATGTTTTTTATTTATTTTTAATTTTTTTATCTATATATTAACCATATATAGGGTTATGTTTATTTTTTTCACAATATATTATAGGATATATGTTATATCATATGTTATGATAATTATTATAGGATCCTTCACTTCCCTTTTTATTGATTTGTTTACTCTAAATATTGTTTTGTTATTGTATAGTCTAATTGTTATCATGTACTAAGGGAATGGTATCAACATGGTGTAACATAATCTCTAACCACTATTTTGTATCATATACAATATGGGGAGCCATAAATAAGGTTTTGTGACCCTCTAGTAGGTTCCTCGTGATCAGTATGGGGTGTTACAAAATGATATTGATAGAATTGATTCATAAATATTTTTTAAAAGTAGAAAATAGATATAATGTTGTTATTTGATAGTAAGGATATTGTTCATGGGATTAGTTACCCTATGTATTATTGATATGAAAGGTTTCCATGGGCGGGATTTAAATATTTTTTTGCATATTTTACAATTTCTGTATTTCACCATAAGTGATTGATATGATTTTGGTGTTATTGTTTATAGATAATTTCTCTTGTAATGATTTTAAAGAGTTCTTGATTTTATCATTCATGGATAAGAATTTAGTTTCATATTTAATGTTCTTGATTCCTTTGATTGATATAACCTGAGAATGTTATAAATGACTATTTATTCATATACATGATTATGATGAATGTGTAGTTATTAATGATATGGAATCTATCATCGTGTAGGTGGTAAGGTTATTTTATGTGTTCTTGTTTATCATGTAATTTTTATCAAAATAAATGTTTCATAAAAAGGGTAATTTGAAATGATATAATGATTATAAATGGTTTTAAATGATTTTTTTAATGGTGTTATGAAGGGGACGTGTTGATAAATGAGTTTCTTTGGATGCATTGTATTTTTAATACTATTTTACGGGTTTGATGAATACAATTAGGATTTTTAATAGGTAATTAACCAAAACTAGTCCACAAAATTTGTAAGTTATTGATTTTTATGATAATATTCCTAAATGAAACTTGGGTTTTAATCATGTTTTATTAGAAAAGGTATAATTTTATTTCGATGGTCTTCATATAATATTTATGTGAATCCAAAAAAAATTATTCAAATTGTTTTCTAAAATTAGTTCTTTTGATAGGTATAAATGGTTCATTATTATAAGGCCAAATTTTTTTAGGCCCATTGGGAACATTAAAATTGTATTTTTATACTAATCTTGTTAGACCCATGGAATTCCATTTTCATGATATGTTTGTGATGATCGAAGATGAATGGGGTTATTTATTTTAATGTGGATCACCCGAGTGAAAATTTTATGAATATACATGTTGGTGAATATATTCCATTAGGGGATACTCTCAGGATAGGTTGTCTAGTTTTTCATGGAGACATGGTTATTATTATACAAATTAAGTTGTTTGATTGATTGTGATATTATTTTGAGATTGATGTGTGACTCAATTTAAAGTTAGTATAGTGGGGCTATGAAATTTACATGGATCTATAGACCCTGAGTGTTATGAGATAAACATTAGTGGTTTATTATTAGGGTTTTTTGGGTAACAACTCATAGTTTTGATGGTATAATTTTTGATGTAGACTTTCACAATTGAATTATAGATTTTGGTGTGAGATTTTGGCTAAAATAATCACATGGACTTTGGTTTCTCTAGGTGGACATTAGTTCTGTAACAATCTGTGGGGTGATCTTGTTAAATAGGATTTGTGTGGGGTGTAACTGGGATTTTCCCCTATACTTGAACAGCAAGTGACTGGGACATTTTATGGAATTGTGAGTAGTCGTGTGCAGTAAATATCACAAAGATTTTAAGTGTGGTTGCTTGAATAGTGTGGGACTGAGAATCTATCATATTCACGTAATTTAGTTGGTATAAAATGTGAATGAGGTTAGATTCTCATGGAAATGAAAAAATAATATAGATATGTTGGGAAATAATTAGACCAACTAATAGTATGGGAGATTCTTTATGTAGTGGTTCACAACTTAATCCAAGACAGTAGGTTATGCAAGTGGCTCCTTCATAGATTCCTAATAAATATTATATAGGGTAAGGTGAATGTTTTGTCTTGGAACCCAAATATAGTACTTAGGGTGATATGATACAATTTTTTTATTCCATGTATTTCTAGATACTATATGATAAAAAGAGTTATGAGTCTTTGATATGAGGTGGAATTCAACAATATCATTGTGAATTAATTTGAGGGACATGGTTTGAAAGGTTTAAGAAATCATGGTTTTTGGTATATGATTTCGATAATGGATCTTGGATGATCTTGTTGATATTTTTAGGTAACATAATTGGGAATATACTTCAATAGTTTTTTGTATGGTTGGAACTATACCAGATTTACAAATCATTTAAAAACTACCTAGAGTTAAATATTGTCTTAAATCTCAGAAGTTCTTCAGGAAGATTTTTTTTAGAGGAGTGTAACTTTGTACCATCTAGTTACCATTTATTTTGTGTATATTTAATGAATAATTGTGGGAGAATTGTGATGTTCTCTATAAATGTGTTTTTGATTATTTTTACTTAGAAGAATTGAGGAAATTGTGTTGGAGATTCATAAGATGACTATGGGGCATTCATGTGTCTATGTGTCATTGTATAATGATGGAATAAAGAGAATCTCTTTTTGGAGGGAATACTGGATGATTATAAGGATTGTTAGTGCCTCTGTAAGTGAATAGTGTTTTAGCATAGTTTTTCATTGGGATCATTGGGTTATATGCTAAGGAAAATGGAGAATTCTTAGTTCTAACAAAGTACAATAGTAGATGGTCTAGTGATGATAGTGGAGGAGATTAATGAGTCTAGAATCTAATAGGCATGAGTCATTTATAAAACTATAGTACATACCAGCATGTTTTAAATTGGTAATGATTCACAAATAATACTAATGTTTTGGGGTATGACTTATGCATAAAGGGAGGAATCTTAGAGGTATTAATGAAATGACACCTCATTCATGGAGTTATAGGAATGTGACTTCATAAATATTTTTCAGTAATAGTCTATAACCTATCATGATTCTATTAATTTAGTAATGAAATTTGGTTTCAGGATGTCTTCATAGGTTTGGAACTCAAGGTGATGGTTTTGATATTTGAGTAATGTTTAACAGAGATGCATAAGAAGAATAATTTTTTCTTGTCATTGTTAGGACCAGGTGAGGCATTGGTTGATAAAAGTGAAAGAGCTATGTCTTTTTTATATTAGGGGAATAATTAATTTTTCAATTGGTTTTAGTAATGTGATTATGTCACCGTGTTTTGTGGAATTTTTGAGTCTTTCAATGTTTATATGATAAGGGGATAAACATGTGTTGTTTAGTAGTGACATAATTTCTCAGTGAATGACCGTAGTGGATTCTAGGGGAACCTAACCCACGTGAATATATAGTTTTCTTCATGTGTGTTATTATTTGTGATTCATTTGTAGATAATAGATAGTGAAGGCCTTGACTTTAAGTTAGATTCTCCATTCAATGGATTCTTGGGGCAAATTATTGATAGAAGAAAAAAGTACATTGAGATATTATATTTCATATTATTTATGTCATATGATTATAAAGAAATATTTAAAAAACCTCTTGAGTAATAATTAGATGTGTGGGATTAGTTACCTGATCTGTTTTACTAGGACATCTAGTGGTAATTTCTTATGAAAAGATTCTTTAGAGGGGGAAATTATAATTTCCTAAAAATTCTATTGTCCATAATGACATGTCTAAAATATTCATTATTTTTTTAGTTGAGAATTATTTGGGTGATTTATTTGGAATATTTCTGGTAATTTTTTATGGTTTCACAGGATTTTAGTGGGCTTTACTTTTTGAGTGAAGTTGGTTGAAACAACGCATATTCCCCAAGGTTATTGTGCATCCTTTTAGAGAAGAGTGGTTGGTTGCCCATGGTTGGAACAAAGTTAGAGTGAATTTTCATACTTTTACCAATTGACCATATGTCTCTAAAAAGAAAAAAAAATATAAGATTATATCCTGATTTAACCAATTGTGCAACCGAAACATATTGTTTCTTTGAAGAGGTATTGATCCCCGAACTATTGGTCAACATTTTGATAAACCATGTGACCAATCCATGAACATGATAATAATTAAAAATAAATTTTATTTTTAAAATGAAATCCATTAAATTATTAATTATACCTCTTACACCTATGGATCCAAAACCTATGAATTCTAATGGATTTTATTGGTGATTTTTATACATCTAGGGCGGCATATATGTATATATCGAGAGGTCAATCCTAGGGATTTTAATATATGTGATGGTTTTTCTTATATTATTCCTATTTATGATATATATTTTAATATATCATTAAATAAGACCCTATATTTTAACTATTTTGGTAGTATCTAAGAATTTCAACATCACAAAATTTGATTCATTCTAGACTCTTGAAAAAAGGAATATGGTAGGTTTTTTTTTTCATGATCAATAATTGTTTTAAAAAATATGTTTGATACATTATATCTTATTGGGTAAGTGTAAATTTATCCTACCTATTGAAAATTTATTATTATTTTATCATTACTATTTAATATCTATGTGATTATTTGGGGATAGTTCCAGTTGTTGTTGATGTGTGATCTTGTTTCAAGTGTAAAATTGTGATGATGGCTCTGATATTATTAGGGTTGGGGGATCCCTAACATGTTATTAAAATTATATAAAATTTTATCATATGAAATACTTATTGATTTTTGTGTTTTCGATGATACATTTATTGATATGAAAGGAATGTGAGTGTGAAAACCATGACACCACACTTATTATTATGTAAATGTTAACATGTTTGTCTTTATGTGGATTTTGAGACCTCTCTTATAGTGTAATGTTTTTGTGTGTGTAGATCAAGTATTTTGTTGTTGTGGATTATGTGTTAAAATAAATTTTCATCACCCATTGGATTTTTTATATGATATCAAAGTGATGGTGGACCCTTTAGTGCCTAGTTTGACTCTCATAGGTGTAGCATGTGCGATGTGATGTGTAATGATTATAGTAGGGACTTAAATGATATATATTAGGAATTTTTGGCTTTGTGTACTATTCCAAGATGGTTAGCGTGTTATCATGTAAATGATTACATTATAGAGACTATAAATACCATTTAATGGACTTGATTCATAGCCTGCGATAATTAGTGGGGGCATGGCAGCCTTATGGACTTTCCCAATGCATAATGGCCTTCAAGTCAATTCTGATACCTATTTTGGTATTTGGCCTATTAAACTATTCATGGGAAACAAAAATAGGATATCATCCTATATGGATCCAAAGTAGGTGGGTTTGGGATTCATGGAAGCAAAGTTATGACATTATGAAACAAAATATTCATTATTATTTTAATATTTAATTACCTAATATTTCATACAGTTATAAAAAAGTGTTTCACTTATGTTAAGATTGAATTAGTGGTTTCCTATTTAATTTTATAGTCAATCCAGGAATATGAATCATACTAAATTTATAAAAAAAATTAAATAGATTTTATATGATATCAATGGCCCTTCATTGGTAATATATACCAATGTATCCAGCCAGTTATTGAGATTATTTGAAAAAATCAAAGATAATTTAAAAAAATATTTTAATATAATTTCATTTTTTAACAATATATCGATCAAATTTAATGAAATAATGACATATTTAATAGGATATTGAATTTAATATTATTATAGAATAAAAATATTTCACAACTATATTATCTCTTATTTCATTTTATTGTTTAATTATTTATTAGGATAATTGTTTCTATGATTTGGTATCTAATTGAAAAAAAAATTTTTACGGAATATACTCATCAGGGTTCCAATTTGGACATCACCATTATTCATCATCCTATTGCATATGGGGAGTATATCATTACAAAATGTGACATTCTATTTATGAATCGGTGATTTAGGTTGGTTTTTTATATTTCTAAACACACATGTCTTGATCAAATTCTTGAAAATTCAGGTTTTGAAGAAGTGTATTATTCAGGTAAAAGTGGATTTTATATTTAATCTATGACTTAAAATAATTTTTTGACGAATATAATATAATATTAATTGATATATAATCTAAAATTATCATTTAAAACATTTCTCTTTAGGTATTACCTTAATTAATTAAAATTTAGAAACATGATTCATTTTAAAACTATTTTTAGAAAAAATCTTTTGTGAAACCCAATTTTTTTTTATAAAAAAAAAATAAGTTTTATTTAATGAAAATTATGTTCATTAAATATAACTGAATAATACTTATTTTATGCGAAATAATATTAAAAACAAATTGAGAGTTTTAAAACACTCATATTATTGAAATGATATGGGTTTTTTACTCATATTATTTTGCAGAATTTACATTAAATTAAAATTTTCAAAAAAATACCAAAATATCACCATAAGTAAATTTTTATATTATTATTTTAAAAATGATATTAATATTTTCCAATTAAATTTCAAAATATTTTTAATTAATCTTTTAAAAAAACCTTATATGAATAGACTTTAATTAAAATATATTTCCGTTTTAATTTAAAAATATCATAATATTTTTATAATGAATATAACTAGTTAATTTTGGATTAGTAAATATGAAATTTAATTATTCTATAATTTAATGGGATGTTAAATTCATATAACTTATTATAAATTGAGTCCTCGTAATTTGATTCAATTATTAAACATGTGGGGGGATCTTTAGCTCGTATCATTTTAATATTCCAATGTTTCATCTTCGATCACACAGTTATTCCCTAAAACTTTAACCCAGTGACTAACCATATTCTACAAGAATCTCACTCTACATCCAAGAATATAAACTAGTTGTTCCTCATATGAAATATTCTCTTCCAAAAAAACTACTTCCGGTGTCAAAACCTGAGATTAATTCGACAAATATTTTCTTAACCTGCAAAAAATGAAATATGTTGTGTACCAGTGATAAAAATAGTGTTAAGTCCACTCAGTAGGAATTAAATCCATCTTCCTATAGTATTTCATATGGTTTAAGGAAGCATTGATTTAAATTTTCCTTTTAAATAATACAAATAACACATTTCTAGGAAGATACTTTCATAAATACATGATCACACATCTTGGAATATAGACATTTCCTTGGATTATTCGCATAACATGTCTGCCTACTTTGGGACATCCTCATATTTTAATAAATAAAATACACCATATTAGATATTTATACATCCAACTCTAGTCACCTAAACTATCTTTCTTCTTCATCGTCCTAAAGAGTTATAATCTAAAACTGCATTCCATATAATTCGTCAAATTATTCCATATGAATACTAGAATGAAAATTAATATTATACGAAAAAACCGAATAATGTTGTTCATCCAAATTTACTTGGTAATTTATCAAACAAAATAAACTATATCTTCCGAGTTATTAATTACTAACTTATATGGTCTATCATATTGAGGAAGATAAGTTTTACTAAATTATATTTCTATACCCAATGACTTCTCATGTCCTTTCAAAAAATGAGATGTGAACCTTAGATTTTGGTCTAGTACAATGGACAGAGGAACTATATGTAACCTGATAATATCCATTAGATAGAGTTGAGAAAGATAGTCTAAATACTTTATATCACAAATAAGAATGAAATATATATATTTATTCAATTGATCAGTAATAACCCAAATGAAATTATTACATCGTGAAGTGTTTAAAAATCCTACCATGAAATCGAATGATATTTTCCCAATTCCCACCCCCACAATAGAAAATATTATCGCATTACCTTAGGTGAATATCATTCTACATAAACATGTTAAAAAAATATCATGGTGAATTAAGAAATATTTACTTTCATTTCATGTCACCAATAATACTCATAAATGACTTTTAACATCATAGTGCTTCCCATGTGAGTAGAAATATATTTCTATGAGCATAACATAACTAGTCATTCTTAAAATAGGGATCACAAGGAATAAAAAAATCTTTTCCAAATCATAAAACATCTTCTTCATCAATATTAAAATATGTAAACTAACCCTTCTTAACTAATTCTATATTTTACTTCAAATATTAACCCACCGTTTCAGGTTTTTATTCTTTTCTAAAAAAATTAATTTCACTAAAACCTTAAACAAAACATAAGTTTTCCCTACATCCAAAACATATATTCAAAAATTTATAAAATAAAAACAAAAGGGTTACATTCCAAACCTTACAAGGTTAGTGTAGCATTATTTTTCAACTCAAGGCATCATCTACTTTTTTCGATTTTTATGATATTATTAAAACATGGCATCACAATTCATGATCAGTTTTAGCCATCATCTATATATATCATGATTGATTATTTATATGTGAATATACTACTTCAAACTTTTTTGATGAGTATATATTTCAAAATTTACTCCATACAGATGATACCTCAAAATTTTTAAATCAAAAACCACAACAACTATTTCTAGATAATGGTTAGGTTGATTCAACTCATGAGGTTTCAACTAACATAAAGCCTATTCAATCACACTATCATTATAAATTAGGAAACAACTAATTAATTTCAAATAATCATCACTATAGATGATAAAAATTATATTTCTCGATGTAAGGGAAAAATATGAGCATTCACCAATCATTCATTTATTCCACAAAAAATTAATCACATTATTTTATCTAGTTGAATTTAACTACATTATGAGTTAACAAAGTTAGTGGGATAGAAAAATGAGAAAATTATTCAATAAAAAGTATCGGTACTAACATGATAATCTAATAAAATTATGAATATATGTGCTATTTTATTCTTTGTTATTCTTAAGAAAAAAACTTTAGTTGTTTTAATAGTTATTGCATCTTTATAAACAATATGTACATGTAAAGAAATTTTTTCCAACCAAAATTCACACATACTATATTTCTAATATAGTTTATTTTCTTCTATGGTTTGAAAAAAATTACTTAGGTTTCCTTAATTCGCCTCATGAATTTTTCAATATAAAAAACATCATCAATAAACACAACAACAAAATTTTCTAAGAACTCATGAAAAACATTATTCAAAAGATCCATAAGTACATAAAGTGAATTAGAAATCCAAAAGGCATAAGTACAATCTCATAGTTCCCATATCTAGTCTGAAATTTTGTATTCAGTATTTGATCCTCCTTCACCATCAGCTGATGGTACCCATGCCTTAGATCAACCTTTGAAAACTACTATTCTCTATAGATCTGAAGAAAAAATAATCGATATGAGGAAAAGGATATTTCATCTTAATAGTGATATTATTAAAAAATCTATATAAAATAAAAAATCTCAAAGAACATTCTTTCTTAAAAAAATAAGAGCACCCCATAGTGAAGTTCTAGTTCAAATGAATCCTTTATTTAATAATTCCTATAATTTTATTTTAAATTCCTAATGATCCACCTGATCCATTAAAAATGTAGTTCAAAAATTTGATTAGCCTCTGTAACTATGTAAATATTAAACTCAGACTCTTGGTAAAGAATAATAATAGTATGATAATACAGATGAACATCCATGTATTCATTCACTACTAGGACATCACAAATTTGAACTATTTCATTATATTTAGTAATATTAACTAGGTATCTTTCACTACCATCTCTAATAAATATATCATATTCTTGGTATTTATCAAAGGAATGACACCATGGAATAAATATTTAGTGTCACTTAAATCTATCATAGCATGATAAAATGAAAACATATCCATTCCAAAAATGATATCAAACACTATATTGGCCAGTTGAGCATGATTTTCCTGATAGACCATCACACTAATAACTACATGAAGAGTACTACAAATAATGGTTTCTTTAATACATCCATCCCAACTTTTTTAAAACAATTGTGTCTTAATTTCATATGGTGATTTCATAATTTACATGAAAATGTATCAGAAATTAAATAATGAGAATATCTAGAGGCAAACAAGGTATTGGGATAATTTGAATACACAAGTACCATACCTATCAACACATCATTTGATAAACCAACATAAACCATAGTAGTAGAAAAATATTTATCCACACCCATTTTCATCTAATCTAGATGATATTAGGCCTATATTAGTAGCATTGAGTACACATTATCATAATGAACAAACTATTTTCTATTAAAGAATCTTTTCATTTCATCGGTATTAGTTATACAATTCATTATTTCTTTAAGATTATTTTTCTTATAATCATGGCCTATATGGATAGTATTTACACTCTAATAACAAAATCTTGATTTAATTTAAAATTATACGGGTTATTTTTACCACACTTTATACTAGATAAGAGATTCTATTTATTACATCAAGATTGTTTTATATGATTCCCCTTTACCTTCCATCTAGACCACTTCTCAATTTCATCATTATTGGGTACCTTAGTTTCAAACAACTTCATCTCAACTTTTATTCATAATGAAAATCATTCTCATATATTATAAATTCTTATGTGAAAAAAACTCTTCATATGATTGTTTTAAATATTGAGTAAAATCTATGTATTGTACTATCACATCCCAGAACCTAATCTAATTCATACATTTAAAGTCTTGTAAAATTAGATTCATATGGGGCCACAAAATATTCATATTTTTTCCTCAATTCAATTAATTTATTTCCATATGTATTCAAAAACAGTAAGGAAATATATCTTAAAGAAAATATTTTTAAAATATTTCCAATTACGTGACATAAATATCATATTTATCTCTGATATTCTAAACCAAATACTACAATCAATCAGATTCACATTAAAAATTATAAATGTAAATAGTGTATTTCTTATGATATGAACATCCCATAACATTAAATATCATTTATATATCTTTATTCCATTATTTAGCTAACATAGGGTCACATCATCAATTTAATAATGGTGGTATTTCTTCATGAAATGATCTATAATAGAAAAAAATTTGTGGTAAATTGGGTACCTCTCTAGCATGAATTCCACCACAATTTATATCTTTTTTCAATAGAGACATAACTATAAAAACATTCTTGTCCAAATTCAATCCATATCTAGATGCGGATTTGAAATAATATTTTCCACTCACTACCTTCCCACTACAATATCCTTGTTTTATCTATTAAAAAATATTTTGGAAAAACATAATTTATATAAAGAAACAAGGTAATATTAATATTTTATATATATTTAACTTATCCATAGAGTAAAATATTTCAAGTAAATTCTATTAACATTATGATAACCTCTAAATTTGTCCAAACATACCTATGATACAAACTATAATAAAATTACCATGAATATTAAATAATCATTTGCTTTACGTTGGAACTCATTATTTTAAATTTGAGGATCTTTTTAATTTTACAATTTTAGACAATTATTTCATAACTCATATATAATAAAACCATATAGAACAAAGCAGATAATTTTTATGATTGTTCAATTTTCCCACCATAATGTTTTTGTAAAACAAAATGGGAATTATTTTCATGAAAATATTCATGATATACAACTTGACCACTTCTTTTACATTACCCATCCTAAAATCATATGAAAACATTTTTAAAACATTTTATGAAGAAAATAAGTCTTAGTATTGGTTATTATAAAAAATAAAGTCTTTAGTCTACTGAATAAAATGAAAACACATGAAAACCTTTTTAAAAAACATAACTTTTTACTCGGAAAAGGAATTATAATTCCCTCCAAAACATAATTTATATTACCATTTTATAAAAATATTTTATTAAAAACTAATTAGCTAGAATAAAAAATTAATTTGAGTACCTTGGCCCATTATATCATAGGATACATAAAAACCCTTAAAATCCCTTAAAAATTTTTATAAAAAATAAGATAAACATCCAATATAATTCTCTGAGGTCAAAATAATTACCTAAAGCATTGAAGAACTGTTTGGGTGCACCCATCGTATAATTTATAATAGGTTTACCCAATGATATCTGGGTTCACCCATCATATATATTGTCCATGAACAAAAATATGAATAAAAAAGTTATTCTTACACCTTTTTCATTAGAAACATTTGAAGAACTCATTTGAACATGTATACAAATCAATTTCAGATATCAAAATGTCATATTAATTTAAAATCCCACTTTACATACCAAAATAAATACAAAAAATTAAATATGGATTTTCATTAATGAAATCCTAAATTCTTGAAACGTAAAATAGATATCAAATAGTGGTCTTGGAGGAAGAAAATTTCATTATCGTCATGTATATTAAAAAATAGAAAATTTAATTTTTCATTTTGCAAAATGTTGTGTATATAACACATTAAAATATTAATTTTAAAGGAAATAAAATAATATAATAAGAGATATAAAATGTACATTATAAATATATTTTTTTCATATAATCTCTTTTATAAAATAATTTTAAAAAATTATAGACATCTAATACAAAGAGCTATATGGAATGATTTTAGAGAGGGGGGTTTTAAGAAAAGTCTCTTATCATCTTGGAAATATTTGAATTATAATTCACATGAATTAATAACATTAAAAAACATTAAATTCCATGAGAGTAAATAAATTATTGATATAAACTATTAAATAGTCTCTGTATACATATCCTAAAATAACAGAAGTGTATAACATCAAAATACGCCTTAATGATAGGAAATTTAGAAGAAGTATCATACATTGAGTCCAAATCAACCTATAAGTTATTTATAATATTCAATAATAAACTTATGTTAATTATTTACATGATTAATAACATTTTAAAATTTTATTATTTTCTTTATTTCACTTAATATAATTTTATATATGATTAATTATTCAATTATGTATACACTGGATGTTTTGTTGATATTTGGCTTACAAATCAAAAATGACATTCGACGGTTGACTATGGTCAAAGAAAATATTATTTAAACATTTAAAGAGTAAAAATAATTAAATAATTATTATATTTATACATCAATTATACTCGTAAGAAAAATCTGGAAAAATGGTTTCCATAAATAAAATATGTTACAATCATGTAGACAATAGGTCATATGTACGCATGAGTGAAATTTTTGTTTTTCAGTGATCACTATGAAAAATATGTAAGAAATATTAAATCTTTTCAAAATTATCATAATATTATTTTAACCATATTATTTATTTTCATATTTTTATATATATCTTTCTTGTGTTTTGGTTATGAGAATAGAGTCAGATCGCTTTGTGGGGGCTTTAGTCCTCATGTTCCCGAATGAAATTATCATTTTCTTGTGAATGAAAAAATATGAATAAAAATGATATATTACCCATCCAGAGTGATAAATATGACATTATTAACATAATTATGTCATGTCTGTCACATATATTAAATTTATTTACACTTATTACCTTCCATGTAATGCATTATTTAAAACTGAATCTTATCACTTCATAAGGAGGTAGTTATCCGTACACACGATCGACGTTGTAATAATCATTAAGCAATGCATTGGAGAAGTGTCTACGTGAACCCATAATATAATCTATAATAGGTTCAACCAATGATATTTCGGTTCACCCATCATATATAATTTCCATTAACAACAATATGAATAAAAAAATCTATGCTTTAACATTTTTCATTACAAACATTTGAATAACTCATTTAAACATGTATATAAATAAATTTAAGATATCAAAATATCATATTAATATTAAAACCAATTTTCAATTCCAAAATATATAAAAAAAGTGATATATGGATTTTAATTAATGAAAACTTGAATGGTTTAAAAATAAAATAGATATCAAATAATGGTCCTAGAGTAGGATAATTTCATTATCATCTTGTATATTAAAAAGATAAAATACCTTTTGTTTTTTTTTCAAAATGTTCCGTATAAGACACATAAAAATATTAAATTTGAAAAAAATAGAATAATGTAAAAAGAGAGATTAATTTTACATTATAAATATTTTATGATTATATAATATCCTTTATAAAATCATTTTAAAAAATCATAGACATGTAAATGGAAGATCCATAAGTAAAGCGTCAAAATAGGGGTTTATCAAGAAAAGTCCCTTATCACCTTGGAAATATTTGAATCACAATCTCAATGAATGAATATCATTAAAAAACATTAAATACCATCAAAATTGATTCATTATTGTTAAAAAACATCAAATAGTATATGTATACATATCATAAAATAGTATTAGTGAATAACATAAAAATATGCCTTAATGAAAGGAAATTGAGATGAAGTCACATACCTTGAGTCAAATTCATCATATACGTTATTTATCATATTGAATAATAAACTTATGATATTTATTTTCAGAATTAATAACATTTTAAAGTTGTATTATTCTATTTATTTCACTTATTATAATCTAATTAATGGTTAGTTTTTCAATTCTGTTTACCCTGGATGTTTCGATGATATTTGTCTTACCAATCAAAAATGACATTAGAAGGTTGAGTATGGTCAATGAGAACATTATTTAAACATTAAAAGTGAAATAATAATGAAATAAATATCATTTTTATACATCAATTATAATATTAAGACCAATCCTAAAAAATGGTTTCAATAAATGAAATATATTACAATATTGGAGACAATAGGTCATCTGTATGCATGAGTGAAAATTTTGTTTTTCAGTGATCGCTATGGAAAAGATGTATGTAATATTTTATCTTTTCCAAATTATCATAATATAATATTAACAATATTATTTATGTTAATAGACTTATAGGTATTATTCATGTGTTTTGGTTATGATAATGGACTCGGATTGCTTCATGAAGGCATTGGTCCACATGTTCTCGAATAACGTTATCATTTTTTAGTGAATGGAAAAATAACAATTAAAATGATATATTAACCATAAATAATGATAAATATGACGTTAATATCATAATTATTTCATTTGTGTCACATATAATCAATTTATTTACCCTTATAACCATCCATGTAAATCATTATTCAAAACTGAATCATAACACTTCATTAGGAGGTAGTCAGTCATACACAAGATCAATGTTGTCATATCCCCTATTGAATGGAATGTAAAAAAAGTATATAAGAATTCAAGACTATATAGGTATATGTATCTTATAAATATCAAATATATTCTTTATATCCATCTTTATACCTATCCATGAGGGGAGGAAATGGACAAAAATGACATCAGTTTGTGAGGTTGTAGTCCAATATACGAAGCAAAAATGATTTTGTAACCTATTTGATGGAATCGGGGAAGGATTTTAGTTTTTAAATAAAAATAAAAAAATATTAGTATATTTAAGATACTAAGATTATTATATACGTATGTTTTATGAAAAAATTATGGGGTTTTGGGAGAAATAAATTAAACATTCTCATGAAAGAACATTAGCTATTCTTTGGGAAACTAATTTTGGTTTGCACAAAAAGGCTTCATAGGATGAAATCATGACCAAAATAATAATGATTGTATTTGATGATGTAATTATGGAAATTATTGGCCAATCAAAATTAGTTTGACAGTGTAAAAAATAGAGAAGAGGGAGTATCCTATTATATGTGAGATGAGCGACACACATTTACTTTTTAATCGAAAACGTTCTGCCCATGTTTTTTATATCCCAAAATGGTCCAAAATGGATTATTAGTGATAATTATAAATTATAAGGTCAATATAAAGTATTAATTATATTTTACACAACTTTTATGTCATTTTAACCATTATCTTTTTAGTTTCACCTTGGTAAATCCATTTTTACCATAATAGTGGTAATTAAAATTTACTATTTTCACTATTCATTTTTGAAAAAAATTAACTTGAACATATTATAGGATATAAATAATTATTATTATAAATATGGAATATATTTTGAAAAAAAATTACATAAGTGGAAAAATTAAATTTAAAAAAACTCAAAGACGTGATGAAAAGAAGAGTTTTCAAGAAGTGTATTTTTTCAGAACAAAGTTGTCTTTATATTGACTCTATGAACAATAATAACTAGGGTTATAATATAAATTATTATTAAATTATATATCATATAAAATTTCATTTAAAACATTTACAATCAGGTATTATCTTAAATAATTTAAATGTATAAATGTTATGCATTTTAAAAAAGTTTTTAGAAAAAATGCCAATTTTTAACCAAAAAACAAACTTATAATAAAAACCCATATAAAGACGTCTAAAATGTAGTTATGTTTATTAAAAATAAAAAATAATTATTTTAATTATAATAATATTCAAAAAAAATATTGGTATATTTAAAATACATGAATTATTGAAAATAAATGACTTTTCATAAAAAAAAATCTTTATTTTTCGCAATTCACTGAAAAAATGATTTTTTTTCAGAAAAAATAAACCTAAGTAAATTTTGATATTATTATTTCAAAAATTATATTAATATTTTCAATTTAAAATTCTGAAATTTATAAATTAAACATTTATATAAAAAATTCTTAGAGAAGAGTTTACTTAACCATATTTCCTTTTGAATTTAAAAAATACGTAATATTTTTATAAGGAATATAAATATTTAGTTTCATATTAATAATTGTTAAAGTCGTATATTATATAATATTCTGATTTTTTATATGTTCTTCTAGTTAAATTAGTCTCTCATTTTTATTTTAAATCAATCATAAAGCTCCATGTTTTGTGTGGTGGTTGGACACATTATAAGTTCTAAAGGCCTGTGCACATGCTTCCTATTAAGTTCTACCTCGAGACTCGATTGTAGAATGTGGATATCGCAATGAAATTAATTTATCTAAATATATAGAAAAAATCCCCCATTTAATAGGTAATTCTTCATTGAGGTAGGCCTCTTCCTTCATTTTGTGGCCATGTATGGATATAACATGTCCATCCCACCATAGTGCAATAATATTTTCCCTCCAAATCATTACTACTACAAAATAGTTAATTAATATAGTGTAAAAAAAATACACCAAATAATTTACTCATGTATAACTATACCTACTTATCTACAACATATAATTGGCCCTATGTTCACAAAATAATTTTCAACTAATACCTGAATTCAAAAAAATTCTTTCTCTTCCATGATATAGCAAGAATCATATACTGTGTAATATTTCAATAGGTCTCCATGGTGTTGGGTCTGTGTAGATTTTCTATGTGGAAAGGTCTTTTTTACATTTTATAATGGTCATTCTATATTATTTTGGGATAATCTCTAGTGCCATGGATCTTGTAAGTGTAGATCTCCCCATGTGTAATTGTTATCACCCCTATATAAGGGTAAGCCACCATCATGTAAGGGTGGATCTCACATGCATAGATGTAAGGCACCCATAACCATGGAAACTATGGGTATTCCTTTATTTTAATGAAATTATAAACTTGATTATGTGTAATATGTATTTGACTTATGTAGTCATCATTCTCATCATTTTCTAGCTATTGGGACTATGATGTAATAGATAGAGTACTATGCAACCACTTTCCATTGGATTGAGATTCTTCAATTACTATGATACTTTTCCATTGTTGCGACATTGTAACAATCAAATATTGGGTGGTGTAAGTGATCTCATTTGGATAACATGGTAGTTTTATGGTGTCATAATTCTAGTTGTGACATGGAAGGTGTTTCTGAGGAAGAAGACATGTGGCTAATACCAACACAAAATCCTTATTTAACTACACAATACCCATGAAATTCATTTATCCTACATTTAAGAATCCCATTTCCAGACACTCCTTTATATAATATTGCATGGATTAATCATCCATTAATTCTAATGGGTGTCGGAGGACCCCCGATGTTGTCTTGCACCACCCCACACTAGTGAGTATCTCTTTCCACTAACAATAAGATTTGATCCATGTCATCTAGTGCTATCATGTGCCTATTTCTTTGAATTACATTCATGAGATATGATTCACCTCTTCTGTATACATGATCTTTACCCGTGGGTTGTTTTTCTAGTATGCCTCATATAGATTCTATATTGATTTCATCCATGGGTAGAGTTCTAGCTACGTTGGCCCATTTTTTACCAACACAAATAATAAATACTAATACAAATACAACATATAATGAAAAGTAGTATTCTTTTCTTTCCCACTCAATATGTTTCAACGAAATATACAAAATACCAAAAATTTATTTTAATTAATAAAAACATGAAAATTTTCAATTAAAAAATACATTTATCAATTAAAAATAAAAAATGTATGCATAAAAACTTCTTCATCACCTATGTTATTTGGATGTTCTTATATAGTAATATAAGATCCCATTTTTTAAAATAATATAATTAATTCCATAATAATCTTTATTATATTTTAATTTTTTATAAGTTAATTTTTTCATAAATTCATATTTTTTTAGAAATAGTTTACAATGTGTTTTGGGTACTTGTATTAAAATAAATGTCCTTTAATTCATGGAATTTAATCTTGAAAATAATGGATTTAATATTTAGAATCATAAGGTTAATAATTTT
Organism: Viscum album; assembly: GCA_963277665.1. Taxonomy (NCBI): domain Eukaryota; kingdom Viridiplantae; phylum Streptophyta; class Magnoliopsida; order Santalales; family Viscaceae; genus Viscum; species Viscum album. The sequence continues at coordinate 674,713,715 of OY728147.1, forward strand.
TTAATATTTAAAAGTAATTTTTATTTATAATGAATATTAACCATTGTAACATATTTTTACAATGGAAATGAGAAAAATGTGTTTATTTTTCAAAGATTATGAACATTATATTAATTTATGTAGAGAAAAATTAAAAAATTATCTATTTATTTTAATATATATAATTTAATTATCTAGGGTAAAAATGAAATATGAATGGTTATAGATTATTATTTTGAAGATAAATATATTTTAAAGAATTTAATTTATATTTAAATTTTAGAGATAGTATAACTTCATTGAACTGTTATGAAAACCCAACACAACTATTGTGAAAGAAGAAGAAAAATGAAATAAATTATTTAATAATCATTAAATGAAATATATTTGGGATTACTTATGTTTACCAATTTATATTAGATATAATTATATTGTTTTAGTGAATATGAAATATTTTATACCATAATGATATTATTATATTTATGCCATCAATATTAAAAAAAGTGTATAATTCAGAAAATGAACTTAAATTCTAATTAATATTTTCAAATTATTTTAAAATAATTAGATAATTATGAATTTCCTATAATAACTAAATTTTATGTATAATTTTTAGTCTTGTTATTCATTTATCATATCTATGATGTCCCGACTCGAGTGCCACTGAACGCTACCCCGATCCGATTGGCCACATTATATCATGTGCACCTCCCCATACACTTTAGAGTGCTAACCAGTAGTGAGGGATTGGTAAATTAGTATTGGGTAGACTATACCCTATTTTCTCAGAATAAGAACACCAATGTAAGAAAATAACAATAACCTAGTGTGGAAGCGTATAAATAACCAGAACAAATATAAATCACATGATAACCAAAACATGAAATTACAATACTCAACTGAATGGTAAAGCATGATATGATAATTCGTATGTTATGTGTCTATAATGATACTGAAAGTAAAAACACAATGACTCCCAAACCTGTTCAAAACCACATCTGGTTACCTCTCCCATTCTCTAATCCCCAAACCGCAATATATCTCAGGATCATTCCCTTATTATATCTTGCAACATCAAAGTCTACTCTGGTGCCGATCAGGCGGCCCAAATAGGGTGTGAGTACAACTCAGTAGACCACAACCTATGGTATCCAAAACGAGTCCAGTCAAAAGATAGTGAATTCAGTTTTATGAAGTAATTATACACTTCGTAATTTAAATAGTTATTACATTTTCATTTAATCTTTTATCATCACATTAGGCCCAGTTTCTACTCATGTTTCCCATTTCAATCACAATTCAATATATTTAATCATTTTGGGTAGTTCATCATTCCTAGAACCCCAAATCATAGTTGAATAATCAGTCATTATTATCATTAATTTGGTGTAGGTCATCCTACCTAGCACCCAAAATATCAGTTGAATCATCTTTTATTATTGTCATTCATTTAGTGTAGTTCATCATTCCTACCACCAAAATTTCATTGAGTTTATGTCATCATTCCTTGAACTCCATTTGGAATTTGGTTTAGGTCTTCATGCCTAGCTCCCCATAATCTCAAGCTTGGATAACTATTGTGGATGAACGCCATGTCCAAGTCCTAACTTTTAATATGTTTAGAACACTATGTCTAGGACCACAAAAATATCATCCATTTAATCATTCTTTAATTCAGGAGAATTTTACTCATTATTATTTTACAAATCCAATGATTTTTTAAGCATTTCATATTCCATTAGATTATACAATAATTAACTAAGCACATAATCATTAAATATCCATATCGAATCTCAACGTATCAAAATTAATTCTCATAATTAATTATCTTGAAGAGTGGATCCTCAATCTAGGATTTTTGATCTAGAAGAAAGATGTTCAGATCACCTTGTAATTCCACTAGAAGGATTTGGGAACACCTAAAAATAGTAAAGGTTTATTTTAGGTCAAATTAGTGGAATTTTGGTAGTTCGGGTGGTTTCAAAATCGGTTTTATGAATAAACTTCTCTGCATGCAAAGTTTCACCTAGGAGTCGACATGGTTATGCAAAAAATGTGCACCAACTATTTCTTCTTCCACTGCCTGCATGGTTTGATGGTTTACATTTAAGAAAACCATGCGCCAACCATGATGACTTCCGCTATCCTTACTGTTATCTCGAACATAGTTTTTCCAAACCATGTGAAAACTGTGAATGACCCCATATCTTCCCAATTACTTATAAACTTCACTGATACACACCTTTGGTAAAACCCCAACCCAAAGGTAATTAAAAACAACAAAAACTACCTAAAAACATGCCCGAGGTTTCTCTAGAATAGTCTAGGATCTTATATTTCTGTGCTACTTGTAATTTTTCAAATTACTTTCATCTCTATTAAAGAGTGAAACATTTCTTACAATGGTTAAGGTCAATCATGGTTAATGTGGTGTTAAACCCAAAAATATGTTTTAAAATGATTACTAAACTTTTAAAAAATTGATTAGATGATTATAGATTGAGATATCTTTTTTATAGTAGAATATATGTATTTTTGGATACATTTTACACTATTTAGACCCATATTATATATAAATATATAAGGTATTTACATGTTTTATAAACAATACACTTATAAAAGGAAACCATTTATCCCCTTTTAATAAAAGACTTTGAGAAACTTATCTCAATTAATCCCTCTACAAATTCATTCCAATATTTCTTATCTATATCCTAGATCTTATATTATTTCACTAATACCATATTAATAAGGCATAAGGTGTAAGACAAAAAATCAATCAAAATAATTGGTACAACTCTTAACCGAGTTCATTCATTTTATTTATTTTTCAGGCTCCTTAAATTAAGCAATAAATATGTTGATATAATAGATTAAATATATTTAATATGATTCACTATTATGATTTTTATATAAAATTCATTATTAATCTCTTTTTATTACTATGAGAAATGAGAACATTGCTTGTGCGTAAGTGTGGACTAAAACCTCCATGGAATGATGTGTTTTTTATCACTTACACACAATATTGGTTATATTTATGGATTAAATGGGTATATATGATATTAATTACACAAATATGATTCTAAAAACTAAATATATTACCCTTTCTCTTACACCTTTATAAGTTACCAAATGAAAAATTTGTTGGAACATATATGGCGTCTACCACCTCCATAAAGTGATGTGATTTGTTTTTCATGTTCTCCATTAATGAATGATTATAATATTTTTTTAATTTATAAAAATAATAAATATTGTAGTATTATTATTATAGTCATGATGAATCCATGAACAATATGGGAGGATCGGAACTACCAACACAAAACATGTTTTAAAAACTAAATAGTTAACAACTAAGATGACAATGTTAATAATGTATTTTTAATATATAGGTAATATAATGTCATAAGTGTATCATATATAGTATTATAACTATTAATATGGTTCTATTATTAAATTACAATGATTTTATATTTATTATAAAATATGTTAATGTTTCATTGAAATAAAGTGGTACATGAAATAAGGGTGATGTTGTCTCATTTCCACTTCAATGAGACAAGATTATATTATGAACATAATTTTTATATATGGTGTATATACTTCAAAACTTATATATTATTTCATAAATTAACGTATATGCATTTTATTTTATGTTTAAATTATTTTTTACTCATTTAACAGGTTTTTATTCAAATGTTATTACATTTCTAGGTGTCTATGTCATTATCTCATTTCATTTCATGATTATCAATGATAAACATTCATTGATGGAAATTATATAATCTATATCCATTCAAACACATATATTTTCTTCTATTATGTTAAATCCTATTTTTTCATGTTTTCCTTTCACTATACACACTTTGGTTTATAAATTGATTTTGTAATGTTTTTTAATAAAATATTAATTTATTTCATCTTTGTTCGACGAACTTCTTCTTCCATGTCCATGATCATTAAAATTTCATCAATGATGTTATTTTTTAAGATGAACTTATTATTTATGTTATTTTATAACATATTTTACATTGTTTTCATGTTTCAAAATACATATTCCTATATTTTTCTAATCATGGTACTTTTTGACTTCTTAAAAATAGTTTAAAAGGAACCAAAAAAATGTATTTTCCCAGTATCATGACCATTCATTTACATAAAGAGTCATCAAATATTTTCTATCATTATTTTCAATTAAAATATTTTTTATATTATTTAATGAATTTTAATTTCTAATATTACCCAAAATGTGTATTTTTTAAAGGAGTTAATATATTTTTCATATTGATTTCTAAGTTCATTTTACCCAATTTTTTATGGAAGTTGTTTTTATTATTTTATTTTATTTTTTATTTATTACTATATGTTTTGGTTTTACCAAAAAAACATTATTTTTAATGAATTTATTTTCTTTATTAATCTTTTAATTATTTATATACTAAATCTCATTTTGTGATCATTCACATTCATACGATCATGTTCTTTGTCACCCTCTATTATTACATGGAAATTTTCTTTCTCATACATGTCTATATTTTTAGTATTATTGATGTATTAGTTATCATTTATAATTATTTTACATTGACTTAACCATGTACCATTTAAATATATGGTTTCAGTTGATGTACACTTATTAAATAAGTATTTCATTTACTTGTGAAATATTGATGTTATATATTCTTGATTCAATATAGATAATTTTTTATCTCTAAAAAGTTTTGAGAATGAATTGTTTTTATAATTTAATATACAATTATTTAATTATACATTAATGTGATTTCTTTAGAATTTCTATAGATATCCCCTCGATGCATCGACATATATTGACAAGAAAAACAGGATAACATGATGTATATGATGACACATCAAGATCATATAAATATAGTTGGGTAATTGTTTTATTCCTGACATATATAAGTAAGTTGTATTTTTTGTGGCCATGAAAATATGCATGATTTCATTTTTGATTAATTGACTATAAGATTCATGAAATTTTTTTCATAACCTTGATGGTAATACCATGAATCATTGTATTTATGATGTACCTTTATTGATAATTCTATTTTTTTCATAAATGTGATTTCAATGATGATATTTCCATAGATATACTTTAAAATCACATATTTTTAAAATATGACACGCGTTTTAATTATTCATTGTTCCATATTGATCATGAATTATTTATTCATGATATATTTTACTATACATAACCTATACTATGCATCTGAGATTCCCCTTTATATTTTTTTTTCATTCCCAAGGATATAAATAAGAATATTCAAATTAAATTAACGGATTAAAGAAAGGTTTTTCGTATTTTTTTACATTTCTAAGGTAATATGTCAATCAAGTTTGTATCTAGTTTTTTCAAGACTACTAAAATGATCTATCCTACATGTTTTGATCCATTATGTATTATACCAATGTAGTAAGTAAACATTATCTCTAGGGAACAAGATTTCAACTAATATAGTTGGTATTTGAAGAAGTTTTGTAGGACCATTTAGAACTATAATTTAAAATAATATGTATTAATCAAGAATTATAATAGTCCCTTATATTATTTGATATATGTTTACTGAGTATTATTCTATGGATCAATATTCAGGATGTATTAGGGATAACTAAGTGAGTTTCATTACTTGTGGATGAATCCTACAGTAAATAAGGTAATCAATACCCATGTTCATTATGTGAGTTAACTAATGAGAATTACAATCTGACATGCATTGATATTTATAAGATTATGGACATATAATGGTAACTATCATTGGTTGTGATTAATATACTTTCCTATATAAAGAAACCAAACAAGAGTGAAAATCGAGTAAAGATCAGTATGATTATAACTAACAAATTATCTTGAGTTATGATAGACAATCTGATCCTAAATTATCTTATTAAAAATAATTGATATGTGGAGTTTTATGAATATTCAAATGATAAAGACCATGGAAGAAAATAAGATTCAACACCCTAAGTATCAATAATGATAGAAGAGTCGATTGGGAAAAAGATCAAAGGGAATGGTATTTTTATATAAGTGTAGATAAAAATTACATAATTCTTATAATTACAATGGATATAATGATTCTGTTACAATCAAGTTCACTAAATATTAGGATATAAGAAATTATTTAAAGAAATTACCCATGAATCATATATTACACTTATAATTTTGTTTTGGTATTTAATAATGATATCTTGAGATACACTATGGATTTTGAATATATTGAGGATAAAATTAGATTCATTATTGAATAATTTAGTAGAAAATGAGCTATATGATAAATTTAGTATGCATGAATGTTGAATTTAGGAGTTTTATTTTTTGGTTGTATTTTAACTATAGATAGAGTATATTCTGATCATTCTTAGAAAAAAAAGGAGGTAAAATAATATCCCTCATTTATGAGTGTAGACATTAGGGGTTTGAATTTAGGTTACTTACAGTTAAATTGGAGAATATATGATTATGACGTGGTGGTTTTTGTCTATGGTAGTTTTTTATGAGTATTTATAGAAAAAAATTCAAGGATTGTTCTAATATTATTTAGTTTTTTAAAGAAAAATTAAATTTGTAGTTTATAAAAATATGTTGAATGGAATAAATAACACTAAAAGAAATTTTTATATCCATGTGGTATTTTTTATGGACAGTATGAAATCCCATTAATTTTATTGTGGGATATGTTAAGGTTATCCTTAGTGAAGTTTACTATATTTTGGTGTAGTTTATATCTTGGTAATTTATGTTATTTGGGAAATAATATATTTTTTAATATTTTATGTGGGTATATAATTTTTTTAGTATATGACTACATAATAGATTAATGTTTTTGGGGAAAATGTGAAGAATATTTTATCAAACCATTTTCATTTTTCAGATAAAATTTAATTAAAAATATTTTAGGGGATTTAAATTGATCTTTTTTTATTATTATGATTTTGGAGATTAGATTTTAAAAATTTTTATTCATGTTGATAATTATTTTATATTTTTATAACCATTTTAGTTTTAGACAAGAGGAATATCTTTTTATTATTTTTTAGATCCCATTGTTGATTAGTTGTTGATCTTTTTTATCTAGTCATGAGAAATTTATCATGCTAATAATGATGTACATCATAGGATAAATCATTCTTATAGAATGTGAAGATATTAGTTTAGTAAATATTATAAAATTTTATAACCTAATGGTAATGGAATTTCAAAAAATATAAGAAAACTAAATATAAATCTTTAAACTCTTATACGAATTGTAGCCCTCGACCATGAAGTTACAATTATAGAAACTCATTTTTATGTATGAGTTTTAAAGAGGTACATGAATAATGTTTTTAAAGATCGTAAAATAGAAATTAATGTTCATGACAAAATCTATATTCTATTTTATTACTATTTTGGGATATATTAATCTTTAAAAAATATAATTAAAATTGCAATGATGAAAATTTTATACGGAGTGGAAAATGTAATACCTAGAGATTTAAGATCATATTTTTTTCGAGGAATGATTTTTATAGTATACACCATAGGAAGCATCGATCATCAAATATTCATGATATACTATCATTTAGGATTGGATGTTATTGAAACACCATGAAAATTTATAATACTATTCTCAATAGGTTATTTAACACACAACACTGAGCATTAAGTGAACTATGAGATACAATTAAAATATTTTTATTTAATATAACAGTCATTACATAACCATATGACTGGTGAGAATGAAGAAAATTAACTATATTACGAAAAAAAGTTATGGTTTTAACTAATGTATTCATTATTAATAAATAAGAACTCAATTTTCTGCAAAATCATTTTATACTTAAAAATTATGTTTTCTTAAAAAATTGTTACATTTTGTGTGTTGAAATCATAATTACATTCCTCCATATTTAGAAGAATTTTATTAAAAAATGAAAATAAATTTTGGAATCAGTGTATCAAAATTAAATTAGGGTGAAATATTATTACTTTTATGATATGATATATTTTTCATGAAATAGTGAAAAATATCGATTTTTCCAATAATCTCATGTATTCTCCTCAAATAAAGTAATATAAGAGTAATATTCGATATTGGATTTGGTATTATTTTTAAATTATTTCTATTTTATTAGTATTAATGAATTTAATTCCATTTTAAAAATCAATATTCATAATCTTGATAATGGTTAATTTTTATTCTAAAAACAAATTTTTCTAAAAAAATTTTTTCAATAACTTTTATTTCTTTATTTTATTATTTAATTAAGACACTTTTATATATATAATATGGAAAAATAGATACAATATTTGGAATTGGGATGTAAAATTTTCTAACAGGTCCCATTTATTCTTTGTCATTATAAATAGTATCTATAAAAAAAATTATATCTTTGGTAATGGGTAAATCGAGTAATTGAAGAATACCATTATATAATGCATCAAAAATCCACCCAAAACCAAAATAAATTTCATTGGATGACTTTATTATTTAAATAATCATAAACCATGAAAAATACTTCTTTTCTATTTTCCATACATTTTTTATTTTATTATATTTCATTATTTAATAAATCAAAAAAAATAAATTTTTTTTCTTTTAATGTCTCTAATTTTTTACTAGGATAATAAAACTATGGTTTGATTATAAATTTATATTTAAAAAATATATTATTTTTATAATTATGGTAATGTTTTTTAAATTTTTTTATAAAATAATTGTCTTTTATTCTTATGAAACATCGAGATAATACTTGTGCAAATAGTAAATAATAATGTAAATATTTAAAAAATAGAAAATTATTGTTTTCTGGGGATTTAAAGCTAACAATTAATTTATAATATAAATATAACAAATTATTAATATGTGAATGGATTATATTTTAATTCTTTAACTCTCATGTAGTTTTCAAATTCTAAATAAATTAATACGTCCAAAAATAAAATTAATGATATTTTATTATAAATAATATTTTATTAAATGATATGAAATTCATAAAATTATTATATTTCTCAAAATTAGTCTTATATGATTGGGACATCAACAATGTTCCATTTATGGGGTGTTTTTTATTTTATGGTAACATTATTGACCCTTATAGTATAGAAAACGTTTATACTGTGTTAGTTTTCATATGAATTAATGGAAGGTTAGAACTAAGAGATAAGGGAGTAAAATAGCCAAAATATATCCATATTTTATTATATGATAGAATTTAGACTCCTCCTCATATTATATTTTAATTATATAATACTTACCCACTTCTAAATGAGGAATAAATATAATAATTTAAGATTTTTTGAAATTCCAAGAATGTCCCTCCCATCCTTTATGATAGGACACCGCATATCTCATTTATTTAGAAAAAATTGAGAGACCTAGATTGCAAAAAACCTATCTATTTCTCTTCTTAACATAATAATTCAAATAATAGAGGTTTTGGTTCTTTTAATATTACCAGCACCATGTCCCTTAATATAGAATCTAATTGAAGTCTATCGAAAAAGAGGTAATCATATTTACCGACTCTCTTGAATTTAGTTCTTATAATTCCTCTAATGCATTTATAACCATTATAAAATGATAAATAATATATCATAAATATAAATATTTTCTATTATTGTTATTCTATAACTATTTCTCATCTCTTTTATATCCTATAGATTGTGAAAACATATCTCATGCATATGTACAACATATCATCTCCACATAGCAGTGTTATTAATTTTTCATCACCATATTACATTGATGGTTATAATTATAAACATTATGAATATATATATATATATATATTTATATATATATCTGATATTAATCAAATAAAAATATTTCTTTCACTAAAATTTTATATCTACCTTATTACCTTCCAATCAATTAGAAAAATATAATGTCGCTCATACGTATGTGTAGGTTAACACCTCCACGGGGTGATGTGATCCTTTATTAATTTATTCATTAATTGGATGGTACAAAATATAGATATAAATAATTTATATGATATAGATTATATAATATTCATTATTCAAAGGTGATTTATTTTTTAACATTCCTACATTTTATCAATCGAAAAGTGAAAATAACGTTCATGCGTACGTATGATCTACTGTCTCCATGAACAGGGTAATTCATTTTCCTACCTCAAGCTTTTATGAATGAAAATAAATATAAATATAATGTATATTTTTTTTATTTATTAAAAAATATCATTTATATGATGGAACCATAATCAATGTACAATGACTATAATCTCCATCACAAAACATGCGTGCAGAAATAAAGAAGTTAACATCTAAAAGAAAGATAATAACGGATGATTATAAAACCACAAGTGAAAAGGTACTATAAGTGGATCATATATTATGTTAAAAATATAAATATTGTTCTATAATAAATTATTAACTTGGTTAAAATCATTATATAGGATTTTAAGTTGCATTCCACAAATCGGAAGCAGGAGTTAAGGGATTTCATCTCATTTCCCACTCTACTGAGACATATCCTGTATTATGACCCTATTTTTATTTATGTGGTATATATGATAAATTTTTGAGGTATTTTAGAATATTTTTTATTTATTCATGATGAATTATTATTCGTTTTAAGTAATTCTATCAATAGGAATGTTTAAAAGAATAACCACTCATATTTACCTTCTTGATCGACAACATATTTCTTCTAAGTATATATTTTTCAATATTGTTTTACTAATGACCTTTTTATTGCATGATTGATTTATTAATTAAATTTTATGTTATATATTTTTTAAAAGAATTGAAAATAATCAATCTAATTTCTTCAGAAATTTTAATTGTCAACTTTAATTATTGATGTCAAAAGGAATGTTTTATTTTTAATTTTTACAGCATTAGCAAAATTTCCCAAGGAAGAAATCCATTTGAACTCTTTAGCTTATTCTATAAGATTTAAATTATATGAAAAATAAAACTCTTCATGAAATTTTTTTTTTAATTTTGGTTCCATTTTTTAATATTCATTAAAATACACGATGGTACAAAAAATATTTTTATGGTCTTCTCCCATCTCTTGATTAATTTAAAAGTCATTGACATTATTTTGAACCCATCCATTTCTCATTATCATATTTCACTAGAAATTATATTTCTATTAAATACCCAAATCCTTTGTAGAATTTATTTTCTTATTAATGAAATCATATGACATTGTTGTATATGTTGATTTACGTTGAATATTATTTGGTCAAATAGGGAAATATAGATATTCTATTTTCTTTACTCAATATATATATATATTTATTTATTTTAATAAGAAATTTTGATTATAAATAAATTTCATAAATCAATATATGAGGAATTCCTTACATATGTAGTTACATGAAGGACCATTAATTATATATCCCCTCTATGTATTGAAAATTAAAATGAGAAAAATAACTTTGATATCCTTTTTGAATGGGGTTTTAGGTGTATACCTACCCATAGATTAATATGTTTCAGGGAATGGTTTTGATGGTAATTATATTTTGATTTCTGTGACCTTAAATTCCATTATTATAAATTTACTTAATTAAGAATTCAGTTTTTAATATTTATGAGATTAAAATTTTGATATTATCTATTGATTCATTTCAGGTTGAAGTTATAGATTAAATCGCTTGATTTCATAGTTATTCACATTTCCATTATGATTATTCCTTATTTATTAATTATTTATTCCATTTTATAAATCCATTACTTAACATCTAATATAATCCTTTTTTTATTTTTCATTCCCCACAATATAAATATTTTTTTTCAATATCGTGATTGTAAGATTGATTCTAATGTTTTATGTTTTATATTTACAATTTAATCTAGGAATCATGTATATCTCTAGTTCTTTAAAGATAATAAATCAATCAGTCTATTGGTATCATATCCATAGTATCATATTCCATTGTAATATAGTATAAAACATCTCTTGGTTACTAAAGTTTTGGTGTTTCTAGTTGGTTTTTTAGGAAGTTTAGCAAAACCCTTGGGAAATATATTTTGGAAAACATAGATTAGAGAACATGACCTTATGAATGTCTTTGAGGATGTTCCTAATCATAATATTAGATCATAAATTTTTTATTAAGGTATTGATTATGTAGTTTTCATATAAATACATCCTTTTATGAATACTACAAGTGGACAGGGTTTAGACACAAATTAATTTAGGATACTAACCCAGAAAAGAGTTATTTGAGTGTATCTTACCATCATTCTAGTAAACAATGAATGTTCCCTAATTATCACCCAATATGACACTCCTAAAGGATATTCTTATATCATATTATTTATTAAATTACTTGAATAGATTATGACCATGAATGGATTATGTTAAAACTAATGTTTCTTATGTTAAAAATATGGTGGAATTTTTTATAGATCATTTAAATGATTTTAATGATAATGTGGTTTCCCACTAGGATTAATTTTTTCACATAAAATGATTTTTGGTTTCAGAAATTTGATGCTACAAGAATGGACTATGATAATTTTCAATGTGATGGAAAATGTAGTGATTATGATAAATATATTGTAGAAGTGTTATATCAGTGATATTCTAGTTATAAGAATCAGGAAACATCTATGGAGTGTTCCACAATAGATTTTATTGATGGATTTGAATGCATATATTAAATGGTACTTATATCCAAGAAATTTTATTTATTGGTATAGGGATATTTTATGTAGAACACATAATTGATTGAAAATATAACCCTTAATATAATCACTTTGTTGATATTATAATTATTGGTGAGATAAAAAGGTGATTGATATTGATATATTAAATGGGATTGTATTTGTGACATTGGAACTGATAAGTGATTGGATGGGAAAATAAAATATGGTATCTTTCATGTAATTTACTATATTTTTTTATTTATGGAATATATTTTACAATATAATATTTTATTTGTGGTATAAAGAGACATGTAAATTTTTGGAAAAGGTATGTTTTCATTAATGTTTTATAGAGATTCTGGTAATTACCTTTCTTTAGGAGAATATATGGCCATGGTATTCACATATTTGATATCCAATATTAATATATATTTCATAATTTATGTAATTAATGTTATTTTGGTTTTGAATGTTTAGTGAACTTTATTCTGTGTTTTAGGATTTTAAATTTGGAAGGACATATTTCAAATAATTATTAGGGTTTCCTATTTAGGAAATTTATTAATTTGATATTTAGGTGTTGTTGAAAAGTTTTAGAGATTATTTTTTATATTTATCCATATTGAATAAAATTTCCTCATCATTTTGGTTTGGTTAAATATTTAGAGAAATAAAATATTACTTTTCATTATTTTATGTATCTTTGTAATGTCTCAGATTTTCCATGTATTATTTTTCGATATTATATTGATTTATTTTGAGACCAGATGCTGACACGATGTGCAATTATAAGACCTGGTGTTCCCAAATCAAATGTTTGAAGATTATTAAATTTCACACATGTGCAGTGATCCTGAAAAAGTGGAATAACTCCAAAACGTTTGACCAGATCAGAAATATGAGGGTACAGCTGAATTTAAAACATTTGCATTACCATAGGCATGACCCAAAAATTTTTGTCGTGAGGGAATATGTTGAGAAACAATCAATGATGTAACCATAAATAACAAATTTAAATAAAATCATTCTATTTTTTAAATTCAAATTACTCATGAATGAGAAATTGGATTTGAAATCTGATACAACCATTGATTTTGTAATGTCATATATTCTCTTGGCACTGTATACCATTGGTTTCTGTGGTCCGTTTGTGGAATGTTGTCATCGGTGCCAAAAATAATAAAATTAATTAATAAAATAACTTTATTTTATTTAACTAATACAACAATTTTTCAATATTTAAATAGATTGTTAGGCTGGAAGTACCTGGTTACCCGCATCACCCTTGAGATGTCGGAGGACCTGTAGAGAGAAACGTGGAGAATCTCCTCATGTGAATGATGAAAATCATGTATCAATAAATTGAAACAACCTTAGATTTGATGGATCATGGATCAAAAAAGGACGATGATGCATATTCATTATTCATCAACTATTAATCCTACTCGATGTAAGAAGTGTGCCTAAATTATTTAATTTACCCATTATTAATTTATAAAAACAATATGAATTAATTAAAGATCATATTGATTCATGGATTTTGTGAATTATGGAAATGAATTATTTTTGCGGGATTTTAGTAGTATAATTTATTTTCGTTAATCTCTTGATCATTTCAGATTGTTATTATAATGGAAATTAACCACAATTGACATGAACATCGAGTACGGTTTGTTCCTCTTAATTGATGATGCTTTTATCCCCCCAAATTCTTTGCTTCACCCTAGCTGTTCTTTTTTGGCCTGGGGTTCGACTCATCCAAATCAATTGATTGGTGCACCACTATTTCCTTGTATAATTGTACAATATCGTAGATATGAGATCAACATGACTTGATGCTGGTGCGATGATAGGTACCGAGAAATTCAAATGAAATATGATTCATGAATTCACATTCATTATCATTATCTGGTGAATAATGAAGAAGGATGATTTGTTCTATTTTGAGAGTAGATATAATGATGGGATGTATTGTTCCATGATGGGGAGGATGGAACAAGTTTAGATATGAGATCATTCTCTTTTTTAGGTTTTAGAAGTGTTGCAATGGTCTATGGATGAGAACATTGGCATGAAGGTGGTGGCGGTCATGTGGAATGCAGTGGGCAGCTACATAGGGCGGGTCAGATACGGTAGAGCCAGCATGTCCAACAGACCCAGGATGGTGAGGTGGCACGAGATGGATCAGGTTGGCCATGTGGGCAGTGTGAGAGCAGGCCTAAGTGAGTGGGTCAGGATGAGATGTTGGATGGGAAAGGCTTGTGGGTTAGGACAGGCCACAAGAGGTGGACCTAGGTCAGACCGAGAACAGATCCAAAGAAACTGAGGTGGAGCTCGGAGGGGGTTGATTGTAGTGCCATTGCAGCTCGAGCTACCGCAGGGGGGCATCGACTGTGGCGGTCAGAAATAACACCCGATCAGGAATGGAAAGTAGACTAACCGTGAAGGTTATTGCATCGAAATTTTTTCCGTGCAGTAGGTGGATGGACTATAGCGATCAACCATGGTGGTAGGTCTGCAAGCCCCCAACTGGTTTCTGGGAGTTTCTTTTAATCTCTAACAACTTCTAAATAGAGCATCCAATCAATGATATGTATGCAGCATTTGAGACCCTAATATTTAGACGGCCATTTTGAGGAAAATTGTAGGTATTATTTACCTCTACATTCCACGTATAACCTTATACAAGGTTTGAATAAAGAGACTACATGTCATGTGAGGCTCATCCATGTGGGAAAACATGGGATAGGTGGACATGCCATGTAACTACAGGGACACATTGTGTAGTCCCATTAAGAGTGGTTGGGGATATTTGTTTCTTAGTTTAGAGAAATATAGGTGGAGTGTGTTCCCTTGGTCCTTTCCTTAAGGTTTTATTGTGAAATTACATCTAAAACACAAGACTGTGATCCCCCCTAGAGTTCAATTCTCAGATAGAGTATTGTATCCCTCCCCAAAACTGGAGTGTGACCTCTATCACCCATAGTGGAGTCTGTTGAATTGCATGACCTCTATGAGTAGGGAGCTTATCCTCCATCGATCAGGTCATATCATAAGGGTCTCTCGAATACTCCATTCAATTTTTGGTATGATCCCCTATGTATTCGGTTGATCCATATTGGGTACGTGGTATCCACTAGTTAGTTCTGAGCATGATATGTGGTGTCCCTAGTTTGTTCTAGGCATGACCCCCTCTCTGTGTATCATGTTCATCCTTGAACAATGGGTTCTTTTTTGTTGGGGTAGAAATGATCTATACCTCTTCGTCGAGTGTCTCGAATGATATCATGGATTGAGGAGTGATTTATCCAAGAATGATCAAGCATCGAGTAGAATCAGGTTGCTCGAGGTTGGTTATGAACACATGAGGGTGAGGATTCTCTCTTGAGTAAATCTATATATTCTTGTTATATGTTTTTTGGACATATACCTATGTATATCTTACTATAATTCCTTTTATTTATTGATTTTTGGTTTCGGGGTGTCCAACGATGTATTGTTATATTCACCCATGCATGGGATTTTCCCACATGCATCGCGTCTTGGGATGATGATCGACCTTATTACGAAGCCTTTGGTAGACCAATAGAATACATTACATAGTGAGACTGGATAGACTAAGGTGTTTTCCTGTGGCTTTCTAACAACATTCCCAACACCATTACATTTAGGTCGAACATGTGTTACACACCTTTTGTAGTGGTCATGTATTTTGACATGTTTACTTTCTTGTAATTTTATTTTCACACATTGTTATTGGATCATGGTGGTATTAATTCATTATTTTCATAGTGTTTTTAACAATTCAGACTTTTGTGTCTTGGATATTTGTGTGTGTGTGTGAGTAGGTACTTTAGGCAAATGCCTCTGATATTTTGGATATTCCTACTTGGTTCTACTCATTATCCCCTAGTATATTGGTGGTGGGCATGGGTTAGTCATGGCATGGGCCCCTTTAAGAAGGGTTGTTATAGAGTTTTATCAAAGTGGACAGTTCTGATTTTGGGCTAGGAGCCTATGATTTGGGTTTGGGGGAACCATGTTATGTGTTTCAAGTTTAGCTTTCAGGCCCGTGACACCAGTGTTGGTGTGGCAGCCGATATATCCATACAAAAAACACTGATTACCATCTTTTTGACTCGGTAAATGAGAACACTAGTTGTTGGGAAATACAATGGTAAATAAATAATATACATATGGTTTATGTTCTATTTCTTGCATGAGTCAGCTACCCATATATACTCAATTGATATTGGTAGATCTTGTTTTATTTCAAGATGTCTCCACATAGATAGTCAGCAAAGAAAAAATTGTGTGATCATGAGGAAGATCATCCAGGGGACGAGGTTTCAATATATGAATTTGTACTAGAGTTAACACTTCTAGGTGGTGTAGCAGTCATACCATGACATTTAGAGAAGAACATGTTACCTGCAGTACCAGCAGACGAGGTGTGCGGGCTGGGTGTACATCATAAGTTTTAGTAGTAGAAACCCCTCTGGTTTCAAGGATATCCGAAAACACAAGCAGCTGAGGACTAGCTTGAAGAGGTGACCCAATTATCTTTCCCAGTCAAGACACTAGTAGACTAGATGGTGGTCTAGTCAGTGAGCCTTATAAATTCTCAGTAGGGAAATAGTGGCACCTAGTTACCGGATTGTATGGCGAGGAGACTCCTCCATGGATAGAGTTTGAGACCCTTTTTAGAGAATATTTCTCACCTTATAAGCTTGTGGATATTCTTATTCGTGACCATATATAACAATGATAGAAATAAATGTCGGTATCGCAGTATTCATTAAGGAATTCAAACCTCTCCATGTACTCAATGGATATGATACACAATCAGTAACTCAGGGATTGGACCTTCGAGTAAGGTCTGTGTAGGGACATACAAACCTACTTTATCCATATGATGATTCCTACATACAATGGTGTTATTGAGAAAACTTTAGAGGTCAAATGTTTCTTTAATATACAGATATAGCCAGTGACTATCAGTACTATGCAAGAATAAGTAGAGACCTCGGCATCATTGATCCAATGTTAGTCATATGGACTTGGAAATTTGATATGTTTCAAGAGGAGGTCCCATGATAGAGGATCTAATGTTCATTGCTCATAGTGGTGTACAATCATCTTAGTGGGAGATGGTTCTATTCATGTGAAGGAATGGGAAATCTAGATTGAGATTGTCCAACCCAATGTACTACTAACTTGAATACTGTGGATCGACCACCGAGGTATAGATAGTTCTAGGAGAAGTCAAATCAATAGGGAAGAATACATAGAAGTGGATATGAGAGTGAATCAGTAGGTGATCGATGTTTCTACATGTTACCACTACAACCCCTAAGTATTCGACGCTAGGCTCACAGAGCTGGAGGACATGGGAGCGTACTCTTGCATACAGTCAAAGTATATGACCCTGGGGCTCCAGGAATAATTCAATGTACGATCTGTGGATTTTGATACCTTAGTTGTAGTATGGATAAATATTTGTCTTAGTTATTCTTTTCATTCCAAAAATCTTGTTCGAGGACTAGTGATTCAGGTTAAACCATTGGCTCGAGCCTCACGTCTAGATAATCTTACTTGAGGAGACCAAATGATCATGCACGAGTGCTGACAGTATGACCTAACTCTTAGATTTGAGTTTTTAGTAAGGATCTCTTATAAGTTATGTCAACGTCTTATGACTTAAATATTGGAATGGACTAGTTATCCTAGTTCATTATTAGATAGATTGTTTTAGGAAAATATTACAGTGTATCTACTGTGATAGAACAAGGTTTTTCTTTGTTGGTGAAAAGTAAATAGAGAAATAATAGGATGGAATCAAACCTAGGAGGGTGTATACAATTACTCATCAGCTTTCTATCCTAACCATAGGTGCATTGGATGACATGAGTACTCAATTTTCTACAATGGTGGAAGAGTAAGTGGATTTCTCTCCTATATATGTTCTAGGTTTACATTCCCATAGGGTGATGGACTTCAACATTAATCTGTACCCCAAAACAACATTGATATCTACACCTCCATATTGGATGGTTCCCATAGAGCTTCATGAGCTGAGGGAATAGATTGAGGAATTATACAGTAATGGCTTAGTGACTCATAGTGTTTCTCCATTGGAAGACCCAATTTTGTTTTCCAAGAAGGCAGATGATAGATTGAGTTTATAAGTGGATTTTCGGCACTTAACCCAGGTGAAAGTGAAGAACAAGTATCCATTAATGAGGATTTATCACCCACTATAATCAATTGATATGGTCAAAATGGTTAATGAAGTTTGACCACTAGTCAATGTTTTTATGATATGAGGTAGAGTTTGATGGGATCTCCAATCATAAGATTTATAGAGGATGGTGTTGAGTACATAGTATTATTTGATGCATCAAGAACCAATATTGGTTGTGCCTTGAGTTATTGGAAATAAGTTATTGCTTGTGGTTTATGCCAGTTAAGACCCCATAAGAAGAACTAAGTGACCCGTGATCTTGAGTTAGCAGTGTTACTCTTCACGTTGATGATGTGTGGACACTACCTGATGGAAGTGAGGTTTATCATCTACCCTTATCATAAGATTCTCATGTACGTATTCTATTAGGAGGATACACACATGAGGTAGAGGCTTTGGTTAGGTATCCTCTAAGAATATGAATTTGTTGTTGTCTATGCTCCTATGAAGGGTAACGTGGTGGAATATTCTCTTAGTATGAGATCAAGTTTATAGTTTCTAAACAAGTAATTAGAGTAGTTGGCCTCATTGTAATTATCCCTTTTGGATGGAGATAGAGCATCTTATATCTAGTTTATGTTTGTCACCCCTCCACTCTTAGAGCAAGTTAGGGAGGAACCTCTAGGGGATTATTACTGTGAGGCCTTATTTGATTAATTGTCCACATGAAATACTTCAGAAAAATATAAAAAAGGTGGGGAGAATATAATTATTTTCTAAGGTCACACCATATTACCAGTGGAATTATATAATGATATTATGATGGAGTTTCATACATCTCATTTATAGGTACATCTAGGTGTGGTGAAGATGTACCAAGTCCTGTGATGTATTTTTTTGTGGAAAAGGATAATGAAAGGAGTTTTAGGGTATGTTTTTTGGAACCTCACTTTTTAGAAAGTGAAGGATGTGCACTAGGTTCTAGTTAGTGTAGCTCAACCCCATGAGGTGCCATAATGGAAGTGGGATGGGATATCGATAGACATAATGACATGCTTACCACATATATCCAGGGTAAACAATTCCATATGGGTGATCATTAACTGACTCACAAAGTCATCCCACATTCTATCTATCTACTAGTAGTGTTTAGTAGAGATCTTGGGATGCCTCTACATTCAAGAGATGTTTTGACTCCATGAAGTTCCATCGATGATAGTTTCAGATCATGATACTTTATTTTCATCCCAGTTGTGTAAGGAATTGAAATAGGTGTTCAAGGCCTAACTATGGTTAGGAAAAAAATTTCACCCACAAATGGTTGGCCAAACTGTGTAGACCATTCAGGTTCTGGAGAACATGTGGTGGGTATAAGGTATCTTTCACTTGTCACGGATCTGGATGTATTTGCATGATTCATCGTACGTCATCGATTGGGCATGATGGAAATCGAGGATTTGGTGAATTTTGTTCAGTTCCTAGAGGAGATTGAGGATTGATAGGATGGGATCCTTCATGGGTGGTCGATTCCATTAGTAAATGTCTGTTGGCAGCACCATAATCTTTTTAAGCGAACATGAGAGCAGGAAGATCATATTATTGCTCAGTACCCTCATCTGTTTGTGTATCCCTTGTTTTGGATTTTCATGTACATAAAGCCCAAATAGGGAAGAATGTAACTTATCATATATTTTGTGTATTATTTTTTGGTATTTATGAATTGATTTCAAGACCAAGTGCTGAGACGGTGTACGATTCCGAGGAACAGTGTTCTTGAAAACAATTTTTAAAAAATATTAAGATGCACATGCCCCCGGTGTTCCTAAAAAAGTGTAACAACTTTTAAATGGTTTCTCAGAATAAAAAATTTAACGCACCTTTCAATTCAGAATAGAGACGTTACTCTAGTTGCGACCTAACAATGGTCGGCATGGGTCATCTATAGAATGAATCACGAAAGAAAAAACAGTAAAAAAAATTTAAATAAAATTATTCTAATTTTTAGATCCTAATAAATCATGAAAGGTGTATTATATTGGACATTTGATAACATAATTCAGTCCATAATGTGGTCTTTTCCCTATGCATTACATAACCTTGGTTGGCGCGGGCCTTTTGTGAAAATTTTTTCTGGACACAAAAATGAATAAAATTATTAAATAAAATAATATTATTTTATTTCGCTGACCCAACAATTTTTCAATCATTAAATAGATTATTATGTTGGAAATATGGGGTTAGACGCATATCCCTCGAGACTCTGGAGGAATTCTAGAGAGAAACTTGTAGAATTATCTTAATCAAATTGTAGCAGATCATGGATGGATCAATCAGTACCACCTCAGATTTGAAGGATCATGGATCGTTGAATGATGACGAAACAACTCCATTATTCATCAATGATTGATCCAACTCAAGGTAGGGCATGTGTCTAAATTGTTTAATTTCCCTATTCTTAATTTCTAGAAAAATACATGAATTCTTCAATGAACTGATTCATTCATGGATCATGTGTATTTTAGTTAGGGGTTTATTTTGTGGGGATTTTAGTGGAAGAATTTATTTCTATTAATCTGTTGATGGTTTCAGCTTTTCGTTCTATTGGAAAAGAACAAAGATTTAAAAAAAATTGATTGAGGTTCATTCATCATGATTGATAGTGATTTTATACCACCCCAAATTTCAAGTTTCACCATAGTCATTCTATGTTGGCCTCGGGTTCGAGACATTCTGATCAATAGATTGTGAGGCACCCATTTCATGGTGCAACAATTTAATATCATAGGACTGGGAGTGGCCTGATATGAATGAGATGTGACAATGTAGATGGTTCAATTCAGATGATGGATGACAATCAAATTCACCTTCGTAGGTGAATATTTAATAACAAATATTTGATCAATTTTGTGAGAAGATCTAATGAAAGGATGCGTTTTTCGACAATGATGAGGTCGAGATGAGTTTAGATCTATGATCTTTCTATTTATTCGGCATTAGAGTTGCTGTGGTGGTCCAAGAAAGAGACTACCTGAATAGAGGTGGCGTAAAATGGAACATGGAGGCATGTAAGACCATTGGAAGAATTTTGGTCCCCAGGTGGTGGAGGCCACATGGGATGTGGCAGGCGGTCGTGTGGGATGTGGTGGGCAGCTATGTGGGATGTGGCTAGTGGATGCATGGGATACGACATGTGACATCTTGGGCAGCGATATATATGGTGGATTCTATATGTCTAGTGTATTCTAGATGGCGATATGGATGCGGGATAGAGTAGGCCGACTTGGTGGGCCTTGTTGGAGCATGCCTGGGCGAGTGGGTCGGGCCGAGATAGTTTGCCAGGCCATGTCAGTGGGTCGGGCTAGGTCAGATGAGGTAGACCAAGTACAGAATAGGGGTGAATTTGGTGAAACTAAGGAGGATCCTAGTCATAGTCAACCATTGTTAGAAACCAAAGCAATTGAAAATGGCATCACAGTAGCTCGAGCTACTGCGGGTTGCAGCAACCGCGAATCTGACTGATGTTGTTGACTGTAATAGTCGGTCGTACACGGCAGGTGGATTGTCCATGATAGTCAGCCTATTGTTGGATAGACCACATGGTAGGTGGTCCAACAACAATTGTTAACCCAGATGTAAATTCTTTGTCCCCTGACAGTTTTCAAGTAGTTTCGTTCAAATGCTCACAACATCTAAACAATGCATTCAATTAAAGAGTCATATGCAGCGTTGAGACCCTAATGTTGAAATGGTATTATTGAGATTAATGATCAGTATTTCCTTTCTCTACAAGACATGTATTCCCATCAACGCACTATGAATATGGAGACTACATGATGTGTAAGGCTCATACATATGGGAAAACATGGGATAGTTGTACACACCATGTACCTCTTGGGTGAGACCATGTACTCCCATCCCGAGTGCTTTTGGCTCTTCATTTTCCTTTTTTGGACCAATATAGGAGGAGTGTGTTACCTTGGCCTTTCCTTCATGTTTTCTATAGGTAATTACATCCACATCACTTTACTATAATCCCTTCTGGATGTTGAGTCTTGAATAGTGTATGGAATCCCTCCCCAAGATAGGAGTATGATCCTCTATCTCCCCTAGTGGAGTGTATGGAATCATGTGACGTCCTTGGTCCAGGTGTTGATCCCAAATATAGTGGTCCAAATTGGTTGGATTTGAGGCATCCCCCGATCAGTTATGATCATGATTGTAGAGACCAAAGCTTGACGTAAATGAACATTACATTGCTTTTGCGGAGGATTTAATACATAACAACAACAAACACACAAGGACCTAATAGTTTAGTGTCTTTGGAAACTCATAATATAATCATCTAATCGTGGTGAAAGATCTGCAACATCTCCTATTAAGATCTTCCTTTTTTACCTAAAACCATTCTTTATATCCTGGGGAAAAGAAAATATATAAAGGGTGGATTCAAATGCTCAGTAAGAGTAATCATAGAGAAAATAAAACAAACCTTATAAATTTGAACTTCATATCATGAACATAATATTCAAACATCAAAATCTTGAGCAATGACATAAAACGTGGCAGTCTGTAAGGTATAAGTCATAATGGATCATCAATAACGATAAAATAGCATGCGAATAAAACATGTAATTGTGTCAAACCATTAAGCACATGATATTATTTCCATATTAGCCAAGGCATTACTTCCAAGACCATCTTAGTAGACAAAGTCCCTTTTTGAATTGAGTTCACTCATCGTTCCAGTCCTATAACACTGAACTTGATTAACTTACCATTCCAGCCAAGTCTATATCATGAGATATAAATCTTTACCCAATGTATTGTAGGGAGATATAGGTCCCACCCATCTCATAATGAAATAATTCTTACTTGTGCCACAAAATAAACATAAATCATTCATCATAACCCAAATAATAAAATGGGTTTCATAAACATCATCCCATCATAACGTAATCCATATAGAAAAATGGATATCATTTCATCATAAGAAATTTGAAACCATATAAATCATAGAGGCATTATACTTGAAACATACACATATGAAATAATGTAATCTTAGATGGAAAATGGTTTTGATAAAACACTTCAAATGAATTCTTGAGGAAAGTATCCTTTCTTCTTCAAAATCATTTTCTTTTCTTAGAATTCCATGAAATTTTAAAAGAAAAGGATTTTGTTGAAAATAGTCATGAAATATTGTAGATTGAGCTTCATACAAATATGGCATTATGAAACCGTAAAAATCCATTCATGTTGTATAAGTTTAAAAAACATTCTTCTCATACTTCTATCGGAAAAGTCAAAAAGTACCTCGTATGTTAAAAAAATAAAGATTCCTTACATACCATGTAGTAAAAGTCAAAAATGGGTAAAAATTACTTTAAACATACATAAAAACACTTTTAGAAAACATGGAGATGGATGATAACAAAAACCCAAGTAAATACTTACGAATAAACAATCTCAGATAAGAAAGAGATTAGAACAATTATCCCTTAACTTAGGTATGATATGCCTCATACGTATCTGAACCTCTTGTATAATGATTTAAATAATTTCATTGACTTATTATATAATCATATATATTTTTATGATATAATATATGGTTCACTAATGACTTTATATTACCCGTTCTTTTGTAAATTCCATGTTAAAGCAGCATTTTGGGTAAAATCGTTTTATTTATCGTACGTGTTTGGACTTATTATTATTGATATTATTATTACTTATATCATTATTTACTTAATTACAGAATGTAAATAATGATTTATATATCACATGTATTCAGTATATATATACATAATATATAGATAAATGAAATGAAATACACCGTTCATGGAGACGGTAGGTCGTACGTATGCATGAATATTGTTTTCCTTTCCTTATTGACTTGAATGGAAGTAATTAGATGACATATATATATATATATGTATAAATAAATCCATTAGATTAATTATGTCATAAATTTCATTATTATTCATTATATATACTTTATAATCATTCTTGAATTGTTATCATGGAGAATGAATCTCATCGCGTCGTGGAGACTGTAATCCGTATGTACGCACGAGCGATGATATCATTCCCATAATTATTGAATGGAATTGGAGTGTATTATGAAATATATCAGAATTAGTATGATGTTATAATAACCATATATAGTTATTCTTTACACCATTATACCCATCCAAGTAAGGTGGTGGTGGAAAAACAGATTACACCACGGTGTGGAGACGGTATTCTGTACATACGCACGCGCGGTGATTTCGTTTTCCGTAGGATGGATAGAAGGTGAAATGGGGTTGTTTAATATTTATAATAACATATAAGTATATTAGTGATACTTATTTTATTACTTTATAATGAAACAACTAAAGAAGAAGGAGTTGAAGAAGAAAGAAAACTTGAAAGAATCGGTAGAAGAGATTACCTCCTCTTCGACGCACCTCTTTTAAGATTCCTCTTAATTCACTAGAGTTGGTTTTTTTGAAGAGACCAGAACCGCTATAATGTTTATAGGGAATCTTAGAAGGGAAATTGGCATGGTTTGGCTGAGCTTAAAGGCTCAAAATGGTGTGAATAGAAGAGGGAGGAGGTGCCCTTTTATAAGGGAGGAGAGGGGCATCATAGGAAAAACATAAAATATTATTTTATAATAAAGTCATATTCGGTTTATAATAGCTCAAAATTGATTAATTTAGAAGATAAAGTGGGGATGGGTTGAAATCCTCTCAACCAATCAGTTTTAGAAAAGTTTGGGTTACTATTTTAACCTTATCATATAGATTTAACTCTGAGTTAAATAATTTAACTTTTACCGTGTCTTCTTGTTTTCTTACTCTATATGGTTGATAAACTTTATAAAACAAGCCAAAAGAACCCCAAGTGGTTCATTATTAATTTATATAACATTATCTAAGTCATTTTGCTAAATCTTATATTTTTAGGAATATAATAAGAATTAATAATATAATATTTGTTTCAAAAACTATTTTATGTCAATTTTGACAATATGTGGAAAAAATTTGAAAATCATAATAGAATGATTAGTTCAAAAAAATTTAATTAAGTCAATACTAACATGTATTAGTAACCTAAAACAATATTTTAATTTATTAAAAGTCTAAAATTTTATTTATTTGGGTATTTATAATATCAATTATGTTAATATTTCATTAATAAGGTAATTACTGCATCATCATTGTGTCATAAATAAATTAAATTATTTAATGTATAAAAATTATAAATAAAATACAATTATGTAGGAAATATTTTTAGCTTTCCAATTAATATTTATAGTCGAATTTATCTTATGTATAACCCATATATTAAAAATATTTTAGTAATTAAACTTTTATTTTAACTATTTTAACTATTATTTAAATAAAATAATAATAAGTGTCCTAATCTAATCCAAGTGGACCTAAAGGGTAATATTTTATTCCTAAGGTAGTTTTTGGTCGAATTACATTTATCCAAATTAATTAGGACATGTGTTAGGGTAATAATAATATCATTTTTACCCTTAATTATCCTATTTACTTTTAACCGTGGTAAATAAAAGTAAAAAGTTACTATTCAAAAAAAATTATTTGTATCTTATTGAACCATATTTTAATCCATGATATTAACTGTGTCTCTCGGATTTTTGAAATTCCACTCACAAAAGTGGTAAAATTGAGTTTTATGTACATTTTCAAATTCTCCTAGGAGGTGGGTAAAAGACTGTGAAAAGTTCAATAAACTTTTTATATATCTAAAATTATTATAAAATGACTCAAATGAATTACATTGAACTTATATAGGTATTATGTATCAATTTTGACCTAAAATAAATTTAAATAAAATAAATAATTATTTTAATAAAAAGTCGTTTTTTAAATAGTCACCTAGTTTTTTCACTGTTCATCAAAAATTGATTGTTTTCAGAAAAATACCAAAAATTCACCCAAGGATAATTTCGATATTCCGAATCCAAAAATGAAGTCCATTTTAAAAGATAAAATTTATAATATTTCAAAAAGTTCTTATTACTAATCATAACAGCTAGTTCATAATAATATTATAATAATATCTCATTTAGTGAAACTCAGTATTACGTACTACACACGCTATCGAAGAAGGTCATGATTTCATGTAATGCAAGACAAGTCAAGGCTGTGTGTATTGAAAGCTCCTTTTGGTGTTGCGTATAACATAATCAAAACTTATTTCATTTATACATTAAACAAAATATATACTTAATTTTGCATAGAATAATTACCACAAAACAAACTTGAAATTATGTGTAACACGAGCCAAGAATAGTGTTGTGTATACTGCAAGCTAATACGGTGTTGCGTATAGTACAAGCTAATCTTGGTGTAGTGTATAATAGAAGTCATCAAATAAATTAAAAATAACATATCTCATAAAATCTCAGGGTGTTACATTCTACCCCTCTTAAAATAAATTTCGCCCTCGAAATTCACCGGGGTTATAAATCATTTACTACTTGAAAGTTTCATTCATAGAAACCAACATCGTAAAAAGGAATACTAAATCATCTTTCTAAAAAGGAGCAATATAAACATAATGGATACCCGAAGTAACTCATCATTGGGTTTCCCCATCGCAGAATATAGGTGAAAATATGGATATGGAAGAGAAATCTAACCATCATGTATAGATGATGAGTGGTAGAGAACATGGCTATGAAAAGGCCAATAATCATAAAGCCATATATTTTTTATGATCTGAGGTACCATTTGATTCATCAGATATGAGGGTACTAAGATAATGTTTTTAGTTCTCAAGATCATTTCCCTAATGTTGAAGAATTGTTGAATTAAAAGAAATACTTAATTGATTTTGGTACAATCTCACTGTTTTTCGTGCCTTGAACAATTTCCACTTCATCTCTTAAAGCAATGAAGTTGAATTTGTAATTCGTGAAGTTTTAGCATATCATGTGATAGAATGTTAGGTCATTCCATCTGTTTCTATCGCAAAAAGTTTAGCACAATTTATTAAATATACATAAGTCCATCTATGCTGAGATTAATCATACATGGTTGCTAAAATGGACATATACTTCATCTATCATAGTTCTTAATAAAATAAAAATAGTTTATACTAACCAGGGACTTCATGTAGGCCATTGGTATGTGATAAAGGCCTTTCGCACATCAGTTGTGGGTTTGATTCCCACAACCTTTTCCGACGCGACGGGTTTTTGATTGTCCTATGGGTTGTCCTTTTTCTAAAACTATACTATTATAAATTTCTAGGAAAAATATCGAAAAACAAGTTCTATCCTTAAATAATACTATATGATGTTTAAAATATTCCATTTCAATCTTCAGGCTTACCCAAACTCATAGTATAAGGAAAAATATTTATAGATAGGTCATCTACCAAGAATGTAAATACCATCATTTATCCCCATATATCATAATATATGTCTTGTTGGTCACATTCAAAACATTCGAATGCCTTAATCATGTATTCTCTTGAAAAATTAATACCCATTAAACCTTAGTGAAAACATGAATGCAATTAAAAGTTAACTCTTTCCACAAACTAAAATCCCAAAAATTCAATATACTCAAACCATGATATCACTTAGTCCTTATATCAATCATGAGCTCATGAATACTATCAAAAAATTTATTTTCTCCTTGTCCCTTCATTATGCTCATATCATCCTCTTTCCAAAAATATTTCAATCACTTTTCATGGTTATTGGTACCATACAATTATTGAAAACCAATACATAGAAATTCCAAAATTCCATGATACTATAAATGAGATTCCATGATACTATTTTGAAATCCCAATACATAAACACTTAATCATTCCACAACATAATTTTCATACTCAACATCACAAATAGTGATCGCATGTGAATTCCATTTTTCATTTTCCTTAAGTGGTTTCTCACGTCGATAATCATTAACCCTTGGATTAGGGCATTGATTAGCATAATGCCCCATTTCCTTGCACTTGAAGCATTGCAGTGTTGGTGGTGCGTTCTCTACAGTCTTTTCTTTATTCACATCATTAGCAACCCTTTTTCAATTACTTCAACACTCAGCTACTCGATGACCTTATTTTACACACTTAAAACATTTTCTAGTCCGTTTAAGACAATCTCCACCATGCTTCTTTCCACACTTTGAGCATAAAGAAACATTCATCTTCTTTTCACCATTGTTCTGAGATTTTTCCTTGAACTCCATCTTTTGTTTCTTGTCAAAACCATGAGATGGATATGTAACACTAACTTCCAGTTCTACCTTGATAGCACAATGCACAATTTCTTCATAGCTACTGATGTCTCTTATATCTAATTCCCTTAAAATACTTGGTTTTAAGCCAATGAATAATCGTTCAACTTTAATTTCAGTTGGATTATAAAGCCAGATGCATACCTTGCAAGACTTGTAAAATTTGCTTCGTATATAACAACATATTCATCATCCTTTTGCTTAAGCTCATGGAAATCATTTTCCATATTTGTTCGAAGAATATGAGGGAAGTACTTATTGAAAAATAAGTTCTTGAACTCATCCCATTCCATGGATTCAATTTTATCTTGGGGCCTCGTATTCATAATTAGAGTCCACCATTGGTCTGCTTCACCTTCTAAATGGTAAACAGCCAGAATGACTTTTTCATGTTCTGAATAACGAAGTATGGAAAATATCTTTTCAATGGTACTGATCCATTGTTCAGCAAAAAGTGGATCAGAAGACCCATTGAAAGAAGGTGGACGTTTCCTCGTGAAGGACTCAATAGAATATTGTTCCCTTCTCCGCTCATTTAGAAGTCCAGAATGATTAATATCTTGTGTATGTATAGCAATAAGACCTTTAACTCCATCTCCCATAACGTTGGTTTGTTCAGGAGTAAATTCATTGCATCATCCATTACATTGATCAACATGGTTCCTTTGGGTTCCTGTCATCGTCTAAAATCGAAAAGGAATAGTGTGAGGGGAAAATTCATGATAGGAAGAAAACATAATAAAGGGTGAGTACCTTCAATATCAAACATCTTAAGCTTAATTCTAATATCGTTATCTTAATTCTAGGACTATAACCTATACTTATACATAATCATAGGGACATACCTAGATATACCTTAGAAATATATCTAGGGATCTCACTAAAGTTTTCGCGTCCTAGTTTCCAAAGGTAACAAAACCTTTTGTCTAATACCAACTGTAGAGACCCAAAATTGAAGTACATGGACATTAAATTTCTTTTTTTAATACTTAATATATAACAAAAACAAACAGACAAGGACCATAACAGTTTAGTGTCTTTGAAAACTCGGAATATAATCTTCTAATCTTGTTGAAAGATCATCAACATCTCCCATAAAGATCTTCCTTTTTTTCTTACAAAAAACCTTTCTTTACATCCCGGGGAAAAGAAAACAAATAAAGGGTGAGATTAAATGCTCAATAAGGGTGAGCATAGAAAAAATAAAATACACCATATACATTTGAACTTCAAATCATGAACATAATATTTAAACATCCAAATCTTGAGAAATGACATAAAACATGGCAGTACGTAAGGCATAGATCATAATGGATCATCAATCATGATAAAATAGAATGGGAATAAAACTGGTGATTGTGGAAAACCATTAAGCACATGATATAATTTCCATAGTAGCCAAGGCATTGCTGCCAAGACCATCTTAGTGGAGAAAGTCCCTTTCTGAATCGAGTTCACTCCTCATTCCATTCCTGTAACACTGAATCGGATTAACTTACCATTATAGACATGTCTATCTCATGAGATATAAATCATTACCCAATGAATTGTATTTAGATATAGGTCTCACCCATCTCATAATGAAATCATTCTCACATGGGTCACAAAATAAACATAAATCATTCATCATAACCCAAAGAATAAAATGGGTTTCATAAACATCATCCCATCATAACGTAATCCATATAAAAAATGGATATAATTTCAACATAAGAAAAGTGAAACCATGTAAATCATAGAGGAATTATGTGTGAAACATACAATTATGAAATAATTTCATCTTATATGGATAATGGTTTTGATAACACGCTTGAAATTAATTCTTGAGTAAAATATCATTTCTTCTTCAAAATCATTTTCTTTTCTGAAAATGCCATGAAATTTTAAAAGAAAAAAATTTTGTTGAAAATATTCATGAAATAATGTATAGTAAGATTCATGAAAATAAGGCATTATGAAACTGTAAAAATTCATTCCTTCCGTATAAGTTAAAAAAAACATTATTCTCTTATTGTTGTCGATAAAGTCAAAAAGTAACTCGTATGCTAAACAAAAGAAAGATTTGTCACATACCATGTAGTAAAAGTCAAAAAATGGGTAAAGAGGACATTAAAACTACATAAAAACACTTTTATAAAACATGGACATGGATGATAAAAGTAACCCCAGTAAATACTTACGAATAAACAATCTCGGATAAGAACGGGATTGCAATAATTATCCCTTACCATAGGTCTGATATGCCTTGTACTTATCCGAACCTCCTGTATAATGATTTAAATAATGTCATTGACTTATTATAGAATCATATTTATTGTTATTATATCATATATGGTTCACTTATGACTTTATATTACCCGTTCTTTTGTAAATTCCATGTTAAATCAGTGTTTTGGGTAAAATTGTTTTATTTATCGTACGTGTTTGGACTTGTTGTTCATGATATAATTATTACTTATATCATGATTTATTTACTTCCAGAATGTAAATAATTATTTATATATAATATATATTCATTATATATATATACATAATAGATAGATAAATGAAATGAAATACACCGTTCATGGAGACGGTAGGTCGTACGTACGCATGAACGCTGTTTTTTTTCCTTATTGACAGGAATGGAAGTAAGTAAATGACATATATATATATATATACATAAATCCATTAGCTATGTTATGTAATATATTTCATTATTATTCATTATATATACTTTATAATCATTCCTGAATGGTTATCATGAAGAATGAATCTCATCGCGTCGTGGAGACGGTAATCCGTACGTACGCACGAGTGATGATATCATTACCAAAATTATTGAATGGAATTGGTGTGGATGATATAATATATCATAATAAGTATGATGTTATAATAACAATATATATTTATTATTTTCACCATTATACCCATCCAAGTAAGGTGGTGGTGGAAAAACAGATTACACCATGGCGTGGAGACAGTATTCCGTATGTATGCACGCGCGGTGATTTCTTTTTCCGTAGGATGGATAGAAGGTGAAAGGGGGTTGTTTAATACTTATAATATAATATCATTATATTAGTGATACTGATGTTGTTACTTTATAATGAAACAACTAAAGAAGAAGGAGTTGAAGAAGAAAGAAAACTTGACAGAATCTGTAGAAGAGATTACCTCTTCTTCGACGCACCTCTTTTAAGCTTCCTCTTACTGCACTAGAGTTGGTCTTTTTAGGATACTAGAACCTCTATAATGTTTCTAGTGAAGTTTATAAGGGAAATTGGTAGCTTTTGGCCGAGCTTCAAGGCTCAAAATGGTGTGAAGAGAAGAGGGAGGAGGTGCTCTTTTATAAGGGAGGAGAGGGGCACCTTAGGAAAAACATAAAATATTATTTTATAATAAAGTCATATTCTGTTTATAATAGCTCAAAATTGATTTATTTCGAAGATAAAGTGTGTATGGGTCGACATCCTCTCAACCAAAATGTTTTCGGCAAGTTTAGGTTTCTAATTTAACCTTATCATTTAGATTTACCTCTAACTTAAATAATTTAACTTTTACCGTGTCTTTTTGTTTTCTTACTCTATATGGTTAATAAACTTACTATAACAAGCCAAACATACCCCTAGTGGTTCATTATTAATATATATAACTTTATCTACATCATATGGATGAACCTTAGATTTTTAGGAATAAAATAACCATTAATAAAATAATATTTGTTTTAAAAAGTATTTTATGTCAATTTTGACACTATTTGGTAATTGATTTTTGTGAAAATCATAACACCATTATTAGTTCGAAAAAAGTTAATTAAATCAATAATAACACGTCATATTAAACTAAAAAATATTTTAATTTATTAAACGTCTCAAATTACATTTACTTTGGTATTTATAACAACAATTATATTAATATTTCATTAATAAGGTAATTACTGCATCATCATCATGTCATAAATAAATTAAATTATTTAATGTCTAAAAATTATAAATAAAATACCATTATGTAGGAAATCATTTTATCTTTCTGATGAATATTTATAGTTGAATTTATATTTTGTATAACACTATATTAAAAATGTTTTAGTTATTAAACATTGATTTTAACTATCTTAACTATTCTTTAAATAAAATAATAATAATTGTCCTAATCTAATCCAAGTGGACCTAAAGGGAAAAAGATTTGTCCTAAGTTTTTTTTGGTCGAATTAAATTTATACAATATAATTATGACATGTGTTAGGGTAATAATAATATCATTTTTACCCTTAATTACCCTATCTACTTTTAACCATGGTAAATAAAAGTAAAACGTTACTATTCACCAAAAATTATTTTTATCTTATTGAACCACATTTTACTCCTTAATATTAACCATGTCTCTTGGATTTTTAAAATTCCATTCACAGAAGCAGTAAAATTATGTTTTATGTAAATTTTCAAATTCTCCTAGGATGTGGGTAAAAGACGGTGAAAAGTTCAATAAAATTTTTAAATATATAAAATTAATATAAAATGAGTCAAATTAATTACATTGAACTTATATAGGTATTATATATCAATTTTTACCTAAAATAAATTTAAATAAAATAAATAATTATTTAAATAAAAAGTCAGTTTTTAAATAGTAACCTAGTGTTTTCACTATTCATCAAAAATTGAAGGTTTTCAGACAAATACAAAAAATCACCCTAGGATAATTTTGATATTACGAATCCAAAAATGAAGTCCATTTTGAAATATAAAATTTATAAAATTTAAAAAAGTGGGTATTACTATTCATAATGGCTAGTTCATAATAATATTATAATAATATCTCGTTTAGTGAAACTCGACATTGCGTACTACACAATCTATCGAAGAAGGCCCTGATTGCATGTAATGCAAGCCAAGTCAGGGATGCATCTAGTTAAAGCTCTATTTGGTGTTGCGTATAACAAATCAAAACATATTTCATTAATACATTAAACAAAATCTATAATTAATGTTTTGTAGAATAATAACCACAAAACGAACATGAAATTATATGTAACACGAGCCAAGAATAGTGTAGCATATACTGCAAGCTAATACAGTGTTGCGTATAGTACAAGCTAATCTTGGTGTAGTTTATAATATAAGACATCAAATGAATTGAAAATAATATATCTCATAAAATCTCAGGGTGTTACAATGATACCCTATGTAGTGGGTCGATCCAGATTGGGTACATGGTATCATGATCATAACTGACCCAACTGAGATATACCTCTAAATCCAGTGTCTCTGATGATATCATGGATCGAGGAGTATGTCATCCCAGAATGAGAATTCTTTGAGCAGAAACTAGTGACTGGCAGTTGGTTCTGACCACCTGATGAAAAGGTCTCTGTATTGAGTATATCTATATATTCTTTTTATATGTTTTGTGTATAGATACATGTGTAGAGATGAATGTACTTCCATTGATGTATTTTTTCATGTCTTTGGGGTGTCCTACATAGTATTCTTATACTCACCCCTACAAAGTAATTTCTAAAACATGTCGTGTCTTGTGCAGACAATCGACCTTTTGACGGAGCCCTAGGCGAACCAAGACCAAACGATGCTTAGTGAGACTAGCTAGATTGATGTCTGTTACTTTGTCTTTCAAATAGTTTTCCTAGTACCATTGCATTCATGTTAAACCTCTGTTATAGAATCTATGTGGTAGAATTTTATTTTTTTTATTTACTTTCCAGTACTTTTACTATCGCACACTCTTGTGGGATATTAGTTGTAAACATGCATAAATTTCTTAGCTATTTTCCCATTTCATCATTTTCTGGATTGGTGATTTATGTATGTGTGTACTAGTACTTTAGACTAATACCTCCCATTTGTGTGATATTCCTACTTAGTGCTAGTCTCCTCCCCTGGCCTATTTTACGTGGGCATGGGGAAGTCACGAAACATGCCACTCTAGGATGGGTTTCAACAATCATATAATATATAAATATTAATTTCAGTAGTTTATGCATGAATTATTATTCATGGAAATTTATTTCATGGAATAAGACATGACATGGAAATCCATCAAAGCATAATGAAAGGATGAAAATAATATTATGTAACAGAAATAAATAAAGTGACTAGAATTTTCTAATATTATTTATAATAATAAAAAATGAATCTCTCAACTTTAGTAAATGAATATTGAAATAAAATAAATGTTTCATAAATTCACCATCATTTTAGATTAATCAATGGGTTTTTCTCCCATCAATAATTTATGGTTTTTTAATCATTATATTTCTCACGAACATGTTCTTTATCACACTCTATTATTAATTGCATGTTATTATTCTGCACTTTCTATATATTTTAACTTCCCACCAATTTTCTCCTAACCTATGAACCTGAATATGTGGTATTTTACGTAACCTTTTTGTTTCCAACATTTCCTACTCATAATATGTTGAATTATTTTCCTATATGATGTGGGACTATAACAAATTTATTTTAAAATATTGAATATTTTTAAGTAATATATTATAGTGAGGCTAATTTTTTTAAGAGGGTCAAATTTAATACAATGAAAATTTACAATTCATTTCTTGGAAGCTTGATTAACATGTATTAATCTGTACTATGCGAACCACAACATACAATTAAAATATTATTATTTCATGTAGAAGCTATAACCTAGTTGTGGAGTTAGTAATAATAAATTGGGTTAACTAAATTATTAAAATTATGTATAATGGATTTATATAATGTGTTGATTAATAATTAATGTTTACTCAATTTTCGGAAAAATAAATTCATACTACAAAAATATGTTTTCCTTAAAAAAAATATTTATTGCACTTTTTGTGTGAAAACTTTGACTAAGTTCTCCAATATTTAGTAAATTAATTTTATAAAATGAAAATGTTTTTTTAAATAATCATATAAAAAATAGCATATCGTGAAATTATTGAATTTTTCTGAAATGATGGATTTTTCAATAAATAGTTAAAATTACTATTTTTCAAATATTATAATTTATTCTAAATAAATCAGGTAATTTAATGGTCTCAATAAATTTTTATTTTTTAATATGTGAAATATTGTCTACTTTCTTTATAATAATCAATTTAACTCCATTTGAATCATCAATAATCTCAATTGCTGAAATTAATTTAATTATTTTTCTTAAAACACATTTTTATAAAAATACCATTCATTTTATTTTAAAAATTAATATTAAGAATAATGTTTACCACTTATTTAGATTGAATCATGAAAAATTTAATCTTTATTTCAAATCAATAGTTCCTAATTCAGTAAATATGACCCATATATTTTTTGTCATTATGAATAGAAAACACATTAAAATTTATCGCATCGGTAAAGGGTAAATCGAGTACATAAAGTTCAAAATAAAAAGATAATCCATTAAAATTAAACAAAATAATATAATTTATTTCTTTTCAGGATTAAATTTCATCCATAATCATAAAAAATTCTAAAATACGAAAATTATCCCATTGGGATTTGATTTGTACCATTATAATAAATAAGTAAAAAATACCGATTATTTCACTTTAAATATTTGTATAAATTTTATATTTTAGGAATGATATAAAAAAATATTATATTATAAAATTTCAATTGAAATATGAATAATTTTTTTATCATGGGAATTTATTTTCAGTTTTCAGTAATGAAATAACTACCATAAATGCTTATGCAACGCCAAAACATTATTGTAAATGTAGAAAATGAAATAATTAAATGATAGTAAAAATAAAAAATTACATTTGTTGGGTGAGATAATGAGAACCATAAATTTTTAAGATAAATATATAAAATTTGGAACATGTGAAATTATTTAATTTTAATTCTTTTGATCTCACGTTGTCTTAAATGACAATTTAAATGAATAGTTCAAAATATAAAATTAGTTATATTTTATAAGGTATACTATTTTATTAAATTATTTAAAATTCATGATAATATTATATAGGACCAAATGAATATTATATGGTTTAAAAATTTTACATGTTCTATTTATGGTTAATTTTCTCTTTTATTGTATCATTATTGACCTTTAAAGGATAGAAAAGCTTTACATTGCAAAAAATGTCAAAAGGGTTAATGGGGGTTAAAACTAAAAGAGTAGAGTGAAAATTTAACCAAACCAGGTCCAAATAATTTTTTATGAGATTATTTTGACTAATTTCTATTTTAAATTTTAATTATATAATTTCCATACAATTTATATATGAAAAATATTTATATTAATTTAATACTCTATGAAATTCCAAAAATGTTCCTCCGCTAACTTATAAAAGGACCCTGTTATCTCTTTTATTTGCACAAAATTGAAAAAATATGTATACCAAACATGAAAAAATTATATTATAAAAATATTTTTACATGATATAGATATTTTTCTTTCAAAAAGACAACCCCAAGGCCCATTAAGAGGATATCTAAAGGAAGTGTACCAAATAAGTGGTAATCATCTTTAGCGACTGTAAATATTTTTTCTAATTATAATTCCTATAAATTTAATTTAATAATTGTAAAATATTAAATACAGTATGAGTAATATACAATGTAATTATTTGGAATGTTGTATAACTATTTTCCATCTCTTTTATATCTTACAGAATGTTAAAACAACTATTGTGCATACGTATGACTTACCATCTCCACAAAGTGGTGCAATTTGATTCTCATCAACATATTATATGTGTATATCCCCGACCATAGTTACCCAGAGTCGGTGAATTATTACATAACATTGGCATGATCACAAAAGATCAAGTCTCAAAAGACTGATTAGTTTAGTAGTCCTGGAAACACTAGATATATTCATAAGTCTTACATTACATCTTAAAGTAAAAAAACTACAACAACATCTTGTCTTCATATCCCCTCATACTATCCATTTAGGTCATTCATAAATTACTTCGTCACATCTTGGGAAAAATAAAACATTGAAAGGGGTGAGCTCAGATGCTCAGTAAGGATAACAATATAGCGGAAAAATTCATAAATAACCATAAACATTTAAAGCAATGTATAACTAAAACAAAAGCCTTTTAAACTTGAAATCCAGCATAATATGGAAAAGATAAAATGAAATAATTCCATTTAATTATTCACACAGATATTCTACTAGTCGAATAACCACATGCAATATCAATAACCATGTTCATAATGATGATATTCATAATGTCGGACTATCATAACCGCATAGTCAAGGCCTCGTGCCAAGACTAAAAATAATATTTTGTCAAGGCCTTGTGCCAAGACACTAGTTTGTCTCATGAGACCTACCGATGCATCGAGGAGCTACAACAAGCTCCACCCATCACTTATTAAGTCCAATTCATTCCTCATATGAATAGGTTTAAACATAACATAAACATTCGTATTAAAACTAGAATACGAAATGTCAATACGTTCTCTATAAAGCATGAACGGTATAAAAATAACACATCCATAATCAAACATATCACAGAACCTTCAATACAATATGGAAGTTTTGTATCATAATAAATCAACATCAAATAAGCTTAAAATCCATCAAAGGATGTTGGCAGGGATGAAATCAAAACTATTCAAGAGAAATATCTCTTTTTTTGAAATCATTTAGAAGTCACATAATTATAAAATAAAACATTTACTTCGAAAATATTCTTATAAGATTGTAAGGGAATCTTCTAAAATTTTATAACTGCAGAAAATAGCTGCACCCACCGGATAAGTTAAAAAATACATTCTTACCTTAATTCTATCGAAAAGGTTAAAAAGGACCTTGTTTGGAAAACTACAGAAAGATTCCTTTATAGAATTATTATAAAAACTCAAAAAGGGTATAAATAACTTTAACCCATTGTCTGTAAAATAGTTATAATTATTTGAAATACATTTTTAAGAAACACGGATGTGGGTGATAAAAATCTCCCAGAAGATAATTACGTATAAACAACCTTGTATAATGAAGAGATTGTGAAATAAACCCTTACCTTGTACTTTTCCTTGGTCGATGGTAGGTTAACCTCCTGGATAATGGTGAAATTGTTGTTATTAAATTATAAAATAATCATATACATTAATATGATATCATATACGATCTTTAAACATTGATTTGTTAATAATATCATAGTATTATGATCGTTTCAGGTGTTAATTGATTTGTTTTCCTTTATATTGTTTGTTATGTGAGCCATATTTGTTATGGATGGGATGTATATTATTAATATCCCTAATGATATCATGTCTCTAAAAATTACTTTTAATCATAAAATGAAATTTAGTCTTGAACGGATACGATGGGGAATGAATCTCATCGCGTTTGTGGAGATGGTAGTCTGTACGTACGCATGAGCAAAAATATCATTCTTTTGATATTAAAATAATATATTAATGGATGGTATATCATATATAAAGAATCATTATCTTGTTATATTTATTATTTATATTAATTACATATCATTATTATACCCATCCAAATAATAATGTATTGAATAACAATTACACCACGACGTGGAGACGGTATGCCGTACGTACGCACGTATGGTGACATGTCATTCAAAGGATGGATAGAATACTGAATATGGTTGTACCATATTTATAATAACATCAAAGTATATAGAATATACTAGATTTATTATTTTATATTGGAAATAAAAAAGAATGAATAAGTGGAAGAAGAAAGGAACTTGAATGAGGGTGGTGAAATTATTACCTCTTCTTCGGGTTCTTCCTTTTGATTTGATCAAAAGGGCTCATTAAGATGGATTTTTGACTGAAGGAATGACTTTAAGATGAATTGAATGAAGTTGAGAGGTTATTTGGGTAGGGTTTTGACGAACCAAAAGGCTTTGAAGGTATGAATCTGAGAGAAGGGGGAGTGCCCTTTTATAAGAGGGGTTAGGGGAACCTTTGGAAAAGTTAGAAATATTATTTTATAATAAATTCATATTCAGATTCTAATGGCTCCAAACTGATTTATTTCAAGGATAAGGTGTGTATGAGTTGAAAAAAACTCAACCAATAGGTTTTATACAAGGTTTGGTCACTTTAGTAACCTTCTCTTTTAGTTTTCACTCTTAGTTAATTAGTTTGACATTTACCATGTCTCATTGTATTTTTATATTATATGGTTAATAAAAATACTATAAACCTCCAAGAGACCCCCAAGTGATCCATTAATGATAAACCTATGATTATATAAGTCCTTTATCCTATCCTTAGATTTTTAGAAATAGAATGTGAATCAATAATATAATATTTGTTTTAAAAACTCTTTTATGTCAATTTTAACACAATTTGGTATTTTGTTTTTGCTAAATTCATAACAGCATTATTACATTTAACTAAATTAATCATACCAACCCTAATGTGTTATATTAACCTATAAAATTAGTGGAATTCATAAAAAGTCTCAAATTACATTTATTTGGATATTTATGATATCAATTATTTTAATATTTCATTAATTAGATAATTACTTCATCATCCTTGTGTCATAAATAAATTAAATCATTTAATGTATAAAAATTATAAATAAAATAAAATTATTTTTAAAATCTTTTTATAATTCTAAATAATATTTATAATCGAATTTATCTTAATTATAAACCTATATTAAAAATGTTTTATCTATTAAACATTGATTTTAACTCTTTTAATTCTTCTTTGAATTAAATGATAATAAATGTCCTAATCAAATCCAAGTGGACCTATATGATAATATTTTATTTATAAGGTTGTTTTTTGTCGAGATACACTTGTACAATAGAATTATGACATGTGTTAGGGTAATAATAATATCATTTTTACACTTAATTACCATATTTACTTTTAACCGTGGTAAATAAAAGTAAAAAGTTACTATTCACCAATAATTATTTTTATCTTAATGAACCACATTTTAGTCCTTGATATTAACCGTGTCTCTCAGATTTTCTAAATTCCACTTACAGAATTGGTAAAATTATGTTTTATGTGAATTTTTAAATTCTCCTTGGAGGTGGGTAAAAGTCGGTGAAAAGTTCATTAAAATTATTATATATCTAAAATTATTCTATACTAACTCCAATGAATTACATTTATATTATATAGATATTATGTATATATTTTTACCTTAATTAAATTTAAATAAAATAAATAATTATTTAAATAAAAATTCGGCTTTAAACTATAACTCAGTGTTTTTTCCCTATTCATCAAAAATTTAATGTTTTCAGAAAAATATATAAAATTCACCCTAAGCTAATTTCGATATTACAAATCCAAAAATGAAGTCCATTTTGAAAGATAAAATATATAAAATTTCAAAAAGTGGGTATTTTTATTCATAACGGCTTGTTTGATTGGTTGTGGTGTGTGTTAGAACTCGATGTTGCGTACAACACATGATACTGTGTTATTCAAAGAGAAGCGTACCATGGAATCTTGGGGTGTTACATTATCCCCTCCTTCAAATAATTTCGTCCTCGAAATTTCTAGAATATTATTGCATAGAAAGACTTGGGTGGTTCTTGATCATAAGTTCTTCGGGTTCCCACGTTGCCTCTTCCATCATATGGTTTCTCCATAGAACTTTTACCAGACGAGTCGTTCAGTTTTTTAGCACTTGTTCACTTGTATCATGAATCCTAACAGGCTCATAAGATAGATCGGGTTCCAGTTCTAATTCCTCATATGTGAGTACTTGTGTTGGTTCAGGCATGTATTTTCTCAATAGTGATACGTGGAACACATCGTGAACTTTGGAGAGACTTGGCGATATTGCCAAACGGTAAGCTACAGCCCCAATTTGTTCTAGAATTCCAAAAGGTCATTTGTACCTGGGACTCAATTTACCTTTATTACCAAAATGTATAACTCCATTCCATAGAGATACCTTCAAGAAAACATGATCTCCTACCTGAAATTTCAAATCTTTCCTTTGGCTATCAGCAAAGCACTTCTTCCTACTTTGAGCTTCTTTGATGTGGTTTTGGATTACCTTCACCTTTTCCATCGTTTCCTCCACCAGTTCTGGGCCTACAAGTTTTCTTTCACCAACGTTATTTGAACAGGATGCTGTGCGACATCTCTTTCTATATAATGCTTCATATGGTGCCATCTGAATACTCGAATGGAAGATATTGTTATAGGAAAATTCTACCAGAGGTAAATATTGACCCACATACCCTGAAAGTCATGTGAGCATGATCTCAACATGTCTTCAAAGGTTTGAATAGTCCATTCTGATTTTCCATCATTTTGGGGGTGGTAAGAAGTGCTCAAATGAAGTTCAGTATCCAGGGCTTTCTGAAGACTCTTCCAGAATCATGAAGTAAAATGGGGATCACGATCAGAAACAATCGATAGGGGTACTCCATGAAGTCTCAAAAATTCATTAATATATAGTCTGGCTAGACGTTCGAGTGGTAAATCATCCCTTATAGCATGAAAATGTTCTGAATTGGCAAGACAATCAACAATGAACCATTTTGCGTCGTTCTTTCTAGGATTATTTGGTAGTCGCATGATAAAGTCCATCGTAATATTATCCCATTTCCACTATGGTATGGGAAGAGGTTGCATGACTCCTCCAGGCTATTTCCTTCCATCTTTCACTTGTTGACAAACTATACATCTTGACACAAAATCATCAATCTCTCTCATCATGTTTCCCACCAAAAAATTTCCTTCAAATCTCTATACATTTTGGTGCTCCTAGGGTGTATAAAGAAATTAGATCTCTGAGCATCATCTGAAAACTCTCTTTTTAGATCAGGTATATTGGGAACACAAAGTATCTTCCCAAATTTCAAAATTCCATCTTCATACACAAAGTCACTCAATCTCCCATCATTCACAGCTTTAATATTCTTTTGAAACTCTCATCATCGGTCTGAGAACTATTTCTCCTT
This sequence comes from Viscum album, assembly GCA_963277665.1. Lineage (NCBI taxonomy): Eukaryota > Viridiplantae > Streptophyta > Magnoliopsida > Santalales > Viscaceae > Viscum > Viscum album. Next base: position 674,756,647 of record OY728147.1, read on the forward strand.
TATAGTAATGATGGTTCACCAACCATTTGAAAAATTGTTGAGGGTTCACCTTCTATTGTGATTCCCATATCCATCTTTACTAGGTCCATGTATATAGGATCCTTTTCAATTCTCATCTTGTTCAAAACTCCAGGATCCTGTCTTCTCAAAGCATCTTCCACCTTATTTTCCTTCGCGGAGTGGTAGTGTATCTTAAAATCATAATCCATTCATAGTTCAAGCCATCTCCTTTTCCTCATGTTGAGTTCTTTTTGTGATAAAATATACTTCAAACTCTTGTGATCAGTATAAATCTCACATTTTTCACCATAGAGATAGTGTCTCCAAATCATCAAAGAAAATATTACAGTAGAAAACTCAAGATCATGAGTAGGATAGTTTTGATCATGAATTTTCAGCTTTCATGATGCATAGGCAATAACTCTATCATTCTTCATAAGAACACAACCAAGTCCTTTCTTCGATGCATCACTATAAATAACAAACCCGTCATTTCCCGATGGTAGGTTAAAAATATGAGCATTGACTAATCTTCTCTTCAGTTCTTCAAAACATTCTTCACAATATTTCGTCCAAACAAATTTAACCCCTTTACATGTGAGCTTCGTTAATGGGTTAGCCAATCGAGCAATGTTCTAGACCAAACATCGATAATAACCTGCTAAACCAATAAAACTTCGTACCTCAGTTATACTTGTCGGTGCAGGCCATTCTTGGATTGCTCTTGTCTTCGAAGGACCAAGAGAGATTCCATCCTTAGAGACAATATGGCCAAGAAAAGAAATATTTTGAATCCAAGAATTCACACTTTCTAAACTTCCCATATAACTCATGTCTTCTAAGAGTATTCAGGATAATGAGCAAGTGATTTTCATGATCTTCATAGCTTTTGGAATATACCAAGATATCATCGATAAATATCACTACAAAATCATCAAGATATTCCTTGAAAACTATATTCATTAGATCCATGAATACAAGGGGAGCATTAGTCAATCCAAAAGGCATTACTGTAAACTTGTAATTCCCATACCTTGTTCGAAATTCTGTCTTCAGAATGTCTTCCTTCATCACACACAACTGATGGTATCTAGATTGAAGGTCAATCTTATAAAAGTATTGATCTCCATATAGTTGGTCAAATAAATCATCAATGCGAGGTAGGGGATACTTGTTCATTATTGTTATATCATTGATTTCCCTGTAGTCGATACATAACCTCATAGATCTATATTTCTTCTTATCAAAAATGACAGGGGATCCCCATGGAGAAACACTAGTGCGAATAAATCCCATTATTACCCAATTTTTCTAGTTGTTTCCTTAGTTACACTAATTCCACAGTGGCATTTCTATAAGGGGTCTTCGATATAGGCCTTGAACTAGGAATTAAATCAATGGAAAACTCAATTTCTCGTTCTGGAGGATGTCTAGGTAAATCTTCCGAAAACACATCTACATATTCTTTCACAATAGGCACATACTCTATTTGGACATTCATTTCCTTACCCATAGTTATTTCATTCTCTTCCTCCCCAATAATTGAATTTAGTGGAGCTACTGGTGGTGGATCTAGATAAGAATCAGGTGGTGAAGATTCTTCTCTAAAGATAAGGTGTTCTTCATCATCATCATAAAAAATCGTAACCTCCTTCTTCGAACAATATATTTTCACATCATGGTCCTAAATCCAATCCATAACGAAGATTATATCAAATTCAGTCATGGGTATGGTGATGAGATCAGCAGATGAAGAACATTTATATTCCCTAATGGGAACGGATCCACAGAATTTTGTAGCAATGATACTTCCCTTAGGAGTTTTAACTTACAACTCCCTTATTAAATCAATTTGTAAATATCTAATTTTCTTAGCAAACTAGGAAGATATGAAACAATTCGATGATCCAGAATCAAATAAATCATTTTCTAAACATGAGGAAACCATTAAATTACCTTCCACAACGTCTTTCAGGGCTTCAACCTTAGAAGTAGTGATTGAATAAGCTTGGCCTTGATCCCTGGTCCTTTTCTGAGGTAAGTTTGCCTGAGTCTTAGGACATTAATTTGCATAATATCCCATCTCCCTGCAATTGTAGCATTGAATATTAGTAGCATCACTAGTGTAGAAAATGTTTTTTACGTCACCATTTTTTTTGTCGTTTATATATTACAAACGTGATAATCTGTGAAACGTGGTTTTTTACGTCAGTTATTTTATAATCAACATAAAAAATGTGGCGAGTGTATTTTTAACGTCATTTATTTTAATAACCGACGTTACAAATCGTGCGTATTCATTTTTTATGTAGGTTATAAATTAACTGGTGTAAAAAAAACCAAAGCATGGGGTTTTTTACGTCGGTTATTTGATAACCGGCGTAAAAAACGAGATATCTATGAGTTTTTTACATCGGTTATTTTATAACCGACATAATAAATGAAGCTTTTGAGGCATTTTTGACATCGGTTATTTTATAACTGACATAACAAAACAACCCGCAAGGGTTTTTTACGTCGTTTATTGTATAACCGACGTAAAAAACTGTGATTTCTGATGTATTTTTTAAGTCGGTTATTATATAACCGACTTAGAAAACCAACACGCAGAATTTTTTACGTCGGTTATAAAATAAAAGATGTAAAAAAGTTGTATCTGATACATTTATAATGTCGGTTATTATAATAAACGACGTTATAAATGTAAAAAAACAGTGTATAATGTCAGTTATTAAATATCTGATGTTATAAAACATTTAAAAAATTAACAAGCCCCGTGGATTGTCATTTACGATTTTTCGATCAAAAGTCTGGCGGCTCGTCTCTCTCGTGCGGTAAACCCTAATCATCTCATCGATCTCGCTGCATTAAACTCATTTTTCCTTCATCGTTTATCATCTTTACTCTCCTCAGATCTATCATCTCAACTCGCAACACTCAAGTAATCCTTCCATGAATTTATTTATTTCATTTTTTTCGGATAGTCTATATTTATGTTTTGCGATTTTTGTGTTTGAACAAGGTAAGATTCTTCCATTTTAAACCCTCTTACCTATTTTTGTAATCATCATCTTATTTATCATCCCCAGATCTATTAGATTGACTCGCAGTATTCACGTAAGCCTTAACTACTTCTATTTAGTTTTTTCTTTCGTGAATGCCCGACATTGATGGTAATTTTTGTTTTCATTGACAACTAATGATCTCATTCACCTATATTACTGCATGGAATGGTTATTGATTAAATATATGAATTCGGAAATGATATTTCATGTGTTGTTGTTGCTTATGTTTATCCTCTTTTATATGAGAATCTATTAGACATATAATGTAATGGTTGTTGACCTCTATGGCCCTTTGATGCATCGCTATGTCTCATGATTCCAAATAAAAATGGGTTCTGATGAGGCTTACCCTAGTATTTTTTGAGGTCTTGGCCAAGGCCTTGACAATATGTTTATGATTTATAGAATTATCCATTACCTCATTATGATATTAGTTATTGAGAAAACTTGTGAACATTTGACTAGTTGAATATCATTGGTTATTTTTAATTATCATAAGATCATTTAAGTTGACATATTTAATAATATTTAATTACATCTATTTCATGTTGAAGTATATATTAAATGCATCTGTTTTTAGTTGTTCTCCATGCCTAGTTTTTATATGTAAACTATTGTTTGGGGGGTTGTCCGGTGGGTGGGGGGGTTTTCCAGAGGGTTGGGGGTGTACATGGGGGTGTCCAAGGGGGTGGGTGGGTGTGGGGGGCTGTCCAAGGGGGTGGAGCCTATCCAGAGGGCTTTGGGGGTTGTCTGGGGGGTGTCCAAGGGGGTTGGGGGTGGGGGTGGTGTCCAGGGGGGTGGGGGTGCTGTCTGGAGGGGTGGGGTGTTGTCTAGGGGGTGGGGGGCCTTCTAAAGGGTTGGGGGGTGTCCGGTGGGGTGTCCAAGGGGGTAGGGGGTGGGGGTGGTGTCCAGGAGAGGTGGGGGTTCTGTCTAGAGGGGTGGGGGTTGTCCAAGGGGTGGTTGTTGTCCAGAGGGTTGGGGTGTCCAGGGGCTGTCCAAGGGGGTGGGGTGGTGTGGGGGTTGTCCAAGGGGGTAGGGACATGTCCAGAGGGTTTTGGGGGTTGTCTGGGGGTGGGGGGCTATCCAGAGGGTTGGGGGTGTCCAGGGGGGTTTCCAAGGGGGTGGGTGGGTGTGGGGGGTTGTCCAAGGGGGTGGGGGCCTATCTAGAGGGTTTTGGGGGTTGTCCGGGGGGGTTGTCCAGAGGGTTGGGGGTGGCCAAGGTAGTGGGGGTGGGGGTGGTGTCCAGGAGGGGTGGGAGGTGCTGTCGAGAGGAGTGGGGGCTGTCCAGGGGGTGGGGGTTGTCCATAGGGTTGGGGGGTGTTCGAGGGGTGTCCAAGGGGGTGGGTGGGTGTGGGTGGTTGTCCACGGGGGTGGGGGACTATCCAGAGGGTTTTGGGGGTTGTCCGGGGGGTGGGGGCTGTCCAGAGGGTTGGGGGTGTCCAGGGGGGGTGTCCAAGGGGGTAGGGGGTGGGGTGTGGTGTCCAAGAGGGGTGGGGTGCTGTCTAGAGGGATGGGGGTTGTCCAAGGGGTGGGGGTTTCCCATAGGGTTGGGGGTGTCCAGGGGGTCCAAGGGATTGGGTGGGTGTGGGGGGGCTATCCAAGGGGGTGGGGGCCTGTCCAGAGGGTTTTGGGGGTTGTCCGGGGGGTGGGGTGATTCTCAGGTTTACTCCATTTTCTCCAATTTTCTATCAAGCATGTAGGCGCCATGGTTTTCTTTGTTTTAATGGAATTTAAAACTGTTATATCTAACTATGTTATGTTTTAAAAATAATATTCAAAAATATTTTTTTAAATACCCATAGATATGTTTTATATTTCAAAATTGTTTTACATTCAAATTATGATTTTTTTTCATATAAAAATATATTTCTCTTATCTTAAAAATATATATATATTTTATATTTGTTATAGGTAATAATGAGCCGAAGTTGGATTACATCACATCGAATGGGCAATGAATATGAGGAAGGTGTTGATGCCTTTTTGGAATTTTCTAAACGAAATGTTCCAAGTAGTGAAATTTGTTTCTGTCCATGCCTGAAATGTTTGAATATGAAGAAGTTGAAAAGTAGATAGATAAAAGATCATCTGATTTGTCATGGTTTTAATCCAAGTTATAGCCCTTGGATTTGGCATGGTGAAACTAGACGGAATTTCACTGATGATGAATATTCTCAAGATGGTAACTCCGATGGAATTGAAGAAATGATTCGTGATATTGTAGAAGAACAAATTGAGATAGAATCGATAGTTGCTCTTCTATATAGTGATGATGAAAAACTATTATATCCTGGTTATACAGATTTTACGGTTTTTTCAGCGGTGTTAAGATTGATTAACCTAAAGTAGAAACATGGATGGACTGAAAAAAGTTTTACCGAGCTGATACAATTGATGAAAGGCATTCTACCAAAAGACAACGATCTTCCAGATTCACATTACAAGGCCAAGAAAATATTATGCCCGATGGGATTGAGATACAAGAAAATACATGCCTGTCCGAATGACTACATTATATATAATAAGGAATATGAATTTCTGTCAGAGTGTCCTAAATGTGGGACATCACAGTATAAGGTGAAAGAAAAATCACAGGCTGATGTAGAGATTAAAAATCTCCCTTCAAAGGTATTTTGGTATCTTCCTATAATTCATCATTTGAAACGTTTATTTGCTAATTCACATGATGCAAAACGGTTAATATGGAATACTGATGAGCGGGTATGTGATGGAAAAATACGTCATCCAGCCGATTGTCCATAATATATGAAAATTGATGCGCAGTATTCTACATTTGGAAGTGAAATTAGAAATCTCAGACTAGGGTTGTGCACAGATGGAATGAATCCATACCAAACCCTCAGTAGCCCACATAGTTCATGGCCTGTTTTATTGGTAATTTACAACCTCTATCCTGAAGTTTGTATGAAGCGAAAATATGTCATGTTGAGTATAATGATCTTTGGTCCAAAGAAACCCGGTAATGATATTGATGTTTGCTTGACACCGTTGATTGATGATATGAAATTGTTATGGGCTGATGGTATTAGGGTGTATGATTCTTATAAAATGGAATATTTTCAACTGCATGCAGTGATTCTGTTCACTATAAATGACTTCCCAGCATATGTAAATTTGTTTGGATACAATGTTAAATGGCATAAAGCATGTCCAATTTGCGAACAACAGACGTCATATTGTCAATTTCATCATGGGAGGAAAATAGTGTACCTGGGTCATTGAAAGTTTTTCCCTATGGATCACCCTTATATAAGACTAAATAATTCATTCAATGGCTCACAAGAATTTGACACTGCTCCAAAACCTTTATCGCCTGATCTATATTTTGAGAGGGTGAAAAACATTGATGTGACATTGGGAAAGATAGATAAATCTGGTAATGATAGACATATTTGGATGAAAAGTTCAATATTTTTTGAGCTACTATATTGGAGGTATCCTGAAGTTAAACATAATATTGATGTCCTGAACGTGGAGAAGAATATATGTGATTGTTTGATTGGAACATTGTTAGATATTAAAGGAAAGACAAAAGATGGGTTGAATGCAGGATTAGACTTACTATCAATGGGAATATGTTTGGAGTTATCTAACACTTATAAAGGAAGACGAACATTTCTTCCCTCGGCTTGTCATACATTATCGAAGAGGGAGAAAATTAGCTTTTGTTAGTGTCTTCATGATATCAAATTTCCTCAAGGATATTCTTCAAATGTAAAAAAATTTGTCTCATTGAAGGACTTGAAGTTTATAGGTATAAAATCACATGATTTTCACGTCATGATGAAACAAATTCTTTCGGTTTCATTATGTGGAATATTGCCCATTCGTGTCAGAAAGACTATAATGAAGTTGTGTTATTTTTTCAATTCAATTTGTAATAAAGCAATTGATGTGAATGCTTTGAACATTTTAGAAAAGGATTCAATTTTTATACTTTGCAAATTGGAAATGTATTTTCCTACAAATTTTTTGATATAATGGTTCATTTAATGATTCGTCTGGTTCGAGAAATAAAGCTTTGTGGACCTGTATATCTTCGTTGGATGTATCCTTTTGAAAGGTATATGAAAATATTAAAGGGGTATGTTAAAAAACCATATTGACCTGAAGCCTCCATTATTGAAAAGTATATTTCTGAGGAGGTATCAAAGTTTTGTACAAGCTACATGGTTGTGGCATAACACATGGGTTTGCCTACATCTCGCCATGAATGAGTTAATAATGAGGGAAAGGGTATTTGTGGCTTGAAAGTCAAATCATTGTCAGATGAACAGATGAAGAAGTTAGAATCATACATTTTGAATAACATAGCTGATGGTTAACCGTATATCACATTGCATATTAATGAGTTGAAATAATGACATCCAAAGAAGAAAGAAATGTGGATTTTGAATGAGCACAACAAAACTTTTTTGTCATGGATTAAAAAGACTTTTCTTGGTAGATCAGATGTATCAGAGTCATTAAAATGGATAGGGGTGGTCCATGTTTAAATGTGATAACATGGTCCGGTTATGACATTAATGGCTATACATTTCATATGAAATCTTAGGACAACAGAAGTGCAGTTCAGAATAGTGGTGTATTGGTGTTTGCAGAAGCAATGCATTTTTTCGAGTGCTAAGGACAAAAACCCAATTTCTGCATCAACTGCATATTATGGAATGATTGAAGGCATATGGGAGGTTAATTAATTAAAAATTAATGTTCCTGTTTTTAACTTTAAATGGTTTATCAGTAACAACAGTGTCAAACACGATGAATTTGGAATGACACATTTTAATCTGAATAGATTGGAAGACATATCTGATTCTTTTATAATGGCAACACATGCAAAACAAATTTTCTATGTAGTAGATCAATCAGATATGCAGTGGGCTATTTTTTTACAAGGGAAAAACAATATGTTGGTGAGGATGAACTTGATTAAGATGCTGATTTGTGTGAGATCCCTACTTCCATGGAAATATTATCAGAACATAACGATGAGCATGTTGAAGACATGGTTTGTGCCATAAGGAAAGATCACGATGAAGGAATTTGGGAAAACAATCCATTTGTACATTCCTAAAATTACAGGTAACATATTTGTATTTCATGTTTACATTTATTTTTTTCATAAATGTAAGATATTGTAAGTTTTTTAGTTATTAAAACATGTTTTATAACAAAATAATTATAATTTTTTGTCTGTTTTAAGTTTATTTAGTTTACATTATCATGTTTATAACCATTACATGAATTATATATCTATTATTTTTGTTCAGTGACAATTACTTTACCATGTTTACCAGGTCTACCATGTTTACCATGTTTACCATCTTGACCATCTTTACCATCTTTACCATCTTTACCATTGTTTAACATGCTTACCAAATTACTAATGTTTACTATTATGTAACTTAGTACACTTTTCTATTTTCTGATTACAGCAGTATTAAAATATTTGAATTTGTATATTTGTGAACTAATGTTTGGATTTTTTATTTGAAGGATAATGACAAATAATTCAGTTGATCCACCACATGATTCTGGAGATGAGCATATTGGTCATACCTCTAGGGATGAACATTCACATGTTCCTATTACGACAAAGAGTTAAAAGGTTGGTAAACATGGGTGCACACGTTTAGCAAAATTATCACTTGATTATACGCAGGATCAGAGGATAGTCATTGAGTTTGATGATGATGATATTCCTAGAGGTCCGAATGAAAAAGATTTTAAGAGTTTTGTAGAAACTCAGGCTAAGAGAAAAATATGCATTTTGTATGATGACTAGAGAAGTGTGGATAAATCAATAATCTCTCAGTTGTGCAAGACGATTTTGGTAAGATCTTTTTTTATTGTTTGACTATTATTTTAATGTTTCTATTATATATAATATGTTTAACCTCTTCTTTATCTGATGACATTTGATATTCCTGACACTAGAGGATTCATGAAGAAATGATTATCGTTGGATGCCAGGAGATGGAGGGATTTCAAATCAACCCTCTCATCTGATTTCATTTTTTGTCATAGGAGTCATGACAATCCATGTTGTATATATCCTTTTATAGATGAAGGCACATGGAAATAGTTTTTTGAAAGTAGAAGAAAAGAGTCATTTTTGGTCAAGGCAATGTAAAATTTTATAAGCTTTCTTATATAATTGATCTTATTAATATTTTGTTAATGATTTCTTATTCTTAATTTACAGAAAACAAGGAAAGCTAATCAGGAGATCCAGTCTAAAAATGTATACCCTCATAGTTTATCTCGGGGAGGGTATGCAGTTTTGGACGAACAAATGATGGCGGAAAAATTTAAACAACTAAGAGCTGAGCCTTCAAGCTCTGGAAAGGTGGAACCTCCATCCCCTCTATATAGACATGAAAAATGGAAGAGAGATCGAAAGGGCAAAAAAGGGCAATATCTTTCGGAAGAATCGAGAATCGTATCTGAGAGGATTGTAAGATATCTATTTTATTTAGTTAAGTTAATTATTTTCTTCATATAATTTCAATCATTACAGAAATGTTCAATTAATTAATATAGGACTCTCTTGAGGAGTAGAGTTCACAGGGGACATTTACAGCTACTCGGAGGGAAGATATTTTATCTGTATCAATGGGAAGGCCCAAACATCCTGGTTGTGTAAGAGGATATCTGGTAGGTGTATCGGTAAGAAAAGTGTTTCCATGTTCTTCAACTTCTAATGTTGAGGGGGTTTATAAAAAAATAGAATCCTTGGAGGCTGAAATTCATAATATTAATGTGACGATGGAGGAAAAGATTAGAGCTTCGGTGCAATCTATGTTTGTAGACATGAAAAGACAAATTCAGACTGCAGCTCCCACACCTCCACCTCCCCCTGCAGACCCCATTATTTATCCTCCACCTCCTCCAATAGCTCCCACTCCCCCACCTCATACTACAGACCCCATTATTTATCCTACTCCTTCGCCACATCTTCCTACTTATTGCGAGTTGTATGTTGATGATTATCAACATCATATAGTAGCATATGGGTTGGTATATTGTATAAGAGATACAGTTCATCATCACCAATTAGAGGTAGAGAATTAGAGGGTCACTGTACAGGATATTATAGATAGATCAGCTCGGGTACCATTACCTACAGATGAGGTGGCGACAGTTGGACATAGTATCGACCATTTTTTAATTTGGCCATCCAGACTTCTTCGACTCATTACCATATAGGTATGAATGTTATATCTTTTATTTTATTTGTTTATTAAAGTTGTTTAATCATATGAAAACTAATATATTTTTCAATTTATTTTTACAGGAATACTTCAAAGGTAAAGAAATACTATATAGACAACAACAAAGACAAATGGCTATGACATCAGATACAAATTCTAGTAGTCATGCCAGATTGTCAAGATATTCAAATTTTTTGGTGGGTCATTATGAGTTTCCAATAGAAGCTCATGTTTGTGGACGTGAAATAAGGGTGGGGATTATGAAAACTGATATCATGGATCTTGTTACTGGAGATAAGTTGGGCATCAACGTGGTGCAATTTTTTTCCATGTAAGTCTTAACACCTTTTCCCTGCGTTATATTTATTAAAAATGTATACTTATGTATGTTTTTTATTAGGTATCTTTATAAAATTTGTGAGAGGAATGAGCTGACGGACGTATATGGATTCATGGACCCACAATTCATTTCCCCTAAAGCATGTTCATTGAATGAGGAACAAAGAATGGTTTATATTGCTGAAAGACTTGAAAAGAATATAGTCACACAATGTTGGATGATGCCTTTTTATGAGAGGTATGAAATACATCTCTCACAAAGAGTTAATTATCTTTTAATATAAAAAACCACTAACGTTAAATTTCCTTTTATCAGTGATCATTGGATGTTATGGGTTTTTCCCAAGAGAGAAAGCACTTTATTGGATATGCTCTATCCATGATGATGTGCGGGAAAGTTTTAAGAATATATTGGAAAAGTATGTTTCAATTTCACAATAGATTTATATATTATAATGAATTTTAAATTTACACCATTCGTATTATTTTCTAACAGTGCATGGGCCTACTTTCGAAAAAACACAAAGAAAAGGAGTGAAAAGATAAAATATGTAAATTCGAAGGTAAATATCCATTTATAATTTGTACTTTTTGATTTATTACATAAAAATAATATATTGAATTTACACTCACTCAAACAGAATTTTCATGAACAACAAGGCTTCATTGAATGTAGATATTATATGATAAGATTTATGTGTGAAATAATAACTACTAGGACAGTTGTGAATTTTGACCTAGTAATATTTCCTCTTAAACTTTGCCATAATATTTTAATTTGATTTATTCCTTATACACATTAACTACTATCCTTTTCATTTGTATCTTTTTGATGACCCTCAACCCTATACTACTGAAGACATCAAACACTTACATGTGGAGTGGTCAAATTATTGTACAGGTTTGATTGAATTTTTGTTTTCTGTATTGTAAAATGTAATTTTGAATATTGTCATTTTAATTGTGTATTTGGTAGTAGTTTAGGTTGGATTTAGTTTTTTTTAAGTTGACAGTGTATGTTTTGAATGTTATATATGTGAATGTTTAATTTTTCTCTACTTCTTATTTTGGTCTACTTATGATGGTTTTTCTGGTATGGATTATGGTCTGGGGAGGGGTTCCAAGGGTGTGGGGGGGTGTTCGGTGAGGTTGGAGGGTTTCCAAGGGTCTGGGAGGGCTGTTCGGTGGGGTGGGGGGCAGTCCAGGGGGTGTGTGGGCTGTCCAGGGGTGTGGAAGGGTTGTCCAGGGGTGTGGGAGTGTTGTCCAGGGGGTGGGGGTATACATGAGGGTGGGGGGTTGTCCAGGGGTGTTTGGGGCTATCCATGGGTGTGGTGGGGGCTCCAATGGGGTGGGGGAGGGCTGTTTTGGGTGTGGGGGGTATACCTGAGGGTGGGGGGTTGTCCCTGGGTGTTTGGAGCTGTCCAGGTGGTCGGGGGGCAATCCAGGGGTGTGGTGGGGGCTGTCAAGTGGGGTGATGGGGTGAGGGGGTGCTGTTTAGGAGGGTGGGGGTTGTCGAGGGGTGTTTGGGGCTGTCCAGGGGGATGGGGGTAGTCCAGGGGTGTGGTCGGGGCTCCAATGGGGTGGGGGCTGTCAAGTGGGGTGAGGGGGTACTGTTCCGGAGGTTGGGGGTTGTCGAGGGTTGTTTGGGGCTGTCCAGGGGGTTGGGGGCAGTCCATGGGTGTGGTGGGGGCTCCAGTGGGGTGGGGACTATCAAGTGGGGTGAGGGCGTGCTGTTCAGGCGGGTGGGGGGTTGTCGAGGGGTGTTTGGGGCTGTCCAGGGGGTCGAGGGGCAGTCCAGGGGTGTGGTGGGGGCTCCAATGAGGTGGGGGAGGGCTGTCCGAGGGTTATACAAGAGGGTGGGGGATGTCAAGTGGGGTATGTTTTATATGTTATCAATGTAAATGCTAAAATTTTCTTTATTTCTTGTTTTGATATCCTTCTGTTTTTTTGGTACGATTTCTTGATTTGGATTCTGGTTGATTCTGGGCGAGATCAGAGGACTGCATCCAATTTTTTAAAAAAAAAATTGGCTTCCACGTTGGTTATTTTATAACTGTCGTGATAAAGAAATCAGGAAGGGTTTATCAAATCAGTTTTTTTAATAACCGATGTGATACACACCTGTGGCATGGTTTATCACATCGGTTATTTCATAACCGACAGGATACCCCCCCCCCCCCCGACAAGTTTAGAACGTCTGTTATTATATAACCGGCATGATAAACCATCTCCCAGGAGTTTATCACATCGTTTAATTAATAACCGACGTGATAAACTAGGGGGAGGGGTTTATAATGTCAATTATTATATAATTGACATGATAACCCCCCCCCCTGGTTTTTCACGTCGGTTATTAATGAACCTATGTGATAAACATCGTGATGTTATGATTTTTACCTCGGTTTTTAAATAACCGATGTAAAAAATGTTATTTATAATGTCGTCTATATTAACGTCGGCTAAAAACTGACATAAAAATTTAAAAATAACCAACGTAAAACATGTTTTCTACACTAGTGCATCTTTATTTCCATTACAATCACCAGCTAGATTGCCTTTTTGTCCACATTTGTAGAATACTCCTTTTCATTTTAGACAGGCACCAGGGTGCTTCCTTCCACAGTTATCACACGGTGGAAATTCAATTCTACCCTTCTTCCCTATTTCCTTATTTCCTTTCCCACAATGTTCAGCATCTCTCTTCTTCTCTTTCTTTGATTTAAAGTCATAAGACATATAGAATTCCTTTTCTATCTTGACAGCACACAAGACAATATCTTGGTATGATGAGAAGGATTGTGATACTAAAGCTCGATGGAGAAATGGTTTTAACCCATCAAAGAAACGATCAATCTTACTTCTTGGGTTACGTATATAATCTTCAGCATGCCTTGCTAACTTTGTAAAGTTAGCCTCATACTTTGCAACATTCTCGTCCTCCTTTTACCTCAGACTCAGAAATTTCCTTTCCATATCCGCTTGATGGGCATGAGGAAATTATTTTTCAAAGAAATTTCTTTAAATTCCCTCCATTCCATATTTGATACTTCCTCGTCATCCTTTGTGTTTTGAATCAAGGACCACCATTGATTAGCATCTCCAGTGAGTCGTTAAAGTTCCATGACAACTTTTTCCCTTTCGCTACTCCCCAAAGCTTAGAATATTTTATCTAAGGAGTTTATCCATTGCTCAGCCACTAATGGATTTTTACTCCCATTTAATGTTGGTGTTTGTTGGCTCATGAAGTGATCTAACATTGATCCACCAAGCTGTGGGTCTGGGTGCTCCATACGAGTAAGGTTGTTATTCATAACCTAATTGAGTTGTCCCAGTATGTTGATTAGCTGTTCAGCACCAGTTGCATCACTAGATCCACTATAATTATCTTGAGCAGGAGGGAAAACCCTACATGGAGTGCGTGCATTGATACTGTTTCCATTCCTTCCAATAGGTGCCATTTTTAAATAATGGCATAAACTAGATTAGTTTATGAATCAAAATATATAATTCCAAACTTCTAAAACACTTAACAGAAATTCAAAAGTTTATGGATATAACCCATAATCAAAAAAAAATGTTTTCTTTTAGGAAGTATATACTCATAAACCCTTCATAATGGTTTGTAAAGAAAATGAGAATTATCCTAATCATATCCCCTGGGAGTGTCGTAACCAAGAGTGTAGCAAGGCCCGATGTCGTGCACCAGTTCCCGTTCAAGTCTAGCTCAAAGAGGGGTTTTCGAGTTTTACCCCTAGGTACATCTGTGCCAGAGTCGCCTCTACATGCTCAAATCCAGACTGGGATGTATTGCTCAAAAAACTCACAAAATCTCTACAATACCAAACTTATTGGATGTTATTCTATACTAATCCTCAAAGTCTATCTTAGGGATATGTGCTCTGATCAGAGTTTATCTAAATCTAGTTTCCAAGGTTTGTACTAAACTTCCTATAATACCAACTGTAACGCCTCGACCCCAGTTACCCAGAGTCGGTGCATTATTACATAACATTTTCATGATCACAAAAGATCAAGTCTCAAATGATCAATTAGTTTAGTAGTCTTAGAAACACTAGATATATTCATAAGTCTTACATTACTTCATAAAGTAAGAAACACTACAACAAAATCTTGTCTTCATATCCCCTCATACTATTCCTACAGTTCATTCATAAATTACATCTTCACATCTTGGTAAAAATAAAACATTTAAAGGGGCGAGCTCAGATGCTCAGTAAGGATAACAATATAGCGGAAACTTTTATAAATAATCATAAATATTTAATGTAATGTATAACTAAAACAAAAGAATTTTAAACATGAACTCCATCATAATATGGAAAAGATAGAATTAAATAATTCCATTTACATATTCACAAGGATATTATACTAGTCGAATAACCACATGCAATATCAATAGCCACGTTCATAATGATGGAATGCATAATGCCATACTATCATAACCTCATAGTCAAGGCCTTGTGCCAAGACTACAAATAAGATTTTTTCAAGGCCTTGTTCCAAGACACTAGTTTGTCTGATGAGACCTACCAATGCATCGAGGAGCTATAGCGGGCTCCACCCATCACTTATTAAGTCCAATTCATTCCTCATATGAGTAGGTTTAAACATAACATAAACATTCGTATTAGCACTAGCATGAAAAATGTCAATACTTTCTCCATAAACCATGAATGGTATAAAAATAACACATCCACAGTCAAACATATCACAAAACCTTCAATACAATGTGAAAGTTTTGTATCATAATAAATCATCTTCAAATAAGTTTAAAATCCATCAAAGGATGTTGACATAGATGAAATCAAAACTATTTGAGAGAAATATCTATTTTTTTAAATCATTTAAAAGTCACATAATTATAAAATAAAACATTTACTTTGAAAATATTCTTATAAGCTTGTAAGGGATAATTCGATGATTTTATAATGCTGGAAAATAGTTGCACCCTCCATATAAGTTAAAAAAGACATTATTACCTTAATTCTGTAGAAAATGTTAAAAAGGACCTTGTTTGGAAAACAACAGAATGATTCCTTTATAAAATTCATATAAAAATTCAACCAGGGTATAAATGACTTTAACCCATAGTCTGTAAAATATTAATAATGATTTGTAATATATTTTTAAGAAACATGGATGTGGGTGATAAAAAGGCCCCAGTAGATAATTATGTATAAACAAACTCGTATAATGAAAAGATTGTGAAATAAACCCTTACCTTGTACTTTAACTTAGTCTAGGGTAGGTTAACCTACTGTATAATGGTGAAATTATTGTTATTAAATTATAAAATAATCATATACATTAATATAATATCATATATTATCTTTTAACATTGATTTGTTAATAATAACTTTGTATTATCATCGTTTCGGGTGTTAATTGATTTGTTTTCCTTCATATTATCTTTTATGAGAGCCATATTTATTATGGATGGGATGTATATTATTAATATCCATAATGATATCATGTCTCTAAATTTTTTTTAATAATCAAATGAAATTTATTCTTTAATGGATATGATGGGGAATGAATCTCATCTCGTTCGTGGAGACGGTAGTCCATACGTACGCACGAGCGACAATATCATTTATTTGATATTAAATAAATATATAAATGGATTGTATATCATATATACAGAATAATTATCATGTTATATTTATTATTTAAATAAATTACATATCATTATTATAATCATCCAAATAATAATGTATTAAATAACAATTACACCATGATGTGGAGATGGTAGGTCGTACGTACGCACATAGGGTGACATGTCATTAAAAGGATGGATAGAATACTGAATAGGGTTGTAGAATATTTATAATAACATCACAGTGTATAGAATATACTAGAGTTATTATTTTAGAATGGAAATAACAAAGAAAGAAGAAGTGGAAGAATAAAGGAACATGAAAGAGGGTGGTGAAATTATTACCTCTTCTTCTGGTTCTTCCTTTTCATTTGTTCAAAAGGGCTCCTTAATATGGATTTCTGGGTAAAGGATGACCTTTGGGATAAATTTAGGGAAGTTGAGAGGATATTTGGGTAGGTTTTGGTCGAACAAATAGACTTTGAAGGTATGAATTTGAGAGAAGGGGGGTGCCCTTTTATAAAAGGGGTGAGGGGCACCTTTGGAAAAGCTAGAAATATTATTTTATAATAAATTCAAATTTGGTTTCTATTTGCTCAAAACTAATTTATTTCATGGATAAGGTGGGGATGAGTCGACAAAAACTCAACCAAAAGGTTTTAGACAGATTTGGTTCACTTTAGTAACCTTATCGTTTTGTTTTAACTCTTAGTAAATTAGTTTGACATTTACCATGTATCATTGTATTTTTATATTATATGGTTAATAAACTTACTATAAACTTCCAAGAGACCCCAAAGTGGTCCATTAATTATTTACCTATCATTATATAAGTCATTTATCAGAACCTTAGATTTTTAGGAATAGAATATGAATTAATAATATAATATTTGTTTTAAAAACTCTTTTATGTCAATTTTGAAACTTTATGGTATTTTGTGTTTTATAAATTCATACCAGCATTATTACTTTGAAAAAAATTAATCTAACCAACGCTAATTTGTTATATTAATCTATAAAATTATTTTAATTCATAAAAAGTCTCAAATTACATTTATTATGCTATTTATAATATCAATTATTTTAATATTTCATTAATTAGGTAATTACTTCATCACCATTGTGTCGTAAATAAATTAAATCATTTAATTTCTAAAAATTAGAAATAAAATACCATTATGTAGGAAATATTTTTATATTTAGAATTAATATTCATAATATAATTTATCTTATGTATAACCCTATATTAAAAATGTTTTATTTATTAAACTTTGATTTTAACTCTTTTAACTCTTCTTTGAATTAAATGATAATAAATGTCCTAATCTAATAAAAATGGACATAAATGATAATATTTTCTTCCAAAGGTTGTTTTTGGTCGAGATACACTTGTCCAATAGAATTAATACATGTGTTAGGGTAATAATAATATCATTTTTACCCTTAATTACCCTATTTACTTTAAACCGTGGTAAATAAAATTAAAAAGTTACTATTCACCAATAATTATTTTTATCTTAATGAACCAAATTTTACTCCTTGATATTAACTGTGTCACTTAGATTTTCTAAATTCCACTCACAGAAGAGGTAAAATTATATTTTCTGTGAATTTTCAAATTCTCCTAGGAGGTGGGTAAAAGACGGCGAAAAGTTCAATAAAATTTTTATATATCTAAAATTATTCTAAACTAACTCCAATGAATTAAATTGATCATTTATAGATATTATGTATCTATTTTTACCTTAATTAAATTTAAATAAAATAAATTATTATTTAAATAAAAATTTGGTTTTAAACTATAACTCATTGTTTTTTCACTATTCATCAAAAATTGAATATTTTCAGAAAAATACAAAAAATTAACCCTAAGCTAGTTTCAATATTCTGAATCCAAAAACGAAGTCCATTTTGAAAGATAAAGTTTATAAATTTTCAAAAAGTGGGTACTACTATTCATAATGGCTAGTTTGATTGGTTGCGGTGTGTGTTAGAACAAGATGTTGCGTACAACACACGCTACTATATTATTCAAAGAGAACCGTACCGTGGAAGCTTGAGGTGTCGCAATATGGATAGTCATAAATATGGAAATACTTTTTATATATATCATATATTTTTATTTTCAAATTTTTTTATATTATAATATTATATCTACCATCAAACATTACAATCTATTGGAGAACAATAACGTTGATTGTGTGTATGTGTGGACTACCAACTCAACGAAGAGATGTGATCTGTTTTTTATTGATTCTCTAAAAATATAATGATACTGATATATTTAATGACTATATATGATATTTCTTATGTAAATATAATTTTATAAATGTGATTTTTTATTTAGTTTTCTTATGTTCCATCTATCAAAATGTGAAAACAATCTTCATGTGTACGTACGACCTATCATCTTCATGAATGGTGTAATTAAATTTCCTACATATACCTTTTATGGATGACACTAAATGTATATATATATATTATATATACAATATTTATTTCATTATTTAAATTATTGATATGATGGAACCATAATCAAAGTACAAGGTCTATAACATCTCTGACAAAACAAGCGTGTGAAAATAAAGCATTTAAGACCTAAAATAATGATAATAATGAAATATTGTTCATAAAGGGTTGATAAGTTATTGTAGATAAAATAAGATGTTATAAATATCAATATGGGTTTTTTAATAACTTGTTTAAACCAATTGTAAAGGTTGTTAAATCATGTTCAAATTTGAGGGGAAGCATGGGGTAATGGATTTCATCTAAATTTCCACTCCATTCAGATATATTTGGTATTATAAACCAATCTAGTTTTTTGTGGTGTATGTATATACCATTTTATGAATTTAATATTAATATATATATTCATTATTAATAATTATTCTATCCAAACTACTCTTTCAAAAAAACATTTCAAAGAAAAACTGATCTTATTTCTCTTCTTGATTGGGTATATTTTCCATATACATCTATAATATTCAAAATTGATTTGAAAAAGTTATTTAAATTGTTAAAATGATTTATTAATAAAATATTAGGTTATACATGTATTTTTAAAATGTTTCAATATAATATTTATAATTTTTTCCGAATGTTTCATTTTCTGACATTCATTATATATGTAAAAAATGAATGTTTTCTTTGTAACATATATGGTGTTAATAGACATTCCCTCTTCCATAATCATTTTACTCTCTTTAGATTTTTCTAAATTTTTAAATTATTTTATAAATAATACTAATTAGTATAACATAATGTTTTTCTTAAATTTTAATTTATTCTTTAAATGAATTAATTTTACTATAAAATATACATTTTTGATGGTCATCTCTCATATATTCATTAATTTTTTAGTCATTTAATTTATCATTAAAAATTAACTTTATTTTGATAATTTTCAATTTTCCATTAAATATATCTAAAATATTCATATTATTTGTATCATGGATATTGAAATTGCATACATAATATACCATTTTGATATACAGTGTGTTGCATTTAAATTTATAAAATTAACTAGGGGAATATGAATACTTCCTATTATTTACTCAATACATATATTTTTTATAAAGAATATTATTTATGAATTAAATTAATCATTCTATATATGTGTAATGAATTATACATATAGTAATGGGTGGGGTCCATAATTATATATCCCCTCAATGCATTAATAGTGATATTGAGAAAAACTAGTTGGAAATCCTTATTAAATGGTCATTTGTGTATACCTATCCATTGTTTGAACTATATTAGAAAAGGTATTGATGGTAAATAGATCTTGATGTCTTAGATCATGATGTCCAATATCATTAACTTCCTTTATTGAGAATCTAGTAATTGTTATCCACGATATTACTACATTGATATTATCTATGGATGAATTTAAAGGTAATATTTTTCATTAAATAGAATGAGTATTCAATTATTTACCATTAAATGTTGATTATAAATTATTTATTCATGATTGATTCCAATTTATGTAACACTTACTAAGCCTCTGAGTTCACCCATTATTTATTTTCCATTCCACAATATATAAATAATGATATCATGAATAATATCAATGATGCATGATTTTTTATTATCCAGTGTATTTTATATTTCCAATGTAATATGAGAATCATTTATGTAACATTTACACCAAGAATAATAAACCAATGAGTCTTCTTGGATGATATCCCTTCTATCTTATGCCAATGTCATAAAGTACACATCTGCTCTTTGTTTTTGGAGTTTGGGATTCCACAATTTTGACCATGGAATTGGATTCGAGATTATGAATAAAAATAAAAATATTCTAAAATATATGAATAAATTTTTTCTTTTATAAAATGAAACATCAATCATATATTTATAATTAATTGGTTGTAAATAAATATACAATATTTTGATAGTAAAGAAATATTTTTCTAAAAATAGTATTTTATAGGTGCACTGTATTTTCTTTTAAATAGATTAAATTAATAACTATTGATAAATGTTTCTACTTATATAAGTAGATTATATAATATATTTTTTTGAATTAACCATCAAATAATTATGTTTATTACGAATGTAATTATTATATATTCATTTTTTGTTTCAAAAATATATTTTTTGTAGAACTTTTTTTTTCTAAATTTTGTGTAAGGATATTATAATTAAAATACAACTCATTTAAAAATTTTATGTAAAAAATGAATTTCATTTTTTGAATCATAATTACATATTAGTATTAGAATAAATTTTCTATATTTTATAAAAAAATATTATTTTAATGTGAAATGTTAAAAATGAAAAAAAATTCAGAACATTCATTTATTTTTTCTATGTTAAGAAATTTATAAGTCTTCTTCAATTTCCAATTTGGTATTACAGTTATAAAATTCCATTTTATTAGAAAATAATTTAATTATTACCATATAAATCACCATTATATTTTATTTTTAGATAAGTTCATTTTTATGCTTAAAAGTGCTTTTTCTAGAAACATTATTCTTTGCATTTTTCATTTTGATATTTTTTTTGATAATTCTCAATAATTGAATCCTCAAAAATGTAATTCATAATTTAAATAATTTTTTTAAAATTTATTATGTAGGACAATTTAATTTTTAGTAATAATGAATAGTATCTATGGTAAAGCTTTAATCACACTAATCGATAGAACATACTAATTGTTGTTACTATGAGAAAAGATATAAAAATATACCCAAGGTGTAAATTTATTTCATTGAGTGACATTTTATTCTTCCATAATTATAAAAAAATTAAAAAATATTGAATTTTCATGCCACTTTCCCTTGATTATGACAATTATATTATTTTATATAAAGAAAAATTACATAATATAACTCAACTTTAATATCTCAAAAATAATTTCATTGGGATAAAAGTTACATATAATTAGTTATATTTTTTTAATATGAATGGACTAAGTTTATTATATTGTTTTTTTAATTTTATAGATACTATAATTTTACTAAGTTTCTACGCAATGCTGACACAACACTTGTGCAAGAAGAATAAAAATTAAATAAATGATTTTAAAAAACAATAAATGTAATACATTTCAGAATAAATCTAGATTAAATATATTTTTATGGATTATTATAGAATTTAAATTAAGTATAATGTGTTTATATTCTATTTAAATTACAACCCTGATTCCCTTAAACATAATATATGTGAATAGTCCTAAAAATAACCTTAAATTGTATTTAATGTTTAAATTTTTTTAAAAAAAATTAAAAAATTATAAAAATCATATATTTAATAACATGTATGGTAAATTATCAATAATATAATTCATCTTCCAATTATGTTCCACATGGTGTTTTTAAAATTACACTCATCACTTTTAATGTGTGAAACATTTTTCACAATGATTATGGTCAAACTGGGTTAACGAGGGGGTGAAACAAAAAAATATTGTTTAAAATTAATCTTGAACCTATAATATATATATATATGTATATATATATATTTGTTGAAATTATGTTTATTATATTCTAATATAAGTAATTTTTAATCCATTTTACAAAAGTTAGTGACCTATTTTATTTTAATATATCAAGTATTTCAAAATTTTCTACCTACTCACTTATAAAATATAACTGCATCTACACTCTTATTCATATAGATTGAGATAATTATCATAGATATGAAATAAAAAACTAACATTATAAATTCCTTGACCACATAGAATATATTATTTTATTTCCCTATGACCATCTTTATAAGGATTAATGTGTAAGACAAATAAAGATTCTAAAGAAGAGGTATAACTATTAACCAAGTTCATTAATTTCATTTCTTCTTCCACATCCTTCAATCAATTCCTAAACTAGTTTTTATAATAAAATATGATTCTTATATATACGTGAATTTATTATATATATGTCTTAATCCTTATTCATCTTTTTTTCATTCTATATGAACTCAAAACATCAGTTATGCAAATGTATGAACTACTGCCACCCTAAACCGATGTCATTCATCATTCATCAGCCCATCACATGGTTAGTTATTATAATGGATTTAATGAATATTAATTATATTATTGACATAATTATGATTTTTAAAATATAATATATTACTTACATTCTAACCCTTCCATCCTTTGTAAAATTGTAATGGTGTCTATGTGTACTTGTGAACTACCACCTCCATGAAACAATGTGATTCATATTTCATTTCTTACTTCTCGTAATGATTCATAATCATTATTTAATTTATATATATGATAATTATATTATGTTTAATATTCATTAGATGATGAATCCATGACCAAAATTCAAGGACCAGATCTTCCGATCCAGAACATGTATTAAAAATGAAGTAACTGGATGGTGAGATGATAGTGTTTAATAAAGAATTATTAATAATTGGGTGATATATTGTAATAATTTAACAACATTTATTATGATAAATATGAACATATTTCTATTATATAAATATCACAAATGAAAATTTATTATATAGAAGGTTAATAGGACATACAATATTTTACATAAAGTGTGGGTAATTTTCTATCATTACCTATTCAATGGGACATGTTTACATTATGCGACTAATTTATTTTAATAGTGAATATAATAACCCTTACAAATAATATATCATTAATTCCTCTTCAATATTTTTCTTTAATTTTTAAATTCTTGTATTACTTTTAAGTGTTTTATATTCAAATGTAATTAATATTATAAGGCTCTATGTTATAATCTCACCACTTTCTAGGACTATAAATGTTAAAATTTCATTGAGGAAAATTATAGAATCCTTATACATTATATTCAATATGTTTTATTATACAATGGTTATTTTTTGGGTATCTATGTTTTTATTTCATTCTCTTGTGTTTGGTACAAAAATTGATTGAGAAAATGATTTAAATAATATTCAACGATAGTTTCTCTTTAGTTGATGAACATTTTATTCCATGTACTTGTTCTTAAAATATTTTCATGAATGTTATTTTATATGAAAAAATTATTAATTATGTAATCTTAATACATATTTTACATTATTTTGTTTATTTTTACAAATCTTCTTATAATTTTCAAAACCTCGTACTTATGGATTTTTCCCCAAAGTGTGGAAGGAATATTTATTTTATCATTTAATGTAAGAATTAGTATTCCCAATATCATAAAAAATTATTTCATTGAATATTATTTTAAAAGATTCCATAGCTACTTTCAGTGAAAATCATTTTATGAAAAAAAAAATTTTAAAGATAATAAATGAAAAGGTGTTATTTTTCAATGGAAGTAATAGAATTTATAAATTAAATTATAAATATATTATTAAATGAAGATACAATTTAATCACATTTATTATTTTTCTTTTATTTTGAAATCTATTCGAAGAATTATTTGTTTTAAAAAAAGTTTATTTTTTATGGAATGACTATCATCATTCATCCTTAACTAGTTTATGGATTTAATCTTTTTTCAGAATCCTTTCCTTTTGTGGAATATGTTTTCTGTCACTCTCTATTGTCCATTGAACAATATTTTTCATATTTATGCCCATAATTCTAGTATCATAGATATATTCTCTCTCATTTATAAAACTTTTATATTGTCTTAACCTTATAAAATTTCAATATATGGTTTTAGTTGAAGGAATATTGTTAAGAAATATATTTCATTTATTGGAGAAAAATTGATGGTATATTCTTTATTAAATATGGAAAATTATTTATCTTCATATAATTTTTTAGAATTAATCACAATGAACAATAAATATATGATATATTCATACGATTTCAAAGTCATTTATTGGGATCGTTTATAGATTTCTCATCGATGAATCGACATGTCACATGAGATGAAACAGGATGGCATGATGTATACATCGAGGCTATGAGATCATGTTATAATAGTTGTTATTTTCAATATATTTCACCTACATTGAATGATTTCTTAGTTGCGAGGCCATCAAAATATGAAATATTTATTGGAATAGGCCTTGATGATTATATTGGTGATATATTAGATGATGCATTAATGTTAAGATTATAAATGTCCAGATTTTTTCATAAACGTTATTGGGAATTCATTTTCCATTATCCATGTGATTACTATGTTGATATTAGACATAGATGTAAATTTAATACCATTTTTTTATTTAATATAATGTATTTATATTATTCACTATAACATATTGATTATTATTTATTTAGTAATGTTAAATTTTATTGTCCATAACCTTTACTTAGTATTTTATCTCACCATTTGTTTTTGTAATTCTTTCCCTGTGATATGAAGGAATAATCATTGAATGGAAATCAAAGATTCATGAAAGTTATTCTCATGTAATGTTTTCAAATTTCCATTGAAATATGGGAATAATGTATGTATAAAGTCTTTCATAACTACTAAATTGAATAAACCTAGGTAGTGTCATACCGTTTATATTTTTTCAATGTAATAAGTAACTGAAAGTTATAGGGAACTGGAGTTGGGAATATACATGATTCCTTAGTGACTTCTTTATATGGATTTCGGAATTATGACTTATTAATAGTGGTTATTTCCCATGGAATGTGATTTGTTTTCAAAAGAGGGTTGAAAAAAATTTCTGACGATGTGAATCATAATTTTAAAGGATAAGGTCCATTTGGGTACCTTTTAAAATATGATTTGTTGATTGATGATTACAACCATGTTGAGCTACATTTTTTTCTCTATTTAGGTTTGTGTACATGTTTTAATAGTTATATGATTGGTAATTCAAGGTTAAATGGTTTTTGGGTTGGGGAACATTATTATATGGGATTTTTTAGAGGCTGGAAAAATTGGATTATTGTGTTTTTTTATTTTTAGCTAACTGATTTTCATTTGATTGACATTGGATTTATAGTAGTCTTCCTCTATTAGCTATAGAATGAGAGAACCTAGGATACTATGTCGGGAATCAAGGGATATTGGCTATGTTGGTTGAGATATTTTCATTTTCCAGTAGCCCATTTTAGAATCTTATGACCTGTCTAGGGGGTTTCACCAATTAGACTAGTTGATATTGATTTGAGTGATGAGATGTGTAATCATTAAGATGTCGTTATTTGGTTCCATATTTACACATCTAGTAATTATCTTATTAGTCCCTAAGTAGATACCCCAATATCTGTATGTTATTATTTCCCACTTTTTTATGTACTAGCATGTGAATTTTTTATCTCTTGTTTTGATCATACATTTATGTAGTGATTATTTCTATTTGAAAATTATTATCTCAATGCATGACTTGTGTTATTATTTTCACTTTTTCATAAATCTCCATAAATATTACTTTGTTATGTTTTCTCTTTTGTTTTAATCATGTTGAGGTATGTTTTTTTATTTTAAAAAATGTAAAATAGGTGGCTGATTTGAAATAAAACCTTTGGAATTATTTATTTAGAAAAACATTAATCCATGTGTTGGTTGTTTTCAAAATGGATTTTTTAAATAAGAGTGTTTAATTTTTTTCTCATTGAAATGAATGATATTTTAAATCTTAATGGTTTGTTTTTGAAATTAAATTACTTATGTAATTCCTCTTTGAGGAATTTATTATGAATAGCATGTTTATGATATGATATAAAGTATTGTTGGCATCATTCCATTTTTTATAATGTAAAAAAACTTAAATTTATTTATTACCTTCAAAATTTTTGAATTGGTTTCTTTATTAAAGTAATGTGATGGATTTAGGGTTTTATCTCAATGTCCTTCTACTCAAACCCTATACACTCACATTGAGGGGTAGGTATTATTTTCTTATTTTAGAACGTTTCAATGTTAGGGCTTATATGATGGGTTTTTAAATCTCTATTTTAGGAATTGGGTGTTTTTGAGTTCATGGTGGTTACTTTCGAGTTACATAATTGATGAATGGTTTATCTCTCATATAAATTTTGACCCGTTTGGGTCATGTGGTGTATCCACATACCTTCCCTACATCCTTATTTTAATTTCTTTTTTCAATTA
This sequence comes from Viscum album, assembly GCA_963277665.1. NCBI lineage: Eukaryota > Viridiplantae > Streptophyta > Magnoliopsida > Santalales > Viscaceae > Viscum > Viscum album. The sequence continues at coordinate 674,783,372 of OY728147.1, forward strand.
TAGATTTTATATTATCTGAATAATATTTTCTTCAATTATAATGAAGGATATTTTAAAAAATATTTTATTATTGTTCCGTTATTTTTATTCCTTTTTTATTTTATTAATTTATAAATATTTATTATACTTTGGAAGAGATGTCCAAATCATGGAGACCTCCTTCCAGGCTCTCGATTGGAAATTTTTGTTTATCCTATTTTTCATTGAGCATAAAATAATTCACATAAATTCACTTATGATATCTTATTACTTGGTTCTATCTCATGCCGATTAGGTGTCCACCTTATTAATTATAGTGGAAAATTTCATTTGAAATATCATGTCATCATGGGATGGTACATTGTAAAATTATTTCTGAATCGCTTTTTAGGGTGATGGTTAAAAGGAGCTCAGACTAACATATATCATGTGTTGGGTGTAGAGATGTTCCTAGACATATCTTCGTCACTGGTGTTCAATATTTTTCTTTTGAATTTATGCTTTATAGTTGTTTATTATTGATATATTTTTATTGTTTTCAATTTAATTGTGTTGAAGGAATAACTCATGAGACAAATTTATAAATTCCCTATTCTAGATTGAAAGTGGTGGATTTTTGAAACTCTATATTATAATGATGGAAAAGAATGATAATAAAATTCTTAATAAGATTATTTTTATATGATAGTTAATAATTTTCTGAATAAGCACAGAATCTTTCTCTTAGACTCATGTCACCAACTTACCAAGAATTCTCTCAGACTATGATCCCTCAGTGATAAATCTGAAAAAGAATAATAGTAAGGTGGAATGGTCTATCTTTTCCAAGAACTGGATGAAGGAGGAGGACTTCCATAAAATGGTGAGAAACTCCTGGAACCATCTCGTCTACGTTGTTATGTGGTTTGTTGATTCGATGTGTCTCATGCATTTGAGGAAGGATATGCTAGAATGGTTCTCTCATAAGGATGATGTAAGAAGCACCATAGAAGACTTCAAAATAGAGATTGAAAACCTAGAAACCAACCTGCAATTGATTTGGGATGATGACATTTTTTATGCTTTCGGAGAAGCAATGCAATCTTACTAATAAAATTATGGAGGGGGAATATTCTTGCATATAAAGGTCTCGCAACTGGTGGATGAAAGAGGGGGCTATAATAATTTTTTTCTAAACCCAAATGAAACAAATTAAGGCCATTGGTATGATAAATTTGTAGTTTTCAGATGGTTCATATACATAGGACATTTATATTGTAGGTAGAATGACCTTGGAGCATTTTGAGGTTCTCCTAGATGACCAAGGTTGTTCATCAGTTCATAGAACTGATAAATATGATGTTTAAAGTCTTTTGTAGCTCACCCAAATAATGATTGGTGTCCAGTAAAACAAAGAGATAGACGTGATCCCAAGGTAGGAGGAAATAAAAGATGTTTTTTTCAGCATGAACCTAGATAGTGTTGTTTTCCTAGATGATTTTCATGATTTTTCATTTAGCGAAATCTAGGATGTTATCAAATTTTTGGTTTAGGGGTCAATATGTGATTTTTATAGGGGGAGCACTCACTAGAGTAGTTTGTGCTTCTAGAGTGGTTCTGATTCCTAATGTTCAGAATACTAATATAATTTGTCAATATCACCCTATTTTACTTTGTAACATAATTTATAAATTTCTCTATAGCCTTTTAAATCAGTGAATGAACCATGTAATTCCTAGGCTAGTCTTTGATGAGGGACATGTCTTCGTCCAAGGGAAGAGCTTCCAAGGAGATGTTGGGATTTCCAATGAGATGGTGAATGATCTACAGAAAAATTCCTTTAGATCCAACATGATCGTTAAGTTGGAAACTGATAAAACATATGACAAGATTGGACGGAGCTTCATCTTTAGCGTCATGTTGATATTTGTATTTAGTGGTTATTTTTGTTTATTGTTTTTAGATGTTTCTCTTCACATTGAACTTGTGTCTCCCTTGTGGGGAAAGGTGTTGGTTTTTTCCAAACTGTGTGTGGCCTTTGATAGGGCAACATGATTTCTTCAAACCACCTCATTATTTCCCAAGAGATCCTCACTAGGAATATCAAGAGATGGTTTGATTAGGGATCCATTCTTCCATTCAAAAATAGTAATTGGAACATAATTATTTATCAATTGAAGATTTTTGATGACATCTTCTTTTTCATGAATTGTATGATCAATTCTATCGAAGGATTCATGGTTATTATGGAAATATATGGCATCCAAAAAGGGTTATGGATAAATACTTCTAAGTGTAATGTTTATATTTCCAACAAATACTCGTGTTGGCACAAAAACGATATCTAAAACAAGCTTGGTTTTCAAATACATCATCTTATTATGAAATTCTTGGGGGATTCCATTTCATATGGGAGGATCAAGAAGACTCTCTTTGGAGGGATTTTAAATGGGATCACTTGTTGTATTACTAACTAGAAGAACTGTTTACTCACTTTTGGGAGTAGAACCATTCTCGTGAATTGTGTTATAAATTCCATCTTGATGCACATCCTTTCTATCATAAATGCTCTAGAAGGGAAGATAGATCAGATTGAAAAAATCATGACCATATTTTTTTGGGACGGTAACAAAAATAGCATGTGATATTGAGATAGTAGGAAAAGGATGTACAATACAATTGACGAAGGGGGTGTTAACTTGTGAAATTTATTAGAATCCTTGAAAACTATGAAATATATATTATCCTAGAAAATTATTTGAGGAATGTCTCTTTGGGGTTTTTTGATGCGAAAAATGTTTCGCGATTATTTGAGAGATTAGATTGCCAAGTATTTTAGAGATGGTTGGATTCTAATGGTGATGATTGAGCACCTGGAAAATAAAGATAATATCTGTCAATGGGTTGGAAATTGATAAATTATTTTTTGGAAAGGCAATTTGGCTGGTGAACCTCTCTCATTCCTAGGATGTCATGTACTGAATATCTTTATCAAGGAGGATATTGAATTTTTTCCCGTCATCAATTATAGTCTAAATGCTCATCAAAAGCTCATTTTTTAGAATATCCCTCTAGTGGATGAAACAGACCATTTTTTCTACATGGGCTCCTCATTGAGGTTTTTTACTAGTAGGGATTACCATGAAGCCTCTCACATCAGTAGTGTCTTCAATGGCTAGGTTGAAACTCTCTGATGTAATAATTTTTCATTTAAATGATCTTTTTTGTGTGGATCATCAGAAATCACTCTATTCCTGTGGATGATAACGTGTAGAAGAAAGGTATTACTCTTTCATCGCATTTCTAGTGTTTTTTTCACCATACTAAGAAATAGTTGATCACCTGATTTGAAATAGTGAATGGGCCCAGTTTATTTGGAGCTTTCTTGACCAGAACCAGGTTCATGGAGGTATAGAGATATGAATCAATACATTCATAGGGTCTTGGTTTTATACTACTGATCATAATGAACATGAAATGAAGGCCTATAGTATGATGTTCACTAAAACATCTTTGATCATTTGGGAGGCCCACAATAGCTCTAGAGAAGGTCATCCCCATCATTTTAGTTTCTGCATATGGACGTATAGTCCCCACTGTCCGAGATCAGGATTCTCATCCCCCTCAGAATTATTTCAGTCACTCTTTGATTGTCAATTACCATGGTAGTATTGTGGATGGATGATCATTAGAGGACATGGATGTAGAGGTGGGTCTAATGGAAAACCCATATCAATGGTATGATGTTGAACATTTACGATTCCTAAGTGGACGACCATATGAGAGGTGGAAGGCTCATGTGTGATGACTGTGGCTCAGTCATCATTGCCTTCAGTTCCGTTTTGGGGCTGGGAGATTACTTTAATGATAAACATGGGATTTTGTGAGTGGATTAGTTTAATTATTGGTATCTAACAATAATATAATTGTGGTTGAATTGGATTCAAAAGATCTTGTCAACATTCTCCTTTCTAAAATCAGTCTATCTTCAAACCCAATGTATCTTATCGTGAATTGTAGACTAATTATCGAATAGGGAATTATGGTCTATCATACATGGAGGGATGGAATTATTTCTACAGACATTTTGGCTAGCAAAGGAAACTCGATAGATCCAAGCATCCTCCATTATTGTACTATCTCACTTCCTAATGGTTGTAACGTCAATGTTCCAGAAGATTCTATTGGACTATATCACTTGCACACTCTTTACCTTTCCTTATTTGACTCTTGATCCTTGAAACAAAAAAGGTGACATTCAGATAGTCTACCCTCATATTCTACCACAAATGTATTTATATTTGAGTAAATCCACAATTGGTTCAAAAAAGATCTACCAAAAACCCATATATACCAATAAAGTTAATATAATGATAGTTAAATACATCTACATCCAGAATAGATCTACCACTAGAGTAAAAATATTATTATAAAAGTATTACCATATATTAGATCTACCTATAGTTTTGATAATCTACATCTAGTATTCTACTATAGCGATTACGAAACACATTTGAGCATAATTCCTCCAAAGGATAGTTTATGGGAGTTAATGAATTCATGAAGAATAAATATTTATTAATTATTAATTTTAAACAACTCCACCGTTGTGTTGAAGATAAATTTAGAGTTTCTTAATTTATTTCTGATTTTGAGGATCCATGATATCATTATTATTATTGTTCAATGGATAATTTCACCTAGAGAGATTTTAATTCCATAGAACTCCATCGTGTGTGTGTGTGTGTATGTGTGTGCATGAAAGAGTGTGATTATTAGTGTGTGGAATACATAGTTGAACGCAGCATTTCATATGCTAAATTAGGAGGCCTGTGTGTGAAATAATTATAAAAATAAATAGATTGAAAACATTAGACTTCCCATTTTTCTGTGGTACACTATTTTCATTCACATTCAGAGATACCTATTCAGTATCCATAAAAATTAAAATTTGATGAACTGTGAAAATTAAAATCTATCAATATCACGATGCATCTATTTATCTCATCTACACTCATTTCCCTCCCTATTTTTTTATTTTCATTTGAATAGTGTGTTTTATTAGTCCATTTATCTATATATAGTGTCTCATGTTCTTAAATGTGGGTGTTCTGGAAACAATCTCTCAACATTATTTATTTTTTTACCCATGAAAACATTATAAGAGGATGTGTGTTACATTTTTTCCCATGTATAACCATGGAATGGGATTTGTTCTAGACATCCTATGTGTTGTTGATTGTAATGTGACATCTTGGTTGTGGATCTTATTATTGTGATAATAATATTATTAGTATCTAGTTATTTCCAAATAGAGGGGATTAAGACTCAGCTTGAGACAGAACTTCTTATTTTATTCTATTGTTTTAATTTTTTCTATATTTCAATGTTAAATACATATCCATTTTTAAAATATGAAAAAAAATTACATTTATATTTATCCTTAAACATTTTTTATATATTGGTTTTGATTATGTAATTTTTTTTCAAAAGATAATGCTTTTTCAAATATTATTATTACTAAGCCATAATCCCGATTTGAGAAATAATTTAAAAGATAATACATAAAAAATTATATTATTTGGATTAAATATATTTTTGAATTAATTTTTGGGATTTTATTTTGGAAAATTTCTTAACAGTTTTTTGGGAACTTAATTCACCCCCTCTTGTGTTACTCACTCCAAAAAACAATTGATATCAATGGTTTTAAAATATAATTTCATATATTCTTTAGTTTTCATATAAATGTATTAAATTTCTAAAATTTATAAATTTAATACACTATAGAAATTTATTCGAAAATAGGAAGCCCCTACAATTAGGCCTCCTTATTTTAATGGTGCATGATATACTCAGTGGAAGGTTAAAATTAATATACCTATTGAAAAAATGTTTTTTGATATTTGGGTTGTAAATGAGGAAAATATAAATTACCAAAAACTATTAGAGAATAATGGAGTGATCCTACTAAAGCAGCATATGAAAATAAGTATAAATCTCTGAATGATTTATATTGTGATTTGTTAGATGAATAATTAAATAGAATTTATGTATGTATTATTTCATCATAAATTTAGTTTACCATAAAATTTTCTCATGAACTAACTACTAATGTTAATAAAATGAACACAAATACTTATATTTTTATATATGATGCTTTTAAAATGAATCATGATGAAAATATTTTTGATATTTTTCTCTTGTTCATTGGGATTGTGAGTAGAATTCATTCATTGGGAAAACCAATTCCTAATAAATACTAAGTGATGTTCCAGTAGTGGTGTTCACTAGATAGATGAAGAAGAACTCCAGTGTCAATTAGAGATTCATGTAATGTGAGAATGTTTCATATAAAGTAGAAGATATGAAATATCATTATGTAAGAATAGGAAATAAAAATAAATATAAAAGAATGGGATGAACCAAATTGGAAATTTTTATCCTTAAAAATTACTACATTGGAATAAAAAGATAATATCAAAGTATACAACTCAAGTAATTAAGAGTCCCCTGGTAATAATGATAATGAAATGTCCCACCTAGACAAGAAAATTAAATATTTTCTCACAATGAAATATTTTATTTTGGAAAACTAGTTATAAAGAAATGTATGAAAATATATGTTATTGGAGAAAATATTGTATTAAGGATCATGCTAAAAATGAAATATTCTACTGAGAATGCAAGGGAAAAGGTCATGTCAAACATTACTAACCTAATCTAAAATTTAAGAATAAATATGATGATAAGGGTAAGAGGAATATAAAATCAATGAATGAAACATTGATTTCTTCAGAGGAAGGATCAATTGAAACATATTAAATAAGAGAAAAAACCATGATAGATCAAGCAAGTGTTTTATAAAAAACACATCAGAGGAATCAAATGCATTTTTAGTATCTCATATTCAAATTTCAAAACATATCTGGAGATGAATACAATGATAAAAAAAATTATTCAAAAGAATATTTTGAATAATATAATACTTTAGAAGATAATTTAAATGAACATAATCATAAATATATGATTTTTAACGAGTATCATGCTATGACTACTAGTTTTAAATCTGGTCATAGTATAAAGAATGATAAAAATACTAAAATTTTAAATTGAAAAACGTGTTATGACCATCTAATTAGAAATAAAAAATGGATTTGGAATGATTTAAAAAGATGTAAATAAATGGAACAAGGTTATTATAATGAAAACAACACATAAATATACTACTGGGATGGTCTATCAACCATGAAACAGAAGGATCATTGAAAATAATTTTATCCATGTTCCAATTATGAAAAAAAATTAGTTTATATTCTTTTGAACATAGTAAATTTTATATTTCTAAAAGTATAAAATATTCTTGTAGAAAACCAATTAAGTTTTTATGGATTTCTATTTCATTTATTACTAACATTTCAATAACCAATAAGATTTTGGTAGAAAATTCATTTTTAGATATATATTTTTGTAGAATTATAATATAAAATGATCTAGTTAGAATTTATGTTATCTAGGAAGTGACTATTCTAGACACATTACTAAGGAATATTCATGTTTCCAGAACCCAACCAAGGTTGATGATTTATATATCACTTTTGTTGGAAATTATAAATAAAAATTTATTATACATTGACAAATAAGTAACTATAACACTATTATAACTTCTCAAGTTTCATTTTTATATGGATTAAATTATAATCTTTTTAGCATATAAAATCTAATTGATGATGTTTTTCTTGTTAGATTTGAAAATAATTCATGAAATGTTTTTTATTATAATAATGATTTAGTTTTTACTACTTTAATAGATGATAATGTATATGATGTTAATTTGGGTTCCATGTTTTCTCAAAACATTTTAGTCCTACGTTCCTTTTACAATGGGTCTTGGATTTGGAAAATTATACTAGGCCATTATAATGTCCATTCACAATGAATGTTAACTGTGAAAGGGTTTATTAATGATCTACCTAAACTACAATTCCCAAATGATAATTATTTTATCCATTTCAAAAAATTAAAGAACACAAAATGTCTTTCAAATCAATGAAATAATTTTCAACATCCTATACCCTAGCATTGGTCTACATTGACTTGTTTGGACCTTCTAGATTTTCTTGCTTAAATGGGATGTAATATTATTATGTTCTTGAAGATGAATTTTTTAGACATACTTGTGAATTTATTATAGATCATAAAAGTGAAGATTGTACCTATTTGGTCGAGTATGAAAAATTAGTATAAAATCATAGTGGACATAGAATTAGAACGTTAGGAAGTGATCATGACCATGTGCCACTCCATGATCTTCTAAATAAATTATTTTGATTATTTTAATTATTTTTACACACTATTTTTAGTTTGGGTATTTGGAAGGTAGAATTTTAAAACAAAATATTGGAAGCCTTTTTATGCTTTCACGGTTAGCCCACACAGTTGGGGGTAATTTTGTGGTGCATGTACGGGTGCCTAGGTGAGTCTGAGTTGTGGCGCATGACTTTCACACTATTTACTAAACTGTGCGATAATAATACTACTCGACCTAGTATGTGGGTAGTGTCGGGTTGCATGGTTTGACCATGATTTTCTCAATCACGTGTCTAGCTAAATCAGAACCATGTAGTTTCCTAGTACTCGACATCAATAAAATTAAAGGAAAATTTAAATGAGAAATAAGATGAAATAAAAACTGAAAGATTTTTCAACAGTATTAGTAATATTATTATTAAAAAAATGAAATGAATATTTTTTATCATTATATTATTATTATTATTATGTTTATTATTATACTTTTATTTAGTTTTTTTAAACCCTATTTTCCCTCTCCCCTCTCCTCCTCCCCTTCCATGCACACTATCCCCATACCCTCTCACACATAGCATAACCCACTAACTTATTCCATCCTCTATGTTGTGAACACCCTCTGATGCCACGTTCTCTTCGGCACGACCCCCTCTGGTGCATCATTCTCTCCAGTGAGACCCCCTTTGGTGGCCTCTACTCAAGAACAGACCCCTCTGGCACCCTCCTTTCCAGTGAGATCTCCCTCCTTCTACCCCCCATTTGCCCACCAATTTCACCTGGTTTGATTTCATTTTCCATTTGAATCGACAAGGTAATGTCTATTTTATGTGTTTCCACTTTATTTTTTGGAAATTTTGGCTTCCCCATTTCCCATATTCTTCTCGAAAAATACCATGACCAAGGGTTTGATGCATTTTATTAAATTATTCATTTCTACGGTCATGAAAATAGCCTCATAGGTCACATTGGGCCATGTTTCGGAAATCTCCACCGAAGGTGAGGTGGTTCATCCTGTTCTTCTTCCCCATAGCCATCTGAGGTATGTTTTGAAAACTATATTTGGTTTATTCACCTTTAATTTGAGATCTTATGATTTTTATGGGTCCCAATTATTATTTGAAGTGATTTTGTATCCCTTAGAAGACTAATGGTCATATACTAATTTCTGTATGTATGTATATATATATATATATCTATGTGTGTATCCTCCATGTGAGTATTCCCTCATGGCATAGGGAATATCAGAATTGGGTAAAGGGTAGACATAAATATATATATGGAAGTATATGAAAATGACTGTTTGGATACTCAAGATAGAAAGCAGCAAATTCCAATAATTGGCTTGGTTTTCTTGAGGTAGGATCTATATGAATTGACCTCTAAATTTAATAATCATATATTATTTCCTTACATAGCAAGGTCTAAATTAATTATTTATATAGAATTGTTAGTAAAATTGTCTGTCTTGAATTATAGTGGTTTATTTCTTGTAATGTATTTCAATAAATGGTTTGATTGAATTTTTCACATCATGTTCTTGATGAAAATCCCCATTGACCTCTATAAATGTGTTTTAGATTTAAAATGGTGACTTGTGTTCCTTAAATGAGTGTCTAACAAGATTTTTTGTTTTGAAAATGTTGTGTGATTGTAATTTTGAAAATGAATTGGTGTCGAATGATTTTTTTTATTTTAACGGTTATTTAATACTAGTTACTAATATATGATTTTAGAATAAAATTTTATTCCAAAATAATGCAAGTTCCTCTTTGTATTTGAATTTCTTGAATAATTTTTATTGAATGTGATGGCTAAGTGATTATAAAATTTCTTGGTTAGCCTTTGTATGTGATTTTAGTTTTTTTAGAATGGATTCTGTTGTAAATACATGTGGGTTTCTCAAATATATATCTTAAATTGGGTTCCAATTGTTTTTAAAATTGGAAGGACTGTTTGTTTGATTCTTTGGAAATGAATTAGTTTTTGTGCGGTTTTTTAAGAAGTGGTTTAGTATTTGATGGATGGGTGAGGCCAAGAGGGAAAATTTAACATGGTTTCATTAGAAAAAATTTCCTTCAATGGTTCTCTTTCCTTCGTTATGTGTTTATCATGGGAGGTTCTCTGTGTAGAATACCATTTCCCTGAAATAGTCGAAAGGAAGCAGACTTGTTCCTTGGGGTGAATCAGGAGTGACATGTTGTGTTATTTGATTATGTGTGATATATGTGTTAGTGATTATGACTCAATGATCAGTTTACATTAGTGGGATAAACCCTTTTTTATTCATGACATTGAAACCTAACATAACGAGAAAATTTTTAGTGAATGATTGTCGCACTAGTTTAGATTACGCGCGGGATAGTGGCCCATTGAAAGGATTTTTTTTTGATGTGGGCCCCTCGGTCAGGATACATAGGGAGATGATCATGCATTTGAGTGTTATGATGTTATCAAGTAGGACATGCCTTTGAGATGAGTCACTTGTATATTATGTAGTATATTATTCATGAGCAACTAGGTTTTCCCATGTCTTCTAGAGCATAGTTATATTTGGAGGATGATTGAGATGTAGGTGCTAGTTGGATACTAATGTGGGATGTTTTTTCATTTCCCATGTTATATTTTTGATGATAATGTTCCCTTGGGTTGTGAATCCACATTCTAAAAGTTATATACTGGTTTCATGTAAATTCATAAAAGGTTTTGACATTTTTTTCCATTACCTTCCTACATTTTTAAGTATAAACGTCGCCTCGTTTAAATCCTAATGTATTCCTCTTGAAAAGTAAATATGGTTTTTAATTTAAAATGGGAAATGGAATGTGGTTTTATTAAAAAGGAAAATGTAAGAAAAATTTTCTTTTACATGTTTTTGTACAAACCTAGACTTAATGTTTTTTTAAATGACTTGAAAATGCTAATAGTATTTTTGGGAATGCCCAATGAGTATTCATACTCATGCCAATAGTTTTAACTTATTTTTAGATTTGGGTGATGCTTCATGATCAAATTTAGTCACCGTAGTGTGATGTTGGTTTGATTTTGGACGTGACCCATAGGGTCTCACTAGGGTCTCATGGGGGTATGCTTCAATTTTATTGATTTATTTGTCTTTAATTAATGGTCCAAATCATTCCCAAATGTTTAATTTTGATACTCAACACTAGATTGTAGCCCAAGGGGATTTGTATTTCCATTTTACCCATGATACGGACTAGCTCGGGTGATCGGTTTAGGGTCGACCGAAGTTCATTTGTGAAAAAATTGTATCATAGCAGGCCCTTATTATTTTGGGGTGTTTGTAATTTGGATATTATGACTATCGGGACTCAAGAGGTAGGTACAGGAAGAGCATACCGAACTCCTACCCATTCTGATCCTTGAGTTTAAAGGGGTAGTCTAGGATTTCAGTCTTCTATCTTTTTTTTGGATTGAGGGATGATAATATAGGTGATATAGAGCCAAAATGTGACCTCCCATGGAGTAGTAACCCATGTAGAGTTTATGTGACCGGTTCAAGGTCCTCTTAGTGGTATTCCGTACTTGGGGAATGGATCATAACTATATCATCGGGTTAGGCATGACTACTAGTCCCTCCTTTTGGTAGTCTGGCCTAAGTTGAGTTTTGATATTTTTTTCTGGTTGGTGTGAGTGTGGTTTGGAAAATGAAAAATCGTTTTTCAAATGAAGGTGCTTTCATTCAAATTGTTTAAAATTGGTAAAGTGGGATTTAGAATTTAAAATCATTTTGGAATTTAGAATTTGGTAAATTTTTGGATTTCTTAAAGAGATGGGTTTGGTGAAACCTTGGGTACTACTTATGAATGTTTGCACATGTGAGGGTGTCTATAGAAAGTGCATGTTGACACATATAGACAAAAGAAAATGAAAATATGATTATTGGTTAATGTGTTTATTGGGTGTGTATTTGAAATTAATAGATCATATTGGTTATTCTTTATTGAGTATGGGAGAGGAAATGTTTTTGAAAATTGAATTTGTTTTAAAGAGTGGGTTTCTTTATTTGTAAAATAGCCCTAGACGATGGTTGTTTTGAAATTACAATATAAATGGTGGCTTTGGAAATGGTGTTTTTTTTGTAATGTGTGTGTGATTGATATCCAATATTTTATTTTTTTCTTAAGTTGTTACTTACTATTGTGTTTTGGTTTATTATTGGTTCTGGTTCATGTTTTACATGTTACTCAAAAAATTTCTCCCAGAAAGTTCTCCAAATTTTTTGATGAGTCATGATAAATTTTTGATTCATCTCGATTGTTTCATATTTTTCTTGGTTATTGTGGTATGTTAGAGGAATTAAAGTGTTTTGAAGAGTTATTTTATTTATAAATGGTGTTAAAAACTCCTAATGTTTCTATAGTTCACACTGGTTTAGGTTGGGATGAGGGTCCAGCCTGGCACTAGGGGAAATTAGTTTCCCCAACATCGTTGCAAGTTGGGATGACATGTGATGTGTTTAAGCCCATATTTTTCTGATGGTTTGTAACTAAAAAGGTGATGAAAAAGAATAGGTAGGAGTTTATATATGTTCAACAAGACCAGTAGATGATGATGGTTTATGCAAACCATATCAATGAGTTGGTTTAAGGAGTGAAGGTGGTGAGAAATCTGGTGTTTCCTATCATTCATAATGGTTCCCCATCTGGAGATATGTACATGGTTGAAGAACCTATTCCTATAGAGTTATCCTTATTAATTCTGACTTCTAATTTGTCAGACTTCTTTCTGGTGTGCCATCATTGTGGTCGCTCTAATAATTCAAATCCATATTTTTACATACCTCTGAAGACCTACTATCATTTTATCTATTTGGGTCACCTAGAGAAGTTATGAATGAATAATTTCACAAATAAGGGATTATTTATGGGGGATTCTCGTACTTGAATATGTGGAAAGAGATTCTTCTTCCATGAGAACCCCATCCACCAGTATTGGGATGCAGTGCGTGTGTAGTCAGGGTTTTATGGGGGTATGTGAGACCTTGGCCCGGATATTTTTCATTCATTTTGGAAAATTGAAATCTATTGTTTTTTATTCTTGTTCTCATAATTTTTTTTTTGTTCAACATCTATTTTAATAACATGTTGAACTCATTGAACTGTAATCCTAGTAGTTTCACCTATTATAAATGTGGCTTTCTTTATAATTTTTTTTCATTATGGGGTGTAGGCCCATGGATGGTTGGTTTGGGTTTCAGTTATTCCTATTTAGAGATATTTTAATCTTCTATGATTTATGGATGGTGATTCTAGTTCATTGTTTGGTTTAATATTCTTTTTTTGATTTATTCAATCATATTGGGGGGTCCAGTTTGTGTGTGAAATGATTCTTGTTCTAGTGAAGGCCTTTTCTTGTTCATGATAATGATGTTGTGTGTATTTATGTTGGTTTTTTTATATTGGAATGGGAAATTATATGTTTCTATGGTGATTTTATATAGTGTTCCTTCACCTCGGTGCCGTGGTGAGCAGGGTTACCTTGTAATGGGCTGTTTGTTTCTTTTTTGGAGCTGTTGTTTAGTTGTTGAGAGGAAGATAAAAGAATTCAATTTGGGGGTTCCCTAGTTCCCTAGTTGAGGTGAGGGTACTGTTTGGTTAATATGAAAAGGTCAAGATAGTTTTGGGGCTCATTTTTACCAGGATACTCTATAGTAGTTATCTCATTTAATTTCTGGTGAGGTTCGTTGGGTTATTAATTTTCTTTGTTACTAGAAATTTATGGTAAGGAGAACCCTCTCATGTTCTCCCCTAAAAATTGGACCTCAGTTTATTCATGTTTGGTTGGGTTTCACATATGAGAAGAATGGTCACCATGTTGTGATCAAGCATGGACTCAACTAGTGGTTACCCTTTGGATTAATGACTTTATAGGGGTAGAATTTGTCTGGGGTGGGGAATATTTTCACACCCTGACCTTGTAAATTAATAATTTTAGTAATTTTAATTATTTTAAGTCTTTAGTTTGAGATTTGGTAGATAGCGAGTCCAATTAATTAAAAAAAATAGAAGCCTTTTTATGGATTCATGGTTACCCCGCACGGTTGGGGGTAATCATCCAGTGCTTGTGCGGGTGTGCAGGTGGGTCTTAGTTATTTTTCATGACATTCACATGGTTTATTAAATCGTCCAATAATCATACAACTCACCCTTTTAGGTTGGAAGCTTCGGGTGGCACAGTTTGAAATTAGTTTACTCAACAACGCATCTAGATAAAGGTAAACCAGGAAGTTTCTCAGTAATCGACATAAATATAATTAAATGAAAATTTAAATGAGAAAAAAAGATGGAAAAATTGAAATAATGTTTCAACAATATTTATAATGATAAGAATAGTATTACAAAAAACAATTTAAATGAATATTATTAATGTAATTATCATCATATTATTATTATTATTATTATTAGGTTTATTATTATAATTTTATTTAGTTATTTTTTACACCCTATTTTCCCTCTCCCCTATCTTCCATCCCTTCCACACACACTCTATCCTTCCCCTTTCCAATGAAGCATGAATCCTCACCACTTTACGTAGTCCTCTCTAATATGACCCCACTCTGGAACCTCTTTCTCACCAGTATGACCCCCTTTGGCACCACCTTCTCTCTAGCACAACCCCCACTGGGGCCCTCCCCATCGACATGACCCCCCTGGTGCTCTCCTCATATTCGAATGACCCCCCCCCCCTCCGCTGACTCCCTCTTCATCAGCCGATTTATCCTAGATCCATTATAGATGACACCAGAATCAATCAGGTAGGCCCTTTTCTCTATGTTTCCACTTTCCCTTCGGCCGTTTTTGGCTTCCCTGTTTCCCATATTCCACTCGTCTAAAACCCTAACCTAGGTTTTAATGCTTTTTCTTCATTTTTTCAGTTCTAGGGTTGTAAAAATGGCCTCCTAGGTTGTGGTGGGTTTTGTTTCTGAAACCACTACAAAAAGAGAGGTGGTTCATCTTATTTCACTTCCCCGCCACTATTTGAGGTAAAGTTTTAAAACCATTTTTGGTGTTTTCACTCTTTATTTGAGAATAATATGATATTTAAGGGTCTTCATTATTATGTGTAGTGATTTAGGTTCCTTTGAAAGACTCACTGGCATATACAAAGGTATGTATATATATAAATGTGTATATCCACCATGTAGATATCACCTCATGGCACAGGGAATATAAGAATTGGGTAAAGGGTATACATGAATATATATATATGGAACTATGTGTGTGGGAGAGGACATATCCTTGAGTTAGAAAGCACTGAATTCTATGTGTTCACTAAGTATTCTTGTGGTAGTATCTCTATGCATTGACCTTTAAATTTAAGAATAATTTATTTCTTTAATTTCACACCTAGTTTTTATATTAATTATTGATATGGAATTATTACTATGATTGTCTATCTTTATTTAGAGTGGTTTATTTCTTGTAATGTATTGCAATAAATGTTTTTATTGCGTTTCTCACATCAAGTTCTTGATGAAATTCCTCTTTGGCCTCAATAAATGTGTTTTAGATTAAAAATGGTGACATTAGATTCCTAAATGAGTGACTATGGGAATTTTTGGTTTTGGAAATGGTGTGTGTCGATTATTTTGAAAATGGGTGGTTGTTGAATGATTTCTTTTATTCTTTACCTTTATTTAATTCTAGTTAGTGACATATGGTTTTAGAATAAAATTTTATAGTGAAAAAAAATAAGATCCTATTTTTATTTGAATTGCATGAAATGATTTTATTGAATGTGCATTCCAAGTGATTATCAAATTCACTAGTTGGACTTTGTAAGTAAATAGTGTTTTTTAGAATGTATTGGGTTGTAAATTTGTGCGGGTTGTTCAAATATATATCTTAAATGGGATTCGAAATTGTTTTGAAATTGGAATTTGTGTTTATTTTATTATCTGTAAAAGACTTGGTGTGTGTGTGGATATTTAAGAAGTGGTTCTGAATGTGATGGTTGTGCAAGGCCCAATTGGATCTTTTAAAATGGTTTCATTAGAAAACTCAACTTGGATGGTCATATTTCCTTGGTTATGTGTATGTTGTGTGAGGTTCCCCGTGTAGGACACCCTTTCCATCAAATAGTTGAATGATAGGGGACTTGTTCCTTGGGGTGACTTGGGGGCTGACTTGTTGTGTGAGTTTCTTATGTGAGATATATGTGTTTGTTCATATGACTGGATCCTCAGTTTACGTTGGTTGTCACTCCCTATTTTGATTCATGGCATGGGAACCTAGCATAAATTGTGAATTTTTAGTAAACTGTTGATGCACTTGTTCATATTACACATTGGCTAGTGGCCCGTGTCAAGGTGATATTTAATTATTATTGCTTTTGGATTGAGCCCCTTGGTCAGGCCTGGTAGGTTGATGATTAAGAGTTTAGGGATTATTATTTCATTAGGTAGTTTATTCCTTCGAGATGAGTCACATATATAGTACGTTATAGATTATTTGCGAGATCCTAGGTTCTCCCATGTTTTCTAGTCCTTAGTTATTTGTGTAGGATGATTGAGATACAGGTGCTGGTTGGATACTCTTGTGTTATGTTTTTCCATAGCATGTGTTTTATGTTTTATGATCATGTTCCCTTGTGTAGAGTATCTTCTTTCTAAAAGTGATACAATGTTTTCATGTGTTTTTAGAAAAAGGCTTTCAAATTTTTTTGCATTCCCTTCCTACCTTTTTATTTATGAACTTCACCCCATTTGAATGCTAATTTATACCTCTGGAAAGGTAAATCTAGGTTTTAGTTGAAAATGGGTAGTGGAAGATGATTTTCTTTAAAGGTAAAATGTGGGAAAAACATTTATATATTGTAGTTCAAACATGGAATTAATTTTTCTTTTTTTAATGGGAATGCAAATGGGAATAGTTTTTTTAGATATTCCTATTGAGTTTTAATACACACACCTATAGTATTATCTTGGTGTTTTATATTTGAATGTTGCTTCCTACTTGGATTCGGTAACCAAAGTGTGACCTTGGTTGGTGGTTGTTGGGGACATATTGGGTCAAATGGAGGTATCTACAGTTTTATTGTCTCACCAAAGTTAGTTTTTTTTCATTGTTCTGTTTTTATATTTTTATATGTATATTATTTATGGGAAAAATAAATCCAACCTATTAAATTATGATTCCCGACCCTAGTTTGTAGCCCATCGGGATCGGGAATTCCCTTCGGGCCATGCAGCTGATTGGCTCGGGTGACCGGTTTAGGGTCGACTCGGGTTGATTCGTGACACCATGTGTTCAAAAATAAAATCCTAGAATCTTTATTCTTCAAAATTTATATATTCATAACATTTCTGCTCATAAGATCCCATAATAAAATAGTGTAATACAAATAAGAAATAGAACCCCTCAAAAATCTCCTAGACCATGCTCAATGAGTATAACATTCCTATTTATTTTTCGGAAGATTTTTTGAATATAGATTGTTAAATAAATAATATAGTTTTAATTAGACCTATATTGAATAAAAACCTTTATAATTTATAGAATGTAATAAAACCAAAGGTTAATTACTCAATATTTTTTGGTTACAATGTATTTATTCTTAATACGAAGGATACTATTGATAATTTTTTTTCAAAGAGTGATGATGGAGTCTTCCCTGGAAATTCAACATCTAGAAAGTTATATAAGTTGTTTAATAAAAGAAATAATATTTTGGATGAATATTATCATGTAATATTTGATAAAAAAATACTAACATGATCATAATTATACATGAGAAGACCTTAAGGATGATATTTCAAATAAAAATATATATGATAAACCTTATGATATCATTATAAGTAAGAATTAAAATCATCCATTGATGAGGTAGAACCTGAACCTAAACCAAAAGAGGATAATGATATTTCTGGACCTTCTTTTCCTGGAATTGTTAGAACTCATAGATACCATCCTTTATATGTTATAGTTTTATACCAATATTGAGGAATAGAAACAAGATATTATCATAGAAATCAGTATGAACATCAAACATTATTGTAAACATTGAAATTATAAACATTAGTGATGCATTAAATGATGAATTTTTTGTGATGAAAATGGAATAAAAACATAATAAATATTAAGGAAACAAATTCGAGGATATATTAAAAAGACCTAATGACACTCTAACCACTTTCACTATGTAGATGTTTGGAAAAAAGGTGATGAGTTAGTCGTTATATTGATAAATAAATGTAGATTGGTTGCATGAGGATATAATCAATAATATGGTATTGACTATGAGAAAAAATATCCAATATTTTATATACATGAATCCATTATAATGGTACTTACCTATGTATAAAATATAAATTTCAAACTACAAAAAATTGATGGTAAATGTTCATTTTCAAATAGTTATATTGTTGAGGATTTTTTGTTAAAAATAACCTTGGATTTTAAAATCCTCATTTTCTAAATAATTTTTTTAAATTAACTAATGCATTATATTGTTTGAAATAATATCCTACAGCTTAGTAATATAGGCTCACCTCATTTATAATTTATAATTTATAATGGTTTTACTAATGGCATCATCTATCCTAATCTATTTTTGAAAATAATTGAAAATATGTTTTACTTATGAAAAATTATGTTGGTGATATTATTTTTGAATCTTCTAAAAAATCATTGTGTACTTATTTTTCAAAAACATTGCAATGTGAATTTTATATTAGTTTAATGGGGAAGCTAAAATTAATTCATAGATTTCAAATTTTTTAAAATACAGATGGAACTTTTTTAAATCCATGAATGTACACTAATAAAATTATAAAACATTTTGGTTTGTAAAACACAAAAATTAGTGATAATTCCATGAGTTAAACATGTATGATGGATCTTAATAAAAATTGAAAGTCATTAGATCATCCGAATTTTAGAGGTATGATTGGAATCTTGTTGTACTTATCCTTTATCTGAGTATAAATTGTGTTTACTGTATATATTTATTCTTGTTTTCATGAATATACTAAGGAATCACATTTACTTTATTTAAAAATAATTTTCAAGTACATATTGATTAAAAAAAATTATGATTGTTCTATACTCAAGGATAATAATTTAATTAATTAGGTTATTCATATGCTGATTTTGGTAGCTGTAAGTTATTTAAAAATCACCTTTGGAACATTTCACCTTTTGGTCAAGTCACAAGTATCATATTATAGTCAACAGATATACTATGTTTCATTGTTTACTTATGAGGCTATGTTTATAGCTGTAGGAAGTTATTTTGGACAAATTCTATGGAGGAAACATTCATTTCTTGGAAATGGATATCTATTTATACATGTACCTATAAATTATTACAATATAATTGAAATGAATATTTGCAATATTCTTTTATCCCGTTCTAAAAAAACATATTGATATAACAAATATTATTTTGAGATATCATTTCCAAAAATGTGATATAACTATAAAATTCATAGAAAATGAATATCATATTAATAAAATTTTAAAAAACCCTTTGAATTCAGATAGATTAATCTATATCAAACATGTATTTGGAATGACAATTTTTAGTTAATACTTTATATTAAAAATTCCACAATTGGGTAATCCACGACTGGAAGATCCTTCGTTAGAAGATCCACAGTTGGATGATCCACCACTGGGCAATCTCTATTTGTAGAAAAAATTATTGAATATACTCAATTGGCTTATTCACCATTGGGTGATCCTCTATTAGAAATAAGTTGTTGGTGATCCACCATTGGGAGATCTTCTGCTGGTGATATATCAATTGATCTTAGATTCTATTTTCCTATGGTATTTTTTCTACGTATAAATTTTATTTGGCATGTGTTTGTACATATTTTATATTTTTTTAAAATATAAAATCTCTAATTGATAAAATATAACATTAAATAAAATTTTTGAAAACTCTCACATATTCATCCATCTGATTATTTAAACATCCTTCTCTTCTGACCATCAACCTTAATAACTCTAATCATTATTCTTTCACCTAAGTGTAATAGTGAGAGTTAATACCACCCCAGTATGGTCTCCTTAAAAATCACATCATGTGAATAAGTCTCATGAATAATCGATCCAAATAGAATTTGAATCAAAAAACCCTCACCTCATGATAAGAGTTATTGTTTCTGAAAAATAGATTGTTGTTGAATGGGTGATGTTGAGAAAGTATTTAGGGCTAAATGAGATTCAGGACCTGGGATGGATAGAATGGTCTTCAAGGATCATTATACCATTCTTTTCTAGGTTGTTTTACTAGTTTTACATGTATGAATACTATTCATTTGGTTATAATAAATATATTATTTGAATTGTGGTTAATGGAATATAAATTATATTTTATTCAATGCAATGGGTTAGATTCCAAAATTTTATAGGAATAGAAATTTAAAATGACTAATAATGTATTATTCCATGTGATAGTGAGCATTTTATTCATGACTATTCTCTTTTGGAGTTAAATAAAAATGATATTGTATGAATATCAATTGCTACAGAGCATGAAGTATAGTATTGGATTTTGTACAATTTTTTCAAAAACATGTTATTTCCTTGGTGAGGGAACATAATCATTATGAGGTACCAAGATGTTTTTCTATTATTCATTGTGAAAAAGGGGATAAAGTGAATAATTGTTGATATATAGTGGTATATATGATGGATATGATAAGTACCTCATCCAGATAAAATTAATTCATATATCCTAAGCTAGTATCAACTATGTTAGAATCTAAGGGCTTGGAAGATGAGAATAAAGAGGAAGATGTAAAATGAGGTGGTCATTTTTGAGCCATTTTACCTGTAAAATAATGAAGTTTAACAAGAATCCATGGATGAAGAAATTGGTATAGGAAAATTAAAATTTGTTTGAGGATATTAATCTTATTGAATATTCAATGAGACTAAATACATAGTTGACCCTAGCTTAGAAATAGACGAAGTCGTGTTTTAATCTAATGTGGTAGTGGAATACGTATAAGTCATGGTTCAAGAACATGTGGCTATTTGTGTTCAGTAATATAGTGAATCATATGTGGTAAGAGAACTTATGTATCCTATGGAGGGGCTAACACTTCTATTTATCTTATTTCTAGAGACAACACATAATGTGAAGGTAACGAATATGAGACACATATAACCTCCCAGAACTCACACTCCCAGATCATTTGATGAAATCCATAACCTTAATTCTCATTCATTATTGTTGAAAATTGTCAACTATTATTTCTATATAACCCTTACAACCTCAAAATGAAGACAAGTATCATGTAAAACATCATCAATGTTTTAGTTTTATAGTTTCATATAACTCATAAAAACCCCTCCATAAATAATTTATATAAAATTGGACTAATAATTCATTAAAATTACATTTATCCCATTTAACCCATCATTTCTTATTTCACAACAGATCATAAACATCATCCTTGTAAAATCCATTATAGAAATAAATCATTGAAAATCATTCTTTAAAACTTAGAGAAAATGAAACATATGAAGGGTGAGGTGAAATGTTTAGTAAGGGTAAACATAATAATTAACAAATAAATTTCATTAATAATCATAAGAGTTCATAATGTAACAATGAATTAATTAATGTAAATGAGAAAATCATAAATGAATTCATACCCATAAATGCATGGAATTTTATATATGAAAACATAGAATAGTAAAGAGTCATCAAAATCAACAATCATGAGCCATGTGATATCAATTTTTATCATTAGAAACATTATACCCCCATAGAATGTTAAGATAAAACACATTGTTGTCTTGGAAAGCCATAACATTTAACCCTTACAGAACCCTTAATATTGGAGTACCTAATATGGCCAAATTACATCTCTAGAGTACCCAATTTTCACAGCACTATATTAGTGCACCCATTATATAAACTACAATGGTCTCTCCTAACACTATCAACGAAGATCCATAATTTATAATTCCCATGAACCAAATACATATATAATTCATCAAAATTTATTGAAACAACATTTATTCTTTTAAAAATATGATTAATCCTAGAAGAAAAATAGGTTCTAGTAAAATATCATTGAAATATGGTAATTGCATTGAAAATAAATGGGTTCAATAAAATTTCTTTAAAGAAAGATTAACCAATAAAAATAAATAGGTTAAGAAAAAATATATTTTAAACCTGTTTGACCCATGGAAAAGGAAAGGCTTCAATAAAAAACACTTTAAAACACGAATACCCCATTTAAATGAAATTGGATAAATAAAAATATATTTGAAACATTATTAACCAATGAAAATTAAATGGGTTATGAATGATTAACGTTGATACATTATTAACACCATAAAAATAAATTTCATCAATAACAAACTCATTGATATATTATTATCCCATTAAAAATAAAATAGTATAATATAAAACACTTTTAAAAATGTTTAACCCATGGAAATTATATTTTTTTAACAAAAAAACTATTTCAGACATCGATAACCTTTGAAAAATAAATGGGATAAATAAAAATCTCTTTGAAATGTGATTAAAACCTAAAAAAGAAATGAATTAAATCAAAATATATTGGATTCATGATTAACCTATTGAAAATAAATTGGTTACATAATAATCTCTTTGAAACATGATTAACCCTTGTAAAATATTTGGGTTCAAAAGAAATATTTTTGAAACATGATTAACACAAGAAAAAGAAATTGGTTCAATAACAGACTCTCTGAAACATAATCAACCCATGGAAAAGAAATGGGTTCAATAAAAAACACTTTGAAACATGATTAACCCATGGAAAAGAAATGGGATAAATGAAAAACTCTTAGAAACGTGAATAATCGATGGAAAATAAATGAAATAAATAAAAATCCCGTTTAAGCATCATAAACCCAAAGAAATGAAATTTTTTAAATAACAATCTCTTTGAAACATGATTAACCCATGGAAAAAATGGTTAAAAAATTATTTGAAAAAAACATAATCGATA
Source organism: Viscum album (assembly GCA_963277665.1). Lineage (NCBI taxonomy): Eukaryota > Viridiplantae > Streptophyta > Magnoliopsida > Santalales > Viscaceae > Viscum > Viscum album. The sequence continues at coordinate 674,806,605 of OY728147.1, forward strand.
AAAATAATGAATAAGGACAGTATCAATACAAAAAATCTAAATTGGATGATATGTTAGAAAAAATAGTTGTGTATTCTGATCAATGGATCATACTTTAAAATATTATTATTAACATTCATGAGGAAAATAAACATTGAACATTCCAAAAAATCTCATACCCTGTTGAAACATTTGAATCATAAGCCCCATAAAGTAATAAAATTAAAATAAACATTTAATATCCTGAGAAAATATATATTAATCATATATCATGTCAATGTATTATTATATACAACTCGTAAAAGTACATAAGTGTATAATATAAAAAATGTCTCAAAAAAGGAAAATTGTGACCAAAGACCATTACCGCTTTGGTAACATCAAAACCATAATACCTATGAAATGGATTCAAAAAATGATATTTAAAACCTCATAAATTTAATTATATGAAACATAAAATACATTAATTGGATGTATAAACACCATATAAAAAAAACTAGGTGCTTGACAAAAACAATATGCCTCAATGAAATGAAATTGAGAAAATATATCTTACATTATAACCAACATGTCACGTGTTTCTTTTTACTCCCCAAAAAATAAAGATATGTTAATTATATAATTTCATGAGATCATTTTTATCTTTTATTTTTACATTAATTTTTATTATTAAATTATTCTATACAACTACATAAACAATTATTTTTATGTCGGGTGTTTGGATACTCTTTGGTTTTTGTGTCAAAAAGGTCAGTGGTTAGTCGACGAAGGCCAAATTGGTCATTATATGAAGTGATCCATTATAATAATAATGATATAATAATAATATTTATACATAAATTATAATTTTAAAACAAATCATAAAATATGGTTACGAAAAATGAACAAATGTTACAATCATGGAGATGATAGGTCATACGTACGAATGGGTAACGTTCCCTTTTCTTAATTATCCTTGAGGAAATAAGATAACTGACATTTAAAATTAAATAATGATAATTATAACCTATATAAAATATAATTTAATATTTATTACTTATGCATATAATTTTTGTGATGAAAAATTAATCACATCTCGTCGATGAGGCAGTAGTCCACACATCCACAAACTACCATATCACATCTTCAGTGTGTGAAAGGGTAATGGATAAGAAGACTTATTTTTTTTAGAGAATGTTAATTATTTGATTAGTATAATATATACTCTCTATAGGTAACAAATTTTTAATTAAAATCATCCAAAATACATCCTTGTGATGTGTGAACATTTCACATCGCTTTGAAGAGGCAGTAGTCCACATGTCCAAAAAAGATGTTATAAAATTAAAACAAAACAAAAATCACACAGGTATGTGTCATATAAACATTACATAACTATTAAGGGAAACTAAATATCATATATATCATATGAAAATATGTTATTCATCATAATTCCCAACCATGAAAGGTTGTAATGGAAAAAATAAATGAAATTGTTTCACAAAGAAGTAGTTCACCATATAAAAACCGTAAATCCATTACCCAATTAATGGAAGTGAGTATAGTTTAATATATATCCATTAAAATAAAAAAAATCAGAATAAATAGTATACTTATTTTTTAAAAAATAATTATGTAAAGATAATAATTGAAGTGTTTTTTGAAAGAAATATTACAAAAGTGATTATTGGAGAATGTTACCACTTTTTAGGTAACACCATTATGTTTAGAATAATGATCTTCTATGAATGTACTTATTTCGTAATGGTATATTATAGGATTATAAGATAGAAAATTTGAGATTATTTGGGAAGGTTTTTGATGATAAAATTTGTGTTTATAGCTGTGAAGATTGGGGGAGTGTGAGGGTCTTTTTTTAATAGAGAGGGAGTGGAATTCTATTAAATACCAAAAGGTAAACACTATTGGGAGGACTCTATTACATAATATGATTCCAAAAAAATAAAATTAATGGATTAAAGTGGAATTATGGCATATAAAAAATCAGAACAAATAATAATAAAATCAGTTTTATGAATTTTTTCATTAGCCTTTATGATTCCTAATTTATTTTTTTTATTTTGGAAACTTATTTTCTAACCTCTATAGTCCATGAATTATGACTAAAATAAAATTATAATTATTATAAAATTTATACCCAATTATTAAAAAAATATAACACCTAAATTATTAAATAAAAAAACAATATGTATCAGATATTGATTTTAACAGAAATGCTTGTAACGCGCCAAAACACTCCTTTATCCCTAACTGTGCTAACAATGTTTTTACTATTTATGCATCATTTTTTTAATTATAATAAATCAATTGGGCATTAAATTTACCCAATTTAATATTTTTTAAAACATTAAAATCACTTGGTTGTACAGAATACTTTTTGTAATTTTAAATCATTTAATAAAATATCATTTATTTTATTTAATTATTAACTAAATAATCCATGAATTAGTGTTTCATAAGAGTTTAATGTAATTTTTTAATCTATAAAATTTATTATATTTTATTATGATAAAAATAACTCATTTATCTTCCCAAAATAAATTTATTACAATGACTACTCTGCTTCTTCCCTACTCAAAAAATCTATATAAGTGTTAAAGGCAAGAAAGGTTCCATTTTGTCTTTTCCTCACTTGACATATTATATAGCTTAATTGGTTGGAATAATATTCAAATAACTCATAAAATATTTCTTAAGGTTTTTATGGTCTAAATATGTCCATCAGATGATTTTTGGACATGTTTTGGGTAATCCATTAACCATATATGATATATTTAATCATTAAGTTAGCTTGTGTTGACCTAAATCACTACAATTAATTTTAATTACATTCAATAATAAATTTTTTTTAAAGTCTTTTTTTAATAGAAAAAAACCAATACTTATTCCATATTATTTTACCCATTTTGTTGAATTGAATTCACATAAGTGGTTGAGATTAATTTGGAATAAATCCCGGAGACGTTGTAAGATAGTTGGTTTTTTGGAGAAAATTTCAAAATATTGAAATATTTCTATATCCAATTTTATTATGAAATCTAATATATTTACATAAATTGGAATGATTTACATTTAATTTAACTAATTATACCTTAAAACCAATTAAAAATATAAATAAACTATAAAAAATTAGATGAGTTAGTAGGTTTCAAATAAAATACATTGTTTTTATTATTCATCAGAAAATGAAACTTATATAGAAAAATATTAAAAATGAAAAAAGTTAGATTTAGGAGTACCTATTTCAATAATGTAATATAAATTTAAAAATAAAAATTATAATAGTGAAAAAATTAGATTTTAAATAGGTGTGCTACAAAAAGGCGGTAAGACACGCCTTTAAAATGTATATCTTTTTGTGCTTAAAATTGGATTGATTCTAATCTTATCATTATATAACCTATTTCAAGATTTACAAAAAAATATGATTAAATATTATACATATAAATTTCATTAATATATTTCACTAATAGTGATTAATTTAATTTATTAAGATAAAATGTCATTCTAGTTGTAAAAAAGGTTTTCATAAAAACACATCCATTATATTAAAATAGACTCTATATTTATTTCTAATAAAAAGGTATAAAATGAATTTATATTATTAGAAAGTGTAAGATTTATTTTTATAATTTAGTAAATATCATTCATCCCCTCCATTCAAACAACTAGGTGATAACTATCATAATAGTACTAATAGTATATTGTTGTCTAGTAAGACTCAAGATTTTGTTTGACATAAATCATCAAATGAACTTGATGTTGCATGAAATTCAAGATAAAAATGGTGTTTTTAGGATGAAATATAAACTATTTATTGTTTTAAAAAAATTATATTAATTAATTTAGATTATTTTTAGAGAAGATATTTCATAAAATATTTGGAATTTACAACTGATGTCTCATGTGATGAAAAAATTGAGAGATCTTCTAATTCCCCACAAAATATTTTATGTCTATGCTGGTTCTAATTTGGAGAATAGATATTATGGTAACAATTTTCATGGGATTGATGATCAAAATTTTGAGGTCTTTGATAATATTGGTTCTTTTGATTGATGTGTTAATATACCGAGTACATGTTCAGCAAGGATCTGAAAATGAATAATCTGTTTATGGTGATGTTCAACCTAGATTAGAAGGTCAAGATTCTGAATGTCACATAGATTATCTTGAATCTATTTTTTATGATACACCAAGTAATAGTGAATACCCAACATCTAATAAGGGGGATAATTCTCCAGGATGTGTACAACGTTGATATAACTACTCAGAGTGAGATGAAGATTAAAGAAGAGTAGATTATCAAAATAGTCTACCAGAGCACGGTGCAACTACTATACCAGAGAAGGTTACTACTCTACTCAGGAATCCTTATATTCCATTAGGGTATGTGTCAAAATATTACTTGGAATAATTGATGGTAATAATTATATATGGTTTTTAATGATTACTAAGATCTCATTATCAGGGAGTAACAAAACTCAGTAAAGTATATTCAATACATATCTTAGGGTCAGTTTTCCTTTACATTCATCCCATTATGATCTTTATGATTCATGAAGTGTATATTGAGAATAGAAGGTTGGATAATATGATAGAATTAGTAAAGTCCATCATATAGGATATAAGAGAAAGTTTTTATGCGGCTCATATATCCCTTGATGAGAGGTTAGACACCCTACCTCTTATTGTTTTCACTACATCAAAATCTATACCGCATGTATATATTTTTTATTTTTATATGATCAAATCTAGTTTAATGGATGTCTTTCATGCACTTTTGGGTGATCTCTCTACACCTCGTCATGGAGAAGTTTAGTAGAGAACCCAATATGGCAGAATATATAAAAATTGGTTAGTCGTTCTTAAATGAATATCATTGTGATAGCGATACTATCACCAAGGTAATAAAATACTTAAATTCCCTACATTAATCCAAAAAAGAGTTCAATTATCATTTTAAATTATTTTTTGAGAATTTAATGATGCCTCTTATGACTAAGGCCTTGAAAGAGAAAGTGAACTAGCTCATTTTGGAATCCCATCAAGTAAAACTATTTATGGAATATAATAATGAAATAATAATAGTGATGGAGAGAGGTGAGAACATCATTATAGATTTTGTCAATTTGAGGAAGCCTTTTTTATATATCAATTGGAATGTTATGGTTTAACCAGAATCCATTCATATGTTGATCATCGTCTTTGCACATTCTTTTAGATACCTTCCTCCTTGGATTCATCCATTTATCATGTCACCATAAGGAGAATTTTGATATCTCAATATACCAATGATTAGAGTGTTTACTAAAACTACACGTGCACCTTTATCTTCTACCTATATGCTTCTTATCTATGGAAAATGTTAAGACCCATGTTGTCCCTTCATCACAACATATTGAGAGTGATCTCGAATAGTATTAGTCCTTGACGAGGATTTTATTTTTCCCTTATATTTCTTTTGGATATTTAATCCAATGTATTTTGTATCTATTGAATATTATCAATCTTCATCTTTATTTATTTACATGTCTTTATTGTCTTTCATTTTTAGTAATACCAAAAGCAGGAGATAATGATTAGATGAAATTTATGGTTATAATTATATTTGAAAATTTAAACTCAGTATCTTGATTTATCAATTTGAAATTATATGCAAACCATTACTTTTCAAATTAATATACATTTTTTTAAATGTTTGTATATTCATTTTTATAAAATTAAATGATTTTTATCATAAAAAAACTAGGGCTTTTGTAACCTCCTTATTTTAATTCTCACAAATCAAGATTATTATATTTCTAATAAGATTATTGTTTAATAATAATACATCATTTTGTGATTAAAGTTGGATATCTTCATATCTACCATTATTCATGAAGATATAAATTTTTTTATGAAGATATACCATTACTTCCAGAGCACCACTATTGGATGTGATGATCTATTGTTTTTTGAATTTAATCTACTAGTGGATTAAATCTACAACCAAAATATACTTTTGAAGGATAAATTATTGAGGAAATCCAACATTAGTCCAAGAAGTATTTATTGAAAAACCTCATCTAATTCCAGTTATAATCTACCATTAGTTCAATACATATACAGTCAAACATGATCTAATACAAGACCTGATTGCACGCTCACGCATCGTTGGGAACATGCAATAATCTAAAATTTATAACCTATGCAATACTTAGAATAGTGGAAAGAATGGGTCGAAGCACAAGGAGGCCTAATATTGTGCTTGGCGATCTAAAAAAAATAAACTAATCAAAAACACACACAAAAACAAACAAAAAAACAGTTGGGGGTGGTGAAGTGGAGTGAGTGAAAATTAGTGTGTGAGGAAGTGAAGGTGTTGGAGAATGCACATGGGGTAGGCAGGACTGCAAGAGATATTGTGGTAAAATCAACCAATAGATGATAAGGTGGATAATTCAACTGGCCTATTTGATATTTCTTTGCCTCGTTCATCACTGAAGTATAAGAAATATGGATCTAACTGAAAGTAATTAGCCAGATTTGTCATTTGGTCAGTTTGTAATGAAATAACCCTTATATTTATTCAACTATAAGAGTCATTCCATCCAATCGAAACAAATATAAGATGTCAACGGCCTCAAATTATCAGTTGAGTTCAGTGTGTGTCTCTCATTTGAGCATGAATAATTTGTCAATGAATCCCTTATATTGAAACAATTTATATTTAGATCCAAACAATATTGGTTTTCACTCAACCTTGTAGTTTTGGAAATAAAACCATTCTGCAAGCACTGAGAAAGACATTCCAGAACATGTGACAATGCTTGAATTAGAGAAAAATACTCTTAACCAGTTAGCTTAATCCCCCCAAGGAGTTTATCCAGATATTATGGTTGGCATTAAAATATAATTAAAATCAATGAAGTTCAAATTGAAAAGAGTTATAGAAAAAACATAGAACAAGATGTATAAAGATGTTCGTCTCCCTGCCTGAACTGTTGAATTCTCCAGCTCATGCTACTTGATCATGGATGCGATACTGGAATGTGCTCGATGTCCCATCCTAGGAATCAAGGTGTTAAATGCTCTGATATGCTTCTCTTAGTACTCCATTATCCTCTTGATGGAAAATGGTGAAAACTTTAGGGATCAACTGATCTTTTTTCAGTGAATGGACGTCCTTTCCGAATGATGTCTCTGTTGAGATGTGTTGTCCAATACTGATGAATTCTTCCTCCTCCATTTCCCCGATCAACCCTTTCTAGCTAGAACCCCTCCGTTGTGAATGAATGCTAATGACCCAGTCTAAGTCTCTGGAATCTCGCTTGAGGTGTTCCTTGGACTTCACGTGGATATTTAAAAGTTCTACATCTCTCACGCAGGTTACTGGAGTAGTTGCTCCTAACTGAATGAATGAGCACGTGCGCAGCGAGCTACAACCCTCCCTCTGCAAAAAAAAACACAAGTGAGTCCTATAAAAATAAAATGAAACTATTATATATCATATATTATATCACTACATAAAAATACTTATTAAAATATATATATACTATATATATATATAATATATAATATTATTATTACTAATATATGTTTTAATAACTATGATATTTATTTAATAACATATTTTAATATGATATATAAAAGATTATATGCTATTATTATTCAACCTATAATTATTGGTGTATAGTATAATATATATAAAACATAATATATATTATATTATATTTTATAATTAAATAAAATAAAATTTAAAAATGTAAAAAAAAAAAAACAAAGGTGGGAGGATATTTTGGGTTCAGCTGGAATAGGGAGAGGATGAGGGAGGGGTGGAAGGTGAGGTCTTGGTGAAGAGTAGGAGATGTGACAGGACTTGCAGCGGCGAGTGGGAGTGACTCCAGCGCATGGTAGGGAATGAGTGAATGGGGGAAGCAAGGGTGAAGAGAAATGGCTCGTTCGAAACCACAAAGAAGGGGAGGGTCTCGCCTGGAAAAGAGAATCGTGCAGATGGGCTCGGAAGCGGTTTGGTCCGAGGAACGGTGGTGGTACGGCTTCGGGATGGCGTTGTGCTTGAAGGACAGAGGCCGGACCGGGGACATATTTTGGTGTGACGAGGTTCGAGTAGCAAGAGGGGGTTTCGGCATCTAAGGTAGTTTCGGTCGGTGCACAAGGAGCTGGGGCGAGGTTGGATAGTGTTTCAGTAGAGCGAAGCGGTGGTGGCTGGTGTGAAGTAGGTGCAGACAGGGGTTTAAGAGCTGTGAGGATGCAAGTGTCGGCTCGGGTTCAACCATTTCAGATCTGGTTTGAGATTTGGGTTATTTGTTCATGTTTTTTTTTTTTTTGCTGCTATGGATTCGTTTGATGATTTCTGTCCACTGGTGATGTGAATGCTTGCTCTGTGATTGTTGTTGATGTGGGAGATGGGAGTGGAGAGGATGAAGCGGCGGTGGTGGCGGTGAGACCGTGATGTGGTGCCACCGTGAAGCAAGGTTGAAGTCTGTGGCACCGTGATGGAACCAGTGGTAATGGGGAGGGATATGGTGGGTAGAAGAATGAAATGGTGGCTGGGAAATGATGAGACCATAAGGTATAAAAACGGTGGAATTTTAAAAATGGCTAATGGTGGAACCGTGTGCAGAAACAATGCCGAGATGATGTGTAGCAGAGATGGAGGTGGGACAACAAGGAATGAAAATGGTAGCATCGTGACAATGTTCCATCATAACACCCGCAAAATAAAACAAAAATTAAATTAATTAAAATTCGAATACAACTAAAAATTAATCAATTAAATTAAATAGAATATAAAAAACTAAGTAACTAAATAGGCTTAAATAATATGATTAAGAATGCTTTATTTAAGAGAACGAATTTATTAAATATTATAAACAAATTAATTTAAGGACAATTTAATGTAATTATAGTAACTTTCTTTAACCAATTAATTAACTAAAGAAATTATTAAATTAAAGAATAAAAGTATAAATTGAATAATATTAAAATGCTAAAACTAATTAAATTCTTAAAAGAATTAAAAAAAATTGAGTTATATATTTAAAAATTGCCAATAAAGAATTAATTAATTAAATTAATAAACTAACTGAAATGAAAAATTGAAAAAAAAAGAATAGATAAATAAAAGTCAGATTCAGAGGACTAATTTAATTTAAGATTTTTTTAATAAAAAATCATTTTGGTATAAAAAGTTATTAAAAATATAAAAAAAATATGCGGCAAAGAGTGTGAAAACACTCCCACATCCAACACCCTCACACTTAAAACAATTTTTGTCCTCAAAAAGTATATTCCCTTGAACCTTAAAATAGGTAGATGATTAGTGACTTTTAGCTCAAAAAGTGTATGACTAAACATTAATAATCACAGGAGTAGGACTAAACAGTGGGTCAGACTTTTCAAAGGTGTTCAAAAATGATATCCTTCCTAGATTCAAAAACTCTCTGGAAGTTGATAGCCTCAAAATTTCATACACTATCAAGTATTTCATGCCTCTTATATGTACTCATTAACTACCCTACTTCACCTTCCAATTCAAGTTCTAATTCAAGGAGTGTTGACAGGTTAGATGAAGTGGAATTTAAAACATAACCAAGAGCACCGTCCATTCTCACCTTCCCCAAGTTCCATAAATTAAAGTCCCATAACTTCATCACTTTATTGACTCACCTGAAATAAATTTTAACCAAGTCAATTTCTATCTTCTTCAAATGGGTTAAAAATTCCCCTCAACTTAATGAGTTCATTTTTTACAAGGGAACTTTATTTCTATTTTTCCCAGCATTTTCCATGTGCAGCGCACTATGCATAACACTTATTAAAATTGAAATTGGCTTTATTTATTCACAAAAACGCATCCAGTGCACCTTGTCACAGACACTCACCTTGGGATCCCATTTTACCATTTACTCCACTTACAGAGGACTTAATTAATAATCCCTCGAGTTGACTTCTTAAAGTGATTGAATATAATTTAATAAAAATGTGAGTCCCCTAGGTTTCTATGGGAACTTCTAGATACTCTACGTCATGATCCTTATTCCTCAAAACTTTTCCCATCACACTCCCATCCTCAGTTCCTAAACATGAAGGTTTATAGAGAAAGTGAACAATTCCACTCAGGAATCACTCATGCTTAACAGTTTTTGACTAAATGTCACTCCCATCATCCAAAAAGCAGTTATCCACTAACATGACATAATTGATGTACCAGTAAACCTCAAATGGCCCTCAAGTGGTGAAAAAATATTATTTTTTTTAAAAAAATTGAACAAATTTTATAAAAATATGACCATTTTTTTACAAACTCAATTTCAAGAAGGGGGAATTTTACATGACACTTTAATGACCCCTCACCCCCACACTGAAAACACAACATTGTCCCCAATGTTGACTCTCAATGTGGGAGTCATCATAGCTCAATATTGATGGAAAATTCAATAGAAAAAGGATATGGAGGGGTAGCAATGAAGTTCAAAAATTTACTTGCCACACAAAAAGGAAGAAAGGAAAACATCAAATAAAAACAGAAGAACCAAACCCCACCAACCATCACCAGCAAAAAGTTTAGTTATATTCCAAAAACATTCATGATTTGAGTTTTGTAAAGAGAAGAAAAAAGATTTTATATATCTACTTCAAATAGAAGCAAGATTAGTAGTGATGTGCAGCAAGAGCATAATGAAATTGAAAGTTGAGGGTGAAAGCATGTTTCACAAATTAGCTTAAAATAATTTTTCGACTCTCTAGATACTAGTAGCTAAAAACCCATGAAAGAGAACATATCAATTTTTCACAGGTTAGGGGGAAGTTTTCCACACCTAATTTATAGAGATGAAAAGCAGATATTTAAAAGTGTGAAAGGGAAGAACCACACTTCCCTGAATTTTTGGAGCTTTAACACCGAATTCCATCGACAAATCCTCTTTAACAGCACTCGGTGGTTACTCCTCTTCATTAACCTACAAGTTAAAATAATTTATATAAGATTCCAAAGACATATGTTCATGATAAGTAACCAAATGGAGTGAGTAGAAAGAAATGTAACCCATATGATGTTGTGGAGTACTCCCTTGGGTTTTCTTGGCCATGTTTCTGACAGAAACAATTATCTCACTGAAACAACAACTGATCATGAGGAACCATCAAGCAGTTAAGAGGTTGAACTGGAGAATAAGTAGTAGGGTTTAACATTATTTAAGAACAAAAATAAAATAAAAACAACCAAGAAACCATGGGTTAGTTCCCATGCAACAATGAGTTTATAGTCCTCAGTTAGACTTGAATCTGCACAATCTTCCAACAGTTTCCTCTCACAAACAGACTTAAAATCAAAGTAAAGAGTCTTAACTACCTAATAAGATAGATGTTATAACTCAATAGGTAGATGAAATATTTTCCCAAAGAGTAGCCTATATGGAAAATTCCTTTTAGAGTCTTTTAAGAAGTTCTGTTGGCCTAAAGGACCTCATCCAACTTCCTTGGCCATCACTTTCTCAAGCTAGACACTGTTTTCTCTCAAATCTGTTTGATCTCACTATCGGAAACTTATGCTTGCCCACTGTACTGTGGGTGGTAAGTGTTGTCTGTCCTATGTGATCTCTCATACTTCTCCATCAAACCTTTGAACTTATAATTATTGAAGTGATTCCAATTACTAGTGATGAATCCTCGAGGCACACTGAATCTGGAAAATATTTTTTCTTTATGAATTTCACAACACTAGAAACATAATTTTCAGGCAGAGCTACTGCCTCAACCCACTTGGACAGGTATTCCAGAACAACCAAAATGTACTCATTCACATAAGAGGATGGAAATGGTCACATAAATTCCAAGCCCCACACATGAAAAATATCAACCTCTAGAATACATTTTTGGAGTAGTTCCTACCCTCTTCCAACATTTCCCAACATTTTAAATTTCTCATATACAATAACTAGACTCCTATCATCTGTAGGCAATGTTGGACAGTAGAAACCATCCTATAGGATCTTTTGAGTAGTCCTTTCTCCTCCATGGTTAGCACCCCAAGGTGATGAATGGCAGCTCTGTAGTATGGGTTAAATATCATCTTCAACCACACATCTTATCAAAACCCCATAGAAAAATATTCTAAAGAGAAGTGGTTCATCCCAAATATAATATTTCAGTTCATATATAAACATATTTCTCTGGTTGTGTGAGACATCCTTGGGCATGACTCCAACTACCATAAATTTGGCATAGTCTGCGAACCATGTAGACTGCTGTACAAAGGATGAAAACAATTGTTCCTCAGGGAAATAAGTGTTGATATATCTTGGTTCATAAGATGGGGTTCTGGGAAATTAGGACATGTGATCTGCCACAACATTCTCATCCCCTTTATTTTCCTTATAATTATTAAATGAAACTCTTGTAACTGCAAGGTCCACCTCAGGAGTCTGGTTTTTGAGTCCTTTTTATCTAGGAAGTACTTTAGGACTGAATTATCTATGAAAATTATTATCCTTGAACCTATCAAGTAATGCCTAAACTTTTCCAAACCAATCATCACAGTAGCCCACTATTTCTCAATGGTAGAGTAATTCTTCAAGGAATCATCTAGTAGCTTGCTTGCATAGTAAATAACATGAAGATTATGATCCTTCTTCTTCCCTAACATAGCTCCTACTACGAATTCACTTTCACCACACATCACCACAAAGGGAAGCTACCAGTCAGGAGAAATAATTATAGGTGAAGTAGTCAACTTCTCCTTGAAAATATTAAAGGCCTCTAGACATGTGTCATCGAAGAAAAAGGGTGTCTCCTTAACCAGAAGGTCACACATGGGTCTTGTAATCTTAGAAAAGACCTTAATGAACCTCCTATATAACCCAACATGACCCAAAAAACATCTTATTCTTTTTTACATTATTAGGTGGATAACTTTTTTATGACCTCAATTTTAGCATTATCAACCTCCAGCCCTTTCTTAGAATCCTTATGTCCCAAAACTATGCCTACAGTGTCCATGAATTGGAACTTTTTCCAGTTTGAGACTTAGTTGGTCTCTAGGAACCTTTCTAATAGTAGTTCCCAATTTTTCAAACAGTTCTCATAGTTATTTCCCATAATCAAAAAAAATCATCCATGAACACATCAATTATATTATCAATCATGTATGAAAAAATTACCATCATGCACCTCTAAAAAGTGACAGGAGAAACACACAAGGCAAAGGGAATCTTCTGAAATACAAATGTCCCAAATGGACAGGTGAAGGTGGTACTCTCCGGGTCCTTACGTGTAATGTAAATCTGGTTTTAACAAGAATAACCATCAAGAAAGAAGAAAAATTCATTACCATTCAATCTATCTAACAATTGATCCAAAAACAAAATGGGAAAGTGATCCTTTCTTGTGGTAGCATTCAACTTTCTGTAGTCTATGCAGACTCTCTATTTATTCACTACTCTTGTCTGGATTTGATCATTCTTTTCTTTAGTGACCAATGTCACTCCACTCTTTTTGGGTACCACCTAAACAAGAATTACCTAGGGGATATAAAAATTGGGAAAAATTATTCTAGCATTCAGAAACCTAATCACTTCTTCTCTCCAAACATCCTTCTTGTTTGGGGTTAGTCTTCTTTGGGATTCTACTATTGTCTTACACTCAGGTTCCATGGGAATTTTAAGCATACAGTAGGCTGGACTTATCCCCTTGATATCAGCAATTGACCAACCTATGACTGACTTTTATTTCATCAAAACACTAAGTAGATTTTTCTCTTGACTCTCCTCCAGGTTGGATGAAATGATAATAGGAAGGGTAGAACTTTTAGTAAAAAGGAATATTTGAGATGGTCTGGGAGGGGCTTGAGTTCAAGGATGGGTGGTGACTTTCTTGAGAGAAGACACTTGGGCCTAGGTGGCCCATGGTCTTTATGATTCCTCTTGAAGAAGGTATTAGAGAAGGCTTCTTCCTCATCACTAGAGCTTTAAAAAAATTCTCAAACTTAGACTACCCTCTCAGGATAATAATGTTCTCCAAAACAAACTCATCTATTTTCTCCAAGAATTCTCCCTCATACTCATCAACAAATTCTCTCACCTTCATTGTGTTAATCCCCATCCAAGAGGCAGCATGGATTTTAGGTTCACTATTTATTTCAACTATAATTCTCAGAAACTCCTATTCCTATATATCAACACTACTCTTAGACACTAACATCTCAACTTTGCGGATGAATGGTTGGGTGGGTACATGGATTTTCTTAAACACGTTGAATTCATATATATGTTCACCAATATTGAAAATCAGTTTCCCCTTAGACACATCTATCACTGCCCCCCCTGTGGCCAGAAAGGGACTACCTAGAATGATAGGAATCTCCAGGTCACACTCCATATCATGGTTATGAAAATCAGCTGGCAAAAAGTGTTTTATTACTCCCACTAATAGATCATTGACCCTGCCAACTGCATGAGTAATGGACATATCAGCAAGCTGTAACAAAATAGTGGTGGGGTTTGGAACTCCTAATCTCAGGTGATAAAAAGTGACAGGGGCATCAGATTAATACTAGCACCCAAATCACAAAAAAAATGAACATACAACCTATATCCCTAAAGGTTAAAGGGATGAAAAAGCTTCCTGGGTCCTGAAGCATATGAGGTATCCTATTCTGCAGGACTGCACTACACTCCTCTATTAATCTATAGGTGGCATATTCTTCCAATGTCTTTTTGTTTAAACAGATTTTCTTGAGTGATTTCAGATATGATTGGCTTTGAATCAATGCATCCAAGAAAGGGATATTAATATTCATATTTTTAACCACTTTCAAAATTTTCAACAGTTTAGAATGAGGAATTGGATTGTAAATTCTTGGTGGGTAGGTGATTGTTGGGGAAAAAATCATCGCAATTTGGGGAATCTCAAAGCTACTTCCACAAAAATTTCTTCCCTTTATTTTCATGGTTTTATCAAGATTTTTTTTTGTTTTGTTGAGATGGAACAACAAGAACTGGTGGTTTTCCAATGGTGATGTCCTGTTTTCTGTATTTAGGTTCTCTTAAATTTGAGTTTCCTGCTTCATCCGATTTCTCATTTTTAGAATTTTTGGGTTCTTTCCTAGGATCTTGGTGAGTTTGGAGTCCACTTCTGGTGGTCATAGCCATGACATTCTCCCTAGTATTGGCTTTAGTGGTGTCATACAGTCTACCCATTTCTCTATTGCTACCATATCCTGCCAACTACGCCATTTTAGTTTCCAAGTTCTTCATTCTAGAATCCATTGAACTTTATCATAATAATTTTTGGCCTTTTGTTCATCAAACCTCCATATCAACTGATGGGACATGTCTCTCACCACATCTTTTGAGTTAGATGACTCAGACATTGATTGGGATTGGGGTTGGAACTGCTGCCTAGGTGGCTGCTAGAATCCAGGTGGTGCAGTAGGTCAGAGGACTCCCTACTCTCTCCATGACAAGTTCGGATTGTTCCTATACCCCTGATTGTATGTGTCGGAAAAATGGTCTTCCCTAGGCTACATCCAAGTTTCATATCTTGCTACGTAGGCATTCCCATGAGGCTGGACATGCATATCAATGTTTGGAAAATATGTTTGAGAATGATCATACATACCAATGTGGCGGAACTGCTCATTGAGGATATGATGTGGGTTCTCATTAATGAAACCAGTAGCATGGGATTCAGCTTGAGGAGCAGGGGAGATTTCCTTTCTCACAATGCTTATCCTCCTAGAGCATTTGTGCTAGAAGTTCTGAGCTATGGTATTAATGATTTGATTGAGCTCCTTAGTAGTCATATCCCTAATGTATCCTCTTGAAGACTGATCCACCGAGGTTTGGTGGTAAGGTGTGATACTATTGTAGAAGTTGTCCATGAGGAATTGGGGTGTACATTGATGGGTTGTACATGGCGTATGTAACCCTCTAAATCTATCCCAGGCATCATGAAACGGTTTTCCTTCATCCTGAAGGAATCCAGTCATTTTGTGCCTAATTTTAAATGTCAACCTCATATAATAGAATTTCATTGTGAAAGCATTATAAACTTGATCCCAGGAGATAAAGATTTATTCTTCTAACTGTTGAAATTAAGACCTAGCGTTTCCCTTGAGGGAGAAGGGGAACCCTCTCCGTTTAAGATCTTCCACAGTGAGACCCCTAAGTTGTAGCAGCTCGACACTACAGTAGAAGGCTCTAATGAAGTCAAGAGAGTCTTCACTAGGCATTCCATTGATGGTAGGGAGCTGACTAAGCATGTATTGTTTGATATCGTAATTCCTAGACCTAGGAGAGAGTGTCTAATGCATGAAAACTTACTAGACACTAATGGTAGCAAGAACACTCTCAAACTGTGCATCTCAACTATCTTATTCTCAGGCGGGTTCATCATTCCAGGTTGGTTCAAATTCTCAAGAGGTGGATTGTTCAAGTTTTCATTTCTTTTATCTTCCATATTGATATTGTCTCTCTTCTTTTTCAGTTCCTTGAGGGGTTTATCAATTTTAGGATTAGTAGGTACTAAGTATCCAGATGTAGACCTGGTTTTCATGTAGCAGAATCACATTTTTTTTTGAATTTCTATTTTTTTTTTGTATATTTATTTAGGGTTTTTTATTGATTTTTTTTTAAAAAATGTATATGTGAATTTTAGCTTAGTTTTTTTAATATTGCACCTGGCCTCCCCGGTAATGGCGCCATAATTTTCACACTCGCGCGTCATTGGGAAAGGGATAAAAACAAAAATTTATAACCTATTTTCTTCCTAGAATAGTGGAAAGATACGGTTGAACCACAGAGAGGCCCAATGTAGTGCTTGGCGATCTAAAAAAATAAACTAAACAAAAACATTCCCAAAAAACAGTTGGTGCTAGTGAAGTGGGGTGAGTGAAAATTAGTGTGTGAGGATGTGAAGGTGTTGGGGAATGCACAAGGGGGTAGGCAATACTACAAGATATCCTGTGGGGAAAATAACCAATAGATGAGAAGGGGGAGAATTCCACTGGCCAATTTGATATTTCTTAGCCTTGTTCATGAACTGAAGTTTAAGAAATATGGATCTACATAATGTAACTGGCCAGATTTGTCATCTGGTTAGTTTGCAATGAAACAACCCTTACAGTCCTTCAACTGTAAGAGTCATTCCTTCCAATGGTGATAAAATTTAGAGGTCACTGGACTCAACATGTCTGTTGAGTTCAGTTTGTATATCTCATTTGAGCTTGATTCATTTGTCAATGCATCCCATAGATTGAAATAGTTTTCATTAAGATCAAAACAAGATTAGTTATCACACAACCTTGTTGTTTTGAAAAAAAAACCGTTCCACTAGCAGTGAGAGAGACGTTCCAGAACATATTGTAGTGCATGAATCAGAGAAAAAATCTTAACCAGCTAGCTTAATTCCCCCCCCCTCCCAAAGGAGTTTAGCTGGACATAATGGTTGGCTTTGAAATAGAGTTAAAATCAAAGAAGTTCATACTGAAATGAGTAGCAGAAAAAATAGAGAACAAGAAAAATAAAGATGTTTGTCTCCCTAACTAAACTTCCGAAAGCTCCAGTTCTTTTTACTTGATGGTGGATGCGATGCTGGAATGCACTCGATGTCCCACCCTGGGAATCGAGGTGTAAAATGCTATGATCTGCTGCTCTCCGTACTCTAATCTACTCCCGTTGGAAAATATTGAAAACTCTAGGGATTGCCCGATCTTCTCTCAATTGATGGAAGTTCAATCAGAATGAAGTCTCTGTCGAGATGTGTCATCCAGTCCCATTGAATGCTTCCTCATCTAATGCCATGATCCTCCTATTCTAGCTAGAACCCACCTGCTGTGAATGAATACTAATGACACAATCGAAGTCTCTAGAATCTCACCCTAGGTGTTTCCTGGTCTGCATATAGAACATTCACAGTTCCACGTCTCCCGCACTGGTCACTGGAGCAGTTGCTCCTAACTGAATGAATGGGTGCGCACGTGGAAAGCTAGAACACTCCCTCTGCAAAAATAAACACGTGAGTCCTGTAAAAATTAAAATGAAACTATTATATATCATATATTATATCGCTACTTAAAAATACTTATTAATATATATATATATACTATATATATATATATATATAATATCTAATATTATAATTACTAATATATGTTTCAATAACTATTATATATTTTTAATAAAATATATTATTATGATATATAAAAGATTATATACTATTATTATCAAACCTATAATTATTGTTGTATAGTATATTATATTTATCACATAATATATATATATTATTATATGTTATAATACAATAAAATAAAAAAGAAGAAAAAGAAAAAAGAAAAAACGAAGATGGGGGAGAGGATTGTTCGGGTTTAATAGGCGCAGGGAGAGAATGAGGGAGATGTGGAAGGCAAGGTCTTGGCGCAGAGCAGGAGATACGGTAGGACTCGCTGTGGCGAGGGGGACTGACTCCAGTGCAGGTTAGGGCATGAGTGAATGGGGATGCAAGGGCGGAGGGAAATGGATTGTGCAGAACTGGAAATGAGGAGAGGGTATTGTCTGGCAAGGCAAAGTGCATGGATGGGCTCGGCAGCGGTTTGTTCTAAGGAACGGTTGTGCATCGGCTTCAGGATGGCGCAGTCTTTGAAAGAGAGAGGCCGTTCCAGCGACAGATTTGGTGTGACGAGGTCTGAGAAGAGGGAGGGGGTTGTGGCATCTAAAGGAGTTCCAGTCGGTGCACAAGGAGCCGAGGCGAGGTCAGCTAGGGTTTCAGTATTGGGAACCGGCGTTGGCTTGCGTGAAGCAGGTGCATACAATGGATTCGAAGCAGTGATAATGCAAGTGCCAGCTCAGGTTGAACCATTTCAGATCTGATTTGATATTTTGGTAATTTGTTCATGTTTTTTTCGTTCACTGCTACTACAAATTCGTTTGATGATTTCTGAGTACCGGTGATGTGAATACTTCGGGTTGCTGTGTCATTATGGTCGTTGGGGGAGATAGGGGTGGACGGGAAGAAGTGGCGATGGAGGTGATAAGACTGTGAAGCGGTGCCACTGTAAAGCAACGGTGAAGGCAGTGGCACCATGATGAAACCAGAGGCAATGGGGTGGGATACGGTGGGTAGAAGAAACAAATGGTGGCTGGGAAACGATGAGACCGTAAGGAATGAAACTGGTGGAACAGTAAAAATGGCTAACAATGGCACAATGTGCCGAAACAGTGCCAAGATGAAGTGTGGAGGATATGGAGGACTGTGGAACCATGAGTGCTACTCACGGTCTCATTGTGAGGTGGGACAACAAGGAATGAAAATGGTAGCACCATGACACTGTGCCACCAGAACACCACCAAAATAAAACAAAAATTAAATTATTTAAAACCCTAATAAAACTAAAAATTAATCAATTAAATTAAATAGAATATAAAAAACTATGTAACTAAAACAAGATTAAATAATAAGATTAAGAATTTTTTATTTAAGTGAACGAATTTATTAAATATTATAAACAAATTAATTTAAAAAATTTAATGTAATTACAATTACTTGCTTTAAAAAATTAATTAACTAAATAACTCATTAAATTAAAGAATTAAAGTATTAATTGAATAATATTAAAATGTTAAAACTAATTAAATTCATAAAATAATTAAAAACTAAAATTAGTTATTTATTTACAAATTACCAATAAAGAATTAATTAATTAATTTAATAAACTAACTGAAATGAAAAATTGTAAAGAAAATAAATGAAGAGATAAATAGATGTCAAATTCACCAGTCTAATTTAATTTAAGAATTATTCTATAAAAAAACATTTTGGTATAAAAATTTAATAAAAAAATATAAAAAAGGATGTGGAAAAGAGTGTGAAAACACTACCACATCATCAATCTACCATCATACCACATCTTCCACTAATTATATCTACCACAAGTTCGTATGATCTACCACTGGTATGATAGTTTTGTTGTTCTTACTCTCATTTGAATTCAATTCCTCCAAATTCTAGTTTATGGGAGTTAATGCATCTTAGAAGCATGTCAACTTTTTAAATATTATCCTAAACCACTCCACGGTTGAATTAAAGACAAAGCCAAGGGGTACCAATTTATTTTATTATATGAGGATCCACGATATATTTATTATTATTATTCAATGGATTATTGGACTTAGGGAACTATTTCTTATGAATAACTCACTCGTGTGTGTGTTCATGAAAAGTGAGAGACTAGTAGTGTGTGGAATACACAGTTTAACGCAACCATTCATATGCTAAATCATCTGGCCTACGTACGAAGTCATACTAAACATCAACAAATGGAATGCGTAAGAATTTTAGACATCTATGATACTCTATTTTCCTATACATTTAAAGAAACCTACTCTTGCTCCTCAGAAGGACAAATTTTGGAACCCGTGAACATCAAAAAAATATCAAAATCAAGAAAAATCAATTTCTATTTTATATACTCATCTTCTCTCTATGTTTATGCTTACATTTGAGGAGTGTTTTATATTACTATGTTTATCTGTACACAATTTCTCTTATGTTTAAACTAAAGTGTGATACACACACCCTTTCAAGCCTCTTTACTTTTTTACCCACAACATCTATGGATGAATTAGTGTGTGCCCTTTTATTATTTTCTTCACGTGTATATCTATGGACGTGGGTTTGTTTCTAGATAGCTTGTGTGGTATTAATTCTAATCCCTAATCTAGGTTTTTGGTATGATTATTGTTTTAATAATTAGCATGGAAGTAGGCGATTTCTATGTGGGGTGGATAAATTATCATCTTGATAATGAAACCATTATTTTATTACATTCTATGTTTTTGTTTTTTCTATATTTCAATGTTAAAATGATATCTTTTATTAAAATATCAATCAAAATAATACATTTATAGTTAGTCTTATCTTGTGTTTATATAAACTGTTTCAGTAGGTAATTTAATTTCAAATGTTAAATTGATTTGTAATATTGTTTTATATTATCCATAATGATGCTTTGATATATTATTTTAAATATCATTCTTATATAATTCTACTATTTTGATTAACTGGGTGTTTTAATAAACTTTTTTTGATTTATGTTTTAAATTGTTTTTAACATTAATTTTTATTGGGCGCTGAATTCACCCCCTCCTGAGTTACCCACTCCAATATATAAGGGCAATATATCAAAAAAGGTTCATGTCACAAGACCTATCAAACTATTTATATGATATTAATAATATTGGAACTCATTTGATTGAAATGTCTTTTAAAAAACGGTGCATCCAAACCATGGGCATCAGAGAAAGATGGGGTTTTTTTATGTTCAATCTATTTATTTTTTTATCCCCTTAAGTGTTTTATGATGCTTCCTTTGGAATAGTCAATTGAGTATTTTAGGTTTTGTAATATTTTTTGATAAATTTTTTAAACCATTTTCTTATGATTTTTTTTATATTTGTTTTGAACACTATTTTTTGGGTTCTTGAGTTTTTTTTATAAATAGTTTTTAAACTCTTAAATAATTGATTTGAGTGGATTAAAAGACATTTGGGATATAATTGATTTCAAGGAAATGATTTCATGTTTGTTAATCTTGGTTTTATTTGTGAAAAGGTTTAGGAATTGTTTTATCTTCCATTTATTGATTCACTTTATATAAAATTGAATGATTCCTTGCTAGAGTGTCTCAAATGGGAAATTGGATTTCTAGAAGTGGGATCCGTTATAGTTATTTGGATTTAAATATTTTTAGTTTTTTATCAGTAATCATAGATGTGTATTTTTTAAACCCTTTTTGTGTTTTGAAATGGAACTAATTCCACATTAGGTGATTTTGAAATTGTTTTATAAAGAATTATTTGTGATTTATCATTGTGTGATTTGGGATTTTACATCCATTGTTTTAGAATATAGGATGGTTTGATTAATTGGTTCATTTTGGTGATGTTTTATAATTGGAACCCTAAAAATAAACTAGAATTTCTATAAGGGAATATATCAGGTGGTCTTTTTGGTGATCCGAATATTGCTTTCTTAATCTCATACCTTTCCAGAATATTGAGAGAGTGGAAAGTCCTTGTTCTTATTTGCTTGTGGATCCTGCATGAATGTTTTTGAATTAACATTTTCAAATTATTTTGGGTGATTAGGGATTATAGGATGTAAAATATTGGATTTAAAAGATCAATGAGGTCTTCCTATCTCAAGGAACTCTGGAATCATTCAGGGTGAGGTTCACCACTTATTTGTTCGAAGGATTACCTTTGTATTTGTCGAAGAAAACATTCCATACCCAATTGGTTTATTTGTTTCCTTAGGGATATATCAAGAACACATTCATCTAGTAGTTTTACACTATCAACTTAAGAGTTTCAAATGTAATAGAATTATCGAGTGTCCCCCAGGGTGATCTATTGGTGAAAGGATACATCGAACATTTTACATGAGCACCCCCTTTCTCTCCTAAGTTTTTTCATATAAGAGATTAGTTATTTTACAGAGGCCTTAGTATATATATTATCTTATTGGTGCTTAAATATTTCTTGACAAATTTTTTAGAGGTTTGTAATATGTTCATCTTCACTGAGGTTTTTTCAGTAGGGAAATGTCGGAAAATTGGTGCTTTGGCCTCATCGTGCGTCATTAAAAGTGTTATGGAGAGTGGAAATTGGAAGAATTTTTTTGCTTCCAATTCGGGGAGTACATTACCCATAGATCTAATTTTATGAAATATCTAAAGACCTATCCATATTATGGTCTTCTTAGTCACATTCATATGTTTTGTGAGTTGTAAATACATTAGAATAAGGATCATCAAATATAGATTTGATACAAATAATAGTTTACAACATTGCTTCTATGGGAGTTTTATAGTCAATTTATTCATTTTAAGAGTTATCTATTTTATATCCTCAATTTATTTTTACTTTTTTTAATCAATTTTTACTACCTATTTCTTATTTGTAATGGATAATAGAGATTTTGACTTGTGTTATCATCTATTTATATGTTCATTCCCCATTATTTTATAGAAATTAATATCATAGTTCACAATTTATATCATGGATTGAGGTTTTGTTGATATATATCA
Organism: Viscum album; assembly: GCA_963277665.1. Taxonomy (NCBI): domain Eukaryota; kingdom Viridiplantae; phylum Streptophyta; class Magnoliopsida; order Santalales; family Viscaceae; genus Viscum; species Viscum album. The sequence goes on from OY728147.1 coordinate 674,829,670, forward strand.
TGATAATTCCTTATGTATAAGATGGGATAACATGGATACGATTTTGGATTCAGGTAGACTAATAGAATTAGCAGGTGATTTTTCATTTAAAATCACTCAGATTGCGTGCCACACAAGAATGGCCTCATGTTACCATTTGTGTAGTCGTGTGACCTAATTTCAGAACCATTTAATTCCTTATTGAATCTTTTTTATGTTTGGGGAGTTCTTCCAATTTTTATAGGGAGTTTTTAGTGATATTTTGTATAGACATTTTCAGTGTTTCAAGATGATTCTCCTTCATGAGTTGTTTTGAGCTGGTAATCTAGGGTTGTAGGATCTTGTTTCTTCCTCTAGTGAGTTGTGAGATTATTCATATTTTATTATTATAGTTATTTACGGTATTTAAACATCTAGATTCACTGCATTATATAAATTCTAAATGGTATGGGGTCCTAAGAGTGGTCTCCATATGTTCCTCTGTGTTCATGTGAGTTTTCATCCTGACTTCTTCAGGATGATAATTGTCATTTCTTATAACCCTAGGGACCATAGATGTTATGGAGGTGTTGGTGTTGTTTTTCAATTGAACTTTTTTAGGTATCAAAAAGAAAATGTGAATTTTGATATGTTCTTTTTTGGAGTTTCTGAATTCATGGAAGAATTATGGAGTATCAATCCCAATGTATTTTTTTATTAGGAATCTTTTTTTATTTATTGTGTTTCGTTTGTTGGATTTATTTTAAAACATTGAATGATTTTATTTAATATTGGGATGTTCATGTATCATGTTCTTGGTATTATGTCTAGGTAGTTGGTCCATTGGTTGATTTTTTTCTTTTGGTGGGTTTCTTCTACCCTTCTATTTTAAGTATGTTTCTGATGGTTTCTGGTTGTGGAAATTGGATTTGTGGGGAAACTTGTGACATCCTGGAATTCAATTTTCTTATTTATGTTTATATTGTTAAAATTTACCTTGAATATTGGGTGTCACATGGAGAAATTTTCACATTTTGGGAACATATTCATGGGTTCTTGGTTTGGGAACAGGGTTATATAAACTATGCACTACCTTTTGTTCTGGGAAGTGTTCATCACATGTTCTGCATAAGGATTAGTTAAATGCATATGTAAACTATGTAACCTCATAAGTTTTGGATATTAGTGACTATATTTTTTGGTAAATCGTATGACCTGCCTAGGTTTTTTTATTCATTTTTAGATATTTTTATTTCGGGCTCTTATTATCTATCCCCTATTTGGTTTCTCCCATTTATGGAAACTCTGAATCAACATACCCCCTTTTATAATCTCCTCTAATATAGATTTTTTACATTTACATGGTGTCCTTCCAACTATATAAAATTCCAATAGATCATATTTTATTCTTCTTTTGGTTTCTCCCATATTTTTCCCCTATTTCCCCAATTGTCATGGTATACCAATTTTTTTGTATAGGATTGATAATTAGGGTGGTTTGGTTTCATAAGGGTTTGATCCTTCCTAAGATACCATTTCGAATGGGATATATTGAAGGTGAAATAGTTATACTAGTGGATGAATGTGATTCCATTTCATTTTATTTTATAAAAAAAATTTGATGTATTTTTTGTGTTTAAATTGTATTCTTGAAAAATGTATATATATATATATAATTATGATACCTAGGTTCTATTATTAATTGTATGTTTCTTATATTGTAAAAAATGGGTGTATATTTTTATTCAATGGAATATTTTTTTCAAATGGTCTTTTATGTATTCTTATTATTCAAAAAATTTACATTGTAAGTTTTCTATATGAAACATATTAGTTCTTGATGATTTGGGACAATTTAGATTTAGAAAGTTGAGAGTTATTTTGATTAAAGGTGTGTCCTTATTTTAAGTTATGTTCCCTTGTTTTAAAAATAATCTATTTTTTAATGGATTTTCATTAGTACTATAAAAAAGATTCATTTTTAAAGAAGATACCATATTTTAAAAAATTCGATTTCAATTATGGGATTGTATAGTGATTTCCACATATTGATTTATGAAATATTAATTGGTAATGGTGGCGATTTCCCTTGGAATGTAGTTTTTTCAAAAGTGTTTGGAATGTCGTATCAAAAGATATAAATCTTGACCTTAAAAGTTATTTCAATTATGGGAATATTTAGAGAATATGATTTATTTATTGATGTTTACACCTTATTTAATCCCCATTATTATACTTCTCTTTTCATGTGTACATGAAATAAATTTTAAATTAATAGTTATTTTTGATTTTGTGGTTTTGGATGGGGATGATTATTTAAGTGGGTGTGCTCGAGGTTGAATTTATTTTGTTGTTCTTTATGGCCTTTAGGCTATGATATTTTCATGTGATTGACATTGTTTTAGTATTAGTAATCCATTAACTGTGGAATTATGAACCTTAGGCTACTGTGTTAGAATTCAAGGGTTATTGGATATACTAGTCTGGATTTATACACTTGCTACTAGCCCCTAGGTAAATGTTATGACCTCACTAGTATCCCAAGTTTCCACATATTATGTATCTTATTTTATGCCGCTTATTTATATAGTAAAATGTATGTTTTCTTTTGTATTTATCTTAGTTTGAAATATCAATTATTTATTCTTTAGAATTGTTATAGTTAGGCTTTACTTGTATTATTATGATCATTTTTTCCTAACTCCCCATGACATGTAATTTATTATGTTTTCACATTTTTTAGAATCTTATTAAGGTATGTGTGTGTGTTGAGTTTAAAAAATTTAAATAGTTGGTTAATTTAAATAAAACCATTCTTAGATTCTTATCTTGAAAATGTTTTAAACAATATTATGGTTTTTTGTTCAAAAGGTCCGTTTTGAATAACCTGATTATCTTGTTTTTCTTTGAAATGGATTTTTTATTAAAAGGAATATTGTTGGTTTTTGAAAATACAGTACCTTAGTATGTCCTCTTCGATTTATGTTTTACCAATAGTTTATTTTAATAAATAATATAAAGTATTGTATTTTCTCATTAAATTCTTTTTATCTAAAATCCAAACATATCTTGATATTACATTCAAACTAGTAGACAATACTTCATTATAGAAGGACTATACTGGAATAATGGTGGTACCCTATTGTCCATTAGCACTCAATTTGCATACACATGTGAGTGGGTATTTAGTCTTTACATATTTCTATTGTTTAACAAGTTATGGATTGAGGTTCGGTTTTCTACTACTCTCCACTGGGAAGATCATATTGTTGTGTTCATGGTGGTTAATTGAGAGCCAAATATTAGTGGTGGGGTTTGCCTCACATTTGTTTGGACTATTTTCTGTAATGTGGTGTATCATAACCTCTAGTATCCTTCCTTGTATAATTTTTATTTTTTAGTTTTGGTTTATAAAATCATTTTATAAAAATGATTTAATTGTTATGGAAATATTTTTGGAAAGAGATATTTGTATTTTTCGTTATTATTATTCCTTGATTGGATGTTTATTTCTTATAATTATTTATTTTACCTTAGCATGGATTCCCAATGCATAGATACCTCATTATAGATTCTTGGTTAGAACATTGTATCGATCCAAGTTTTCATTAGGGTGAAATCATTCCCAAGAAATCACATATGATACTGTTGAACTTCTCATCAGCCTAGGGTAGTTGGGAACATGCCTCGGGCCTTATGGAAATATAAATCGGGTGACATGTTAGGTCAAAATGAGCAGGTATATTATTTACATAATCTTAAAAACCCATTTACTATTTTAAAAAAATGAACATATAACCAATGATTAAGTATGGCACATTAAATCCTCCCAACTCTACTAAGGGAAAAATTCCCATGAATTGATACCCAATTAATCATCAATTCATTTAAAACTAGTGAAATCACTAAGAAAACTCACTAGTGAAATTCCTTAATCATAATAGCATGAAAATGGGTGTGTTATTCAGATCATATAATTTTATAAAATCCATATAAAAATTGTATCTAATATTTTTCATGTTTTATTATACTTTATAGATTCTTAAGACAAATCCCAAACATAAATCATCCAAATCAAATAGGAAAATAATAAGGAATTGGGAATAAAGATATGATATTGTCAATATAAATATGGAGTCAATAAAACACTCAATTACACCTTGATCGTTAGATAATAAGGGAGAGTGATTATAGAAAACAGGGAATCATTCTATTTCTATTCATCCATAATGATTATAACACCCCCAATGAATAAATAACCCCCACTTATGTTTGAATTTAGGATTTAAACTAGAAATCTCATTGACCCCAATATAATTTTTTGTCCCATTGGGATATTAATTATATAAAAAGTGGTGTTACCCAACTTCCCAACCAATCAAACTCTCAGTAGGCTTTCATCGAGAGTTTAGTTGGAACCTACATTCCCCTCTTGCCCAACAACATATCACCCACTCTCAATTTTGAACTGTTCATTTTTTCCTACATTTCGACCTATAAAAACTCAATTATTACATAAATAACATATAAAAATTACCCTTACTCAAATATAAATATCAAAATTCAATGTAAACTAAAATTGTATCCTCTAAAACCTGGTTTTTTCTTCACTTATGGTGACATATATTGATGAGGGTCATTAATAACTCACCATTATACAATATCACATCCTCGAGAAGAATCTTCAAGTTCTTGTTAAAATATATTAAATATATTACAATCCAATGTAAACCACATTTTAAAATTAAAAAAAATCTATATATATAAACTAATTGTGAATCCAGTCTCAATAGGAATGCCATTCTCTAAAAACTATTCCTTCGATCCTATATGCCTATGTTGTTTCCCAAATATAGATTTGATTTAAATTCCACTTATACATACTTTTTTAGGTGTGAAATGTATTCATTGGTCCTCCATTACACTAAAATACCCAAACATCTCAAAACTACTAAAAATATTACCAAAATTTCCCCTCTAATCATAATGTTTAAATAAAATGATTTCATAAAAATACCTAATAATCGAACAAAAATTAAAAACATGACTCTCAGTGTGATACTTTTATTGAGTCTCCAATTCTATATATCTATTTCCAAACCCCCTATGTGAGTACTGACATACTTCTTATCCATGTTAATCTCAAGTTGTTCAGAAAAATATAAAACAAACTAGTAACTATAGATAGTAACATTTATAAATACCTTACATAAATTCCAAGTCTTATATTTATTGAAAAACTATATATAATTGTTCTATATTCACCCTAGTATTTTAGAGGATATCTCAAAAACCTACATACTAGTCACATTGATATCATTAATCTTCCATCTATTGTGCCACACACTACAAATGGCTTAATGGATTCCCCACACCATAGCATTCACTATACTATCATTTTTTAAAAATTGAAATAATAAAATCCTACATACTATGTCCAATCAGTTATCAAATAATATAACTATAAATTACTAACATAATTATACGAAGTCAATAAAATCTTACCTTGACTATCACCAGTTTAGTTTAACCTAACACATCTCCATTGATTATTGTACACTTAACAAATCAATTAGATGATACCCAATATATGAATTTCATAATCTGTACACCCAAAATAATTATTTCCACATAACCATTTGAATTATTCACCATCTAAAAAAATCCTAAATTTTATCAATAACAATCCTCATTGTTCTCTATAATGGATTTTGAAATTCCCTTCTAATTCCAATATCATCACCAATGAAAACCACTATGATAAATTAAATATCACATTATTTAATAGAAATTACCCATCAATATATCATTTATATTAATTATTATCAAACCCCATTCAAAAAAATCAATATGTTACACTTAATTTGTAATCACACCCTAAGAATGATCAGTTACCAAATCTTACTAGAGTTCAATCATTCAACTCCTTGATGTAGGGGACTAAATATTCATAGACTTTATTATAATCTTACTACATCACCTGGGAACATAAAACCTATGAAAATCATTAAAGACATAAAATATTACCTATACCAATGATCCAAATCAAAAATATACCTTACATGTAAAAAATATACATTTCTATTATAAATCATGAATTTACCATTAAAGTCACATGGGAACTCATTATTTTTATTCTAAGTAAAGAGTAAATTAAAAAAACTATTAATGGTCAATTTGGACCATTTAGACAAAGTAATTTCTCATCTAAGAGTGGTTATACACTCTCACACTGAGATGATCTCACCATAACAGTCATGTACGTTACATAATTTTACATAAATATTAATTACATATCATAATTAATCACACCGTAAGACCTATTAGTTTAGTGTATTTGGTGACTAGATTCATGAGAAACATATTCTAAAAAAAATTATTAATATTTACCAAATCTAATTTTCTTATATGATACCCTTTTATACATATTTAAGATAATACTCCTCTTAATTACCCAGGGAATAACATCATAAAAAGAGCTGATTTTAGATGCCTAGTAAGGGTTGAACAGAATATATATTAACCAGATATCATAAGTGATAATAATATGAACATGTTGGAATTGGAACATAATCAAAGTACCTGCAAATAACATAATAAAATCATAACCAATAATACAGATATAATAATGAATTACTCTTAACACATGGAGATCGAAATAATATATGATAGGATTTATATGATTATAGAAACATTAGTCAATAATCATCATCTATAAAAACATACAATATAAATGTTTCATAACATAGTGTTGGGTAATAATTATGCGTCGTATACATATGAGTAGAAAATATCATTTTGTAGAGGATAAATAACAAGACCAACATAAAATAGAGGAAAAATAATCATAGTGTATTGGACTTACTCTCTAATCTATTACATGATAGCTCAAGAGATATAAGGATTTAACTAAGGTATTAATGGTCTCCATAATTATAATAAAACTTCTCCCTTAAGGGTTAGGTTTTAATCCAAATTCCCAATCATATGATGAGAAATAAGGCATTTCCTAATCTATTAGAAGGATATATATTTCTAGGAACACCCATTTTACAATGATAAACTATTCATATGTGTTCCACCATAACATTAAAACATTATTAATTCCATCATTTCATAATTAACCAATGTGGATGAAAAATATTTCATGAATATTTCCATAACGCATGAACATAATACATCCAAGGAAATTATTTGTATTTTATTATTGTATATTATCTATAGTGAATCATAATAAGATTTAAAATATATCATTATAGATGAATTTTTTTTCATAGAACTAGAAGAATTTTTTGAAAAATTTAAATAAAAATTTATTATCTTACGAACAAAAATTATATTAAAAACAAATAATTCATGAAATAATGATAAAAAAATTACGTTATAAAAAAATTAATACATTGAATGGAGGATGCATAAATAAAACTGATATTTTTTTGGGAAATTTTGATCAAATGGAAAATGTTAGAAAATATATTCCTTTCACTATTTGGTAAATAAAGTAAAATTCAATAAAAAATCATCCATATTCAAAACATTAAAAATATCTTCCATTCGCCATTATTAAAATAATTTCAAATATATTAAGCAAATTACATTAAAAAATAAAATAATTATATAGAAGTTCATTTATGAAATAAAATATAAAATATAGAAATAGAGGAGATATATTCCTAATATAAAATATGAGATATTTCTAGCTCCACTTAAAAGAAAACTATTTAGTTAAATTATAATCCAATGGAAGGTAAAATAGTAATTATGATTTTAAATCCAAAAACTAACTACAAAATAAGAAAATATATTATCCTTTGGATATAAAAATATAAAATTTCTTCTATTGTAAATTTAGTGACAAGAAATCTTGTTTCCAAAGTAAAATTGGAGAAAAACCCTCACTAATTTGGTAACTTTTTTATCAATACCCCATGATAGTGAAAAGTTGATAACGATTTTTAAATAAATTAAATTTCATAATAATTATGAAAACAATAAATTAATATGAATTATATAAATCAAAATAAAAGAAAAAAAGTTGTGAATATAAAGCGTATCTCAATTCAGGGAAATTGATATGAGAAACCCTTACCACAAAATTATTCCTGGTTAGGAATGATCTAACTCCATGTAAAATAAGTTTAGATTTATTATTAATCTATATAAACACAATATTTTTTTTTATTTTACACGATATCATTCATTTTTAATTTCTTTTTACTAATATATTAATTTTTTTGTTTAAATTATTATTTGGGTTTTAATTGTCTCTTTCATTAGTGAAATCCTCGAAATGGTTTATTCATCACTCACTTTATGTTCATGAGTTCATTACCTAAAAATATCACAAACATGATGTATATAATTTTGGTATATTTTTGGAGTCCCATTTTCATTTCATAGAGTATAAGATGATGGTTTTCATGGAATGTTTAAAAACATTTTTTTAATGATTATTGGATTAATAGATTAATTGAATTTTTTGGTCAATATAATTTGAAATAATAAAACTCAATAATTATGATAAAATATTAAATTAATTATAAATAAATCATATTACTAGTATTTTATGAATTATTATCCATTCATGATGTGCCATTTGTAACATCTTTCCAATCGGGGGTAAAACGAACTCAAACCGGAAAACTTTATAACAACTGAATGGGTAATAACATTATAATGTACAATAATAATATTTTCACTTTTAAAAAATATTAATCATTTCATAAACATGTTATTAAATTGGTAAATTATATATAGGAGATGTGGATGAAGGAGATAAAGAAACATGATTCAGGAGACGATAACACAAATTTTGAGGAGTAGAATCTTATCATAGAGGGCCTCTTGAAAAAGACGGATTTGGGAATTATTTTTATGAAAAGAGGTTCCAAAATGGAGAATATGATTCTTATGGAGAGAATCTACGTATATATGTTAGATTAAACGAATTTAAATTTCTGGTTTGAAGTGGGTAGATGAGGGGTCTATTTATAAGTGTGATTGAGTGGTATTTTCACAAATACTCATTCCTTAGTGGACAGTAAATGTAATTTCAAAAATAAAAGTGAACAAATAATGGATAATGGGTGATTATAGGTCTATAATTTTATCATCCACCCATTTATTGATAATATTTATGATATTTTAGGTCATTAACCCTTAGTTAATCTCTTTTACTACATTTTACCTTTACCTTTGTACCTCAATTGTTTCCTGCGTAACTTATTAATTATGTCAGTTATAAAAATTTACTTTATTATATAACTTTGAAATTATTATTCCAAATACTGAATCCATTTTATAGGATTCAATTTATAAAATCAAGAAAAATTAATTTATTATAAGAACACATAGTGCAAATTTCTATATGAATAATCTATTTCAATGAATAAAACTGAATTTATTCTTATTCCATATCAAGTAATAATAATTAGATGATTAGAAATTTTTGAATATATATATATATATATATATAATTCATCTCATTAAATAATTCTTAAATATAGATCATTTAATTTTTTTTCAAATTAAATTCCCTGAAAAACCAAAAACAAAATCATTGATAAAAAAATCGTTAAACACTAAATGATATTATATTTATTGATAAATAATTATATATCAGTGAATTAATGTTTTGTAAATTTTTATATACAAATAATAAATTTCATAAAATAGCATACTATGAAATATGAGAAATACAAACATATAATCTATAACAAAAATATTTTTTAAAAAAACATTTTTATTTAACCATTAATATTTAAAATATTACACATTTTAGTTACTAAATTATTTAATGGATATTTTTAATTTATATTATTAACAATTCCTTTAACTTTATCAATGCAATTTATTTATAGAAATATTTATATATTTCATTAATTTTAAAAAAATACATAATTTGTATAATGAATGATATTTTCCAAATGAAATTTTTTATTATTATATGTTATAAAATAATGTATTATATTTCAAAAAAAAAATATTTTAAATGTTTATTTTTTAAATATTTAAATAAATATTATTTATATCAACTACATATGGGTAATTCGAAATTAGTATGTTGTTTACTATAATTAAATTCAATGACTATATTCCTTTTAATAATGACCATATAATGAATATATTTCCCCACTTATATCATATAAATTTATTACATTATTCATTAAAAAAAATTATTCATATATTTTTTATTTTGTATATTACAACATACATTCTCCATTGCCAATGTTTTATTATCATAATTGGTTTTATTATAATAATGAGGTTTCAAATGGTTATAGATGATGTAAGGGACATTTTAGTTGTAAAAATTTTATTCTTTTATATTTATTATCCCATTATAATTTGTTCACTTATAAAAGATGTAATCATTTATGTTATATGAAACATGGTTTCATGTACATTTATTGTAATACTAAATTATTAGTGTATAAATTTTCATTAGTTTGGTTAATTTATTATTTTATTTATATCCTACTTATTTTTCAATTCATTATAATGAATATAATAAGTTACATGGAGTAATAATATGGATGCATAAATATGGGATGTCACATTCTCCCCCCTTAAATAAATTTCATCCTCATAATTTTAACTTCCCTTACCTGTGAAAATAGATAAGGGTATTATTAAGATACTCCTGACACAATATGTAATTTCAAATGAGATATATGCATTACTATCTCAGATAAGACTAAGAAACTTATCTTTTCCCTAAAATTAGGCACACATTTAGAATTCCATTTTCCATAAGAATTTATTCCAAAATCTCCTCCATATATTTAATATATATATTTCCATTTTTAGCTTCATATTATGGTTCATGTAATTTGTATCATAGAAATTTAATTTATTAAAGGAATAAAAAACCACTATTTTTTTTTATGAGTACACATCACAATATTTTTTTGGTGAGTCATTTCATGCCACTAACCCATCTCCACTAATGGGTTTTTGAGTATAAGTGTAGTAACTATCCATATATTAATAACAGTAATTTTTTTCACATTCATTTCTAAAGTAAAATATTAGTCTTTTTCGAGCTAACCTGGATAACATATTTGAAACTAAAGAGAAATTTCTCACAAAGGGTACAAAAAACTATAGATCACTATTATAGTGGTTGTTTTGGTTAATTCTTCAATTACTAATGTCTTTAAAAGATTTATTGGTCTACCCTCTCTTGTGATTATATTTACTAATAATGTTAAATTATTTGACTATGATTCACACTTTCTAAATTTGGCACAGATTTTCCCATTTCTTAAAGTTATTAGTACAATCTTAAAATAATCAATATTACCATACTTTCATTTAGATTATATGAAAATATAATCTACAAATTAAACACAAAATTGATCGAATAAATCTCAATGGAATATATTAATGAGATCTTGCAAGAATGTGGGGGCCTTTGGTAGTCTGAATGACAACATTATGATTGAATAGTGCTTGTATATTGTATGAAAGGTTGTCTTAGGTATGTCGCCTCTTTTCAACTGTAAATAATTCTATTAAGATCTATGGTTAATCTTTATGTTGTATTTATACCATCATAATTTATAAAACAAATACATAAATATATCGTAGGGTATATTTATTCTTGATCACGATCAAGTTAAGTTTAATTTATTCAATGTATAGTTTCATTGATCCATATTTCTTTATGATAAAAAGAACTAGTTCACCTCATATAGAACCACTTGTTTATATAGTAAACTTATATACATTCTCTTCCAGTTATATTTTTAATTCCTCCAATTCAATCAGTTTTATTATTGATGGAGTATTTTATATAGGCATAAGACTAGATATGTGTATTATAGAAAAATTAAGTGCACTGTGTTGCATTTGTTGTCAATGAGACATGTTGTTGTCTTAGAATGAATGGATGTCAAGAATTGTCAAGATGTGAATGCCAAAGGTTGTGATGGTGTTGGTGGTGAAGGAGAATGGCCATGGTACTAAGATGCATGTCACTTAGGAGATTCACTAAGTGGTATTGGAAATTGTGGTTGAAACATTCTCCATGTAAATCAAACGATTGTTGAGCTGTTCTTAAAGTTCCAAGAACTTGTATCAACTGGATAAAAAGTCACAACATGATTAGAAGACCATGCATTGTAGTGATAATGCACGAGGAGTTGAAAGTGATCCATCCACAACTTCTAAGTGGATGAAGTTGATTAATAAAGTCCATGTACTATTTCTTAGTGCATGATGAATTGAAGATGATCCAACCTGATCTCTAATTAGATCAATGAAGAACATTGAAGAAGTTATTTGATTAAGGAGGTCGGTTGATGAAGAAGAACCTTCGGGACATCCATTCTTAAATATTGAATACATGATTAAGAAGAGGAGGAATCCATTTGAAGAAGAAATGATGAAGAAGAAATGGCTTGAATGGCACTTGGAATTTGTCTTATACTCATGGGTTACTTTGTTTTTGACAAAGTATTTGTACTGTCCTTTGCCAAAAAATATGGCCATCCAAGGCACCTTGAGGGTTCAACCCCAAGGCATGGGCGCTAGGGCACCACGCCCATGGGGGAACCCGTGGGGCGAGCCAGGGCGGCAGGGCCGCACCCAGGACACCGCATGGGCGCCTGGGGCACGCCCGAAGGAGCGCGGCAGGGGCGTAGGAGAGCGCCCCCAAGAGTGTCGGAGTGCATGGTGGGCGCTAGAAGCGCGCCCGCAGGGAGCAGAGTGGGCGCAGAGCGCGCCCGCAGGGAGAACACGGTGCGGGGCGGCACCGTGGAGGGAGAAGATGCAACTGAGGTGAGGATGGGAGAGCTTTGGTAATAAGCCGCGTGAAAACAGGAGGCCGCTTCGATGTGGGACGCGGAAAAATCCCCGGGAGCGCATCCTGGCCGCACGATTGATCGCGCACCAGATCTCTGCCGCTCATCGCATCGCGCCGCTCCGGTTCAAATCCAGGCCGTCCGATGTCTTTCATTCGCCCGATCGAACGTCTCCCGGTGCATCTTCTACCTTGAGCTAGACCGAGGCACCCGCGACGTCCCCGCTGAACCAGGCGCCTTCCCGACGACGGATTTTGAGTTCTCGGCTGTCTCTCTCGAAGCCGAAGGCACCCTCGTGCTCGTCTGGCCATAACGAACAATACCATGCACAAAAAGAGACTTGCATGCAACAAGTGAGAAAATTCGATGAAGGCCGAAGGCAAACGAAGTGCCGAGGCCTCGGGGTGTTCGTATTTTGCTTGGGATGGCCAAAACAGAGGCCGTGCATGCGTTCTAAGTTGCATGCACGTAGAGGAGAAAAATATAGGAGGAGAACCCGCGGTGAACCGAGGAGAAAATAAAGATTTTCAAAAATCTTGAAAGATCCGAATACTTCGGGGATTTGAGATTTATCCCACTAGGAAGTTTTGAGGCCTCTATGCCTATAAAAAGAGAGCCCATGCTCTCGTTTATGCTTGCTGAAACATTGAGAAGTCCCATGAGAGCTCTTGTGCCTCGCGAAGTATTACTGCGCGCATCACTTGCGCGGCAGAAGCCCGGAGCTCCCATTAGCTCCGTAAGGATCCTTTTGTGCATACCTTGCACGAAAGAGGTTGGAGAAGATCCATGCGCGCCTTCCCTTTGCGCGGCAGGAAGAACCCGGGGCAGTAGCACTTGTGCGCCCCGTGGTTGAGGTGCCTTGCACCCGAGGAACTTGCACACCCTTGTGCCTTGTGACTTAAGCGACCCACGGCTCAAGCACACCTTGTGCGGTGAGGCAGTGGAGAAGATCCTTGCTTGTGACCCTACGCGGAAGTGGAGGTGTTGGTATTCGGGTGTGAGCAAGAGGAGGAAGACCGAGGCCATACCTTGGTTGTGCCAAATTGAAGAACACACTTTGTGTGTGCATTTGAAGAATAGGCTGTAGCCCTTGTGTGTACAAAATGGAGAACCAAGTGTGTGCATAAGTGAAGTGCATACTTTGAAGAAGATTAAAAGAACAAGGAAGTGTGTGTGCTTAGTAAGTGAAGTAGGCCAAGCCTTGTGTTTGCTAATTGATCAAAGGAAGTGTGTGTGAGCAAACAAGAACAAGAAGGCCGAACCTAGTGTGTGTGCACTAAGTGAAGTGAACACACTTAGAAGAAGGAAGAAAGAGGAGACCCACACACTAAAGTACAACACACTTGTGAGTGTGTAAACAAAAAGAATAAAGTGTGAAGAAGGAAGAAGGTGTGTGTGCTAAAAGTATTTACATCCATTGGGGGTTTATCACACCAAGGAGAAAGAGGAGAGTGCATGCATGCATGCATGCACGTGCACACGTGAACAAAGCTAAATCAGGCTGTGTGCATCTGAGTTGTCCAAGACCAGAAGATCTTGAAGAATTTGAGAAGCCATGCAGTCAGTGCATGAGGAAGAAGAGTTTCCATGCATTCGGTGCATGAAGTTGAATTGAAGTGAGACTGGACCAGACTGAAGTTAAAGATATCAGTTGTCTGAGTATTCAGTAGTTGGAGAGAGAAGCCAGGTCATCCTGAGAAGAAGGAGATAAATCCTGTGCTAGACGAGAAGCCCTGATCAACCACAAGTGATCAGAAGAGAAGAGCAAGGCCAGCAGCCTTTATCCCAGGCTGCTGAAGTTACTTGAAGAGCTGAACAGAGGAGAAGAGCTACTCGTGTGACTCGAGGAGCCAAGAGAAGACCCTGTGGGACTCAGGGAGAAGAAGTCTTCAGTGGGATTCTGGAGCAGGCCAGTGGGACTCTGGTAACACTGTGGGACGCAGTATAAAGACCCTTCTGTGGGACTCAGGAGAGATACAATGGGACTCTGTATCGACCATTGTAATTTTAACAGGTTATAATGGAGAAACCATGTTGGGGTGTATAACCAACATGGCAAGGACGTAGGCCTTTGGTGCCGAACCTTGTAAATCCTTGTGTCCTGTGCCTTTATATTTACTGCATCATTCGTGGAAAGGTGAGAGATACAAGAAGAGTGGATCGAGGCTTTAACCAGCCATAGAGGTTTAATTGATAAGTAATCAATTAGTAAAAAGTTTTAAGGGATCACTGATTCACCCCCTCCCCCTCTCAGTGATTCACACTGATCTGGGCACTTCAATTGGTATCAGAGCGGAGGTTACCTCTAAAAGATCCAAGGGAGTCTTTATGAAGTGCAGATTTGAGGAAATGAAAGAACAGCCTCAAATGGAGATATCTGCCAAGACTCAAAAAAATAGAAAGAAGAAACAGGCCAAGAAAATGAAGAAAGCCTGTCCTAGCTGTGATGAAGTTGGAACAATGAAAGATCTTCAAAGTGAAATCAAATATCTTCAGAAGACAGTCCCCAAGGAAGTGGCAATGTGTATTACTACTGGCATCCTTGATCGTCAAGAAGAAAAATTACAGCTAGAAGAAGAAGCCAATGCAATGAAAGATCAGTTGGCTAAAAGGGTTGGCATAACCAACACTCTCAGAAAGCTGGTGAAGGCTAAAGATGAAACTGTTTCTCTTTGCAATGAAAGATATGAAGACACTGCTGAAGAATTGCAAAGAAGCCTTTCTGAGAAAGAAATCTTTAAGACAATAATCAAAGATGTTTTCCATGCACTGGAAAAAGGCACAAAGTTTCAATGAATGTCAGAGATGCTCAACTTGAAGACAAAGTAAACAGGGTGAAGGAGCTTGACAATTCATTGCATGAAATAAAGAAGGTGCATGAAGACCAATTAGAACAGCTGAAAGAAAATTGGGAAGGAAGGCTAAGAACTGTTGAGGATGAGAAGAACTCCCTTAATATGAAATGCTTAGAATTGGAGGTGATATTGAAAAATCTGCAATCACCCAAAGCTGAAGCCTCCCAGTCAGCTGAAAGAAGAAATGTTGCTACTCAAGTGAACTTTGAGAAGGATTATTCTAAAAGAAAGACATCCTCTAATGAAAGGGCAACATCTTCTAAAAAGAAGGTACCATCCATACCATCTTGTACTCATGCTTCTAAAAGTGTTTCTACTAAAAGTGCAGGATGGAAGAATGAATCCAAACAAGTATGGATGAAGACAGTGAAGAAAGAATGCTCTCCTGAAACAACACAGCAAGTCAAGAAAAGTACCCAACAATTAGAAGGACTGAAGAGATCATGATTTGTGGGTCAGTGTTGGTGTTGTAATAAGTATGGGCACTGTGCAAAGGATTGTTGGTACAATCCACTAAATGTCAAAGCACAAAGGAAGCCCATGCCAAGGGGGAGCAAGCCAGAAGGAAATAAGCAACATCCACAGGTCCAGAGACATCTGTTTACTGCTAACAGATTTGGATTGCTTGACAACATCTGGGATGGCTGCAAAAGTGGTCAAAAGAATGATACATGTCAATCTCCAACTGTATCCAAAGCTGGAATGAAGAGAAGATCACTGAACCTGGCTAAAAGAGATTCCTTGGGAAGCAAGTAGAAGAAAGTGGAAGATGCTCCCAAGAAGAGTTTGAAGAATGAAGAGAAGTCCTTGGAATTCAAATCCAAGAAGGGTGATGCATCCAGAAGGACCACCAAGAAATGCTTCTACTATGGGAAGAAAGGACATATCATGGATCTTTGTAAAGAAGCCATGAAATTAAATAGAAGCAGACTGGACTCAAAAAGACAATCAATCCAGAAGAAGAATAAGGGATTGATTGAAAACAAGTTGCCTAAGAAAGGTAGCTTGACAGCATCTAAGGAACCATGTGGAACTTCCAGAACTGAGGCCACTCTTCCAAATGATTTACTAGTCATATGGCCAAATCAGTTTCAACTTTCCAAAGATCTGCAAAAAGATGAAGATAAAGTTCTGGCAATTGCTAAGGCAAAAGGGAAGAAGAATATTTCACATGAAGATGTGTTGAGAACCACACCAGCACAATCATCAATGAAGATCAAATGTGCAAGTGTGAAGACTGGTGAAAATGGGACATCTCGGTTGAGAGAATCTTCTCAACCTTGTTGTTCACATTGATGAACCAAGGAGGTTCCATCTTATTCCCTTATACTCTTGGTATATACATGTTCTAACATTGCAGGGAATTGAAGATGATGATCATTCTCATCTGGAGGATGGTTTGGACAGAACGGAGTGCACCCCTTTAGGGGGAGCAAATTTGAAGAAGATGATGTTCTGAGATTAATATCATCTTAAGAAAATGGATGAATGGGGGAGCTTTATCTTTGCACTGAACTTTCTAATGAGTTTTGTGGAGTATGTGCAGGATTTAGCAATTCATTGAATATCTGAACCCCTTAGCATGATCTCACATGTTTACAGTGAATGTGGACAACATTGAGTTCCTTGGTTATATCACTCTTGTTTTCTACACCGGGTTATCCCAAGTAGACTTAGAGTTGATCAACTAAAGGTTCTTTGCTAAAGAAGAACATGTGACATCATCCCTCTCCTAGTGTTTTCAAGAAGATTCTATTCTAAGGGAGGAAGAGATATTGTGGAAGAGTACCACACCACACCTTTGCATTTGATTGCCAATAAGGGGGAGAAAATATTGGCACACATATTGACCCATTCATATGTGCTAAAGGAGTGTATTGACAACTAATACAAAGGGGGAGATTGAAGTGCACTGTGTTGCATTTGTTGTCAATGAGACATGTTGTTTTCTTAGAATGAATGGATGTCAAGAATTGTCAAGATGTGAATGCCAAAGGTTGTGATGGTGTTGGTGGTGAAGGAGAATGGCCATGGTACTAAGATTCATGTCACTTAGGAGATTCACTAAGTGGTATTGGAAATTGTGGTTGAAACATTCTCCATGTAAATCAGACGATTGTTGAGCTGTTCTTAAAGTTCCAAGAACTTGTATCAACTGGATACAAAGTCACAACATGATTAGAAGACCATGCATTGTAGTGACAATGCACGAGGAGTTGAAAGTGATCCATCCACAACTTCTAAGTGGATGAAGTGGATTAATAAAGTCCATGTACTATTTCTTAGTGCATGATGAATTGAAGATGATCCCACCTGATCTCTAATTAGATCAATGAAGAACATTGAAGAAGTTATTTGATTAAGGAGGTCGGTTGATGAAGAAGAACCTTCGGGACATCCATTCTTAAATATTGAATACATGATTAAGAAGAGGAGGAATCCATTTGAAGAAGAAATGATGAAGAATAAATGGCTTGAATGGCACTTGGCATTTGTCTTATACTCATGGGTTACTTTGTTTTTGACAAAGTATTTGTACTATCCTTTGCCAAAAAAATATGGCCAGCCAAGGCACCTTGGGGGTTCAACCCCAAGGCATGGGCGCTAGGGAACCACGCCCATGGGGGAACCCGTGGGGTGAGCCAGGGCGGCAGGGCCGCACCCAGGACACCGCATGGGCGCCTGGGGCACGCCCGAAGGAGCGCGGCAAGGGCGTAGGAGAGCACCCCCAAGAGTGTCGGAGTGCATGGTGGGTGCTAGAAGCGCGCCCGCAGGGAGCAGAGTGGGCGCAGAGCGCGCCCGCAGGGAGAACACGGTGCGGGGCGGCACCGTGGAGGGAGAAGATGCAACTGAGGTGAGGATGGGAGCGCTTTGGTAATAAGCCGCATGAAAACAGGAGGCCGCTTCGATGTGGGACGCGGAAAAATCCCCAGGAGCGCATCCTGGCCGCACGATTGATCGCGCGCCAGATCTCCACCGCTCATCGCATCGCGCCGCTCCGGTTCAAATCCAGGCCGTCCGATGTCTTTCATTCGCCCGATCGAACGGCTCTCGGTTCATCTTCTACCTCGAGCTCGACCGAGGCACCCGCGACGTCCCCGCTGAACCAGGCGCCTTCCCGACGACAGATTTTGAGTTCTCGGCTGTCTCTCTTGAAGCCGAAGGCACCCTCGTGCTCTTCTGGCCATAACGAACAGTACCATGCACAAAAAGAGACTTGCATGCAACAAGTGAGAAAATTCGATGAAGGCCGAAGGCAAACGAAGTGCCGAGGCCTCGGGGTGTTCGTGTTTTGCATGGGATGGCCAAAACAGAGGCCGTGCATGCGTTCTAAGTCGCATGCACGTAGAGGAGAAAAATATAGAAGGAGAACCCGCGGTGAACCGAGGAGAAAATCAAGATTTTCAAAAATCTTGAAAGATTCGAATACTTCGGGGATTTGAGATTTATCCCACGCAGAAGTTTTGAGGCCTCTCTGCCTATAAAAAGAGAGCCCATGCTCTCGTTTATGCTTGCTGAAACTTTGAGAAGTCCCGTGAGAGCTCTTGTGCCTCGCGAAGAATTACTGCGCGCATCACTTGCGCGGCAGAAGCTCAGAGCTCCCATTAGCTCCTTAAGGATCCTTTTGTGCATACCTTGCGCGAAAGAGGTTGGAGAAGATCCCTGCGCGCCTTCCCTTTGCGCGGCAGGAAGAACCCGGGGCAGAAGCACTTGTGCGCCCCGTGGTTGAGGTTCCTTGCACCCGAGGAACTTGCGCACCCTTGTGCCTTGTGACTTGCGCAACCCGCGACTCAAGCACAACTTGCGCGGTGAGGCAGTGGAGAAGATCCTTGCTTTTGACCCTACACGGAAGTGGAGGTGTTGGTATTCGGGTGTGAGCAAGAGGGGGAAACCGAGGCCATACCTTGGTTGTGCCAAATTGAAGAACACACTTTGTGTGTGCATTTGAAGAAGAGGCCGTATCCCTTGTGTGTACAAAATGGAGAACCAAGTGTGTGCATAAGTGAAGGGCATACTTTGAAAAAGATTAAAAGAACAAGGAAGTGTGTGTGCTTAGTAAGTGAAGTAGGCCAAGCCTTGTGTTTTCTAATTGATCAAAGGAAGTGTGTGTGAGCAAACAAGAACAAGAAGGCCGAACCTAGTGTGTGTGCACTAAGTGAAGTGAACACACTTAGAAGAAGGAAGAAAGAGGAGACCCACACACTAAAGTACAACACACTTGTGAGTGTGTAAACAAAAAGAACAAAGTGTGAAGAAGGAAGAAGGTGTGTGTGCTAAAAGTATTTACATCCATTGGGGGTTTATCACACCAAGGAGAAAGAGGAGAGTGCATGCATGCATGCATGCACGTGCACACGTGAACAAAGCTAAATCAGGCTGTGTGCATCTGAGTTGTCCAAGACCAGAAGATCTTGATGAATTTGAGAAGCCATGCGGTCAGTGCATAAGGAAGAAGAGTTTCCATGCATTCGGTGCATGAAGTTGAATTGAAGTGAGACTGGACCAGGCTGAAGTTAAAGATATCAGTTGTCTGAGTATTCAGTAGTTGGAGAGAGAAGCCAGGTCATCCTGAGAAGAAGGAGATAAATCCTGAGCTAGACGAGAAGCCCTGATCAACCACAAGTGATCAGAAGAGATGAGCAAGGCCAGCAGCCTTTATCCCAGGCTGCTGAAGTTACTTGAAGAGCTGAAAAGAGGAGAAGAGCTACTCGTGTGACTCGAGGAGCCAAGAGAAGACCCTGTGGGACTCAAGGAGAAGAAGTCTTCAGTGGGATTCTGGAGCAGGCCAGTGGGACTCTGGTAACACTGTGGGACGTAGTATAAAGACCCTTCTGTGGGACTCAGGAGAGATACAGTGGGACTCTGTATCGACCATTGTAAATTTAACAGGTTATAATGGAGAAACCATGTTGGGGTGTATAACCAACATGGCAAGGACGTAGGCCTTTGGTGCCGAACCTTGTAAATCCTTGTGTCCTGTGCCTTTATATTTACTGCATCATTCGTGGAAAGGTGAGAGATACAAGAAGAGTTGATCGAGGCTTTAACCAGCCACAGAGGTTTAATTGATAAGGAATCAATTAGTAAAAAGTTTTAATGGATCACTGATTCACCCCCTCCCCCTCTCAGTGATTCACACTGATCTGGGCACTTCAAAAAACAAACCTCATAATCTGAGTAAATACTAGAAAAATATTTAGAATATAAATCAATATATTTATTCACAATTTTAATATCATGAATCTTGAGTTTCTCTTAAATTTTTTTAAATACCCCTATTATTATGTAATACGAACCAGATAGTGGACTTCATTTTCATAAAGATTTCATATTAAAACCCTAAATTGTTAAATGATAATAGTTTTATTTGGGGTGTGAAATTTGATTTTCCTATACGATAAATTAAAATGGACTCTATGTGGAGAGAAAAAATCCATGTTAATAATGAAATCAAATTCTTTTACAGGGATAATAATATGATTTTCAATAAACACAATCTTATATAATTACTTCAGAGAGGATTTGTAGAATAAAATTTTAATCATGGTACTTCTTGGAGTTTTCATAGATATTTAAATATCTATCCACTGGGGATATTCATTATTAGTCATACATACTTTTAAATATTTGTATAAATACCCATATCTATGATCAAATGAAATTTATTCAATATTAATTGTACCTATCAACACTATAATTTCCTAACTTTATCTTCACCACAATTCCAAAACCAAAAGTATTAGTGTAAGTATTAATAAATAATAACCAAATTATTCCATTATTCAATAATTTATATAAATATTTGGTTTCCCCAATTATGACACATTTATTTCAGCATATGAAAATTAAGGTTCATTCTACATAATTTTGTGTGTAACATAGGTTGCTTTAATCATGTCCTTTTATAATTCATAACTGAATATCCAAAAATAACTAATCTCTACATTGATACTGATAGATATCAACTATGCTTAATATACACACATATTACATAATATTCATTACATATAATAATAAATTCCAACCTAAAATCTATTGGTTTAATGTATTTAGAGAGTATATACATACCCAACTTATTTTATAAACATTTATCAATAATTTTAATAAATAATATTCACCCATGATACCATTATATAAATATTACAAATAATACTCGTCTTCATTACAAGTATATTGGAAACAAAATAATGGTTGAGGTTACATAATCAATACGGGGTGAAAATAACATATATCAATAATTTAACATAATTGAACATAATATGAACACATTTATGTAAAATCATGGTCAATTTGTATGATAATTACATAAATAAATAATACATAAAAACATCGATCATAAAAAAAGATCCATGATATGATTATTTTGATATCACATAAGAAATTTGTCATATTTCTATATAAAAATGATTCAATATTAATAAGATATGAAAAAAATAATGGAATGTTTCATTATATAGTCCTGTGGCATGTTAATATGGAATTTACATTACCATAGAAAAATCATTCCTTATGTATATGCTCACTTCTATAACCATTATCACATAGTGGATAGATTCTCACAGGGTATTGGATTTACTACCCAATCCCTAACACGTCATCTAATGAGATATAATGATTTTCAAAATTCCATAGAGTTCAATATAATTTTGGGCCCATGCATCCCTTAGGGGTTTAAGTTTTCAACTTATTTTCATTATATCATTATATATAAGGCTTTACCAAATTAATTTGAGGGAAATATATATTTTGGGACATGAATCATATAATGAGAAACCAGACATATGTGTTCCGTATTAACATTAAAAAAATTAATAATTACAACACAACATAATTTACATATGAAAATGAAATGGGTTTCTGAAGTTTACATAAGACATAATCATAATATATCCAATGAACTAAGGTGGGTTTTATCATTATATATTAGTGATAAAAATAATAAAAAACACTCAAGGATGTTGACTTGAATTAAAAAAACTTTACTAGATCATTGAAAATTTCATTATAAATTATGAAGAAATGTGCAGGGCTTTTGGAAAACATTAATATTTAAATGTAAATTATTTATAAATCAATCAGAATAAAACTATATTTGTGAAACCATGATCCTTGAAAAGGAATCATTGTGAATAAAACTATTTTTTAAAATGAATATTATTTTAAATCGTTTTAAAAGAAGGTAATGGAGAATTTAAAATTACTTATGCCGAAAAAAATAAAAACTGATTCCTATTATTATTTTATATAGGAAATAAACTAAAATATAAAATGTAATAAATAATTCATATATATTTATAATTATATTAATAAAATAATTACTAATATGAACATATATGGTAAAAATCCACAATTAAAAGGATTAGATGAGTTCATCTTCACTTACGACCATCCATTTTCATTAAATTACGAACTCAATTAACGTGAAATGAAAAAAGGAATATAAACCCCAAAAATAAAAATATGAAATGAAAATATAGGGGGATTTAGAGAGAGAAAACATATAATTTCCCCCAATTAAATTTTATTGGTAAACAATATTAATTTAAAAATAATATTTGGAAGAAACAATTATGGATTTTGTGTCATTTAAATCAATATTCCTTGAAATATAAAACATAATATATATTTTTAAATAAATTTAATTACATGAAAATTTTGATTAAAAGAAATCTATTATAATTATATACACCACACAAAATATAAATTTATTTTAATATGAAGCATATCTTAAGGACCGTTAATTGAGGTAAGAAATCATTACCTCAAAATTCTTCTTTGTTGAACACTATATAACTCCCTTCATAATAATTTTTTTTTCTTATTCTTCAAAAGTAAAAAAAAAACTATTTTTTCATTTATACAATTTATTTTTAATTCATAATTTCCCATCTGTATATCATCCATTGATAAAATTAATATCTGAGGTTTTAATTTACTTTTTTTGATAGACTTAGTATGGAAGTTTCAAACCTTGTTCCTTTATCATGGATTCATAACATCTATGATGTTCAAGAAGATGTAGTATATTTTTTTGATAATGTAAAAAAGTATTATAGTCTTTTTAGAGAACTATTGGTGATGGTTCATATAGAACACCTAAAAATAAATTTTATGAAATTATTCAATATATAGAATAATAGAATATATTAGAGAATATACTTTTCCATATTATAACTCAATAATTTTGAAAAAAATATATTAAGTTAATTGTTAATATATAATATTTATATTGTATATGTTTTCTTAGTCATCCATTACATAAATATTATTACATTTTCCATCTAGGTTGTAATATTTACCCAAACAAGAACTTGTTATAATAGTTAAATAAGTAATAAAATGTAATTTTATAGTAATAATATACATTTTACAGAAGTTCAATGATTAAAAATGTTTTATTATATTGGTAAATATGATTTAAGAAGAGGTGGTTAAAAGTGATAAAAACATGATTAATAAGAGGATATCACTTACTTTAAAAACATGAATCCTATTTTAGAGGTCCTCTTGGAAATATAGGATTTTGGACACATTCTTGTGACCATAGGTTCCAAAACGTGTGATATGGATTTTATAGATATATTTTTATAAGGGGTTAATAATAATTTTAATTAAAGGTGTGATTTGATGTGGGAAGAGGACCAATCATTTCATAGGTGACCTTGAGTGTCATTTTAAAAAATACTATTCCTTAATGATTAAGGAATATAAATATAAAAATAAATGTGGAAAAAGTGAAAAGAATAAAGAAGGGTCAATGGGAGGTCAATAATTGACTAATCCACCCATTAAAAGAAATAATTTTATGATATTCTTGATCTTTATTCCTTTGATAATATCTTTTATTTAATTTTAATTTCAATATGGTAACTCAATTTTTTAGGATGTTAATTATACACTTTTATGGGATGTAATCAACCATGATATGTAATATATGGAATAAAGTATTTTCCTTATAATTATCCTTTATGAGTAAATAAACTATTATTTATTTGGTTAATTTATTTTATTATTTATTTTATACATATGTTTTGATTCATTATAAATAATAAATAAAGTAACTTATGGAAATAAACTGAATATTTAAATCTAGGATATTACAAAAAATTGCCTAATCATATAATAGGAATCCAGCCTCTATGAATCTTATATCATAAACAGTAGTAAATCTCAACCAATTAACAATCCGTTAACCATTTAAAGTAAACTACACGCTTTATGAAGTAGTACCATATTTTACATCTATATGAAAATTTAGGCATTACATATACCAAACTGACCAATGATTCATATAATTACATTTCCCACATTAATTTCTGTAAAATTAAAAGTATCTACCTATGATCCATTCATACCATCTCATACCATCATTCATAAGACTTGTTGTTTACAACACACAGTCCTTTTCCTTATTGAAATTAAAGAATTTTGACCTAGTTACATAGTATACCACAAGCAACTGTCATTCATACATACATTATAATGATACCTTATTATAAAAAACCAAACACATCCCGTGCATTTTTCACATTATAAATTCTTTTTTACAGACCCACAAAATTTTCTATGAATCTATGATATCCCTACCTCTAAATATTTCAATAATATCTTCCTTAAAAAAATAATTATCCTCCAAAGAAACCCAAGGCACCCACATGACTTCCTCTACCCTTATAAGGGTTTCAAAACAATCAAGTCACTGTAAGACTATGAAAAATATAACTCATTCATATATTTAATATATTAATATTTATCTTTGGTGTCTAATTCCTAAACCCTCACAATAAGGGATAATAAAATATCATATGAAAAAACTATAAAAGTTTTATATAATAGGAATAGCATGATGAAAACCAAAACTGTAGTTCTGGTTAATTAATGTGTCCCAGTGGATTATTTGGGAAAACACAAAAGAGCATATTGTCCAAATTTTAATTAACAAAAACCATTTTATGGAAACATATTCAAAAACATTTGTTTTTATTTAAAAATATTTTTTCTTAAGTATTATCAATTTAGAAACCCTTTTTATTAATAAATAGTCATCTACATTACTGTTAAATTTATATAGAGTATGTTGCATTCACACATGCATCTGATAACCCTAAGACATTATTAAAATCAATAAATCATATAAAATCAACATCAAGATTATATAAAATACCATGTAAAATATAAAAAATCAAAACCACAATCCCAATCTCTAGTAACATTGACCATTCAAAAATAGACATTTGTAAATTATAAGACTAGTGTCAGTTCCATGTTTTGAGTATTACTTTCACTATCTAAAATGACCCAAAATAGTAAGTCAACCAAAACACTATTATGATGCCACTTGTAATGCACAATCCTAGCTAACATGAACAGTGACTGATTTGGATTGCTAAAGAACCTTATGTGTGCCTCCTGATTTACCATAGACTGCCAAATAGTGGTGATAATCTATGTTCAATAATAGGGATACTATAATATCAGTATCACAATATAACATTACAAATAAATATTTCAAACAAAATCTACAATAAAATATTAAATTATATATATAATATTATATCCAAAAGAAAACCGTAATGATAAAAAACATACATTCATGTTGTAATAAATGTAGTATAATAATTACACATTCCATACATAATATGGGATCTCCCATTAATCTACTGTTATCCAAAATAAAATCAATGTAAAAAATATATGATTATGACCCAAATAAACCTTATTCCTCACCCCAGTTACATCTGTAAACTGTGTTAAGAACCTCTTGCCTATTCCTTTATACAACCTATTCATAGACCAATATACCACACATAAGCCCTCTTCAATAACCAAAGTGCATTAATCGAGTATGATAAATGAACTGAATTTGGAAATGACCAATGATGACCCTAATATTGTCACATCCCCTCCTTTCAATGATACAGTAATGAGCATAGAGAGTTAATCACCCCCAATTTATACCTCTACTAGGCCCCAAGTTTGAGACTAGACCTTAGGGTAATTGAATATCAGGAAACATGTTGTATTTCCCTATATAATAATACAATATAAGAGGATAATATAAATCCACCAAAAACAAAAACATGACATAATATAAAAAGTATACAAAACCATACCATATGCATGTACAAGTAAATAATATATAAAAAGACACCAAATTAAATATCCAAAAGTAAAGATAAAGCTGCGACACAATAGTTTTCTAATGGTAAGAGATAGTAATGTCTAGTACAGTCCACTCAATCCTCTATGAAACTTGAAAAATTGGTTTATATACATATGATGACCTTACAAGTATACTTAGTCGGACAAAAAAAACTATCATTCATATGTGAATGAAGAATCCTAATTCACCAATGAGTAAACATCTGAACCAAACTACACTCTTATAGGTATATTAACAAATCACAACCTAACCAGGGAATTCTCATCAAATAATTCAAGCCATGTAATATAATATTACTAGAATAATATCAATAAAATGTACCCCACCCAGATTTCTCATAAGAATGCCACTCTTATGCCCCTACATCATACATCCTAGAACTCTCATCTCTTTTGTGTAGCACACATCCCCATAATAATGGTCACAACACAACACACCATTAGATACCTCGTCTCTCTAGCCTGCAAGCACATCCATATCATGCCATGAATTAAAACACTTTGGGAAATAAACATCCATGTCCATAAATAGAGTAGTAGGGTATTGTGAAAAATTAAAACATCAAACTCATTCCTCCTCCTTCCATGCATGAACCCCACCATAAGACACCTATCCTATAACATCCTACCCACATACACTTGGGTTGTGTCAAATCTTACCTAAATTCACCTAGGATTAATTCCCCACAAGAAAGACCACATTATAGCTCACCCGAAGACACAAAAACAATCACAACATCCCTAAAGTTACCCAATAGACCTTCATCCATCACAACCTATGAAATATTGACCTCTCTTGGAAGAGAGTGCTGGTAACCAACCATCCATACCCCCCTAAGTTTACAAAAAACTACCCCCACATGATATGTTGGTGTCAAAAAATAGTGCTCAAAAAGGGTGTCCTTCGTATAAAAACAAAAGGAATATACAAGTATATAAATACAACCACACAGAATCCCAATATGTAGGTTCACAACCAGACACTAACCAACCAATAACAATTTCACTTATAATTCCCCCAATAAATTCATAACAAAAAAAACCAAAATCTAAATCACACCACCGAACAATTCCCATTATGCAACCCATTTTATCATTATTTATCATAATCCACATTATGAACAGAGCCCATCATATATTTATTCATTCACCATTTCTATCCAATTAAACAAACCCAACCTTGACCATTTCAATCATTATTAAATAATTATATATTCCATCACTACCCAGGCATCCTGCACAAATAAACCACCACCTCATCACCCCAAAATCATGTACAAACATTAACCTCCTCATCATCCAAAAATCATGGCAAAGAAACCATCATCCATACATCACATCATAATCAAACATTGTATCTCCAAAATCATGGACACACATCACAACACATCAATATCATTTTAATGATTTAGAGAAATGGATTTTACCATATTGAACATTATGTTTGGGGAGTTATCACATAAACCATAATCATGGGTGAAGCATTTCATTATCCAAATATAAGTGGTTAGATAAATTGTAATTTTGGGTGATATCACAATAGGAAAAATAGACACAATAGGAAACAAATATCATCTTGTGAAAAAAACCCCAACAAACTGAATTTTCGGCGAGTCATAAAGTCTGTACACACTTAATATCAAAAAAGTATCATGTTCATCAAATCTAGAGAATCATTCCACTTTATGTTATCAATTTAAATTAGCCAATTATTTATCATTGATTAAGTCATCAAAACCATAACACATAGATTAAAAAGTGTAAACCCCTCCAACATTATGCACAATACTGAGAAATAAGGGATTACCAAGCTCAAAGAACCTTTCCAACACATCTTTCAGCATAGGGAGAAGAAGAAATTCCCACAAACCATAACTCCACCTCAAGATACCATAGATCAACCTACACATCACCCAATGAACAACCCAATGCAACCCATCACACACCCTAAACCTAAACAACACCACCATAGAAAATCCTCAGATATAGAAAGGAAAAAAACCAACCATGAAAAGGAGGTGCACCTATAAAAGATGACAACAGAGATCCATCAGAACCAAAGGATATAAGATGAAGTAATAGGGATTGAATAAATTCTTATGGAGCATAGGACTCTAACAAAATTAGAGAGAAAGGAGGAATCTATATGAATATATTTTTGACTAAGAAAGGTAATTAAAACCTAGAATCCCACACCTTTCAAATTGTGTAAACATTATACAGTGTTCAATCCTTTAGTTTCCAATAATTTCAGCCATTAACCAAAAATTTCATACCCTCAAAGGGTTTAACACCAGGATTTGTTACATTTCATGAATGCATTTATATAATTGGTACCCTTGTCATGTGATACCCATTATCAACATGAAATGCATGAACCAATCAAATACACCTGTTTTGAAACACCATTTCACATTTTTTATATAATAAATGTATTTCAATTCCAACAGTATCTCTACTACAGCTTTAGACTCCTACAAAATTCCCCCAAACATCCCTAAAACACCTCCAACCACAAAAGAATCCATTTAACATACCAGAAAGGAACATAAAATTACCTCTAATACCTCTCAAACAGTTATCTACCTTGAGAATCCAAAAAAAATCCTTGAATGAAAGGGGTTTGAACAACCACCATGTGAGATCCCTCTCAAGGATCTCAACAAACATTGAATTCTACCACTAACCTAACATGCCAAAACTAATGGCCAAAAAACATATCCCACAACCTCATCACCACAATGCTACAAAGGCCTCCTATCATATAAACATACTGGAACACAACAATATCCACCTCCACACAACCCAAACAAAAAACCATCATAACCAACCAACCACACCTCCCCAAACACACAAATCATAGAATGTTTTCAACCATGTCAAGATACTATTCAATCTAGGTGGCACTGACTCACCTTCATTGGTCTGATCACATCACAGTTATTGCATCTTGATTAAGAATCAGGTTCTCTTTTTTTAATTTTTCAGGACTCTATCCCATGGAATACAATAAAGAAAACAAACCATCTCATAAAACAAGATCCCTAAATTACATCAAAAGAAAAACAAAAAAGAAGGAAAAACTCAAAATAACTCATGGTACTAGGAATAAATCTACGTCTTGTCTTCCCATTTACTCTCCTCTAGACCACCATTCCTTCACAACACACAAACAAAAAGAATTTTTCATCTACAAATCACCTTCTATTCGTGATCCTAGATCTTTGATGACCACTCCATGAACGACATGTCATCCTCGATATCCAACACTCCTTCTTTTTATGATATTGGAGTAATAATTATAATACTAATGATGATAAGACAAATGGAATACATCGTCGATCCTATCCATCATTGATAGAAATGCTAACTGATATGCCGCCATACCAACTCACCAAAAACCAAAAAGGGAATAAAAAAATTGGTATACACCTTACTCCTTCTACCAAAACTCCACTTCACACATCAATATGAACTCTCCAAGAACATTTGGTCTCCAAGGTACTCCTCTATGTATAAAATTAATAATTATTTCAATCTTTTGTGACATTAATCATCCGATGAACACGTTGAACCTTCTCTATCAAGATCTAAACCACATCAAGACTAAGAACTTCTACTTCTCCAACATCTTTCTAGAACAAACAAGAATTAAATAAACTCTCATATAATCCCTAAATTAGAGTTAGACAAATATAATAGTGATTGATATAATTATAATAAAACACAAACAATAAAATGTGTCATACTCAAGATCAACAAAATTTTAGGTCATATACCCGCAAAATTTCCTCTAATGTCTAGACAGTCCTCCCCATCTTCCCATATGTATGATGGTGGAAATAATTGTTGAGGTGTAACTCAGTGACAAATGATGATTCAATCCCCTCTAAACTCGCGATGTAAAATGTGAATCCTAGTCCAAGAGAATGGACCTCAGAACACCATGTAACCACACCACCTCATCTATATACCACTTATCAAAATCATCCATTATCCATGATTCATTGATCTCTAACAAGTTGGATGATTTCATCATCTAACCCCTGATCACCTAGATAGAATCACATCCTCTCTGAGGTAAGGGTTACCTTATAAAAAAAATCTGTTGACATTTCGTCCCATTTCATCTTAATAACATCCAAAGGATTCTAAAAACCCCTAGGAACATGATACTCAACCATTAACTACCCAACAAAAAACACAATTTCTATAAACATTTCCATCATTTGTTTCATCCTTCGCCCCAAAACAATATCCTAATGAAAAGGTACATCTTGAAAATTCTTAGGTGTACCCCCAAATGTGAGCTTTGAAACTCAAAGAAGAACTCCCTCACGCATCAAATTGAAAAAACAAACTCCCATGAAACTAAAAATTGTTTCGACCATCCTATGAACATCCCTCCAGAGCATCACCATGGACACCATGATCTTGAATCACCCCCACATCTACATCCACCCACTAAGTATCCTTCACATGTTGCACCAGAGAATACTACACCATCCTCTAAAAAATCATTTACCACCATCCACTCTTGCATCTAAGTGCAGATATGTCAACTCCTCTATTTTTATCCAAGAATCCCCATACTCTTGAAAAAAATCCTTCCCCGACATCCTACTCAAATAATTTGACCTATCATTTCCATTTCATATGGTGTTGGAGATCTCAAAAATATAATCCTAAATAAACATTTTCCACCTATGCTTCCACAAATTTATAACATACAATGAAAATATATACCTCAAGATATTATGATCCGTGAAGACCACAAAGCGCTCCCCAATAAGGTAATTCCTCCCCAAAATCAGTGAAAAAAACTAATCTCATCTATATATCATGGGTTGAATATTTATGCTCATGGAGATTTATCTTTATAGACACATTAAAGATCTCTTTCGTTTACTACATTAGAATACATCACAATCCCATACAGGAAGTTCCATAATAAACCTCAAACATCACTTCATCATCAAGAAACTAAAGCACTAGATCGCTGACCAACATACCCTTTAGGTAAATGAGTACTGACTTGAACTAATAATTCCACACAACAACACGGATTTACTAGTCAATGACTTCAATGGGGTTTCAACTCAAGGGAAATTAGGTAAAAACCTCCGATAATAGCATGTTAGACCAAGAATAATATGAACCCTTTCCAAGTTCTTGTGT
Organism: Viscum album; assembly: GCA_963277665.1. Lineage (NCBI taxonomy): Eukaryota > Viridiplantae > Streptophyta > Magnoliopsida > Santalales > Viscaceae > Viscum > Viscum album. Next base: position 674,861,630 of record OY728147.1, read on the forward strand.
GATTATGAAGAAAAATCTTCCTTGATCTTTGACGGGTATATTTATACACAATTTTAAGATAACGCATGACTGGGGAAATTCACCTATCATCTCCAAAACATACACTCAGAGAAATTTTCAATGATCATACTGCACCAAATGGAGTTCAATATATAACTGATATGATCGAAATTCTCCCCATCTAACTTCAAGTATATCATTATATAATCGAATAATATTATGATAAAATTGTTTAAGAACTCTGGGAACACGCAGGTAATAATCCCCATGAACATAACTAGTCTGTTGGTAACACCAAATTTACTGAATATAAATGTAAAGTGCCCATTCCTGCATCTAATGGAAGCCATTAGGATATCCCCCTCCTTCACTATTGGGTAAAAATACCTCAGGATATCTTGTTGTTATGTTTTGGGTGTGATTGTGTTTTTTTCATGAAAACAGATTACCAAGAATGAGTATGGTTGGGGTTTGCTAAAAGTAGGGTTTTAATGTTGCGTAGTTTCCCGGTGTTTTGAAAATTATAGGGTCTCAAAATCAAGAGTTTTGTTTTTCTAAAAGGATTATTTCAACATAGGAGAACCCATTAGACAGACTAGGAACCAAGGATCACTGAATTTATATGGTGTTACGTGGAACATCGAAGGGAGTTGTTGAAGGAAGGGAACCACGAAGCATGAGGAAAATACCCCATATGGGAACAGTTTGTGGGGGGTGCAAAGGGTTCATGGTGAAGGCATGCGATATTTTCAAGGATAGCGATACGCTTGATGAATTTTTATTAATGAAAACAAGGTGGTTATTTGAGAAGCTATGAAGGGCGTCGTTCATGAAATCATGATGGTTATTAGAGTCCCTGCGTATGAAGAGAGGCAGTATATAGACCGCGTAGGGAAGAACGGTACATGGGAGAAGCAGTATGCAGTGGATATTGTACCACATTGATGATTTGGGTAATGTTGGATTACCAAATTATTTGGATCTATTTTCCTTTAAAAGAAACAATAATATCATCATTAAGAAGAGTGAATTCTAGTAAATAAAATCATTACTCCGAGAATTCGGTGATGGTTGAAGGAAATTTATGAGGGAGAAATCTATGAAGTCTAAAGTGGTTTGCGCGGAAGAAATTATTCCAAATGTTTTTCTGGGAAATTAAAGACTGAAAAAAATGTGCTAAACGGAGAGGGAAGATATGGTACGTGGAAGGGTAACACCCGATACACAGAGAAGAGTTTTTCTACAGAAGTAGAGGTGTTATGCTAAAGAGGTACGTGTAGGTGGTTCACGGAGTCAATACATAAAGGTGGTATGCGACAGTAGAAGAAGAGGTAGTTTATGAGAGAAGCGGTCTGGGAAGGAGATGTGGTACATGGTATTAGAGGTAGTTCACTGAGGAGGTGATCTATGTAGCATACCTGCATTGTTGTTTGTAGAATGAGAAATGTGGTTCGTGGAAGACTCAAGGAAGCTTTCAAAACTCAATAAACCTCATGAATGTAATTTCTGGTAACCTAAAATTTTGTGGGAAAGTGGAATTCATCTACGAGTGAAAAAGAACATCAATAGTGCATCAATATATAGTTTCAAATGAGTACTTTCATGAAAACTAAAATATCTATAAGTCTATAAACTGTGAGTGGATCCCTTCCTAGAGAAGTGAGAAAAGGAAGAGGAAGATAGTGATCGTTCCCACTAGTAGTGATTTAGAGGAAGAGACATAGGGATTGACCATTGGGAATGTAGTGAATAGACACAAAATATTGCAATGGCAGTGAGCATGGTCTTATAAGATATAGCTCGATCCTTGTAATTTTCAATGAGATTTAGTGGATTTGGTACATCAGCATATTGTTGTTGTATTCTACTTAGACGTTGCAGAATGAGTGTGAACCAATAAATTTTTTTGTGTCATGTTTATGATTTCATTTCTATTCACATATTTCTATAGGATAAAGAGAGGCTTTTGTTTTTTAATGACGAATCAAGATTCCAAGGGGAAGTAAATTTAATCTATTATACCCTGATCCCCCCCCCCCCTCAAAAGGTATTTGACCACGTGGATCAAAAAATTGGTATCAGAGGTAAAGGATAAAAGTCAGTGGTTATCTCTTTGTAGAAGAAATGGAGGTGTTCAATCACAATGGGATTCAAATAATTGACAGAAATAGTTTTCAACAATGGAATAATCAGATGTAGCACTACTTTTGATCATTATGAATTGATGTCTTCACTGCAGATATGCATGGAATCATAGCGGATATAAATTGTGTTTCTCTATCAAAAGATGAAAGAAGGGAATTTGATCTGGATGGTAGAGGTATCAATGATGTAGAGGGATCCCTATCAAATGAAATTTATACGAAGGTGATGTCATGTAAAATAAAAAATGATATGTGGTAAAAATTTCTGATTATTTATAAGGGAGACTCCAAAGTGAGAGAAGAAAAGTTAAATGTTCTATAAAATAGATATGAGGATCTTAGAATGCACCCTAATGAGTCTGCTGATACATTATTTGATCAAGCGAATGTCTTCATGGATGACATGCGCATCGTTGGGGGAATTTTTGATGATATAAATATTGTTATGTGAATCTTGTGAAAACATCCACCATGTTTTAGTCCAAAGGTTTAGATATTGGAAGACATATATCTAAAGGTGATAACCCTATATAACTTTTATAGTACTCCCATTGCATATGATATGCGAAATGATGATAGCGATGTAGTGGAAATGGGTATTTACAAATATGTGGCATTCGAGGCCAGGAAGAATTACTCTGTTGAAGATAATACTGAGGAAGAAAATTTGAATGATGTCATGTAATTTCTCTCCTCAAATTGGAAAAGAGGAAAAGAAATGATTAAAGGTAAACATCCATTTTCATGCTCTTTATGTGGAAATATTGGGAATTTTGCATTATTGTTTCCTAAGAAGATTGATGATGACAACAAATATAATGATGAAATCCACCAAAAAAAGTATTCATCAAATGTGAACGGTAGGAAAAGTGCAAAGAGAAAATTCGAAAAAAAGAATAATATTCTTTCAAAAGAAGATGAAAGTTCAAAAGAATTTGAGGCAGAAGAGTTGGAAGACTGCAAGGATCATGATGCAGATTCATTAGTGGCGGTTATTATAAATTCCATAACTAAAGATGATAGTGAACATGAAGAAGGAGAAATTGAAGTAAGAGTTGACTTTGAGGATAAATTAGAAGCTAATCTTGAATAGATAGAAGTTTGGAGGAACAAAGAATAGAAAACTAACAAACAGATTCATGATGCTTAACTCTATATATAGTAGTATGAAAAATAAAAGCCTGAGCTGAATGAAGAAATTTAGAAAGTAATGTCTTCAATTCTAGAAAGCTCAAAAAAGGTGGTTGAGTACAAAAAAAAATTGAATAACCAAAAAGAGAGATCGATGATTTGACTGGAACTAGTAAATATCAAATAAAATGTATCAAAGAACTTGAAGATGAAGTACTTGGTCTATGAAGAATTGTTAAGGACAAAGAAAAAATGTTGACTCACAGAACAGCATTGAGAAAACAGATAAAATAAAAAATAAAGAAGATGGAATTGATGCATAGGTATCCAGCAGAATAAAATCAATAATCAAATCCAAATGACAGGGATGGTATAGGGCTTGATCAAAAATAGAAAGAAGTAACCATTTATGTTAAAACACAAGGAACCACTCTGATATTGAATATTGGCTTGGGATTGAAGAAGAATAAGATGATTTAGAGAACCCAAAGTATTACGAGTGATGTAAAATTCCCTTGCCTGAATGTACGCCTCCTAAGATGTTATTGTTGTGGAAAGATGGGGTATGAAAACATGTTTATTCCATAACATAGTGATACCAAGGAAAACGTGACCAAATGATGTAGTCATACAGAGCCCAATTTCCTAGGTCATTATTGTATGGTCACTCTTTCAGGTGTGGGGTATTTTGAGAAATGGAAAGTTATTGCTTATCAACAAAAAAAGATGAATGTGCCAAAGCAGACTGAGGTTGGTTATAAGTAGCAAGAAAATGTATCATCAAATGAGATAAAAATAAAAAATAAATTTATATCTCTATAAGTTAAAGTTGCTTGGTCATATTTTGAGGAATTTCAATACCATCAATCCATACTAAGTATGAAATCAGAAACATGGATCAAAATAAAATGATTTGATATAGCAGTGGTTCTAGAAATTTCATTCAAGGTATCAGATCACACAGGGATATGGATCATTGATTTTCGATGAACCTCCCACATAACAATAAAAAAGGATGTGGTGATGGGAGTAAGGTATGATAAGGAAGTTATTGTTATATTTGGTAAGTATGAAGGGTTCAAAATCATTGGATTTGGGAATGAAAAGTCTTAGATAAAGGATATGTGACATGTAGATGTATTTTTTGTTGAAGGTCTTAGTCAAAACTTGTTGAGTGTGTATCAATTGTGTTACTCAGTACATAACTTAAGATTTTCCAAGATTTTATGTGTCATCATGGAAAAAGGTGGTGCTATTTTCTTGCATGGAAAGCATATAATAGAGAATTTCTACATTGTGAGTGGAGAAGAAGATATGTTATTTCCATCTACAAAAGAAGAAAATAAGTTGTTGCATAAGAATCTTGTCCATTTTATCCAAACGTCCATAGATGATCTGGTGAAATGTTATTTGACTTGAGATCTCCCTAGATTATCACATGATCGTACACATATATGTGATTCCATCTAACATGGAAAGAGCATTAAAAAGACATATAAAGTAAAATAGATAAGTACATAAGATTTTTTGAGTGGGTTCATATTGATGTGTGAGGACCTATATCCCCATGATTTCTTGATGGGAGGAGATATTATGTTCCTTTCATTGATTATTATAAAATATAGACATTGGTATCAATCATTCACCAAAAGTAAATGTTGTACATTATCATTCCATGATACCGACAGGATGTTGAAAATATGATGGTTAGAAAATGTAGATGATATAAATAGATAATGGAACAGAGTTAAAAAATATCCAAGTGGAGGATCATCTCGAGAAATATGGGATAAGGCATCATGTTTAAGTAGTGATAACTCCACATCGGAATGGGGTAGTTGAGAGAAGAAATCAGATTTTCAATAACATGGCAAGAAAAATGCTCATTGAGAAAGACCTTCCAGAGATATATTGGAATGAATTAGGGATGACAGCAGTCTACACTTCAAATATATCTCTACTACGTCTAGAAGAAGAGAAGACTCCATATAAGTTGTGGTATGGAAAGATTACATCATTGAAGTACATTCAAATCTTCAGAAGTAAGTGTTTCATTTTCAATAAATAGAAACACAAAATGTTTGAATGTTGTGGCGATTATGGAATATTTATTGGATACTCAAAGAAAGAAATATCATATAAATTAATTAATAATAGGCTAGGAATGATTTTTGAAATCCATGATGTAACCATATTAGAGAATGATGAAAATATTCAACAAATATATTGTCAGACTCTAGATGACAGTGATGAAGAAATAAGCAGATCAGGCGATGCTATAGTTTGAGAGGTTGATTCAGAAGAAGATTCAGTTGATTAAAAGTATGAGAATAACATAGTATCTACACAATGACAGAAGAGAAGAGCAGAAATTGATAGACAAAACAAAATTTGTGACCATACAACTCTATTGAATACAAAGAGGATGAAGACACTGTGAAAAAAATCATACCTATTATAACTGGAGCCAAAATATTTTGATTAAGTAGCTTGTTATGGGAATTGGTTCTAGGCTATGATTGAAGATCTTGACCAAATCGGGAAAAAATAGATGTGGGAGATTGTTTCAAGATAAACAGAAAAGAATTTGATCAGAAAAAACGTGGTCTTTTACAAAAAAATTAATGAATATGGTCTTCTGATTTGAGACAAAGCATGAGTAGTGTGAAAATGGTATTCTCATATAGAGGGAATTCTTGTTGATGTGTCATTTTCACTTGTTGCAAGGCTAGATACAATCAGATTAATCATGGAAATAGTAGTGCAAAAAAAGTTAATAGTTTTCAAGATGGATGTTAAATAGTCATTAATGAATGGGGTTCTACATGAAGAAGATTATATTGAGAAGATAGATTATTTTATCATCCATGAAGATGATAATAGAGTTTTTCAACTGAAAAAATCTTTATATTGTTTGAAGTAATCACAAAGAGAAATGTATTCATGGCCGGATCAGTTTCTGAAAAAGCTCAGTTTTCAACGTAGTGTAGTTGATTACAATATATAGGTCAATAATGATAGTAATAAAATGATGATGGTTCTATTATATATCAATTACATAACCATTGGAGGATTAGATAATGGCCAATGTGTAAAATTATCCAAATTCATGAAAAATGAGTTTGAAATGCCAATTATTGGTGAACTGACCTTTTCCCTTGGTTTACAGGTAACACATAGAAAGAATGACACTTTCAGTTCTCAATCTAAATATGAATAAGATTTTTTGAGAAGTTTTGGAATTGCTAATTCCAAGGTGATAATGACTATGGTGGCTACCATGATGAAACTATCAAGGGATGATGAAGGAAATGTATTTAATGTTACAGACCATAAGAAAATTATTGGTAGTTTACTGTACTTGAATGAAATGAGAACTAATATTGTTTTTTCCACATGCCAAAAACATGGTATCAATGTTATCCTAAGGAAATATAGATGCTTTAAGTGAAAATAATACTTTGATGTATCAAGGGAACTATGGATTTCATTTTGTTGTACAATGATAAATCTCAGCAACAATTATTGGGATATATAGATATAGATTGGGCTGGATCAGCAGATTATAGGAAATCAACATCAGGAGGTGGTTTTTATCATTGTGGATTGTGTCTTTATTGTCTTGGAAAGCTACATGATGTAATTTCACTTACAATAGAAGATGTCGAGTATATTTTTGCCACTCAAGAATGCACACAATTATTGTGGATGAAACAACAACTTCAGGATATGGGGGTTGAAGTGATGCCTTTGATTGGAATTCATTGTGATAATTCAAGTTCTATAAATCTTATCAAAAATCTAGTCCATCACTAAAGGATAATTAAAATTTAAATAATTTACCATTTCATCAATGAGAAGTTAGATCAAGGTCTTTCGATGTTGGAGTATGTGCCTATAGAACAACAATATTAAGATATTCTAATAAAGGCCTTACCAAAAGAAGCATTTGAAATGCTTCGACAGGCTCTAAGAGTTTAGTCAACTACTCACACTTGAAAAAGTGTGGATATGGGATCCCCCTCTCTTGTTGTTATAGAATGTTTTTCCTAGTGTATTGATATGTGTTCTTTACCATTTTTCCGAAAACCATGAAGTTACCACTAGGTTATTTGGGAAAGGGGGATAAATTGTGGCTATTAAAATGGATAAAATGTCTTGTTCAAGAAACAAGGAGAAGATGTTAGGTGGATAGAGAATGATAGGGGGAGTATAAGCTGAGGTGAGATGAATCTGTTTGGAGGAGTTGTAATGTAGGGGAAGTATTAAATCATATGATTCCATACGTGGATGATCAAAGGATATATATCACAATTTTTGAGGTTCGTGAAGAAATAATAACATTTGTGTTGGAATGTGATGATGTAATTCATTGATGAACTTCTCATTATTCTCGTGTTTCTCACACTAAGTGTGTATCATATGATCTTAGAGTATGTGTTTAATAATTCCTTTATCACTATCTTAATTTAAAAAAGTGAATTCCGACAGAAGACATGGATATTTTTAATGAGATATCAAATTATGAATATTTTGTCAACAAAGCTAAAAGGGGAGATTGTTATGTAAAAATCTCTCAATGTGTCCTATCAGTGTGTTTTGGTTGTGATTGTGTTTTTTTACAAAGCTAGATGACCGTGAATGATATTGGATTGGGTTTTCCAAAATCATGGTTTTATGGTGGGCGTAGTTTCCCACTATTTAAAAAGTTTTAGTGCCTCAAAATCAGGAGTTTGGTTTTTGGGAAAGGATGATTTTTTTATAGGATAAAACATTACGCATACCCTACCACATGGGTTGGGGAATGCATATGGTGGTAAATGGAGCATATAAGGGAGTTGGTGAAGGAAGAGAACCTTGAAGTGCAAGAAAAAAGGCCGTGTATGGGAATTTCTCGCAGGCAGCATAAAGGTCACTATAAAGGAATGTGGTATGCAGAAGTCTTACAGTACATGGGATGGATTATTGTTTTTGGAAATGAGGTAGTGAAATTGAAAATCCTTGAATAGCATCATTTAAAAAATAAAGACAGTGTTTTGGTCCACCTCGTACGAAGAGATGAATTACACGGACCACATAGTGAAGAACAATTTGTAGGAGAAGCAATACACGGTGGAAATTATACCACATTGAAGATTTGGGTACTCCCAGATTAGCTGATTTTGTAGATCTATTTTCCTATATAAGAAGTGATAATATCATCATTAAGGAGAGAGAATTCCATTAACTTGAATCATCGCTCAATGGAATTTAGTGAAGGGGGAATGCAATTTTAAAGGGAGAAATCCATGAAGGGTGAACTGGTTCATCCAGAAACAATTTTGCCGAAGTTTTTTGTAGGAAAATTTAACCTAGAAAGAACACATTTTGTAGAGGAGAAAGAAATGGTACGTGGAATAGGGACACCCGATATGAGAAGAAGACTCGATATGTAGAAGTAGAGGTCATACATTGAAGTGGTACGTAGGGTCATTTGACGTAGTCTGTATGAAAATGCGGTACACGAAAACACAAGTGGAGGATGTTTGTGGGAGAAGCAGTCTAGGAATGAGATGTCTTATGTGTATTTGAAGGTAGTTCGCGAAGGAGGTGATCTGTGTTGAATACCCACTATTAAGTTCACAGAATATGAAAGTTGGTTCTCCAATTACTCAAGGAATCTTTAAAACCCCAAAATAGCTTCCGAAATTAATTTCCACTAACCAAACTATACATAGAAAAGTGTAATTAATCTACAGGTGAAATGGAACATCAACATTTTATCCACATATAGTTTTTGATGTGTGATTTTATTAAAATTAATATACCAAAAATGGTATAAATTGTTAGTGGATCCCTTCTAAGAGCAGTGAGCAAAGGAAGAAGAAGATGGGGGTCCTTCCCATAGACAGTGAGCCAGAGGAAGAGACATTGGGTGTTACCCTGGGGAATGTAGTGAGTAGAACCTAAAAATTTTATAGGTAGTGAGATTGGTCTTATAAGATCTAACATGATCCTTGTAATTGGCGGTGAGATTTAGTGTATTTGGTAAATTGGTACATCATTTTTGTATACTTCTTGAACGTTGCCCACTGAAGGTGAACCAAGTAAAAATTGTTGTGTTCATTGAATGATTTCATTCCTATTCATATATTTCTATGGGAGACTGATATAATTTTTTAACGATGTGAAATGACCCCTAAGATAAGTATTTTTAATCCTTCATACCCTGATTCACCACCCTCTTAGGGTATTTGACCAAGAGGACATAACATTCACCCTGAACAGGTGATATCCAAACTGTAGATCAATCATATAAAACCAAATCCTCCCACTTAGATGGTCAAAAATAGAATTTATCCTTAGAAGTGGGTAAAGGTTCATTGCCATCACTTTATTCAATATCTGGTACTCTATGAACAACCTCAGACTACCATACACCTTTTTGGAGAACAAAAACGGAGCACCCCATGATGAAAAACTGGGCCGTATAAAGACCATCCACATTAGATCCTCTTTTTGAATCCATTAATTTGGAATCTTAGAATGTTTCATTTGATATGGTGAAATGGAAATCTGAGAATAATCAGGATAAAAGTCCATCAAAAACTATTCATCTTTTCAAGGGATTAGCAATCCAATCTCTTCTATGAAAACATATATGAACTCCATAATGACCCTCAGAACCTCTACCATCCTAGCATCTACTAATTCCAATGATAACTCACCCAACAAAGAAATTAGGGGATCACATGCAAACGTCCCATATGAAAACCCTTCTCACTAATGATAACAGCACAATGGTGATCCACATCATAGAAAATGACTATCCTGTTGAAGCGGTAGAAAATAGAACTTATTGAATACAACTAGCTGATGTGGAGGAAAAAATCACATGATTTCATCCTTATAATTATAATATCCCCACAGAAATAATGTGGCCCCATCATCAGTCGGCATCCCTAACACACATCTATCAATCACGTATAGCCTCCTACTGGCATAGTCCACACTAGGGGTAGAAAAAACATCTATACATCTAGTCTCAAAGCATGGTCTAGATTGAGTGAATCAAAGGGGTGTGAATCTCTTAAATAAAACAATGGAAAAAAGAGTACTAAATAAACTGACCATACCTATATTGATCTTTGGACCCTCTATAATTTTTTGATCCACTATGTGCAACTAACTATTCCTAGATCCAATACCTCTCTACTGACGACTTCCTCCCTGACAACTCTCGGTTAGTGGTCCCTAAACATTTGGAACATCATAAGGTCAGACTCTACCTATGCAATCTCCCCTTGATAGATCATAATCCTTCTACCCATACTACTGAAATAGTGTTACAAGAAACTTCTACTGAAGATGGAACTGAACCTATACACCTCCACCAAACTGAGATCCTCCTACCCCTTGGCATTAATTTGGGAGATGGACAATAACCCAAAAACCAAGTTACACTTGCATAGAGCCACCTAGAAAAGAACAAAAACCACAATCCCCAAAAAGAAAAAATGGAATCTTATGCGGTCAACTCCCAGCTAGTTGAATCATTGAAGGTCCACGTTCTTGATAAATACCATTGGCAGTACAATTGGTTCCCAAAATCATGCTCAACCTCTTCACGAGTGCATCTTCTCGATAACCTCTTCCTTCACCTGAACATCACGATAAATAGATAATGTATAAAGAGTGACATGATATTGAATATAATGATATATTTCCACATCAAGACATCTAACTGACACTCATCATCTGGAAAAATATCATGGGAATAACAAATAAAGTACATAAACATGATTCCTAACTCTCAAACTAGCATACTCCCTTACTAAAGAGGAAGAAGATCCTGCCTCTTTGTTTCCTTCACATTCGATGAATGGAACTCTTCACAAAACTCTATATAAAAGCCATCCAAGGAAACATCATCCTCCATCATCTCTCCTAGTTATAGCATCCACCCTTGACACATAGTTCCATACATCTGTTTGACTTCCAAAATAACCCAGTAGTCCATCGTGGCCAAGATAGAATTGAAATTTATCTCGAACTCCTCTAAATATCTCTCTATCTCTACATATGAAATAATTCCCTTGTACATCCAGAAATCCTAGCACAAGGAAGTGCACAATTTCCTTTAGCAAGCCTCATCTTCCCCTTCTAAATCAACCTTACGACATTCAACAACATCATCCTACTGAACATAAACTGCCTGATCCACATGTGGATGAACCATATTTGAAAATATAATAAGAATTACATAAGAATGTGTAGTATTGGATATTGTTAAGATACATTTTAATTAATTTAATAATTCTATCCATCACATAACTACAAAATTAAAACAATAATACAAGACATCATGATTCATGTACCTCTTATAGTTCTCTACACTAGAAATAGTTCCACATCACTTGGTCACTTAGTAAGCATAGAGTCCACGAACAGTATCCCAAGGGTCCCCAAAATATCATCTCCTAGCATATCTCACTAACATATGTCACAAACCAAGGTCGATTGGAATTGTTTCCCTACCAACACATGCGATCATTACTCTTCTTAACTCCATACTTCATCCTATATCTCAACCATCACCTATGATACCACTCTTTCTTGACCCCCTCCCTCCAAGAATACTGAAATGAGGGGAGAGAGATATTAACCCATGATTCCTACCCCCAGTAGATCCATGGATTCTAAAAATCACTAAGTGTATACAAATATATTGAAAAGGTATAAATTACCCTTTATAATAACACATGATTGGGAGATAAGATAAATCATCAAAAAACAACTCCCTGAAATAATATAAAAAGGAACTAGACACATACCACATGAATGTATAATGAAAATTAATATAGATAAAAGTCTCCAAAGTAAATTTCCAAAAGAAAAACAAATTTAATATAACAATATTTATCCAATTTTCCAAATGAGTATTGTCTAGAATGGTCAATGTACCCCTCCTAGAAACTTGAGAATAATTTTATATACATAGAATGAGTATACATGAATACATAGTAGAAAAACCAATGTATCTAGTTCATAAGTGAAATAATAATACTAAGGCACCCATGATAAAAAAAAGAAAGACCTCTACCTATACAGGTATACTTTATAAACCCAACCTCACGAAGGAATACTCACTAAATAAAATAGGATAATTACTATAATATAACATTGATAATGTAAACCAAGGGTACCCTACACCACTTTCCCACTACTATTCCACTCTCACACCAACAACTTGTTTGTTTTGGTTCTTCCATATATTTTTTATACCACACCTCCCCATTACCATGTTCACATCACATCATGCCCATAGACACCTACTCTTACTGCCCAACAAGCATGCCGATATCACTTCACACCTGAAAACACATGGGACAACACTCATCCACCATAATAACTAGAGAAATAGTGTATCCTGAACATCATGGAAATCAACCTCGTCCCCTCCTCCTATTATTCAAGACCCTCACCCTAAGAAAGATCATCCCATCTCACCCTACCCACAGAAAACTATGCTATGTTTATCTCACTTGAAGTAACTTGGGATCACCACCTCATAATCACAACCACTTCACAACTTTCCTGAGTCCATCTGAGCTATCACAACCACTATCTAGTGTACTATCACACCTATGAAGATCAGTGTGAGTAAAATACCTACCTCGTGTGGATGATATAGCGAGTACCTAGCCATTTGTCCTCCTCACAAAATTTCGGTAAAAACACCACCAGTGTGACTATATGTATGTAAACACACAGTTCTTGATGTGTGTTGGGTTTTCATATAAATCACAAGGAATATAAATTTATATACATATAACCACACACAATCCCAACCTTTGGGTTTAGGTCCAAACACTAAACTACACACAAAAATGTCACCTTTTTGTCCTCATCTATGTGAAAAACCGCATATACAATGTAATCCAAACCACACAACAACCTAATTCCTATTATACATCCCATTTATTTCATTATTTAGAATTAGAAAAAAAAATTCCACACAAACCAACATTTATTTATTGATTATCGATTTCTATCCCATTAACCAAATTAATGACTACAATTTCAATCAGTATTAAAAAATTATTTATTCCATCACTACTCCAGAATCTTGGAAAAAGAAACTGCCAACTCTCTACCCCAAAATCACAACCATACAATAAAACCGTACCCACCACAAAAATCAAAAAAAAAACAACAACCAGATCACTACACCAAAATAATGACCAAATAAACACTTCACCACCATTAAGAAATAGACAACTAACCACCTTTTTCCACAAAAGATCATCCAAAAATACATTATCCCCACATCGCATCACAATCACACATTTCATCCCACAAGAATGGACACACATCACAACACCTGAAGACAATTTTATAGATTAAAAATGTTCTTTTATCACATTCCACATTATTTTATTGGTGTTATCATAGAAAAAATGATTTTGGAGATACTATTTCATTATCATGATATGCGAGGTTAGAGAATTTATATTTTAGATTGATATCAAAATAGTGTCAACAAACATAGTATTCAAAGCATATCATCTAGTGAAATAATGTCCCCAATAGCTTAAATTTCTAGCGGGCCATTAAGGCTATACTATTACAACATCACAAACATATCAAATACCTAAAAGCATGCAAATCATTTCCCTTCACTATTCAAATTTTAATCAACCAATTATTTATCTATGTTTTGTTAGCACAACAATAAACCATAGATGAACAAGAGTAATCCCCAACTACATGATACTCTATAAAGAGAAATGATGGATTCCCTACCTCACAGAATCTCTAAAAATAATTGTACACTATAGGGAAAAGATTAAATTCTCACCAACCACAACCACACCATGAGATATTGGATATCATCCTACACCACTCCCAAATTCCATCAAAACAAAACCCAAGAAACTCCCCAGAAAAAATATCATGATAATGAATCCCTAGAATAATAATGATTGAAAGCCAACCATGAAATGGAGGATAACCTACCGTGTATCTCCAAGAGAGATCTAATGGAACCAAATGATAAAATTGGAAGGAAGAGAGATTGAATAAATCCATAGGGAGCCCATGGATCTACCAAAATGTGAGGGAAGGGAGGTGTTTCAATTGAAATAAATTTTGCTGAAAAAGGGAATTAAACCCTAGAATCCCATAGGTTTCACTTTGTGCAATCATTACACAATGTGAAAAACTCGAGTTTCCAAAAATTTCCAACTTTCACTGAAATTTTTTTTAAGCATTTAACACAAAAAATTCTTACACTTATTGAATCCCAATTACACGACATGTAACCATTTAATGGGATACCACTTTTCCAGGTACAATCTGTGAACCATCTGGAAACACAAGCCATGAACAACCATGACACATCATGTATACAACACATGGTGTTTATTTCTGGTAGTAGCTATACTATATCTCCAGCCTCCACCAAAAATGCCTAGAAACTCTACAAAACACCACCAACAACCACAAATTGAATATTAATATCCCATGAAGGACAAATAAATTACAAATACACTCTTGGATATATGAGTCTATATATGAAAAAATACCCAACACATGGTATAGTATAAAATATGTTTCGTCTTCATAGGATAACTATGCCACCATGATACCTACTCCAACTTTATTTATCCAATGCGAGTGAATCAATTAAAACACAAAATGGAATTCAAAAAAATTCTATAATAGTGGTACATTAAATCTCATATCATAATGTTAATCTAAATCAATTTTATTTCTCAACCTCTGAAACATGAAGTAAGTTTGCATCACTTCCAAACATGATGGAGGCCTAACCATCTTAACCATATTAAAGAATATGTGGATTAATTGCAAAATCCATGAGTCTTAAATTATTCTAATTACCTCTATATGATCATTTACACCTTTCTAGAATTCTGTAACATTTAAATTCACAATAACATCCAACCAGTATAATGGCACACACAACTCCATTCCTAACAAACTGCTAGCACCTCATGCATACATTGAATCTTGAATCCTAACAAAAAACGTAGGATTTATCCAACCATGAAATTGTCCAAAAACCAAGATCATAAATAATATCCAATTAATCCTAATAGTACAACTCATAGATGTTATACCTTGACTCATAAGGCATGATGTGTTGAATTATTTAGCTTAACTATCTCACTTAGGGGGAACCATGACACCTATTTCATTAGAACATAACCAAATTCTTACACAACAATAAAAAAATCATGGTCTTTACCAAATAAGATACATCCTTCTTATAGGATATACCCAATCTAATCTAAATAGACAAACATATTTTCAATTTCTAATCTCCCATGCTATCAGAAGGTCCACAACACCAATGTGCATATTTCCATATTAAATCATTAACTAGGAATGTTGAATAACACATTATTAGGAAAAATCATCAAACTACCCTTCAGAAGTTATTTCAATTTATCTCACTTGTCAAATCATGTACACTCTTAGGTTCTATAACATATAACTCAAAGGATTCCTTTTTTCAAGAAATTCAGGACGTAAAACCATCCAATACCAAAATAACTCCACAAACTTAGTGTGACCCAATTAGGTATTTTCTCAATAATCAAGATTTAATTCGCATATTTTTACAATCTAGTGAGTGATCATAATCTAAGAATTTTTATTAATTCACCAGTCCTTCGATGGAATCCTTTATTTATATCCTTCACTATTCAAAAAAAAGATCAAAACTAGTTATGGGACTTACTTAAACCAAATAAATCCATGGAATGTTTTTTCAAACTATATAGAAGAATCAGAATCATAAATATCTCTAAAAATGAAAAATCAAAAAAAAAAATATGAACAATAATTTATAATGAAAAATCAAACTAGAATAGTAACACTAGCATAAAGGGACCAAATTATTTTATTACCAATTTATCTTAAGACCAAATACATGTTAATGTTATTTAAACACTATTATAAATACTTCTTCTGATACTATGAAGCTATAACTCATTTATTTCTCAATTTACAATGACATTGATCCCCAATAAAGTTACTTGAACACAACCCCCCCCCCCAAATTTTGGAATTCACTTTCATATGTATAAAATTATATTTAATTATTACCACATAAGGGAAAAATGATTGATTCCTAAGTATTTTCATTTTGTTAGGAACAAGGGTTAGAGTTTAGAGTTGTAACCACAATGCTCATAATCCCAATAAACTACTAGAATGTATTATATATAGAAGGTGTTATGAGTTAGAACATAATGTAACCCTGTGAATCCAACCCAATCCAAATGTTATTGATTGTTATTATCATAATGTTCAAAAGAGTATATGGAGAAGAGTAAATAAAAGAATTTTATTTGTACAAAATGAAGAGAATATAGCCCATGTCATTAAAAACAATTTTGATTGAACAGAGATCATAGATTAGTTTCAGGTGGAATGATACTGAGGAATAACGACAATTAATTTTAGAAGACCCATATTTTATGATTAATTTAGTAGATACTACTGATGAACTAGTTTTACCTTTTAGTTAAACTAGTACCATATTGATCATTTGATCCAATTTATTAAGGTTATTAATTAAATTTAGAGGTATTGGGTACATACACTATGGAGATTGGTAGAAAGTGGTTAGCTTCCACGCTCATTTTCTATACTACTATAATGGAATTCATCCCATGATCATCATCGCCTTTTTATATGATAATTTCAGGAAAATAAATCATTTAACAAAACACATTATTAATATCTCACAATTTATTCAAAAAATATTTTCTCATTTAAGCATTAATTTTTGTTTCCCCCATGCTATTGATCAAACATCCCATAACCAACTACTAAATCAAGCTAGATTTATTGTATTTAATCATGTGAGTTGAGTATTTCATAAACAATGGATACGTATAATAAAAATTAAAAATATAAATGAAACTGAAATGGATCAATTTTTACCTTCAAATCAGTTATCAATAGTATAATAATGTTAATCATTGATGATTAAAAAGATTTAGAAATTTTCTTGGAATTATTTACTCCATCCCTCCAAGTTATCCCAATATTTATCCATATATTATACTCCATAGAAAAATCAATAGAAGTTTTCTGAATCATTATTTAGATACCTCGGTTATGTCATGGAACAACATGATTTTCAACACATAAGATAAATAACTATTCTTACAAATTAAGTCAAAATCTATTCCTATATCAAGTGGTGAATATGTTTGAGATTTTGAAATTAAAATCATCAAATATCATAGTTTAGAGATTCCTAAAAACATGGTCAGGTTTGGGAAGAAATCGAATAGGTCTTTATTTATCTTTAGTGTGTCTACTATGGAATGGGAAATTCACACTCAAATATTGGGACGTTATCAAAATATCACCCTCGATGGAACAATCATGGGGCTACAATAGAGGAAATCAAGGGTTTCTATTAAGTCATTTTAAAACACATTATGGTGTATTGGGGGATTCTTCAGCATGGTACCATGAATATTGTCCACATAAAAATTTCAGATTTTGGCCTTCCACTATTTATATGATTTTAATTTATCATCAACTTATCAGGATGGACTAAGGCTAGAGGACCACTAATTCCACCTTGATCCACCCTATATTGGTGATGCTCTCTTCCCACCACTAAAAAACCATTTCTCCCTTGCCTAGTCACACCTACTCGACTTTCCTCTTTGTCGGACATATGGGAAGACTCCACAAGCTACATGGTAAGTCACCCCTAGGGGACAACTATGTGTATTTCATCGAAGTTTAGGACTATCATCAAACATTGGACACATTTTTTATCACATTATCTTATAACCACATAAGGATAAAGTTTGGTCCTTCTTTTTATGGTGTAGGACTGTGTTTTGTATTAAAATATATCCCTCGGTCCTCTCTATAGTTATATTATTTTAACATAGTGGATTATTTTCAAAAAATCATCTTAGTCAACAGAAAAATAAAAAAAATGATAAAAGTTTAAAACATTAAGTATAGAAATGGAAATAATTTAAAAACTTGTAAAATGTGTCTTAAAATAACAAGGGAACCTTATTATCAATCACTCATCTCTATTCAATGTTAACCCTTTTATCCATGACTACTCGTATCTAACTAATTTTTTATTTAAAAACATGAAGAAGTTTATATTCTTCCTTAAAACATATGTTTTACACAGTTATGTATATAAAATTATATCGAACTACCTATAATAATCCAATTTGGAATAAACACTAAAAATATATCAAGCTGAATGTTGATAAAAAAATTAACTAACAACATTATAATGTTTTATATAATCCTCTAAGCTCTCATTCAATAAATATGCATGAGATTAAAAATATAATAAATCACCAATTTTTTACTGGGTTAATAAATTTTTTAATGAAACTCATCTATAATATTTTTTTATCAAAATAATGGGTGACATGGTGTGTTCTTCCATTCTTAATTTCCTCTAACAACTGTAACAAAATGCTTTGATATAGAATGAATTTTACTATCCCATTTGAAATATATCAAAAACAAAAATCAAAAATTTTACTAATTAATTGAAAAAATAAATAGGATAGGAATATATGAGGTATATTTAAGACCACACTTTAGCATAAATAAATCTCCCTATTCCACTGATAGCATTGGATATGGGAGAAGAGAGAGTGAGGTGAGAAATAATATATCTATTTTTCTTTTGAAACCCAGAATTTAAAACCCTTATATGGGGGGTTTAATAAAACCCCTCAAATGATGAAAAATACCTCTACATTAGTGGGGGTACATCCATTTTACCATAATTCCAATGGACACCCACTTCATATTTAGTAGTCTACAAGGATCCTAATAGTCTATTATCGAATTTCCAATGCTAGGTGAAATAGGGATTCCCCACAACATGGCCCATTGATTAGTTGATGGGATTCCATTGAGAGTATAGTGAGAAGCAGTTGTTCCCCACTAGGATAGAACACTTTCTAGCCAATATTAGTTTTATTATAGGTTATTTTTATTCGCTTCTACACTGCATGAAACTATATCCAGTCATCCAAAAAAATATTTGAACAATCATCATGTAGGTTTAAAAAAATGAATTTAAATTTATCAAAATTTTGATGCATGAAAAACAATAATTTTTAAATTATCTTTAACATGTAATTATATGGTTAATTAATGTACATGGTTTGATCATGGAATCTCAAAATATAAAAACGATATGGGAATAAGGGGAGGGATTCAAATATATTGTTTCAATGGTATGGTTTATGAAATATTGGATATTCATTTGATTTATAGTCCATATTTAATATCCACTCAATGAGATAATGAGAATAGAAAATGTTTTTGAAGGGAGGAAATCAATAGTGGTTTCTCTATCTACTAAGATTATGTTTGAATACTAATAGCTAGTTCATGGGGTAGGTTCTAAGATGTGGGTGAGGAAGATAAATAGATTTTTTTATCTACTCTAGATCATATGGTGGGGATAAACTGATTCTTTCAATATTTTTTTCTAGGTTTCATCTAAAAAAACTACCCTACTCTGGTATGGTATCATATTTTGATGTTTTTTGCTATGTAGATCCAACATGGGGAAGGTGACCGAGATAGTTCGCATAGGAAATTTGGAAATGAGATCTGGGTAAAAAAGACCAATCCTATAGTAAACATACAGTAAGGTATGAGCTTTCCAAATACATGGTACACCATATTTCCCATCTTTCCAAAACATGGAAACAACAACCCTACTATAATAGTAATTAATAAATTAATATCTATTAATATATTCACTAAAAAATTATGTTTTTTCTTGTATCTATTTTCATAAAAAATTTCCATTTAATTCATTTTTCGATATAGATCATTATAATGATGTTTTCAAGACTAATTGAGATCATTATTGAATTTAAAATTATTATAAATTGAAATTGATAGTGGCCTAGCCCAGGGAAATTATGAACTCATTATTTTGTTCATTTATTTAAGTAGAACACAAAAATTTCTTTCATTGATTGATTTGGAATCCTATGATGAATAAATTCAAAATAATTATTTGTGTTTGTGTGGGTAGTCTAATATTTTTTGATTATTTCATTGTAAGAAGAGTTATTTGATAAGACTAGATAGATTGGTGAATATAATTTTCTTATGGTGTTCCTAATATAATTTTATTTGGTGGTTCAATCATGTGATTTTCTATAATGTATATTGATTTTTCTAGTTGTTATATCCATTCATATATTATCTTTTACTATTTGAAATGTCTCTCTCTGTATATGTGCATAGGATCTAATGTGTAAATGATTCCATCTAGAGGTTCTTAAATAAATGAATAGTATTTTCTTATTGTAATTTTCCTACCTTTGAATGGAGTAGTTAATGAGTAAATAGTAATAAATTAATAGGATTATACCCTATACCATTTTTAAGTGATATTACAGTAAAACCCTGTTAGTAAGAGTGTATTCACCTGGTGTCAGAATGTAAGTTATATGATGATAATGATTTTAACATGATTTGTAAAATGAAAAAATATGTAAAAATTTAATTATTTATGATGGTATTATATGATTTTGTTCTGATTATAATCATATGATATTATATTTATGATATTCCCATTGAATTATAAACCCACTATATGAGGGTAGTTTTTAGGGGTGTGACCAAACATCTAGTTAGTTAGAAGACTAAATAGATATTACTATATTGTATTCCACTTCACCCTAAGATGTTGATAAGTATTAGATATTCATTTAACATAGATTGTTTTAATTTTTTATGGATACAAATATGGTTTGATTCTGAAAGTGAGTTTGTGGGTGGCGATTAGACATTACATATATATTTACATTCTATGGGGAGTTACTTTATCGGGAGTCATCATAAATTTTGATGCATTGTGTTCTATTAAAAAAACCTTGTTTTTTTGGTAGAGTGATTATTTTTGAAACTGGATATGTCTTTCTAAGCAAACATACCAACTAGTTGCTGGTATTTTATAAGTTTCTAGGATGAATTGTTTCATTAGTTGAATGTTTTGGCTTAATAATCAATAGTTTGGTATAAATTATGAAATTATGTCAATGAATTATGCTCTATATACAATTATTAACATATATGTATGATATTGAAGATTTTATTAATTCCTTCAAGAATGGACTACTGAATATGTGAAATTTTGACTACAAATTATGAACATTATACTTTTTCTGGACAATTTTTAAGAAAGAGTTAGTAGATATATTAATCATACTTAGATTAGTCCCTCGTGTTGTTAATTTAATTTACCAGAAAATGTTTATTTATATATACCTCTGGCATATATTGGAATATTATGGATTTTTTAGTGGTTATAATTTATTTTAAAATGGGTAGTTGTGTTATGTATTTATTTCTGGACATTTACTTAGTTTATATTTTTAAGATATAATTTTTTAATATATTATTATTTGATCATGGATTGGGGGTTTGTATATTACTTTACAGTATTATTCTGTGTTCTATAGAGGTCAATTCCTTATATTAGAGTATTAATTCCCCTTGAAATTAGTAATCTTTACTTGAATTATTGAAGGTGGTCTTTCGGTGGCATTGAAATTATTATCTTTGGTCTAGGGAGGGATTTTAGTATGGACGATTCATTCAAAAGTGGTGTCAGATAAGGGTCAATACATAGGCTAAAATTAGGATTAATCACGTTGATGTTTATATTTTTGTTTTCAAGGATGTGGTATATCTTAAGTCATGATAACATTTATACTATAGAAACTATCCATGGGTGTGAGAAACTGATGAATTACTCTAAAAAGAATTGATCCAAAATTTAATATTACTTGGGGAAGAATATATTTCATAAATTATTTATTTTAGTTACAGGATCACGCATCAAATAGTTAAATATATATCACAGTTATTTTGTATTCTAGGAATGGAATGGTGGTTCCCATGTGGTGGATCAAGGGAAGAAAATATATATTTTCATCTACACTCACATCTATAGAGTTAAATCGATATATTTTTATAATATATATTTATTATACTAATTCATATTTTTGGATTTGAGATTGTGGGACATTAAGAACCTGTGATGTGTAAGTGATTTAAGGCAGAGTTTCTAGGTAAATCTTAGAGGATTTAATATGGGGTGGTGGAAAATCGATTAGATTGTTAAATTAATCCTTTTTTTATTCACTGGAGAAGAAATGAGGGTGAGATATTTGGGTGTGTTCTTAATTCTAAAATATAGGAGGAAATAAGTATTCAAAATCTTGGTATATATGTTGAGATATTTGAAAATGGTTTATTTTTAGAAAAATTGAAAATCAGGATGAGCATGCATTTGGGTATGAGTTAATAATGTAATGGTTGGAGTGGGGATGGGAGGAGTACTCAATCTATAGGAAAATTGAGAACCCATAATGATCATAGGTGACTTTAATAATTATCATATAACTTCACTATATTGAATTATAGAATACTGTAAAATGAATGTTGTCTATAATGATTATTTTTAGTAATCATTGACAAGAGACATCTTTATGATCACTAAAATTGGACACTGATAAAACTCATCCTTTATAAGTTCTTTTTTAGCATTAATATATATTTACAATTTTGAGAAACAATCATAGCACTGATGAATAATTAATTTTATAAAATTATTAATTAATTAATTTTTATATATATAATTCAGACGTATACAAACACATCTTATATGCAATTTTGGTTTCACTATGTGATTATCCTTCATATTAGTTTATCTCGTAATATATTGCATGTGTATGTATGCTGGTGTGTCTGTGTCTGTGTGTGTGTTTATTTGTGTGTGTCTTCTATCAATGGTAATATTTACAATACTACTATGTAACAAAAATCAATATTTTATATTTCTCTTTAATATAAAATAAAAATATATATAAAATAAATATCATATATATTAAACATGGATATAATAAATTCTAGAAATTTTCATAATCAATATTTTTATTAATTACAATATTATATATATAAGTTGTAATAATTTAAAGAATAATTATTTATTTGAATTTTTTAATTTAATTAATATTATTTTATGAATAAATTATAATTTAATTAATAATTAAATTATTATATAAATAATAATACATTTTTAATTTTGGGTATACATTAGAATATGAGTAATAATTGTTTTCATATAATTATAATTAATAAAATAGTTTATATTCATAATTTATTTATTTATTTTCTATAGAAATTTAAATATTTATATTTAAGTTATAATATATTGTAATTATTAGTTATTTAAATTTAAATATTTATATTATTTAATATAAATGATATTGTAAGAAATATTTATTCATTTGTGTAACATCTTAAAATTTTTATGTGATTAATAAAAGAATTATAATTTAAATAATGTTATGAAATATCTTTTTTAAAAATAAGTGATTTTATCGAATAAAAATACATTTTAACTATATTGATATGTATTATTTCTAAAAAATATCACCTTTATTATACACGAAGAAATATTAAATTATTAAATTATTATTTTACGGAAGAACACTTTTCAACTCTTATGATAAATAGTTATATACAAGAAACAAGATTTGATTTTTATTTAATATTAAAAAAATATAAACATATACCATTTTAATAAAAATATTATTATTTTAAATTATGAAGTTATTATAAACAAATAAATGTTAATAAAAAAAAATAGAAATATGATTTCATAAAATAGAATTTTAAAGGATTTTTATCAATAAATGCTAAGTTCTGTTTATAAGTTGATATATAAATATAATAAAATAATATTTTAATGAATTATTCTTCATCGAATAATATTTTTAATATAAATATTCTTTTAATAAAAATAAATAAAAATAATTAAATGTAAATTTTTATGAAAATTATGTTTATTCATATACAAATATTAAATTCATATCATTATTTAAAAACAATAAAAATAATATATTTCATTTTATAATGTTTTGACTAATATATATAATTAATTATAAAAGTACTGTGATTTTATAAAATTAGGTTTATGAATAAAATTTTTCAATATTAAATTATGAGAATTATAAGATAATTTTATATATATATAAGTATTATTTATAAATATAATATTTATATAAATATTTTACTGTTACAAATATAAATATTTTACGGTTACAAATATTATATATAAAATCATAATTAGTTTCTAAAACAATGTATAATATTTAGAAAATATATGGGTATTAAATTAATTATAAATAATAATGGTAATTTTTTTAAAAGATATATGATAATAACGAGTTGAATCGTGATTTGTGGGAATAAAATTAGAGGCTCTATCTTTAAGTAAGAAAAGAGGATCTAATTGAGTTTCGTTTAAGATGGATCAACTGACTATGTAAGGAGTCGAGGACAATGTTGGGAGGGTTCAAAGTGTTGGTGAATCATAGCACAATAGAGTGAGAGTCTTCGACCGCCAGATGAAATTAGAGTGGGAGGAGAGTCCAGTTTGTGGTTTCACTTTGGAAGGTCAAATCAGAGTGTGATTTGTCCTCAGATGAATTAAATATGGTGTCATTTATTCATGAAGGATCCCAGTGGTCTTCCTCTTTTCGTCTAATTTTGTAGATCTATAGGTAGGTGTGTGAATTATTCTAAGTTTATTGAATATTTGTTTTTTGTTTACTCATTTTTTCGTCACCAGAAATCATTAAGTCCATATTCTATGTTTTTTTATTATTTTTCTTCATCAATCATCATCATTAGTCATGTAACTTATTTTCCTTTTTATTTTATGGATTTCTCGATATATTTACTTGATTTATAGTCCAATGACATTTATTTTGATAACAATATTTTAGATGGATGCCTTCCAAGCAATATGATGTAGCTCAGCGATTAATTTTTTATTTCTAAATTTTCTTAATGAATATAAGATGTAGTAGAGTTATGTGAGAAAGTAGAAAATGAATTTAAATTCTACATCTTCAACCTATACCAGAAGCATCAAAATAGTGGTTTGTGTATCTTTTCCAACATAATAGAGTAATTAAACCCCGATTATCACATTGAGTTTTTCAAAATACTATATAATATGAAATTTTATAATATTATATCCATGCTGTAAATTGATTATATAAGTTTTATTTTTGGTTGGGAAATATAGGCACCACTTTCTTTTCTCTATTCATATTTTTTAAGAAGCACTATGTGTTTCAGTCTAGAAAAAGTGCCTCTGGTAGTTAGGAAGGATTGTTACAGTGCCATGTATCTATTTTCCATTTACATGCAGTACGAGAGATGGAGATATTTAGTCTTATTCCAATAGAAACTAGAATTTTATCTGTATAGAAAAAGAAAGAAACATTATTTTTTAAAATGTATTTAAATATTTTTTTTGTCTGTTTATTTATTTTTAAAATCAATTATGACTACAATTTTAAATTTTATCCCCAAATGTTTAAAGTTCCCTAAAGGAAATGATTATTTTGTTTAAATATTTATTTATTTCAATTTTTGGGAAATTATTTTTCATTTTATTTATACGTTTATTTTTTTTAATTACAATCTATGTTAATAATATTTGATGTCTTTTATGAGATCTATTTTTATCAAAGTTTTAAAAAATATAATTTCTATGCTCAATTTTATTTGATAAGGTTTATATATTTAATGAAAGCATATTTAATTTTTTTGTAAGTGTGTTTATTTTCTAATAGATGGTTTTTACACTATGAATTTTACATTGAAAATTATATTTCATTTGAATTATAACATTTATTTTCAATTAATTGTTTATTCAAATTATAGTATACCAAGTGAATGTTTACTTTTATGAAGTCATATGATTTTAATTTACTAATTTACATAAATTCCATTTCTAATTGTAAATATGACCATATTTATTAATTTATGTGAAATATCAAACATATATATATATATATATTCATATATGTGTATTCGTATATATATCTAAATAAGAGTAATGTATAAAATATTACTTTGTAGGAATTGGGGAAAATGTTTACTTGGATGTTATTTAATCTTTCATTAAATGAAAATTCTTGTGTAATGAGATTTCTTAGTTACAAATATATCAAATTATATAAGTATACGTATATATTTATATATATAGACATATATACTATAATAAAATATTTTTTCATGATATAAAATTAAAGACTCTAGTGAATGTGTGTATATTTATATAATGAATTCTTAAAAAAGGTTTTTATAAAAAATTTGAATAATAATGTTGTAAATATGGTAGAAAAATGGAGGATTGAGCCATCCCATGGAGAGTAGGTGGGCCAAAGTTACCCCTCAATGTTTCAAGTGGCCCCAATGTATTGTTTTTAAATTATTCAAAATGGTTTTCAAAAATTTACTAGAATATTTATAAAACAATTTTCAAGAATAAGTGTTTTCAAAGTGTTGTGGTATTTTCAATGGATAAATAATTTCAAAAATATCACCTAAATGTATTTCTAAATTTTTTTCAAAATTATTATCTAGAAAATGTTCCAAATTATTTCTAAAACTGTATTTTCAATGGATATTTCATAAAAAGTATATTACTGACTATAAAACCTCTAACTAGAAAATTTTATGCTCAAATCTTATTTTAAATGTTTTCATAGGAATCTTAAGATTTCTAAGATGAACGCCCATTCCTTTAGAGTTAGAGCAGACTATGAAAGTTGTTTCATTTTATCATAACTCTAATTAATTTTAATATTTTGTCAAATTCTCCAGATCATATACTAGAAAAAGTTCAAGAAATGTATAATACACTGTGTCTATTTTAGTTTATTTTATAAACAAATATGTATCATTTCTATGTACTGAATCCAAAATCATGGGACCGAGTCCTCAAATTTACTATCAAATTAGCCGCCTAGAAAAATTATACAGTAGAATTTTTTTACGGGATAAATTATATGTGATATAACTTTCTTTGAAATTTACAGATAATTAAAATTCCGTTGGAGTTATAGTTTTCTAAAATTCTAAAGATTGATTTTCAATATTTTATCAAGTCCAATAAATGAATTTCGAGGAGTCAAATCTTTTATGGGGGAAGAATATAACAACCGTGAAATTTATAAGTGTCAAATAAATGAATTATAATTTAAATTAACTTATGAAAAATCATTTAACAACAATGTGATTTAATTTAATGAAAAAAATAAATATTTTTTTTCATAAATATCGACTTTTTTATACATTATGAAATATTAAATTAGATAATTATATTTTTTTGAAAAATATATTTTTAAAATATTATATTAAATATATATATTTAATAAATATGATTTGATTTTAATTTAATTTTAAAAATAATATACAAATATTATATTTATAAATGTGGTATTATATTAAATTATGAAGTTTATATAATTAAATACATGTTATAATAAAATAAATAAAAATTAATTTTAATAAAATAGTTTTTGAAAGGATTTTTACTAATGAGTTCTGTGTCTTGTTTATAAGTTAATATATAAATATCATAAAATGATATTTTTTTGAATAAATGTTCATGAAATAATATTTTTAATATAAATATCATTTTAATAAAACTAAATAAAAATAATTAATAGTAATGTTTAAGAAAATTTGTAATATATATATATATTAAATAATTATCATTATTTTAAAACACTAAAAACAATATATTTCATTTTACAATGTATTAAATTGAGTATATAATGAAATATGAAATTATTGAATTTTTTTAAAAAATGGATTATGAAAAAACAAGGAAACGATAAATTATGATAATTATAAGATAATTATAAAAACACTATATATAAGTATTATTTTCAATTATAAAATTCTTCTAAATCCTATTATTATTAATATTCTAGAATTAAAAATATTTCATATATTATCATATTTATTTTTTTAAATAATATATTATTTTTTGAAATTATATGCTTATTAATGGAATAACAAATAATAATGATAAATGATTTTAAAAAATAATATAAATGATAATAAAGAGAAGAATTGAGTTTAGGGGGAAAGCAATTAAAGGCTTTGTCTTATAGCTACAAATGTGGGTCTAACTGAGTTTTATTTTGGATGGATGAAATGACTCCTAAATGAGTTGAAGAAGATGTAGGGAGAGGTTGAAGAGCTGGTTCATCTTCAAGTAGAGGTGTGGCCGAATGTGGTGGTGTAATAGTCTTAAAACGATTAGTGAAGTTCAAGGGGAAGGATATTTGAGTATGAAGTTTCAGTTCACAATGCAAGATATGAGCATGATTCAACGATAGATGGAGTAAATTAGGTGTGACATATTCACGATGAAGCCAAATTGTCTTCCATCTATTCTCTGATTATGCAGATCTGTAGGTTGCTGTCCAAAGTTTTATTGGGTTATCAAATTTTCATTTTTCTTTTACTCAATTTCTCTTCGATGGATGTCATCAAATTCTTATTCTATGTATTTTTTGAAAAATTAATCATTAATCAGCATCATATATTCCTTGTTTCTTGCTTTCTTGTGGATTTTTATGGATCGTTTGATGTATTTACATGATTTTTGGTACACTGACATTAATTGTGATACCTATTTTTTTCCAAGATGCATTCAATTCTTCACGATGAATCTCAACAATTCATTTTAATTTGAAATAATTCTAAATCAATATACAATATATCTAATTTATGAGAGAAATTGAGAAATAAACTTAAATTCTACCTCTTGATTATGCACCAGAATCATCGAGAAAGAGGCTTATTTATGTTTTCCATCGTTGTAGAGAAATTAAACCTTGAAAATATATTTTTAAATTTTCAATATACTAAAAAATTATGTATTTTAGAATATTATATCTATATAGAAAATTAATATTATAAGGAAGCGTATCAGTTGGAAAAAATAGGCTACACTCCCTCTGCTCTATTGTTCTTTTTTGTCATGAACTGTGTGTTTGAGTCTGGAAAGAGGGCATGAGGGAGTCCAAAAGGCATGTCGATATGTCGTGTTTCTCTTTGACATTTTTGAGGAGTATCAAATATGAATATATTGATCATTATTCCAATAGTAACAAAAAATTATACTGAAAATAATTTTTAAGGGAAATAATTTATTTATTACCTTGAAACAATTGTTTTTCTGTATTATTATTTCGATAATAAAAGACATTTTCAATTTTAAATTTTATTTCAAAAAATTTATATTTCAGTAAGAGAAATTCTTATTTCATTTGAATGACAATTTATTTCATGTATTAGGAACTTATTTTAAATTTCACGAAAATGTTTTTTTGATAATTCCAAACTATGTCAACAGCATTTAAAATGTTTTATGATATTTATTTTTATCGATGTTTTAAAAATTATAATTTTTTATGTATAATTTTATTTGAGATGGATTTTTATTTAATTAAAAAATGTTAAATTTTTATGTAAGGTAGTTTATTTTCTTGTAGTATATTCTTATTCTAATAATTAAAAATTAAAAATTATATTTCATTTAAATTAAAATATTTAATTCCAATTATTTATTTATTCAAATTAAATTACAGCAACTGATTATTTATTTTTTGGTTAGCATATCAAATAAATTTATTAATATACATGTATTTCATTAATTGTCTAAATAATGGTCATATTTATTGATTTCCATGACATACCACTTATATATATATGTATATAATTGTATTTATATATATATATAAACATGAGTTGTGTGTAAATTATTCCATTGTATGAAATTGGTAAACAATGGTTATTGGGATGTTATTTTATATTTTATTAAATAAAAAGTCTAGTGTTATGTGATTTGGTTGTTCCAAACCCAGTAGATTAACAATATATATATATATATATTTATAAACATATATATGATATGTAAATATGTTTTAAATATTTTAATGTAAAAACTCCAGGGAATGTAAATATATATATATAGGGCATGAATAATTTTTTTTATTAAATTAAGCACTAGATTGTTGTAAAAATGTTAGGGAATTAGTGAGTGGGCCCATACATTGGTTTGTGAGTAGCCCCAAGATAGCCTTAAAAGTTTCAAGTGACCACAATGTTTCTTTCAAAACATTGCATATTATTTTTAGAAAAAGCATAGGAATGTTTTTAAAATTATATCTGAGAGTAAGTATTTTCAAAGGGTTATAGTATTTTAAAGGTGTAAATAACTTCCAAAATACATTAAAAATCTATTTCTGAAATTATTTTCAAAATTATTATCTAAATAATTTTCCAAATTATATTTAAAAAGTTATTTTCAAAGGATATTTCATAAAGAGTAATTTAGATTATTTAAAACACGAAACTAGATATTTTTATTCTCATCTTTTGTTTAATTTTTGCTCACATGTATCATATATGTTATAATATGAATGTCATTTCTTTTTTAGTTAAATCACACAAATAAAATTGTTTCATTTTATTACGACTCTGATAAATTTAAAGATCATGCCTATTTTTTCATACCCATTAGCGTAGAATGGTCTTGAAATTTATAAAGCACAGTTTATTCCCAGTGGTAATTTAAATAAAATACAAATAATTTCTATTTAGTAAATCCAGAAGTGGGGGTTCCATCCCTCAAAATTTTTATACATAAAATTATTTTAAATATATAATTAGTAAAATCTTAAAAATTATTTTTTATTAAAGTTTTTATATAATTTTTTTTGGTAAGATGAGATAATTCTGATAAGATTAATATTCTTTTATTATAAAATAAAATCAAGATTTCATAAATCTGAAATTGGTAGATTTACATTGATCCCTGTGAATAAGAGATAAAAGATAATCCAGAGCCTTCTTAGAAATAAAAAATGAATGTTGTTGACACCATAATTTTCAATTCCATACACCATCATATTGGCCTCTCTGTATATAAGTTTGATAATATGATTTAGTGATAACAACTAATCCATGAAGTTCATCCTCCAATTATGTAGATTCCTTGATAAATGAATAGATCCATCCCTGATAGTAGAAACAATAATGGTAGAGTCTCATTCAATACAAATATATTTCCACCCACAATGTTTTGTATTGTTCTGCCACTATAATAACACTAAATATTTATTCTTTATTCCATAAATAAAATCCAGAAGAACCATGTAGGAAACATAGAGAAACTCATTGTTGCTCCCTAAAAACAACTTAATAACCATATGGGCTAGGATAGCCTCTAGAGGATCCATCAAAATTAATTTTTATTCATCCAAAAAATGGATCTTTCTATAAAACATCAAAAATACCATATACTGGACGAATGCTACCATTAACTTCAAACCAACAAAGGATAGATAAATCTTGAATGGAATTAAAATAGTATTCCTTTTTCGGTGTATTATTTTCTCCAACCACAGTAATAATAGAAGTAAAAGAATCACAATCCCTAAAATATTAGTGATCATGGACCATTTTTTCCTCTAATACCAATTAAAATAAATAAGTTCTTCTATAGTAACCATGAAACTATTTTTCTCATGAAAGGAAAACACCAAAGCGTATCGGCCCAAGAAAATGTCCCAAACCGAAACTACCCAAAGAAGGTTGACTTCAAAAGTTATCTGAAACTGCATTCCATATTAATGATGTAGCTGAAAAATTAAGAAAAAAATGATCAAAATCATCCCTGTTTTGATGAAAAAGATCACATGACTAACATAAAGAAAGTCCCTATGAAAATAGATAATCAACACTTAGAAGCTTCTTCCGCATGAGTCTCTAGAATACGATGGATCATGAGGGCCTAATAAAGTTCATGATAATTTTTTAAAGACACTAAAAATAAAAATTGAGGTATTTGGAGTTTATATAATATAATTTATATGATAGAACTCCATTATAATCATGTTACGAATCCCAAAAATCATCTCTATAAGAGAAACAATAGTTACCCACAATGTTAATGATGTGATATGTAAGATTTTAAATACTGCCAACATGGTCTCAGATTTTAATGTTCAGATCCATATTAATCTACTCATAAAAAATTAAAAAATTTAAAGGATATACAGTCTAATATAATTTCCAAAAATTAATAAGCAAGTATCTATAAACAAGCATCTTAGATTAAGAATCTATTGAGAAAACAAATTGATTTGAAAGTAGCCAACACTGAGGATCCAAAGTGGTTAAAATTTCCTTTCATGAGTCTATTCATAAATATAGCCTGATGAAATCGATGATCCTATGAATTACCATTGATAGGTTTCCACATAAAGGAGTCTTGGAAATAATCATTGAAGTATCAAATATTATTAATACCCAAACCCCCCTACATTTTATGTCTTGTAGCAAGTGTTCTTAGAAACCATTGATTAACTCTTCTCCAAAATGTTAACAATCAAATTGATGTTCTTAATAGAAACACGGATACTATTGATAAGTGAAATATTCCATTATTACACCATGAATGAGTAAACAATAATGGAAATTATAACATACCTTACCAAGAAAACATGACCATCCTTAGATAATGATTTACCATTCCAAAAAGTATATTGTCTTATAAAAATGATAATAATTTTAAAAAATTCAAAGGATCTCAGCCTTCCCCAAAACATAGTAACCCCATGGTATGGGAAAGGAAACTTTCCTCTGAATACCTAAATTCCTAATAATGTCAATTTTTTAAATGGGATAAATATTCCTTCAAAAGTAGACTAAATATTTTCCCCAAGTAATCTCCTAGCCATAAAAATTTTCAAATTGGAAAAGAAACCTCCTCATTTTGTTTATATTTATCATTTCCCATTGAGTGAAGAGTATGATATCATCATCGTACAACAGTTGTGTAGGAGAAACAAGTCCTCTACCCACACAAATAGGCTTTAATTTCCCATTTCCAACCATGATGAAAAAAACCTGCTAAGATATTCCTCATCAATGGAAAACATATAATTAAAATATACATAATTACATTTAAATATCATATACATATAATTTCATTTTAACATATTTTTCATATATTTTTAATATACATTAATACATAAAAATGAATCTAATGGTGGATGAGTTTGTTAGGTGGATTGGTATGTAATTCTTTTCCCTAGTATGAGTGTCGGGTTTGGATCCACATTATCCCATAGTACAAGTGATTTTTTACATATATAATCAGTTTTTATTTTAAAATAGATAATTTCTCATATGTATGAGCACTAATGAGGTCAGTGCAAATAAAAGACCTTTTTATGAGTGTGGACATTTTTCAGTACGGATAAAGGTCATACCTACTTTTGAATGATCCATACCCCTATGCCTATCCTCTATCACCATGAAGAACTCTTGGAAGACAATCACATTAGATTTTTTTAAAATCCTATAAAATAAATGAAGTTAAATATCAATATTGTTTAATTTGGAACTTTTTTTAAGTTATTATTTTTTTACCAACCATATATTGGTTTTTTTATTTTGGTTGTTCCTCGTACTTCATCATCATTAATATATTTATATATATAGACATGGACCCTTAAAATACTAATTTTACACATAGAATATATATATTTTTATGTATGTATCCATGTTTTAATGTTTGTTTTTATGTATGTATATATATATATACAAACATGTTTGTGTGTATTTATGTGTATTGAATTTGTTTTTATATGTATATATGAGCGTTTATATACACATTCTGAAACACAAATATATATATATAATTATATATATACTCAAAATTATTAATTTTTTAATATAGTTACATGTATATATTATATGAGATTACATATGTGTGTGCCATTTTACATTATATATATATAAATATAAAAATGTATTGTAAAATGTAGATCTTATGTGTTTTGTTTTGTTTAATTTATATATTTATGAATTATTATATATAAATATATTCATTAAATTTATATTTTGTACTATGTGGGTACTAAGTATGTGTGTTTTCTTATTTGTGTGTGAGTGTGTGTGTGACTGTGTGTGTGTGTACACATACACGATTATATATTTACACAGAAATGTTTATTTTTTTACATTAGTATGTATATGAATTTTATAAAAACATATATATATATATATATAATTATTTCATTGAATATATATGTATTTGAAAATATATTCTAAATTTTTTACTTTACATGTTTTCTTTTGTATACGTATGCAAAAATGATTCATTATATTCATACATTTTTAGTATTTATGTTTTCATAAAATATGTTTAATATTGAAAAAAATTTAATGAATATGAACTACAAATGGATGGATGTCACATGTTAGGAATAAAAATGTAAGGATTTATTTAAAGAGTTTATCATATTTTTAGAGGAACATGCAAAGGACCCTTGTCAAATTATTTATCCCAGTTTATTTTTTTTAATTCAAGATGGTTTTTCAAAGATGAGTTGGAAGAAGACTTTATCTTTCATAGAATAAATAGAAGTTAAAAAATTTAGACTAAATATGGTAAGACCTAAATGTTTCTACTGGTTAGGATAATAATACAGTTTATGGAACATATGTTAGAATTACCACTATATATGATCACAATGGTCATTTTTGAACAAATGAAAATAACTATTGAAGACACCCTTCACCATTCTCCAATAATGTTTGAAAATTTAGTGAACTATTAAATGATGGAAAAATGTGTTGATAATACAAAATATTCAACAATATCAATCATCTGGAAGCTATTTTATTTGAAATATTGAAATTTATGGAGTTAAAGTAGCTTTATGACATCATTTCTCTCATAAATGATATGTTACAAGAAGATATTAGGATTTCTTGTAAAATATATTACACTAAATGAATTCTATGTTCAATGGGTATGATCTATTATATAATCAATGAATGTATAAATTCTTGTTTATAGTTTCATAAGGCTTTTAAAATAGAAAAAAAGTAAGTGTGTTGTAGATTGATAAAAGAATGATAAATCAAGTCTTTTTAATACTCTGTGGTACAGTCGAATCATTCAATGGTTTAAATAGCTGTATAAAAGTAGGGAGATTGTATATCAATTAACCAAACATGACAATAAAATAATTAATGATGATGAACTTCATTACCGATTAAGTGGTACTCAGTGGAATAAAATTGATCATGATTATACTGAATTTTATTATTCGAGAAGTCTCTATTTTGTTGTATTAATAGATCGAATGTATCCTTTAGGGGTAAAAAACAAACATCATAGTATATGACTGGTTATGTTGTCTATTTATAACATAACACTATATTTTTATAAGAAGAACATATACATTATACTTCTTCTACATATTTCAAGATCAAACCAATATGGTATGAAATTAATGTTTCATTTGATCCATTTATTGGATATATAAATTGATGTGGTATATGAGGGTTAGGTTGTGTAATGATCATAAAAATGAAGGGTTCTTATTTAGATTAAAAAATCAATATGATAAATATAATTCCTACACATGGAAAACTTCCAGGATACAAGATTAAAATAATTCTAGGGTATCACATTTGTAATTAAGGTATACCCTCAGTTAGGTTTAAACATTATATGAAGATAATGTTTCATAGACATTATGGAATTTTTAATTAATGAAAGAAGTATCGATCTTGGACAAAAACATACAATTGGACATCAGAAGAAGGTGTGGAACATTATCAATTATTAAGTGATAAATGAAATGAGAAAGAAAAGTATAGTGTCCCCATTTTTAGAAAATACTTTTCAAAAAACATTTCAAAAATGGGTTGAAAAAATGAATCATTTTTCTTTAAATTTCTTATAGGTATTTCATATTTTAAATAGCATGTATATAAAAAAAGTTATAGTGTCAATGGAGTTTTCTAAATCCCCCAAAATAAATAATGGCACTAAGTCTAAGTATGACATGATTGAAATGGGGATATGGGAAGAGCTAGTGTTATTGGAGGATAGAATAAATACTTTTCTTTCTCCAATGTCACACATTCTCATCCATAAAGTGAAATTTTAGATTTATATCTTTATAAATAGTGTAATAAGACTATAATTTCATTTTAATATAACATCAATGTTGTATTGTTGAATAATAATAAATTAAATGTCCTAAAATCACATGATTTTCAAATTTTGATGCAAAATTTAATGATTTTGAATATACATATCATTGTTATGAAAATTTATGAAACATAAAAAGGAAAATTTTATTATTTTATAATGAATTATCGAACAATGTTCTTGATGTGATAGTTTCTCTATCTATGTAAAAGGAAATTATTGTCATATTATATGAACTTGATATGTTATTCAACCTATCATTCGTTGATATGATGCTTCACATGATGTTTTAATTGGTGAGATATTTTCATCTATTTCGCCATGTACATTACTAATAGATGTTCCCCATCAAATGGAAAACAAATATCTTGAAAAGATACATCCAATAAGGTTGTTTCCAAGATGGTTATATTAAAGAGTGATATATTTATTAATAATCAATTGTTTTTTTCACTAAATACCAACCTATGTATATATCATTAGAATCCAAAAATATTATCTTAATGGGAACCTAATTAGTAAAGGATGATTAGTAACAGATATTTTAATAATTACTATATATAATTGGGAGTGGGGTCCCCATTAGGTTTCACACAACAACATAGATGATGTGACATATGTAGAAATTTGAAATGAAAATATTTGAATTTGAATACATCAAGGGATGAAGGTTGGATGTTAAAAACCATAATCAATGTTTTATAAGATGATACTATGACCATATTTTTAACTATTTATCTTAAAAAATGAATTCAATTTCTCCAAAATAGTAAGGGTTAGCTAGAATATCAGTTTGATGCCTACTATATCATAATGGTCAAACAAAAAATAGATATATTTTCTATAAAACGGAAAATGATTAATATAGAATGTTGAAACAATTTAGAGTAAATATTTTGGTATAAGTGATGAATGTATATGTTATAGAGGATATGAATCATATTTATGAGAATGTTTCATACTTATCCACGATTTAAAAATTATTGTAGTTAAATTATATGAAATTTTAGGTGTCCATATTTCAAGGAAATAGGGTTGATAACAAGAGTGTAATTCTAATTGATTAATAGGGATTCATGAAATTTATTTTCAGTAATGAATGGTACAAGGATGAACCCTTTTTAATGGGATCATAACTAGTATAACTATTTTATGCCTCAGATCCTATAAACAAAATTAGGTTAGTTATTCTGTTCCTGATTAAAAATTATTGAACCAAATGAGAATTTTATTGAATATAATCTTTTCATTAATATTTTTTGATAATTGTTAGAGGTCGGCACAAATATTTTATATTTTATGTTATAGGGGAATTCAAGGAGGTGATCCAAATACCTGACAGAGGGGCCAAATGCATTAATCAATTAATGAGAATAAAATTATTTTAATAAATATAATTGAGGTGTCTGATTAGATTCATTATATAAAATGTGTTTTCTCAATATATTATATGTTCAGTAATTTGTTTAATTTTATTTAATTATTTTTCTAACTAATCATGAAAACAATGTCTTTTACATCAACTGATGTTACCCATATTGAGGAATAGAATAACAGCGATTTGAAAAATGAGAAACATTCAAAACATGGGGAACATACTAAAATTGAGAAATAACCATAATAATGGTAAAATACTAATGTTAAAGAATTAAATATTGGTGATAATTAAGTAAAAGGGATCAAGATGAAGAGATATAAGAATGATGTCATTATAAAATATTATAAACATTTATTAAGGTGAGTATCACAAGTCAGAAATTTTTGGTTATATAGAATACAAGTGGTTATCCTATTAACCCAAACAAGTCCGTTTTAATTTTTTAGAATGAGTTTAGTGATTGAATTCATGTTACAACTTATATAGGTACTTCAAAAAATGTTTCATTGGTGTTAAAGGAACTAATAATTTAAGATATTTCAATAACATTATAACATACTATCGATATTAAAATAGAAAATTAAATACTAAAATATTTATTTTCTCATAATTATCCCCTATAGATAAAATTTATCATAATAGATTATTGGATGAAATTATTATTATCGATTAATAGGAAAATTCATAGAAAATTTAAATTTTCAATCACCTAGAGGCGTGGTTCATATCTATAGGGTAACATCAAGCCCAAATCATTGGATTACTAAGAAAACATCACTATCCATGAAACTTAAGATAATTCAATTTCCCATCAATACGAATATAATTTTATTGTTTTTAGTATTTTAGTTTTTATTTATAATTAAATTTATAAATTAAATTTCCATGTAATTATTAATTTAGTTTGTTTCAAAGGAGTGAATATAACAAAAAATGTCCATTCAATCGCTTATACATAAACTGTAAAGCTAGGATGTGGTCAAACTCAGTTTAATTAGACATGGAATGGATTTTAATTATCTTGTATAAATTTTAAATGATGTAAAAAACTTGAAGAATTATAATTTTGACAATATATATAGTTATATTAATCAAAATCATGAGCCACTTCATTCCAAGTCATTTGTTATAGAATAAAAAATGTATAAATAAAAAGGGAAAAATATCAACTGAAAACATATATAACATATGAGAATCATTTGTATGTAATATATTATAGAAATTTAATCTTCATTTACATATTATAATATAATAATTAAGTCCTACTTTTATATATTTTTATCTGATATCACATAAGATAAGTAATCTACCATAGCTGAATAACAACTAATTTATTGGATTTGTAGAATTCAAAATAGTATAGTCACATTAGTGGTTCATGTTTTAAATTATAAATATGGGAATATGTTAGGAAAACCTATACACATGTGATTACTAATACGAAAATGAAATACATAAGGAAATAATCTAAAACATTAATAAAAATAGTAAATAGGAAAAGCAATGCAATATTGAATCTCAAAAGGGATCAACAAAAATAATTAGTGGAATAATAATCACTCCCTTAAGAGACTTTGAACCTTAGATTTTAGGCTATAAGTGTCCCTTAAATTCCTTATATACATCATATAATCTTGTTTTCAATATATTTTATTGTAATTATTAAATTATTTGTAGTTCATATATTAGAATGGATCTCTTATAGAGGGTGAATCAGTGGTACCCTTTTATTTTTTATTGGTAATCCCCTTTAAACCAACCCTCTTGAACTAATTAAAGTTATCAATCCAGTCAATTTTATTTCACAACCCCACCTTGTTTTTTGTAGTAGTAAAATTGGGAGCAATGCATACTATTTAATGGTTTAGACCCAAAGGTCTTATCCATTGAATGTTTGTTAGACACCCCAAAATGGATTCTCCATTATAGACAGAAGAGGTTACAACTAGTTATACACTCTAGGTACAATGATTAAAAATCTTATTAGACTCCCCAACTTCAATCCATCAATGATTGTTTAGACCACTCAACCCCAAGAAACCAGTGACTTGTTTGACATCCTCGTCACAATATCCTTCATCATTTTGGATCTAGTGAAAGAAAAATATTATTATTAAAATAATATTAATCCAAAATAAAATTGAATCACCATTTCCTTCATATTTATTCAATATCATCAATTGTATATTAAAGAAAATCTATTGGTATTGCAACTCTCTCTAGATATTATGTGAACTGATTGTCCTCTTTCTTTTAATATGTTTTAATAATTATTTCATTCTTACTGAATTACTCATATTTAGTTCCTTATTTCTCTTTGATATTGAGATATATCTATTATCATAATTATTTTAAATTTCATGGTGAGTTCTCTTATAAATATATTAAAATCTAAAACGGCTTATCCAACTAATCCAATATTAATATATGTTCCTCATTCATTTGAAGAGGTCTAAAATCATCAAAAAGTAAAATAAATCAGTAATAGATTTTTGAATTATATCCCAAAATATTAGAATAAATTCTACTATTATTTATTCAACATAACTACCTATAAATTTAATAGTTATTTCTACTTTAATTAGAGAAAATGAATCTTGAATTATTTCCTAATTAATTATAAATGTAGGTTCATTTTTTATATCCTATAATATCAAATTATAAAATATACCATGAATCAAGATACTACAATTATAATATTCTTCATTGAAAAAATAAATTAATTACATCATCACATTTAGTATATTCCAAAACTTCATATATACATGCACAATAAGAATGAAATTACTTATTTAAATTTTCTTCACATTGTTATCAAAATAAAAACAACCTCATAATCTCATGATGCTAATCCCTCAATTAAATATTTATTTATTATTTCAACCCAACATTATTCGGTTACCAATGTACTAAAACCCTTTTATCTACATTTAAATACTTGACGAATTTAGTTTATCTTCCTTCATGTGGTTTTCACACAACCTAAAATTTTCCATATTCAATATATGTATATATAAATCATATATCCCACAATTTTATGTATATATTTGTTGAATTTTTTCTACATCATGGGCCACATAATCTCACATATCCTCTGTTTTCTTATTAAACCCAATCTTCCATTTTTCTATTTTACACCACATCTAGAAAAGCATATTTCCTCTACAGATTCTTCAAATTCATGAATGGAAAATTTTATGAATGTCTCACAGACTATAAAATCATCTTCACTTGTTTGAAATCAATATATACATGAATACTGACTATAATGATGAATGTAAAACTCCATTCTTCTCTCGACATCTCATACACACTCTTGGCCCTATGAAGGGTTCAAAATTATCTAGGGAAGATTATGAAAAAATTCATTAATTCCTGGAAGCAGGTGGAATTAATATAACTTTTATGTTATGATCTTTAATTCCACCATTGATTTCTCTATTCATGACGAGTATCATGATATTTGAAAAAAACCACTTGCTGATGCTCTTCAGAACCATAAACATTCATGTAATGTAATCCATTATCATAAAATATCACCCTCATAGAAGAAACATAATGCACCCTTATCGTGAATGTTTAGTTTTTTCTATGTGTATGATTCTAGATTTCTGGAATACAAGAACCAAATATCTTCATTCCGCATATGGAATTAGTGTTCATCTCACAAAATAAGCTTGACCCTTCAAGGATAAACCATAGGGAATATTTATATAATAATGGATGTATCAGTTCGACATCATAGAAGATATATGAATAAATATTATAGATTAATACATTTCTTCTCTATAAAAGATCCATTTTTAGGGAATCAATCTCCTCAAAAGATATTTATTGATGAAAAAATGTGTTGGTGTGTCAGTAGAACAATGTTATTCCCATAAATTATTAAGGTATTGGAACAATAGTTTATGTAAGATAGTTCACATATCAAACAAAATGTTTTTATCTTTAATCATAATAATTCTCCATGCTTCCCTAACTAGCTAGTTGCATGTATTTAGGTTTGATTTGGGAGGCCTCTTCTTTTCCATTTGGTACCCTCATATGAATGGACATAACAACTCATATACACATTGTATGGATGTTATAACCTCCCACACATGTTTTTTTCCTCATGAACTCTCTTCACTACCACATCGTTCTCTTCATGCTGAGCTCGATCTAGCACGGTGAGCTCATATTTCACTTGACTTGGTTCTATCTGCAATATTTTTTTACTAATCTATTATAAAAAGTCTAAATTATTCAGAATATAATTTCTTTTAATCTCAATTATCTTTATGAAAAAAAATATTCTTTATAATCTTATCAATAAATCAATTTATTCATTATAAACCAATTTCTTTAATCATCATCATAATTGGTGATCACCAATGCCACAAAAACTCATTCATTGAGAAAAATGAAATATGTTGGCTCAATAATCCCACTGTTTGTATTTTTTTCTAATATCAAAATATACCTTTTTATTCAATATAATTCATCATTTATTTATACTATTTATTGAAAATTAAATTTAGAGGGAAATAAAATGTTTATTCTTGTCTTATTATCTTCATTAAGACTTATACTCTTCTCCCATAATAACATCATATAGTAATTTCTTAGGAAATTAATTATTCCATATAATTTTCCAATAAAATTTTATTTAATTAAGCAACTCTATGTCTATCTGGGTAAACCCGGTCTACAAAAAAAATAATATATAACCATGATGATAAGTTTTTTTATTAAATATAAGACATGTTATTCCCTATTCGGAAAATATTTTAAGGGGTTATTAGAAAAAATATTTCATTTAAAAAAATTTCATATGCACACATCAAAAAATACATCAGAATTTTAGGTTTAAGATGAATAAATCCCCCTTTTCTCGTTATTTTCATTATTCAACACTCCCCATTAATATGTATGCATGATAAATTACAAACAAGGGTTTTTAGTGAGATTTCATACATCATTCTTCCAATTGTGAAATATTTCCATTATTTTAAGATTCATTATAATTTTTAAAATTGAATGTTTATCTTCAAGAATACATCTCCTAGAGGGATGCACTTTTCCTTTCATTTCATAGTAGTTACTAGAATCTAATGAATGAAAATATCTTCATGATTTCTAGTAGTGATAACCTTATAATTTCTCCTTTAATTACTTTTATTTTAGATGTGAATAAATATAATTAGAGTGAATAAGGACGGACCTCTTTGAGTTTTCATAAATAACACATAGAATGAATGTATCATCTCAACCTAGTACATTATCTCTTTAAAACATGAAGACTTATTTTCCCATTTACAATATTAATCGATTGTGAACACATTGTGTCCCTATGATCTTTCTTTATTTAAAACAATATTTTATTTAACTCCTAAATTAAATCAAACTCATATTTTTTTTTCAAATAGAAATTCATAATTTCTTTTTAAACAAGAATCATTGTTTTGAAATTATTTACATTATGAACACTATTCACATGCCTATCACATATCTTATTTTGGATTAATATGTAACCTCTTATTGATGACTTCTTAATACATTTACCCTTTTCTTTTTTAGCACCTGATTTTCATTAGTTAAAAACTTGTTTTTACATACTCTATCAATTTAACCTTCTCTAATATGTTTGGAAAAAAAGATAATGATTTATTTTTTTTAATTTCATATTTTTCTTTTCACTTTCATATGAATTATTTCTAAATATAACATGAATTAGTAATAATTCCTTAATTTTAAAATTATTTAATCTAATTAAGGCATAGAAATTTTTTCATTAATATCAACTCATACATACCTATGATTGGTGACCCTTTAATTTATTTTGTTCATGCACCTCTTCAAAAGGTAAAAAATATGGATGAATAATTCTCATTTAGATTTTATAGATTGATTTCATTGATTTTTTTATCTTATTTTATAACCAAACCTATTACATGGTTGTTTCAACACTCCTTGAAGAATTATATTAAACCAAAATAAAGTATTTATGTCCCTAATTTATAAAATAAATAAATAAAAACCACGAAATTGAGACCTTATAGATTGATTCAAGGTATATCTAAATTTATATTGATATTTATGTAATGAAATTTTTTATTTATTCTTCCTAATGGGAACTATTTATCAGGTTTTCACATCTTCCTTTATTGGGGAATTGTATATCTTAACAACTTTCTTGACCCAACCTTGTATATGTTTTTTTTCATACTTCTAGTGTCTGTTATAACTGATTTCACTCATGAATTACATGTGTCATATTTTACCGAATAATTTCAAAATGTCATCTTAAAATCTTGATATGATTCTACATTAAATTATATTGATTTATTAAAATCTTCTCTGTCCTTTTTCAACTCTTATATAACTGGGACATATATGTCCCCTATTTCAAATAACTATTCTTGTTTTTGGAAAATCAATCTGTCAATATCACTCACTATCGTTAAATTTTTTTCATACATCAATTTATTCTTTTTAATCTCATCTATATATTTTTCATTCATATTTCTAATATCTTTCTTTTATTCAATAGCCTAATTTTTCTCTTTACAAAATTTTTTCATTCCTTTTTTATGGTTTCTAATGTTATAAATTCATTCATACAACTCATACTGCATTTTACATTATTGTTTGGTTATTTATTAACCTTCATTTACACTAATGGTTGAATCAAAAAATCAATCCTAGAAAATAAATTATACTCATTATATAGGGAGATACATGATGATGATTTATATTTATCATTCATACCCACCAAAATCCTTTTCTTACTAATAAAATATTTCTTCTTCTTATTATCCTTTTTCTTTTTAAATCTTCTCATCATCTTTAGTTGATTCAGGTTATTCTTCTTTCTCCCATGGATAATCATTTTCATAGTTCTTAAGACTATCTCAATTCCAAAAATATAGTTATTTTTTATTCTTTTACTTCTATTTTCCATTTCTTAACCATTTTAAATGAAGATAACTAATGTTATCGAAGTCATATGCACAATCTTTATCTTTAGAACTAGTTGATATAACAACATATTCTTCCTTAACTTTTCCGTTTATCATTTATTAAACTTCAAATGCATCCTATGTCTTTTCGTTGAATGATATAATTTTTATCCTCATAAATGCTCTGAGATTTTTTAATATAACA
The DNA here is from genome assembly GCA_963277665.1 of Viscum album. Taxonomy (NCBI): domain Eukaryota; kingdom Viridiplantae; phylum Streptophyta; class Magnoliopsida; order Santalales; family Viscaceae; genus Viscum; species Viscum album. Next base: position 674,906,385 of record OY728147.1, read on the forward strand.
ATAAGATAATAATTTCCTTCTTCTATTGATTAAATTATTGAACGAAAATGATCTAAAAACTAAACATCATATTTTTAAATATTTAATGGAATCATTGAGCCTCTCACCAAAACCCATGATTTTTCGTACAATATAATTGATCTTTATAATGTAATCCTTGATAATTTCATCATCATCCAGATTTATTTCTTCAAATTTTATCCTCAAGACTTTTATCTTGTATTCATTGACATTGAATTTACATTTATAAAATCTTTAAACTTTTCCTACATTTCATGTGCAGTTTGAAGACCCATTAACTTGGTGTACACCTTTTCTATTAGATAAATTAATACATAATTGTAGGCATTACCTCCTAACTTGATAGTTCACTTTTTATCTTCATTCAAAGAAGCTTCCTTATATATTTGTGGAAAACCAATGGTTATAAAATATCTCATTATCATTACAATATATAATAGTTGTTTTAAAATCTTATTTTTTTGGATTTGGTAGTTCTCCCCATTAAATATTGGAACAGCTTTACTAGTAACATAGTTTATATTCTCTATATTTTATAAATTTTCAATGATCTTTATAGGAAAACCAGCTATGTTAAAAATTTTAATTCCAATATCTTAATGGATCACTATGATTGGTTGAATTGAATTAGTGATTCCATTTTAGTTTTTAAAGTAATTTTCTTTTTAACCTAACTCTTGATCTAGTTGAAGTTCATGATCCACTAACTATTGCCTCACATACTTAGCTCATGTCCAATAATAGTAAAATTGAGTACATAACACCATGATTAAAAGTTTTGTCACAAATGAATTTTCCTTTCCATCATGGTTAGACATCCCAACATGGATTTTTCATTATAGATTCATGTGTTTAAAAATTTATAGACACCCATGTTATAGTTCTTCAAAAATTGGTTGTACACCCCAATTTCACCCCTTCCAAGAATTGTTAGACAACACAATTATATGCCACCAGTGACTGGTCAGACACAACAGTCACATGTTAATAATTTAGTATTGATCCAATGATTGAATAATAATATTATTTATATAATATTCTTCCACAATAAAATTGAATCTCTTTTTCTTTTTTACTAAATGATGACATTATACAATTTCTTGAATCAAATCTATTGGTCTTGAAACTCTCACTAGATCTTGATTTATCTAATTATCCATAGTTTTTAATACTTTTGAAATTTTGATTTACTTGTTCTAAAATTCCCGAGCTTCAAATCCTTCTCCCAATTTGATAATGTTATTTATTGGTTCTAATAGAACTCATAAATATCTTGGAGAGTTATTTGAGATATATTCTAAACGCTCTAACAACTTCTTAATCTTATCCTGTATGAAATTATATTTCCCAAGATAAATAATAATTACCAATAATCAATAGCCAGAATAAAATAGTTATAAATATTTTAATTTAATTCTTGAAGATTCATATCATGTACATCCTAATTTATTAATCGTGACTACATATATATAAAAACATTTGTTTCTCATTTAATTCAATCCTATTAATATTCAATTATTTCCTTGTTAATTCAAGATATTAAATCATGATTAATAACCTAGAATTTATCATCAAAGATTTTTTATGAATCATGCTTCATGTCTAATGATATTCTTTATTAAAGTCATGAAATAATTCAATCATCACATTTAGTATATTACTTATCTATATATAGATAAGAATGATATGAATGGTCCTCCTTATTTAAATTCTCTTATTATGGTTATCAAAAAATCCAAATCCTCCAAAAATCATGAACCTATTTCCTTAAAATAATATTTCATTTATTTTGGCCTAACATTATTTGGTGATCCAAAAATCTAAAAATCATTTCCCTTTATTTAATTATCCAAAGGATTTGATTTATCATATTTTATAGGGTTTCACATAACTTCTGCATTTTATATTTACTATCAACCCATGGAAATTAGATATATATATTCTGCATGTATACATTCATTGAGTGTGTTCTTCAATGTGTTTATATAATGACCGCCACTTTTTATAAATTAACATTACATCACCTGTTTAGAATACATAAATCATTTTACAAATAGATTCCCAATGTTCGTATTAGTATAGTGAATTTTGATACATGAAAAAATAAATAGTGATATATATGAATGATAAATTATCTCCCACTAGGTTCTTCATGATTATCACCCTTCTTAGGAAAATTATACGTAACTCATATCTTCATAACCATGGGGAAGGAAACACAAAAATAGGTGAGTTCAAATGCTTACTAAGGGTAAAATAAGGGAGACATATAATCATAGACATGAGAATATGTGTATTACAATGTGATCAATATATTAGATGATCATACCCTTCATATGAAATATTATAAAAAGGAATCTTCGAATAAATCTTTGTAGTTCATAATACCTAAATCATAATGAATTGAGGAATATAGGACATGATATAATTACTAAGGAAAAAGACATAGAATTTTTTATATACACATATGTATAAAATATATTATATAGAGGATAACAACCACAACTGTTATTACATTTCAGGCATGGGCTTCGACTTGTGTGCCTACTTCGGTCTTAGGATAACAACACATGTACCCTCTTACATTCATGATTGGGATAAAAATAGTGAGCCATATTACTTTCAGGCTTAGGCTAGAACCAGTGTAACTTCTTTTTTTCAGGCCTGGTCTGTAACCCATGTACCCTGATACTTTTAATCTTGGGCTATAACTTGTGTCCCCTCTTACAATGACGCATGTACTACAACCTGTATACCTTTTTTTTTTAAGATTGGGAAACAACCAGTGTACCCTAATACTTTTAGTATTAAGATAAAACCAATTTACCGTTTGAGCTCATAAATAACTTATAATAACCCAAATTCATTTGAAGGAGATATAGGTCCCACTAGATACATAATAAAATCATACTAACATGTGCCCCAAAAAATCATCATATCAAGGCCCAAGAAAAAATGTGCTTTATAAACATCAAATCATAACCAATTAAATTAAATAGGTATCATTAAAATTTAATATTATCATATCCAATATAAAAATTACTTGTTTCACAACCATTTCATCATAGCATAACCCATAAAAAGATGTTATCCATAGCGTATAACCCATGGAAAAAAATCTTCTTCGTAAGCAATCTTCCATCAAAACATACATCATTTAAGAAAGAGTATTTATGAAAACTTTGGATCATTTCCTAGTAGGGATTTAGTAACATCAAAGTATGTCATCCTATTTGGATAATAACTTCGAATGATATTTTGAAAACATTTATTGAGGAAAATGTTATTTCCACTTTGGATGTTTTTCTTAATACATAAAAACTATTGAAAACAACATTCTCAAAATTAAACATTAAAACATATAAAAAATGTTTTCCAAATGTTTTTGAAACAATATTCCAAAAAACATAAAAGTAAATCTTGAATTTTTTTCCAAACATTTTCCTTAAAAACATATAAAAAAATGGAAAACATTTTGAAAAAAAAAATATTTTTAAAAATATGATTGAGAACATTTTGTAAAACCATTTATTTGAAAATACTTTTAAAACCTAGAAAATAATTATTGAAATAATTTAGAAAACATTTTTATTTAAAATAATATGAAATCATATAAATAATTCATGAAATAATATTTGAAAATGATTTCTTGAAAATAAAATCATTTTAAGAAATAATTCTAGATATGATTTTGAAAACATTATTCCAAAACATGGTTTTGAAAGAACACAGATTTCTGACAAAAGAGAGAGGTGAAGTCAGGATTTTGTAAAAAACCCATTATTAATTATATTATGTACTAAAGAGTGGAAAATATGGCTCCAATACATTACTATATCATGAATAACCATTGTGAAATAAAATTCATGAGTGTTCTTGAGAGATAGATCATACGATTTTAGCAAGGGTAGAAAAAACATAAACAATATTGAAAAGAGATGATATTGTTTCAATAAAATATTACCACATGGTAACAACTATCCTTGCTACCAATTTAAAGAAAATAAAATTAAATTAAGGTTAAAATATCAGAAAATAAAGAGATTCGTCATATAAAATTTCAAAGTCGATATATAAAACTCATGAATTAATATAGGTTCATAACATGGCATGTGTCTCAAATAAGGGAATGTGAGACAAACATACATTACTAATTTAATTTTTTTAAATATAAACAAAAGTAAATAAAGTTTATATAATAGATATATAAATACCCATTATGTTAATTTAAAGAATAATATAATACATCTCTAAGAAGTATACACACCACAGAAAAGAAATATGTGGTGAATAAAAAATGCACCTCACAGAAATAAAAAGTGAGATGAAATTCCATTACCATATGTCTTGAATATAGTCGTACTCATATGGAACACATGTATAATAAATATAAGTCTATTATAAATATATCAAATAATTATATTCTAATATCTAAAAAAATATATGGTTTTAATATTACTTTATATTACCTGTTATTTAACACTTTGATGTTGAGGTTACGCTTCGGGTAATATTCACTTGGTTTTTCACATCTATATTAATTTTTTATATATTTGTTTCTTATAATTATATCATGATTTTTTTTAGTAAAAAATTAAATATAAATATTTTAGATTCATTATATGTGTATTATAATAATATATTGAATATAGATGTATGAAATTGAATACACCATTCATGGAGATGGTAGGTTGTACGTACAAGTGAACGTTGCTTCTATTTTTATTTACATAATTAAAGAAAGAATGAAAATTAAATATATGTATGTATGTATATATTATAATACATTTAGAATTACTATTTCAAATATATCATATAATTTCACTAAATACATATTTAATACATTCATTGTATACTGTGAAAGAATCACATCGGTTTGATGAGGCGGTAGTCCATACTTTCTCAAACAAAAATTATCATTTGTATAAAAAATGTAAAGTATAAAGTTAACTATTATAAAATATTTATATAAAAATAAAGACAATCTAAGTTTCATATATACCACATATAAAAAAAATTTCCATCATAATTCCAACCATGATAGGTGATAACGAATGAATGATTAATCATCATTTCGTGATGCGGTAGTTCCCCAAACACGTAAACAACATGTTATTTACCCATTAGATAAAGGTCTGTGTAAGCATAGATAGAACCATTAAAATAAAAATATAATTGTATATTGATGATACTATTTTTATGTTATAAAAATGGATGGAGTAGATTTTAGGGTAGGATGAAGAAAATACAATAAAGGAGCTTAAGGGAGGGTGTTACCTCTTAATCCAGTAAATCCTTTTAGTTTGCACTGAAGGGCTTCCCTGGAAGGATTTTGGACCAAAGTGACACTTAAAAGAGAATGGTATGGTCTTTTGAAAGTGTACTTGGAAGATAATGGATGAAAATATGTTTTTATAGGTTTGAGTAAGGGTGATAGGTGGTGGCCTTTTAAAGGGAAGGGAAATGGAAAACATTGTATTTTTTAGAACAAGTTTGGGTTACCCTTGTTTTTTCCTAAAAAAGTCATAAAAATAAAACAAAATCATTAATGGATGTTTTATGGCCGTAATATGTCTATACAATGGGATTTTTATAATTGTATAAGTCATTTGTGCCCTTAAGTTTAAGGTTTATTCCCATGTAAGGCTTCATTTTTCCTTAATCAGATTAATTAATTTTAATATATTAAATAATGGTTTTTGTAAAAAAAACAATGTTGAAAATATAAGAAGTTATTAATTATTATTATTCCAAATATGGAATGATTTTCCCAAATTTCATATAATGTATTTTAAGAAATTATGTCAAAATTCATCATGAATATAGAAGGACAATGAATTGTTTTAATGTAAAAATATACGACGATTTTCTATGATTTTATAGTCAATTTAGGAGTGTAATTTATTCCAATCACCTAAATCGGATTATTTGAAAAAAATATCTAATTAATCATTTAATGAAATTCATAAATTTAATTATATTTATAAATAAATTATATAATATAATATTTTTGAATTAAAATTTAGTTTTTATCTAGTCATTAATAACTGAAACCGAACAGAAAAATACAAAAAACATATCTCAACAAAATATTTATGTTTCTATTTAAAAAAAGAAGTTTATTTTGGTATATTAAAACTATAACCATTAAAAATTTGTTATTTAAAATTAGTTCTCCACTGAAATGTAGTAAAACTACATTTATAAAAATATAAGTTTTGAGCAGAAAATTGTGTTTGATTGTATCTTATATCCCTAAAAATTATTTAATGAATATAAAAATATGTGATAGAATGTATTACAGATATATTTACATTAATATCACTCACTAATTTTAATTAATATAATTTATTTGGGTAAAATAGTTTTTTGACCATTAAAATATTTCTCATTATATTCAATTGGTTTCTATATTCATTTATAACTAATTAGCAACCAATATATTCAAATTATATTTCTAAAAACCATAAATTTTCATTAATTAGTTAATAATATTCATAACCTCTAATCTAACATGTAGGATATATATTATCATATTAAATAATATCATTTTAATAATATGTTGGCCTTCCAAAAAATACGGTCTTGCATGGTATGCCACCCATCGACGAAAAGTCATTACTTAATGTAATAAATAATAGAATAAGTGTTTTGTGTAGACAAAAATAAAATTTAGGTTTTGATTGGTTATTTATTATCATTGTTTTTCATATAACACATGCTAAAAAATTCGTTTAATATAAAATAATCTATTTTTAGTGTTGTGTGAAATGAAAAATATTAAAAAGGTTAAATTAATTCAAATAATTAATTCTCAAAATCTCATGCGATTACATTTCAACACCATTAAATTGATTTCATCATTTTAAATTCATCTAGGTTATCAAAGGTTTAATACATTAAAGGATTATTAATTGAAACCCACATCGTAAAAATGAATACTAAAACTTCCCATAAAAAGGTAATGTTAGAACCAATAAAGTTTACCCAAAGTAACATATAAATATGTTTTCACATAGTAGAACATAGGTTAGAAGTGAAAATATTGACATGTAAGAGAAATATCACCATCAAATTTTGATTAAGAGTGATAGAATATAAATTCAGGAAAAAGTTAACAATCACAAAGCTATATGTCTATGATGACATAAAGGGGCATATTATCCATCAGAAACAAATGTACAGGGATAAATTTTTTGGTTTCAATATCCTTTTTCGTAAAGTTATAGAAATTTCCCAAAATGACATACTTACTTGATTTCTAGAAAACATCACCCTTTGATGTTCCTTGATCCACTTCACCTCATTCTGCAAAAAGGAAGGTAATGTTTTTCATTCTTATAGTACTAAAACATCATGATATTCATGATATTCCATCTCATTTATCATTAGTAATCATAATTTTTTTTAGAAAATGTTATCAAATATGAATAAATCTTCATGTGTGATATAATGATTTAGTCTCAAAAACATCACTCAAATTTTAACTTAATATCACCATAAATGGTTAACCCTGTAACCATTTTGAAATATGAAAATAAAAAACATTAGAAATAAATCCATGAAATCATCTTAATATTAATCCCATATATATCATGAATTATTAAATTGTTTTCACATTCCAAACAAATGAATACCCTCGTCATGTATTCCCTTGTAATATGGTAAAAACCTAAATTACAAGAAATACCTTTAGAAAAAATTCATTCTTACTTTTTAGAATTATTATTGATTTATTTTTTAAATCCATGAAGTTGTAAACATGATCCATTATAAAATAGACCACTTTGTCAATGATCAGTTATATGATATATTTTACCATCCGATTTTCTTATTCATATCCAACATATCATTATCCAAACATCACTACCACAACATCATGCACTAATTAAGTGTTACCATCTCTTAATAAAAAATAATCCTTCCATGGAATTAATTTTCTATGTCTTAATCTCCTTTAATGTATCATTTTAAATCCTTAATGAAAACATATTGTCAACATAATTATATATATCCTTATTCATATAACATATTCTTTGAATTCTAAAACATAAATACATCATTCATCCAACTTTATTTTTAAGCCATTACTCAGGGATATTAACTTATTCCTTAGTACCACATTAATAGAATATAAAATATCAATAATGCCTTAAGGTTCCTCAACATCAATCTAATAATTCATCTTTTATTTAATTTGAGAAATATAGTAGAAACATCACATGCCTTTCATATGTCATTTGTGGTCTCTTCATCAACAACAGCAAATCCATTACATGTACCGCCTTGATGATTCTCTTCATTAGACTTCCATATATGAAATCAATTTTCATAATGCCCATTATTTCTAAATTTAATTTATTCTTCAATTCATAATAAATTATAGAGGCCAACATTACCAGATATTGTGTTAACTAATAATTTCATTTTCCCATTGTAGTTACATTCATTCAGACATTCTTTTGAATGGTGAAAACATCTTCTTATTCCTATAACACATTCACTTGTGTTATATTTTCAACATTCATGGAATAATAAAAACCGAGTATTCTTTCCTACATGGTTTATATTACCCAAACTCTTAGTGAAACCATTCATTCTCCTCAAAGGTGATTCTAGTAGTTGGTTAAGCTATATGTTATTAATAATTTTCCTTGAAATATGATTAGGTATAATCGCAACATACTTCACTCCAATGATCGTCCCATTTGACTGCATATCTAAAAAATTTCCATCACATTAAACATTAACCGAGTTCCTTCTAGTTCCTTCCATTGAATAAAACTAGAAATCATAGTGTGGGAAACACTTATCATAGTGCAAAAAAATGTAATCATGAAAAATAATTAGTTATAGGATCCATAAATTATGAATCCTTCTTTAAAATATGACACCTTAGGTTTATACTAATTAATTCATAGAAAACATCTATTTAAATCCATCATGTTGTTTTGGGAAGAGTTTGTGAATTCCAGAAGCATATCATATGGTATTTTCAAACAAGGTGTGCATTAAGGCCTATTTTCATTAACCAGATTTACATGAGTCTGGCCCCAGACATCTTTTTAGAGTTGTTAACCCTAGGTAAAACTTTTTCAGAGCCACATACACTTGTAGTATCCATATATGGATGTAATTCTTGAAAATCACTCACTCTATCCTTTACCAAAATTCCATTACATTAACCTAAACGTTAACACATCCTTCAACTTATCCTTTGCGACACCCATACATATATCCTTATAAATGTTACTACAGTTAACAATGTAGTTTTCTCATACTAGTTTCCTATGATTAACTAAACATTTTATATGATACTATTTATAACAAGCCTCACATTTCATATTTTAACCTTACACCACTTTTTCAAAATACTTAAAAAATTACAAAAAAATACGCCCAAAGATATTATTATTTTAGTTCCTTTGGAAAAATAGAATCATAAATAATGATATATAAGAGTGTTATATTTTTAGTTACTAGGTTCCTCATAACTATCACCATTATTAGATAAATAATAGTTAATACATATCATCATAAATTGTGAAAGGAATCATTAAAATAGGTGAGCTCAGATTCTTAGTAAGGATAAACAAGGGAGACATGTAAGAATAATCAGGAGTATAAGGGTAAGATAACATGATCAAGAAATTTAAATATCATACCCTATATATCAAAGATAATAAACAATAATCATGTCATAAATCATGGTAGTTCATAAGTCATTATTCATAGTGAAATAATGAACATAAAAAATGAAATAATAACATAGTAATAATACCTACAATGTGTGGCACAAATATATGAATATAAAATATTATGTCATGAAAACCAACCAAGACCATTATAACATGTTAGTCTTGGGCTATGACCTTTGTACCTACATTGATGTTGGAAATAAAACTCATGTACCCTATTTCATTCTATCCTGGGCTATAACATGTGTGCCAATATACTTTCAGGATCCAGCTAGAACCCATGTACCTTCTTGTTTTTAGGATTTTCCTACAACCTGTGTACCCTCATAATTTTAGTTCTGGGTTGTAACACATGTTCCCTCTTACTTTCTGCATTGGGATACCACCCTTGAAAATTCTTATTTTCAAGCTTGGGCTACACCCTATGTACCCTCTTAGTTTTAGTGTTGGTTGACAACCTATGTACCCTTTTATCTCATATACATCATATCATTACCCAATTCATTATAGGGAGATAAAGGTCCCACATGTCACATATAAAAATCATACCAACATGTTCCAACAAACATTCATCATATAATGACCAATGAAAAATAATGGTTTCATATACATCAAATAATAACCCATGACATTAAGTGGGCATCATTATCATTTCATAACAAAATAAGTTATAGAAAATATATAGGTTTCATAACCATTTTATAAAATCCTATCCTGTGAAATGAAGCGGGTTTCAAATGAGTATAACTTATGGAAGGGAAACTGGTTCTGTAAATATTACTACTTAAAAACATATATCATTAAATATATAGTGTGACTGAATCCATTGGATAATTTCCTATAAGGGATTTAGTAACATCAATATATTTCATAATAGATGGATATTAACTTGGAATGGTATTTTTAAAACATTTCTTGAGGTAAATATCTTTTTTTTGGAAAATCATTATTAAAACATAAATCCTTTTGAAAACAATTTTCTTGAAATTAATCATGAAAACTTATAAAGGATGATTTGAAAACGTTAGGGAAATATTTTACATTGAAAACATTTAAATGGATATTGAAAAAATTATTATTTTTCCCTTAATAGATTATAAAATAATACTAAAAACATTTTGAAATAAATTTCATTTAAAAAAGAAGCATCAAAATACTTTTGAAACCCATTTCATTGAAAATACTTTAATAAAATAAACACGTGGAATAAAATCATTTTGAAAAATTTTTTCATGAAAATAAATTGAAAATTTTTGAAAAATGATTGAAAACATTTTGAAAATATATTTCTTGAAAATACTTTGATAACATATAAAGAATACATGAAATAATTTTTAAACCCTTCTTTGAAAACATTGTTTCAAAAGAACAAGGATTTCCTAACGAATAGAGATTTAATGTTGGGCTTTCATAATATCAAATTCATAACAATTTTATTTAACATTTAGTGGGAAATGTTACCAATATATTAATTTGGCATTAATAAATAGTGGAGATGAAAATTCCTTAGTGTACTTGAGATATGGATCATAATAATTCATCAATGGAATAAAAATCATAAACATTCTAAAAAATTGATGAGATTGTTTCAATAAACTCTTACCACTTAATAAAATTGAACCATAATTACCACACAAAATATATGAGTGGTAAATTAGTCGTAAATTTTACAGAAATAAATGTGATAATAGAAATCATATTTCCTTGTGTATTAACTCTCATCATACTCATACAATATTAATGCATAATAAATTTATTTTTAATATAAATATATTATATAATCATATTATTATATATAATACCATACATATTTAGATTATGAATTCATATTGAACACCTTTTTACAATCCTATGTTAAGGTTTCAATTCAGGTAATATATGATTTGTTCATTACAAGTGTCATAATTTGTTATGCAATTAGTCCTTATACCAATATTATAATTCAAAAATATACATCTTGATAAAAATATCATGAATATTAATTATATGTGTATTATAATAATCCATATAATATATAATTATGAAATGGTATACAACATTCTTGGAGACGGTATGCTCTACATATGCGTGAACGTTGTTGCTGATTTGATTTTTGTAGTAAAAGAAATAGAGTCAGTGAAATTTAAGTATATGTATCATTATATATATATCATTATTCCTATATCATGATTATTTCATGTATATCATACATGTTTAATGAATTCATCTTTAATTCATTCCCTGAAGTGTGTGAACGAATTTGATTTCTTAGAGGGGGCGGTTGTTTGCATTTTGACGAATGAAATTATCATATTTACAAAAATTGGAAAGTATAATAATGTTAATTATAAAGGAATTAAATAATATTAAATAAATTATAAATATCATATATATTTTATACAAATACAATGTCAACCATAATTCTCATTATGAGAGATGGTAACGTAATAATGAACAATCATTGTTTTGTGAGGTGATATTTCACTGTACACATAGATAGTATATTCTTTACCCATTAGAAAGAGGTGTGTGTATGTGTACATTTACCCCATAGTATAAAAAATCTCTTAATATTTGTGATACTGGTTTTTTAGAAGCATGTATTAAGGTGAGTGGTGGGCGTGGAGAAAGAAATTAAAAGAAAAGAGCTTGAGAGAAGATGTTACCCCTTAATCGGGTAACTCCTTTTGGTTTGTTCCAAAAGGCATCATTGGACTCTTTTATTCCCAAAGGGAGGCTTGATGTATGAAGGTAAAAATTTTGGGGAATTTTATTGGGAAGATATCAGTTGAGCCTATCTGGTTTTAGAGGTGTGGGGAGAGGGGAGATGGTTTCATTTATGGGGAAGAAAAATGACTCACTTTGTATTTTTTAAAACATGTTATGTATACCCATGATTTTACATTAAAAAATCATCCTAAAAAATATTTCAATAATGGAAGGATAATGGACGAATAATTTAATGAAAATTGGTGTTTTAAAAGTTGATAGGTCATTTGGTCCCTCATGTTAAATGTTTATTCTCTTGTTAAGCTCAATTTTACCTTTATCGTTGTAATTAATTTTAATTACATTGACTAATATTTAGGTAAAAAATTATGTATCCCTTATTAGAAAAATTTATTATGATTTTAAATATGGAATCCACTTTTAAAAAATTATAATCATATAAGTGGTAGAAATTAATTTTAAATTAATCCTGATGATAGGGAGACACTACGAGTTTTTTAAGTAGTCAAAATCAAAAGTCTCATAAGATTTCATATCCAATTTTAATGCAGAATATGTTATAATGAAAAAATTGGATTAATTTATTAAAATATAATCTAATTAAATATTGGAACCAATTTATAATATGATTTAACCTTTTAAATAAATTATATGAAAAAGATGTTTTGATATAAAATTTGGTATTTTTAATTATTCATCGAAAAATGATGTTTCTCGTGAAAAAACACAAAAATTACCCAATTTATAATTTAGAAATTATGAATTAAAAAAATGAACATGATATTATCACATTAAATTATGAAATGTGTCTAAAATTATATTTATTTCTTTTCAAACAAATACATAAAAACTATTTGAATTGAGAAATTGTATTTTTAAACATATAAGGACTTTACAAAAAAATATATCTTTCCTTATCAATAAGTTTTATTTATATAGAACCATTGTAAAAACTATTTGAAAATTAGTTATTACTAATAATATTACAATGTTAAGCATCAAAGTTATAAATATTTTTTAAAATAATTATTATAATAAAATGGGATTTCCTAGAGACTCAGTGTTGTATGTTACGTATGCCAAGTCGGTGTTGTGTTTAGTGTACACCAATTCAGTGTTGTATAAAACATATTCCAAGTCAGTTTTCAGTATAACGTACATTAGTTCGGTGTTTCATGTAATGTACATTAGGTCATTATTACTTTTAATATATTCCAAGTTAGTTTTGTGTGTAAAATATGGCGAGTTAGTGTCATTTGAAAGAAATTTTTGACATAGTGCAATACAGGACATCAAATAAATAACTCATTCTAAATAATGGTACATAAAAACCAATGGTGTTAAATTCTAACCCCCGTAAAAATAATTCATCCCTCAAAAATTATTATTTAGGTAAATACAGATGATGATTCTTATGCTTCATCGTATCCTTAAGTTCCCATGTAGATTCCTCTAAAAGGTGATTTATATAAAAAACATTGATCAGGTGAGTGGTATTACTTCATAAAACATTTTTTGTATGGTCCATAATTTCAACTTATTATTCCTCATAAGATATTTGTTTCTACAGTGGTATGACCTATGAGTTCAGTACATGTGAAGGGTCAGGTATGTACAACCTCAATAGAGATACATGTAACACATCATGGACTTAAAGGATATTTCTATTATGTATCAATCAATAGGATATATCCCAATATGATCTAGAATTTCTGAAGGACCAATATAGCTACTTCTTAGTTTCCCTTTCTTCCCGAATCTCGTAACTTTATTCCAAGGATAGATTCATAGAAACACCTTTTCACCAACTTTAATTTCTAGATCACATTTTGGGTTAATATCATAACTTTTCTATAGACTTTGAGCTACCTTGATATGATTCTAAGTAGTTCTAATGTTCAAAACAATTTCTTCAGTGATATTAAGTCCAAATATCTTACTTTTATAAACATCATCCTATCATGTTGAAGCTCTGTATTTCTTACCATATAGGGCTTCATAAGGTTCCATATGAATGCATGGGTGAAATATGTTATTGTAGGAAAACTAAACTAGAGGAATCTAGGTTACCAACCACCTTTTATATCCATAGAATAATATCTCAATGTATCCTATATTGTTTTATGTTTTTCTTCAGATTGACCATCTATCTGTGGGTGATAAACAGTTCTAAAACTCGATTATATATCACGTTCCTGCAAAAGTATTCAGCAGAACATTGGGGTGAACCTCAGATCCGGATCTGATTGAATGGAATGTGTTACTCCATGAAAATTCCCCACTTCTTTAATGTATATCCTAGAAATCTGACCTATTTATAATTATTCTCTAATAGTGATGAAGTGTACTAACTTAGTACAGAAATTGATGACCACAAATATAGCATTATATGTTTTGGGCAGTCCAATGACAAAATCCATAGTGATGTTCTTCCATTTCCATTCTTGTAATGGTATTAGATGATACATCCCCATAAAAAAATTTCATTCATCCTTAGCTTGTGGGAATACAAAACACTAATATACAAACTCCACAATATCCCTATTCATGCCATTCTACAAAAATAATTTTTTCAAATCCCTACACATCTTCTTACTTATAGGATGAATAGATAATGACGTACTAGGAGATTTATCTAAAAAATCCTTCTATAAATATGATATGGAAGGAATATATACATGGTTCTAGAACCATATCATTCTATCATGGTCAAGGCTAATCTCAGGAACATTTCTAACTTTGTTTCACAGCTCAACATCTTTCTTTTGAGCCTCCTTAATCCTCACATGGATAGAGGGTTGAACATTTATTTGAGAAAGATAATATTTTATCCCATCCACCAGGATTTTTATGTCTATCCTTTGAATAAACAAAAATATTAGATCTTTTGTGATCCACATCATGGATAAGCTAGAGTGATCCTTATGACTCAAAGCATCGACCACATTTTTCGATTTCACAGTGTGGAAATGTATAGAAAATTCATAATCCTTAATCCAATATAAATAACTTCTCTAGACCATGTAAAACTCCTTCTATGTAAATATACATTTCATAAATTTATTATTGGTTTATATATCACAGTTTTTCTTATAAATACAATTATGTCGTATCATTAAATAAAAAATTTCCTATCCTAACTCCAAGTCATGAGTTGGGAAATATTTCTCACAAGTCTTCAACTTCCATGAGGCATAGGAATTATCCAAATTGTTTTATAAAAGAACACATACTAATACCTAGAGGGATTCATCTCTATATATTACAAACCCTTCTCCACTATAGGGTAATGTAATCATAGGTGCACCGAGTAACCCTGGTTTCAATTTCTTAAATTTTCCTCACATATTTCTGTGTTGAGGAACTTGACACCCTTATATGTTAAAATTGTTTTTTGATTAGACAGTCATGATAAATTATCAGCAAACCATTTATAATTTTCTACTAACCCAAGAAAAATATTTATCATAATCCTTGTGGTTGGTCTAGGAAAAAATTAAATAGCCTTCATCTTTGATGGATCTACTGTTATACCATCTATTGAGATTATGTGACCCAAAAATGAACTCTTTGGTATCCAAAATTCACATTTTTAAATTTTTCATATATTTTATTTTTTCCTTAGGCTCTTTAGTACAATTTTTATGTGATATTTATAATCTTCCTTTCTATTTGAAAAGATAATAATATTACCTATACAGATTACAAAAGATTGGCCTAATTATTATGTGAAGACTCTATTCAAAAAATACATGAATATTATAGGAATAGTAGTAAGACCAAAATGGTTCACTATATATTAATAGTGTTTGTAGCATGTATGGAATTTAATCTTAGGTATATCCTTTTAAAACTGGTTTTCATACTAAATTTTTATTTTAATTAAATATTAAAATAATAATATTTAGAAAATTATTTTTGAAAAATGGACTTCATTTTTGGTTTCTAAACATCTAAAAATGGATAGGGAGAATTTTTGGGTTTTTTCTGAAATACTTGAATTTTTTATGAATAGTAAAATACGATAAATTACAATAAATGCTAAATACTACATCATAGGTGATGTATGGATGATTTAAGATAATAATATCGAATAATACTTGATTATATTATTATATTTGATGATAATGCCCAATTATCCATAGTCTTGTCCTTAAATAATAAAGTAATACTTAAAATAATGGGAAAAAGCTCCGCTCCCTCAAAATAAATACCCCTCTCCTTACTTCTTTCCCACACACCTCTAAAGCCTTTTTCCTAGCCCAAATTCTACCCAAATATCCTCTCAAGATCCTTACCCACGTCCAATGCCTTCTGGTCTTACCAAAAGGCAAAAATCAAAGGCCTTAAGATGAATCTCAAAGAGGGGAGATCAAAGGGTAAGGATCCCCTTTCATTTTCAAGTGTTTCGTTTTCAATTTATTTCTTTTCTTATACCCTCTTCCCCTTAAAATAATCAAATGGATTGAGATCTCCAGAATGTTATATATTATATATTTTAATCATGTTTATGGAAAAAAATTCAAGAATCATGCTTCTCTTATCCCTCGCGTTCTAAAATTAAAACATCGTCCGTGATCGACATCGTGGATAATGTGTTTTCAATTTCTTTTATCATCATTGTTTCTGGTCATGAAACCATTTATGTTATGGTTTAACCAGATTATTATATATTTTATATATCCTATTTATGGGTATGGAATCCTTATACACTCATGATATCAAATAATAATACAAAACAAGTTAATTATAGGAAAAATTGCCAGAATTAATTCATGCGTTTATCATTAATGACTTATGTCATGGTTCTCTTTCAATACAATTTAACAATATGAATTTTATAACCATGCAACCTTATGGATTCTCACCAATGATATATAAAATAAATTCTGGATGACCAATTTCATCTTACTTTTTATTCGAACCGAAATACAAGTGAACTGATCATTAAAACCATGGAAACAAATGGAACCGAACCATGAAATTGAACCTTATAATCAATCAAAATGGGTATAAATGAACATAAAAAGGATATAATAAATATTTTACATGTATATAAGGTTCTAGAACTATTTATTAATAAACCTAATTTGACTATTCAGGTCATTGATATCAAGTGGAGAACACCAACTGACTTATGGTAAGGGATCCTCCACTTTTTACTCTTAATCAAGAATGTTCTCTATGCTATGCATTTTTGTGTAATACCAAGGGATGAGGTACATTTAAACACCTTACCTATACTTCCCTAATGTTTTTAAGTGATGAAAAACCCCTTAACTCTCTCATCAAGCCATCATAATTATACACGATACCATTCCAATAAACCATGATGGATTCTACACGAACTTCCTTTATTCCTTAGGGTTGCACTATCTTTCTTTTTGTTGTCATAGTTTCTTTTATGTAGAACTTAAAAATTCAATTTATATGCTCTAATATCATGTTCCACGATCCATATTTCATTTTTTTTCGTGGATATACATTCTTTTATGTGAATCTCTCTTCTCTACTATTTTAAAAAGCCCTACAGTATTTTCCTTAAAACCGCACAACAATGTTTTAATGATAATGTTTCTAAAATATATTTCTCATATGTTTTCACTTATATTTGACACTAATTACCATGATATACTCCTATTTTACCCTATGAACTTCCATGTATTTTCTAATTCTTTCCATACATGGACAATTTCATGATGCGTCCATTGGTTATGATTGATTTCAGGATTGTGGTACCCAATTCTTTTCATAGGTACCCTTATGTTTGTGTATGGTTGATTATGTATGATTGTATTTGGTAATAATATTTATGTGCCAAGAATATTCATGAATTTGTTTATATGGGTGCACCCATATAGTGCTCCAATGTATTGGGTAAGGTTAAGTCTCATGAGATGCGATGTGAAGCGGGATTGGCGATTAGCCTTGACCCATACTAAAATGGGAAACGAGATTGGCGGTTATCCTTGACCCGTACTAAATAAATGCTTTCTGATTCTACCGCATTTATATGAATTCATTTTTATAAGATCCCATGCTTATATTAAATGATTTTATAAGTCTCATGCTTTGGATATCATTATGTCATCCTTCCTAACTCATGTGCTTGAAATGTATCCTTATGGTCAATCCCTTATTGGGCTTTTTAGCTCATCCCTTTGTTCATGTGGTCCCGAGGGTATCCTATGAATATTTAAGGGATCAAATTAAGTTAGGAGATCATTATGGAGATTGAATAAAGAATATTTTTTATCCCCACGTTTTGTGTTATATATACCTAGTCTTCCAAGACACTAGACTTTACGATCCTTGGCTTGTACTCTGATGATGAATTTTGTTTAAAATAATGAAATGTTATATGTAAAAGGCTTGGGTCATTATATTTGGTATCCGAGGATAGTCTGGTTATTTTTGGAGATTAGGAATAAAGAACCTTAGTGAGAACCTTAAGGATGAGACTAAGTATAAGAAAACAGTCCTAAATTTTGGTGAGTATTGAGTAAGTGGTTTATCAAGAAAATACATCCCTATATGGATATGAGCAGGTAGAGGTGGATCTAGCACAGATGTATCTAGCGGTATAACCCGAAAACACCGCTTTGAGCTAGAATCGAATGGGAACTGGTGCACGATAATGGGCCATGCTACACTCTTGGTTACGATACTCCTGAGGGATATGCATTGGTAGATTCACGAGCTTAGAAAAAACCGTTATTAAGGGACACAAAGAAGCCCATAAAAATATAAGTTAAGAAATAGATTGAGGATAACCTAGATATAAACCTAAGTAATCACAATTCAGGATATATTTCTTCTTTATAAGTTGATACTTTTATGTTAAAAGTTTATTTTTATGATCAATAGCTATGTATTCAAGGCCTCTAATTATACATTATTTTTCTTAGTTAATGGTGGGAAATAGAAGAATCCGTTCCAACAACCAATGTGATAGGAAATGTGAAAATTTCCCTAACAATGTGCCTAATATGACAGGAGTGGGTGCTCAAAACGTCATGACAGTACTTGCTCAGCTGGCTCGAGTTATGAATAATAACATGAATCAGGCGGAACTCCCTCCTCCTCTAAAGAAAGAGCAAGTTGCTGTAGAATCCTTCATGCGGAAAAGGCCTCCCATCTTTAGTGGGTCTTCTGATCCCCTCCTCACAGAACAATGGATTAACTCCATTTAAAATATATTCTCTATTCTGTAGTGCTCGGAAGAAGAGAATTTTGTACTGGCGGTCTATCATTTTGATGGGGAATCTGATCAGTAGTGGACACTGATCAGGAATACAAAGTCCCAAGAAGAAATTAATTCCATTGATTGGGAGGAATTCAAGAGGATGTTTTTCAATAAATATTTTCCTTGAACACTTCATCTCAAGATGGAAAGAGAGTTCCTCAAACTCAGGCAGAAGGAAGATGATTCCATCGGGGCATATAAAGCAAACTTTACATGGATTGTAAGGTACGCCTATGGATTTTTCTTGAACACCTAATGCAAGGTGGATTGCTTCTTTAGTGGACTAAAACCAAGTCTACGAAAAGTGTTATCAATTTGAGACTTTGACTGTTATGAGGATATTGTCCTTTCTACCCTCAAGGTGGAAATAGAGATTGGAGACTCTCAATGGTCTCATGGGCCATGTGAAATGAAGCGGAAAATTGATAACAACATGGGTGGTTCATCAAACAAATCCTATGATGGAAAGAAGCCTCAGTTTTCCCATTCCCAAAATTGTGGGAAGAAGCATCCTGGCGACTTTCTCAAGGGAACCAAGAATTGCTTCAAATGCAGAAAGTTTGGTCATCTTTCCAAGAATTGCTGAAGGGATATGAAAAATCCTGCTAATGTTGAAGAAGAAAGGAAGGTTCAGAACAACACTCAGCCTGTAGTGGAGTGTTTCAAGTACAAGAGCTTGGGAATTATGCAAACAATTTCCCAAAGCTGAGGGTTGTTGGAGGCAATCAACAACAACCTCCAATGCAACAAGGAAGGGCTTATTCTCTCACTACTGCTAAGGTGGAGCCGGACAACAATGTGGTGACAGGTACGCAAGATATTCATTCAAGAATAACAGATTTACTATTTGATTCGGGTTCTACGCATTCTTTAATATCTTGGAAGTTTAGTAGAACTATTCAAACACCACCTCAAAATTTGGATGAAAAATTATCTGTGAAAATAGAAAATGGGGTGATCACCGCATCCATGGTTTATATCGCCTCCCCAGTTAGTGTTTGTGAACTGAACCTCCTAAAAAATCTAATCATACTTCCTCTTGTGGAGTTTGACGCAATCTTGGGCATGGATTGGATATCTTTGTACAAAGCCAACATTGAATGTGAGGGAAGGGAAATCACTTTTTACATCCCAAAGCATCCTAAGATTATTTACAAATTTAAGGAGGAACATGATTCTCTTTTAGAATCTTCATCTCAAGTGTGGATATTGTTACCATATAAGCAAGCATATCTAGCTCAAATGATTGAGACAAAGGAGAGAATCACACTTGAAGACATGCCCATCGTGAGGGATTAAACTGACGTATTCCCTGAAGAGTTTCTTGGTCTTCCTTTGAAACAAGTGGTTGAGTTCTTTATTTAACATATCCATGGATCTCTACCTATCTCAAAGACACCTTACAGAATGGCCACCATAGAGCTGAATGAGCTGAAGAAGTAGTTACCCGAGAATATAGAGAATGGTTTTATATGCCCAAGTGCTTCACCGTGGGGTGCTCCAGTCCTCTTCGTCAAGAAGAAGGATGGATCAATGAGCATTTTCATTAATTATCAAGGGCTCAATAAAATCACGATAAAGAACAATTATCCCCTTCCACGGATAGACGACTTATTTGATCAGCTATGTGGGGCCAGCTATTTATCTAAGGTGGACCTTCGGTCAGGATATCACTAAATAATGATGGGGAAAAAAGATATACCCAAGACTGCCTTTTGAACAAGGTATGGACACTATGAGTTCATAGTGATGCCCTTCGGACTCACTAATGATCCACCAATTTTCTTGGATTTAATGAATAGAGTCTTTAGAGATTACCTTGGAAAATTTGTGGTAGTGTTAATTGATGATATTCTAATATAATCCAATAGAAAGGGGGAACAAGAAGAGCATTTAAAAACCTTGGTAAATACTTTGCGAATAGAGAAGTTGTATGCAAAGTACAGTAAATGTGAGTTCTAGATGGATGAAGTATCATTCTTAGGGCACGTTATCACTAGAAAAGGGATATCTGTGGACCCTACCAAGACAAATTCAATTGAAGAGTGGCCGAGGACATCTTATGTAATAGAGATCCATAGCTTTTTGGGTCTAGCAGGGTATTATCGATGATTTGTGAAGAACTTTTCATGATTGAAAAACACGATGACCAAGCTAACATGGAAGGGGTAAAAGTTTGTCTGGACCAAAGAATGTGAGGTAATATTGAAGGAGCTAAAGAGAAGGCTGATCACTGCACCTGTACTCACATT
Organism: Viscum album; assembly: GCA_963277665.1. Taxonomy (NCBI): domain Eukaryota; kingdom Viridiplantae; phylum Streptophyta; class Magnoliopsida; order Santalales; family Viscaceae; genus Viscum; species Viscum album. Next base: position 674,928,311 of record OY728147.1, read on the forward strand.
ACCAAAAAGTGGAGAAAGTTTTGTGATATACAATGATTCTTCAAAGAAAGGCTTGGGTTGTATACTCATGAAAAATGATAATGTGATAGCCTATGCCTCACGAAAGTTGAAGATCCATGAAAAGAACTACGTGGCACATGATCTAGAGTTGGCGGCCGTGATTTTTTCCTAGAAAATATGGTGGCACTACCTTTATGGTGAGAAGTGTGATATATACACCGACCAAAAATCCTAATTTATATATTCACACAAAATAAGCTGAACATGCATCAAAGGATATGGTTAGAGCTAATCAAGGATTACAATTACTCTATTCAGTACCATCCTGGAAAGGCGAACAAGGTAGATGATGCTCTAAGAAGAAATGAACCTGCTACTCTATCCATGCCATGGATTGAGAAAGACCATATCTTCTTGGATAGGAAAAGGACGGATTTATAAATTTTAAGGGCAGGGGATACATCATACATTTCACAAATGATTGCGCAACCATCCATCCATGAGAAGATTAAGGAAGCACAAAGGGATGATGTGGAGTTACAAAAGAAGGTCAATGCAGTAACAGAAGGGAATTTTCAAGAGTTCCATATCAATGATGATGGTGTGATTTGGTTTGGAACATGTCTTTGTGTGCCTTCATCACCTGAGATAAAGAAAGAGCTATTGGAAAATGCACATAGCTCAACATTCTCTATCCATCCTGGAAGTACCAAGATGTATCGTGATCTCCATGAACATTTCTGGTGGTAAAAAATGAATAAGGATATTGCGGAATATATTTCAAGGTGCTTGGTATGTCATCAAGTTAAATCAGAGCGACAAAAGTCTAAAGGGAAGATGAAACCATTGCCTATACCCATGTGGGAATGGGAGAATGTCACAATGGACTTTGTCACAGGTCTCCTAAAGACTTCGTAGGGAAATAATGCGATATGGGTTGTGGTTGACTGACTCACCAAGACTGCCCATTTTATTGCTATTCGGGAATAACTCTCACTCGAAAAACTTGAAAAAATGTATGTGAAAGATGTGGTGAGACTGCATGTCATTCCACTATAAAATTGTCTCTGATCGTGATCCAAGGTTCACTTCTAAATTCTGGAAGAGTCTTCAACATGATTTGGGTACTGAATTAAATTTCTACACGACATATCACCCACAATCTAATGGCCAATCTGAAAGGACTATTCAGGCGCTTGAAGATATGTTGAAAGACTGCTCTCTAGAATTCAAAGGTGGATGGGATCAACATCTCTCATTGGTTGAGTTCTCATAAAACAATAGCTTCCACTCTAGTATTCAGATGGCTCTGTATGAAGCTCTGTATGTAAAGCGATGTAGAACTCCAACCTGTTGGGACGAAGTTAGAGAATGAAAGCTAATTAGAACATATCTTGTGCAAGAGATGACAGAGAATGTCCAAGTCATCTAGAAAAACATCAAAGCTGCTCAGAGTCGACAAAAGAGCTATGCTGACAACTGTCGAAGGGACTTGGAGTTCGACGTTGGGGATAATGTATTCCTTCGAATATCACCATGGAAGAGAGTCATGCGATTTGGTAAGAAAGGGAAGCTAAGACCAAGGTATATTGGCCCCTTTGAGGTCCTTGAACACATTAGAGTGGTGCCATATGGACTAGCACTCCAACCTAACCTATCTCAAGTACAAAATGTATTCCATGTATCCCTCTTGAAAAAGTATATATGAGACCCCTCACATGTACTCAATCCAGAGGTGGTACCATTGGAGAATGATCTTTCTTTTGAGGAACAACCAGTAAGGATCTTAGATCGTAGAGACAAAGTTCTACGAACTAAGACAATGAACCAGGTCAAAGTGTTATGGATAAACCAAAAGATTGAAGAAGCAACATGGGAACCAGAGGAGGCGATTAGGCAAAGTTACCATCATCTGTTCTAATGTGGAAAGTGAAATTTTCGAGGGAAAAATTTCGTAAGGGGGGAAGAATGTAACGACTCAATGTTTTTCAATGAAAGTTCCCTTCTCATAAGTATGTCATAAAATCACATGAAAACTCAACATAATGAACTACTATGTTCTATGTGACCTCTAAACATATGTTTGACACTTCTGTTCCTAGAATTTCGAAAATCTGGCATACACGGTTATAATCAGTAAGTTATTTGGAGTCCGATAAGGAAAACATAATTTTTGGTTAATAGTAACCTACCCTAATGAATAGTAACATACCCTTATGAATAGTGATATACCCTAGTGAATAGTAACATCACCTATGATAGTATAAAAATAATATTTATGCTTGATGTACAATATACCTATATTTAAGAATAAGTTAATGAATGTTTTAAAACTGGTTTTCATACTAAATTGTTATTTTAATTAGATATTAAAATAATAATATATAGAAAATTATTTTTGAAAAATGGACTTCATTTTTGGATTCTACACGTCGAAAAATGGATAGGGTGATTTTTTGGGATTTTTCGTGAAATACTTGAATTTTTGATGAATAGTAAAATACGATAAATAACAATAAATGCTAAATACTGCATCATAAGTGATGTATGGATGATTTAAGATGATAATATTGAATAATCATCTATTATTTTTGTATATTTGATAGTAATTCTCAATTATTCATAGTCTTGGCCTTAAATAATATACTAATACTTAAAATAATGGGAAAACCTCCCCTCCCTCACTATAAACACCCCATCTCCTTACCTCTTTCCCACACACATCTCAACCCTTGTTCCGTTCCCAAATTCTGACCAAGTATCCTTACAAGCTCATTATCCACGTCCAAGGCCTTCTGTTATTACCAAATGCACAAAATCAAAGGCCTTAATTGGAATCACAAAGAGGGGAGATCAAAGGGTAAGGATCCCCTTTCATTTTCAAGTGTTTTGTTTTCAATTTCCTTCTTTTATTATACCCTCTTCCGCTTTACATACCCAAAAGGAATTAGAGATATATAATATATAATATTATAGATTTTAATCATGTTTATGTAAAACAATTCAAGCATCATGCTTCTTCTCCTCTCCCTCGCGTTCTAAAATTAAAACATCGTCCGTGATCGACATGGTGGATAATGTGTTTTAAATTTATTTTATCATCTTTGTTTTTGGTCATGAAACCATTAATGTTATGGTTTAACCAGATTATTATATATGTTATATATCATATTTATGGTTATGTAATCCTTATACACTCATGATATCAAATAATAATACAAAACAAGTTAATTATGGTTAAAATTGCTAAAATTAATTCAAGTGTTTATCATTAATGACTTATGTCATGGTTCTCTTTCACTCCAATTTAACCAAATGAATGTTTTAACCATGTAACATAATTGATGCTCACCAATGCTATATAACATCAATTATTGATGACCACTTTCATCTTACTTTTTATCCGAACCTAAATACAAGTGAACTGATCATTAAAACAAAGGAAACAAATAGACCTGAACCATGAAATTGAACCTTATAATCAATAAAAATTGGGTCTAACTAAACATAAAAAGGATATAATAAATATTTTACATGTATATAAGGTTATGGACCAATTGATTAAAAATCCTAATTTGACTATTCAGATCATTAATATCAAGTGGAGAACACCAATGGACATAAGGTAACAGATTCTCCCCTTTTTACTCTTAATCAAGAATATTCTCTCTACTATGCCTTTTTTTGTAATACCGTGTGATGGGGTACATTTATACACCTTCCCCATACTTCCCAAATGATTTATAAGTGTTGAGAAACCCCTTATCTCTCTCATCAATCCCTCTTAATTATACACAATACCATGCCAATAAACCACGATAGATTCTACCCGAACATCCTTTATTCTTTCGGGTTGCTCTATCTTTCTTTTTGTTGACATATTTTCTATTATGTAGAACTTAAAAATTATGCTTATATGATCCAATATCAAGTTCCAAGATCCATATCTCATTTTGTTTCGTGGATATACATGCTTTTAAGTGAATCTCTCTTCTTTACTATTTTAAAAAGCTCTATAGTATTTTCCTTAAAACTGCCCAAAATTGTTTTAATGGTAATGTTTCTAAAATTCATTTCTCATATGTTATGACTTATTTTTGAGACCACTTAACATGATATATGCATATTTTACCCTATGAACTTCCATGTATTTTCTAATTCATTCCTTACACGGACAATTTCATGATGCGCCCATTGGTTATTATTGATGTCATGATTGTGGTACCCAATTCTTTTCATGGGTACCCTTATGTTTGTGTATGGTTGATTATGTATGATTGTATATGTGGTAAGAGTATTTATGTGCTAATAATAGTCATGAATATGATGATATGGGTGCACCCGGATAGCGCTCCAATGCATTGGGTAAGGTTATGTCTCATGAGATGCGATGTGAAGCGGATTGGTGGTTAGCCTTGACCCGTACTGAAATGGGAAACGGGATTGGCGGTTAGCCTTGACCTATAATAAATAAATTCTTTATGATCATGCCACTTTTATATGATTCCATGTTTATATTATCCCATGATTATATTAAATTATTTTATAAGTTTCATTCTTTGGATATCATTATGTCATGCCTCCTAACTCATGTGCTTGAAATGTATCCTTATGTTAATCCCCTTACTTGTATTTTTAGCTCATCCCTTTGTTCATGTGTTCCCTAGGGTACCGTATGAAGATGTAAGGGATCATAGGAAGTTAGGAGCACATTATGGAGATTAAATAATGAAGTGTTTTTTTAGCCCCATGTTTTGTGTTATATGTATCTAGTCTTCCAAGACACTAGACTTAACGATCCTTGGCTTGTACTCTGATGATGAATTATGTTAAAAATCATGAAATGTTATATGTAAAAGGCTCAAGTCACTATAAATAAATTGGATATAACCTCCACATGATGTTCTTACATACCGTCACATTGATGAAGTATCATATAAGGGTTTGAAATATCAAATTTAACTTCCCTTTCAGGATAATTGATGTGGGATTAATGAAGAGAAAGATAATCTATGCCTAAGAATGTCAAATTTAATCAAATGAAGTATGGAAAGATAAAAAAAGAAGGATATTACCGCAAACTTCAACCATATAGGAATCATATACATTCGATATAATCATCATACCAATTGGTTCATACACTACAAATTCCACATCTAATTATTTTTGTGGAATTATAACCCCCTTAGAATAATATTTAGATTTAAAAGTGTGGGTAGATCTCAAATTTTATAATACATTAGTAGTTATAGAGTGGATATTAAGTGTACCTTTCACCACAATGTTATTTCACCCTTTTTCATAAATATTGATTTCATGATATTTCTCCTTATCCCTCTACTTAAGAATTTGATTGTATGGTTCATTGTCATAAGACCTTGGGGTTGGGCACGAGTTAGCACAATTCCCATTCTCCTTACACTTAAATCACTGTAGTGTATGATGTGTATTCTATTTATATTTTCCTCTATTTTCATCATTTTGGAACTTCTTCCCATTATTATGCTAATAAATTTCCCTATTTCATTTTCTTTAACACTTAAAATACTTCCACAATATAATTACCTCCTTGCCTCTTTCCACACATAGATCATAAAGAAAGGATCATCTTCTTTCACTTCATTATTCTAAAATTTTCTTTTGAACTCCATATTCATTTTATGGTTGAAACCATGAGATTGATATGTAACTCCAAACTCCATTTCATCGTTGATTTCACAATGTACAATCCCTTATTAGCTACTAAATTGTTTTATTTTTAATGCTCTTATGATATTTGGCATTAAGCCGCTGAAGAATCTATCATCATTAAATTCAAGATGGATGATAATTCTAGATGAATAAATCACAAGACTTGTGAAATTATCCTCATTGGTACTGATGGATTCATCATCCTTCTTCATAATATCATGGAACTCATTTTCCATATTGTTATGAAGAACATCTGGAATGTAATTATTGAAGAATAAGTTCTTAAACTCATCCCAATTTAGGGATTTAACATCATATTGATTCTCATATTCCGGATCATATTCAACCATTGGTTGGATTCACCTTTTAAGCAATAAAAATATAAAATTAATTTCTCGGGATTTGAACACTAGATAACGAAGAATATCTTTTCAGTGGTATTGATACAACATTTAGAATCAAGTGGATCAGAAGTCTTGCTAAAAGAAGTCTAGTTTTCCACATGAATGACTCAATAAAAATGTTTTTCCATATGTTTCTTGTTAGGAAGTCCTCCATTATTAATTTATTGAAAAATTTGTGTGATCATATAAATGAGGTTTTACATTCTTACTCCCATAGAATTCAGTTTCTTAGGATCACTATGATTTTATTGTACATCATATACGCCATTAATTTTGTTCCTTCGGGTTCTATCCACTGAATAAAACCAGTAGCATAGAGTAAGAAACAATTATCATAATGAGGAACCACATAATCATAAAAATACATTTATATGATGTCTAAATTATGATAATTTTGGTTATATAAGGAAAATTAAGTTTACCCTAATTTATTCATCTCTAACTTCTGTTTAAATCATTCATGATGGTTTATGAAGAGTTTGTGAATTAACTAAGAATTTCCCCCCGGGAGTATCAAATTAGGTTTGCAGGAAGCCCTGTAGTTGTGTACCAGATTATACCGAGACAATCCCAAAGCATCATGTTGGTGTTTTCACCCATATATATATATATATATATATATATATTTGGGCCCGAACCACATCCACTCGTAGTATCCAAACAGGGATATATTTCAAGGAAACCACTCACTCTATCATTATCCCTAATTCCCATATATTTTCCAATAATTTTCTTTATCCATATAATTATCCTCACACATGTCCTTAGAGATCTCAGAAAGGGTTTCTCATTCTATTTTTCAATCGTTTACTAAAACTTTTTTCTAATACTAACAATAGTGACCCAAAATCAGCATACATTAACATTACATAACTCTTGATAAATACTAAAAACATTATACAAATGGATTACCAAATACTATACTAGTATAGTGCCTTTGGAAACAAGGAATTAGACAAATTGGTACATAAGTGAGATACATAAGCTCCCACTAGGTTCTTCATGACTAGAACCCTTCATAAACACATCAACCATAATACATATCTTCATAACCGGGGGAAGGAAACATAAAAAGGGTTGATCTCCTATGCTCAGTTAGGCTAAACAAGGGAGAGATATTAGAATAAACATTATCATATCTGTTAGAGAATTTGATCATAACATTAGAAGGTTATATCATACAAATTCTAAGATTAGAAACATGAATCATGGAATAAAACATGGTAGTTCATAAGAAATGAATCATAAAGAAATAAATAACATAATCCATGAAATAATATCATGGGAATAAGAAATGAAATTTTTTATTACATAATCTTGTGATATCATTCCCTATAAGTCAAGATTAATAGATAGAATTTTTAAGGAAACATCATGGGAAATGCACCTACTTGATGGGATATACCACTATCCCCAACCATAGTTCATTCCATGTGTGAGATCAGGCTTTCCAATATTTCATCTTTACAGCCACTACACCTACTTGGATGGACACACCACCATCCCTAGTCATAGTTCTTTCTATGTAAAGTATCAAGTTTCCTTATATTCACATAGTGGATATAGCCCATCAACACGATTCCTATTATTGTCACATGAGGAAAAAATCATTAACCAATGAATTTGGATGGAAATATAGGATTCACTACACCCATAATTAATACATTCAAACATATTCTACAGGATAAAAATACATTACTCATATCAAGGATCATAAAAATATATGGGTTCTATAAACATCAAATCCTAACTAATGCAATGATGTTGGTATAATAAACATTTCACCAAATAATAACCACTGTAAAATAGATAAGTTTCATAAAAATTTACTCAAAGAATAAATAGGTAAAATAAGTCAGTTCTAAAATCATATAACTTGTGTGAAGAGAAATGGGTGTCATAAGAATGATTCAATAGAAATATAAACCATTCAATAATGAATATGAATTTAACCTTTGGATCACAAACTAGAAGGGTATGGGTAATATAAATGTAAGTTATCTTTTATAGAAAATAAAAAAAGTATATTTTGAAAACATTTCTTAGGTAAGTATCAGTTCATCTTTAAAAGGATCTTTAAAAAATAAAACCTTTTGAAACCCATTTTATTGAAAATTAACTGGAAAAAATATAAATAAATATTTGAAAAAATATTGGAACAAAATCATAGGAAACACTAAAATATGGAATGAAATGTTTTTGAAAATAATTTTCCTTAGAAACATATAATGTAATATTGAAGACATTTTGAAAACCATTTCATTTAAAAAATAAGTATGAAAACATTTTTGGAAAAGAATTTCTTTGAAAATACAATGAAAACATATAAAGGATGATTGCAGACCATAAAACCCATTTTAAAATACCGTTTCCTTAAAAATTATATGAAAATACCATCTTATAGAACATTCTTGAAAACATGGTTCTTTAAATTCATGGCCTGTGTGTCAAGGAATGAAAATTGCGACAATACTACTTTTCCAATTTGGTAACTCATGAAGTATATACCGCATGGATGAGATATTTCATTAAATGGAAATGAAAATACTACTAAAATTCCTGATAAAAACCATGAAATATATCCATGGGATGTATAATAACCACACAAAAGAGAAGAGTGGTTAATAAGGGCTAAATCTCACAGAAATAAAAGTGAGACTAGAAATCCCCTTAACTAGTGTCTTGACTCTCTTCGTACTTATAGAATAAAAATGTATAATTTTTTTGGTTTATTATACATATTTTAATGTATTGTAATTTCTATATATAATACCATATATGGTTTGATTATTAATTCATATTAATTTAATTTCATCAATCCTATGTTATGGTCTAACTTTGGGTAATATCTGGTTTATTTTTGACATGTGTCATAATTTTATATATCTTTTATCATTATACTTATCTCATGATTCCAGAATGTATAAAATGATACAAATATATTTTATATTCTTAATTTTTTTATTGTAATAATCTGTAAAATATATAATTATTCAAATGAATACACCGTTCATGGAGACTGTAAGTTATACGTACTTATGAACGATTGTTTTCATTTATATTTTCCTATAGAAATAAAGATAGTAAGTGCGATATAATTATATATATATATATATCATTTTTCTAGTATAATTATTAAATCATATATATAATAATATCTTAATTTATCCATTATTAATACATTCCATGTAGTGTGTGAATGAATCACATCACTTTGAGGGGGCGGTAGTCTACACTTAATGAAAATTATCGTATTTTAAAAACTATAAAGTATAAGGACAGTCATCGTAAAATAATTAAATAATATTTCATTATTTTTAAATATAATATATATTCTATATAAATAGTTTTTCTATCATAATTCCCACCATGAGTGGCGGTAACGGAACAATGAAAAATCATTATTTTTTGAGGTGGTAGTTCTCCGTATACATACAAAGTATCTGTGTTACCCATTAGATGGAGGTGCATGTATGTGTCGGTCGAACCCATAGGATAAAAACAACTCATTATATTTATGATACCATATTTGTTGTATAATCAGGGAATAATTATTTTCAAGGGGTTTATAAATAAAATAAATCAAAGGAGATTTAGAGAAGACCTTACCTCTTAATCAGGTATCTTCTTTTGTTTAGAGCCCTAATGATTCCTTGGATTTATTTCTTACATAAGGGAGGCTTCAATAAAAAAGGGAGGGATATTGGAAACTTTATTGGGTAGACAATGTCTAAAACTTTATGGTTTTAGAGTTGTTAGGAATGGGGAGAGGTGGTGGTCATTTATAGGGAAGGGAAAAGACTCACTTGGTATTTTTCAGATCAAGTTATGTGTACCCTTGTTTTTACCTAATAAAAGTCATCCAAATACAAAAAAAACTCTAAAATAGAAGGTTAATGGGTTATTAATGTCCATCCAATGGGTTTTAGACATGTATCTAGGTTATTTGGGTCCTTATGATTAATGATTCCCCCTTGTTTAGATCAATTTTAACTTAATTGTTGTAATTTATTTTCATTACTTCCACTAATATTTTATTGTAAAAATATATTTTGAATTTATTATAAATTATAAATTATTCTGACTCAAAATATGGAATCCATCTTTCCAAATTCTAACTACATAATTTGAATATATTAATTTAAATTTATTCCCGGTGATTGGATGACACTACTTGTTTCTAATGTTATAAAGATCAAAAGTTTTCTAATTTTTATAACCAATTTTAATGTTGAATTGGTTCTATTAGCCTAAATTAGATTAACATATAATAATATTCCCTAATTAAAAATTTTAACCAATTAAAAATATAATTTAACCTTATAAATAAATAAGATTAATAATCAGTTTTCAATCAAATTTAGTTTTTCCACTATTTATCAAAATTATGATTCTAAAAAAAATATTAAAATCACACCATAAGATAAATTCAAAATTAGCAATTCAAAAATGATTTTTGTTTTATCAAATTAAATTTCTAAATGTCTATAGAATTAATTTTATTGATTTTCATAGAATTAAATAAAAAGTAGTTCATTTGAAAAAATAATATTTTTTAACATATAAGGACATTAAAAAATTATATACTTAGTTATCAATATCAATTATTTACATAAAACCAATGTAAAAAACATTTATTAATATTCATATTAATATATTTAATAGCTAGGTTATAATTTTTTAATTTACATAATTTTAATAATTGAATGGTGTTTCTTAGAGACTCAGTGTTTCTTGTTACATGTGCCAAGTCATTTTTGTGTGTAACATTTGCCATGTTTGTGTTTTGTGTAGTTTAAATTGAGTTTTTCTTGAGTTTTATATGTGTCAAGTCTTTATTTACTGTAATATACATCATGTTGGTGTTTTATGTAACATATGTTTAGTTGGAGTTGCGTGTAACATATGTTGAGTCAGCGCCATTTGAAAGGAATATTTGACTTATTGCAATGAAATACATCATTGAATGTTAATTCATTCTAAAAAAGTCTATAAACACTATTGGTGTAATAATATACCTTCATATACAGATATACTAGATAGAGTGTTGTTGGTTGAGATGGACCTAGCTAGCAAGTCAGGATTGTCGGGAGTTTCTTCTCCTCCTAGTTGAAATGAGTTTTTCGGTAAAGGGATCCTAAAGTTTGATGATTCTCATAGTGGTCCTCGACATTATGTTTTTTATAAACCTCCTGTAGTACATGGAATATAACCATTTATTATCTACCAGTGCAAAAATACTGGGCATTCAAAGTGGATTTTAACTAATGAACCAAAGGTAGGTGTCTCTTATGGACACTCCAGTCATATACAGAAGTTATTTCATGTTTCTTCCGCTCTTCATAGTTGAATTTGATTATCATCACCGGTTAAAACTATGTAGCAATCAGATGCATCACAAAAAATAGGGTTCCATCTATAAAAATCCAGAATGAAGCTTCTTCATTCTGTGGAAGCGTCTCTATAGGAAGAAGATTCATTTTACTGACTGTGAGAGGTGCCATTAATATAGTATTGTCATTGTCGAATGCTCTATTTGATATTGCATAATCCCATTCATTTATTTGAACATGTACTGTTAATCCTATAAATCTTTCTACGAATATTTTGTCTTATTTGATGGATATAACTACAACCCAGAAACAAAGAGAGAGAATGGGATTTTTTGTCTTCTTTGTGTTTCTCATTGTCTTATTATTATATTTCATGGAGCTTTCTAGTTATCTAATTTAATTCTATTGACATCATATTTTCGTTGGATTGGATAATACTCTATAAAGGCTAAATAGATTGTTATCATAGAAATGTATCCTTTACTAAACCTGATGGTGGATGTCATATCATTCAAGGATAATGGGATATGATGTTAGAAAGATATGAAATATATCATATAGAGTTGTATAAAGTGATATTTATTTTCACTTTTAATATGGAGAGGGAATCACTGAGTAGGGATCTGCCTCTAGTTTTGGTGGAGTTTCATGACGTGTTTCCTTATGAATTTTCTATGTGACAACTATTAAGGGAGGTAGGGATTTCTATTAATTTAGTTCCTTGTAATCAATCAATTTTTATTCCCTCTTATATATTAAAACTTGTATAAATGAAACTGTTTAAGACTCAGTTAGATATTCTTATAGGGAAAGGATTTATAAGCCCTATTATGTCACATTAGGCAGTGCATGTTCTCCTATAATGAATTCTGATGGTTCCATTCACCATTGCATTGATTACCAAAAACTAAATGGAATTGCAGTAAATAAAAAATATATGATTCCATGTATTGATGACCTATTAGATTAGTTGAAAAGGTTGAAGTGGTTCTCAATGACCGATATTTTACCAAGTTATCTTTAGTTGAAGAAAAATAATCTAATATTCGTAAAACCCTTTTGAAGTAGGTGAAATCATTAAAAGTACCTTATCAAAACTTTTGGTCTAACTGATGCTCTATCTGTTTTCCTGAATTTATTAAACAAGAAATTCCATGAGTATCTTGATACATTTTTTTCAGTATTTGTGAATGATATCCTTTTTTAATCTATGTCCAAGAGGATTATGTTTTTTATCTATGATATGTTCGAGAATTGTTGAGGAATCACGAACTTTATTCCTAGACATCAAAATGGGATTTCTAGATTTCAGAAGAGAACTTATTATGACATTTTGTTTCAAAACATGGTACCTCATTTGACACTAAAAATGTGAAGGCTATTATGAAATGGGAATAACCATGAAATGTTTTCAAGATTCTGAGCTTCTTGGGTTTGAATGGATATTATCATCACTTCATTTAAGACATATCAATGTTGAATTCCTTGATAACTTCTCTAAGTCATAAGGGTGTATTTTTTTTAGGATGATAAATTTTAGAATTCATTTGATGATCTAAAACGTGTTTTGACTAAAATGATAGTTTGACTCTCAAAGAGGTCGAGCGGGGCTATGCGGTCTTTTGTGAGGAATAGAGTTTAGTTTTCAAATGTGTTATTATACAGGGTTATAATATCATTGATTATGGTTCTCATAATCTTAGGATACATGATAGTAGTTATCCAACTAATGTCCTTGAACTCACAGCTATAATGAACACACTAAATATTTGGCAGTACTATATTTTTGGACCATTTTTTAGACCATAGATGCATGAATAATAACTTCTATAAAAAATATTTGAATCACCACTAGAATAATTGGTGGAATACCTATAATCTTTCAAATTTAAAATTGCTTATACCATGGTGAAATTTAATGTCATCACAGATTCTTTGAGTAGGATACTCTCGACCCAAGTGGTGAAAGAATCATTATAATAGTATAACTTGATGGGTGTCTCTGAAAATTTTCATATTGATGTCTAGGAATAATGGTATGAGGACTCCTTGGGAAATTTTTAGTTTACATATACTCTTATTGAGATTATCCTTTTGGATTACCATCTTGATGATAAGTTTCATTGAATTAGATACTCACTTTATAGTGGGGAGAATATACCTCCCTGGTCAATCCTGACCAAGGTAATTATATGATATCAGATCTTTTTAGTTGTGTTGTTATCAAGAAAGAAACGTTTTGATGGGGTATTTCAATAATTCCTAGATGTATATTCACCAAGGAACCTTGAAGATGTTATATGACATGTCGTGCAAATTTTGGTGTTCAAGTATGAGATGAGGCATTACTAAAATTTTCTCATTCTTATGTATTCTATCAGGTCATGATTGGGAACCCAAAACCTTTGGATTTACTTCAGCCACTTATAGTTCCAATTTGGAACTGCGATTATATATTTATGCAACTTTTTGTTATGTTTCTACATACCTTGAGAAAAACGAATGTGATATGTGTTTGATCGATTAACTGACTAAATCAGTTCACTTTATACACATTATTGATACAACCAAAGTTGATGAGGTTGGAAATATCTATGTGATAGAGATTTTTCATTTACATAGAGTTTGATTTTATGTAGTTTTTGATAGAGATCATTGGACCACTTCTTTCCTTTTGAGAGGCCTTCAAGAGGAATTGAGATCTCATGTTTGTTTAATAAAAACTTATTTTCCATAGTAGGATGGCCAAGCAGAATGAGCTATATTGATTCTTGAGGATATACTCTATGGTTGAATTCGTGACTATGGAAGAGCATGGTATTATTATTTGGTGCTTTATGAGTTTTCTTATAACAACAGTTACCTGTTCATGATGATAATGGATCCTTTTGCCGAATTTTATAGATATCCTTCTACATTTTCATTGTGTTTGTCGGATATTGGTGAAAGTTCCTTTGTTGGACCAATTGTGGATCAAGATACAACATCAATTATTCAATTGATTAATCAAATAATTTTGATGGAATGAAGTTGATATAAATCTTATGATGATCATCATTATAGAGAATTATAATATTTAGTTGGGGAAAAGGTGTTCTTGAATGTTTCCCCCCAGTGAGGTCATCGATGGATTAGGAGGAAAAGTATAATCGATCCTCATTTTGGGGGACATTTGATGTTTTTGAGCAGGTGGGGAAAGTTTATTACTATTTAACACTTCCACCAAAGTTGATGTTGATACATAAATTTTTCCATGTATCACAGCTCTAAATGTATCTATCTGATCCATCTCATATTCTAAACTAGTGTGATCCTAAGGTTGAACATGATTTGTACGTGAGTGAACGTCATGTCAGGATAGTTCATTCTGAAACCATGGTACTTTGTGGGAGGGTGATACCTTCTTTTTGTGTGATATATCATCCCAATTATGACTCATAAGAGATTTGGTATAGAGAGAAATTGATGAGAGAGCTGTTCCATAATCATTTTGAAGCGAATGATTCTAATTAGGCTATCTGGGGATAGAATGTTTCTATGGTGGTGAGGTTTTAACATACTATTACCAATTTCATGTATTCCTAAACCATTCGTTTTACATTTCATTTATTGACTTTTTTGGGTTTTTTCTGGTGAAAACGTTTTAAATTTTGAAATTTTTTGGGTTGTACATGGTTGGTGCATAGTATTCCCAAATCGTGTACCCAACTAGAGAATGCATTGTGAACCATGGCAGTGAGGTTTTTCACTATTAAAGAATGGATTGATAAGTTGTGCACCCAACTAGGAGAAACCATTCAACCCTTCTAAAAGGGGTTCATGACTAGGGAGCACGACTTGATCTAAAAATGCATCCCTTCTCAAAAAACCATGTGTATGGGGTTAATTAATCCAAAAATTAATTCTAAAACACATTAAACCCTCATTTAATGTTCCCAATTCAGCTAAATTGTCCCTTAATGTCTTCTTCTTTTATTATAGATACTAGGAGTAGTTTTTTCTTCTCTTCACCATCTTGTAAGTAGATCAATGATTGAAAAATAACATTCAATATCCTCTTGTTAGGTTTCCTCTCACCATTCTATTTCTATCATCCCATCTCTCTTTTATCCTACCTAGTGTTTGTGGGTGATCATGCTATTGGAAGATGTAATAAAACATTTTTCGTATCTTAGAACATGTTTTTACTCTTGGTTTCTAGTTTCCCACATTTTTCATTGGATTTTCCCTATTTAGGCTTAGTGTTTTGTGATCTAGAGATCCTAAGGATTATGGTTCCGTTTTGATTTTCCAATTTTATTATCCCTTAATTTCATAATTTAAATTCAATTTTTATATTTAAATTATATTTATTGTCATTTATTTCAATTATTGTAATAAAAACAAAATTACATTTAATTGGAGGATTTGGATTGGAAATTGGATTTTTGGAATGAAGTTAGGAAAATGAAAAAATCCATTGAATTTGGGTGTATTTTTGAAATTGATGGAATTATGTGAAATTAAAAATTTTGGATTTAAATTTTGAAATTTATTTGATGTAATTGATTTAAAAATGGTATATGGGAAAATGGAATGAAATTATTTCGATATAGATCAATTAGTTTTATATTGGAAAACCCGTGATTTGATAAAAAGTTTTGTTTAGGTTTTTAAATTTGAAATTGGAATATTTGAAATGGGGAATGAGATGAATTGAATTTTAAGCAGATTGTAATAAATTTCCCATCACTGTTTAATATTATGGAATAAGATGGAATTTGGTAGTTAGTGACTTATTCATATAGCACTATGATTTAAAACATTTCAAAACATAAATGCAGCACATCACTTTCTAATTGGGATGGTGATGAAGTCCTTATGACTATTGTTGAAGGGAAATGTTTACACACATATTTCTATGACACCTTATATGTTAAGGATTCCCATAGCGTGGGACAATCATACCTTTTGGGAGATAACCATGTTTCTCACATGTTTTTATTTGAAGTGAATATATTCCATTATTGAAAAATGATTAGCCTGACTTCTCAATTTTATAAACTTTTTTATCTGATAGGGTATTTCAATACATTTTTTAAATTATCTCCATCATTGAAATGTAATGCATGATTATTTAAATATAATTTTTAAATTCCATATTTGTTTATATAAAATTGAAATATTTATTTGGATATTTAAAAGTGTCTTATTGTTATGAAATCATTGGTGAGACCCTACTAGGATTTTATCTCACACCCTACATGTATCTTTGGGTGGTTTCAAATTATTTCATTCCATATTCAAGATGGGGAAACTAACCTCTTGGTTGTAGTTCTAGTTATTGACCTTTGGGATTGGAGAGTTGATTTTGTTGGGACATGGGTTGTTCTTTCATTTGTCTAGTACGTTGTTATAGTATGATGGGTGTCTATACTTGTTTGAATTATAGTACAGTTTACCCTATGGAATTACTTTTATGTGAAAAATGACTTTTTATTTATTTATTCCATAATGATTATGGAAAATTCATTCCCATATTCATTTTTGTATGATTATTGGTGCTAGTCTCCAACTCATGGGTATTCTGAATTCCCTTCAATCTATGTCTATTCTAGCTCGGTTATTTTATTATTGAGAATGTTGGGCTGGATCATAATAATATTTATCATAAAAGTCATTGTATCAAGATATTCAATTCACACAATACACCTATGGATTTATATGAATGGATTATAATTAAAGTATATATAATAATATTTTAAAATAAAAAAATTATAAATAATATAATATTTATATTTTTAATTATTTCTATAGTTCTTAAAACAAATGAATGTTTATAAATGGATTCATAATATCTAGATGTGAACTGTTCGTCTATGTATCCTTAATATACTAAATGCACTAAACCTAGTCAATCATCTTTCTAAAAACGTATAAAATCAGATGAATATGATGGGGTAAAGGTAGTTATAAATGTCAAGTAATGTAATTAACTATACAAGATAAGGGAATGGGAGGATAGAGAGGTGTTTGGCATGTGGTTCCCTTGACCCTCACTCTCGGGTTTTCTACTAAAAAAACATTAATAATGAACTGATTTTTATATAAACTGAGATGAACCAAGCTAATTTTTTTTTCACATCATTTTTATAATTATAACACTATATATCACAAATAAAAACATAATAATAAAAATAGTAGGTTTACTGTCTTAGAGGATAAGTTGATTAAGAAAATATTTTATAATACTGAGGAACAATTCTTTATAATTGAACCATATTGGACTCCCAAATAGACATCTTGTTTTTCAAACTCGTCTTGATAATGTAGTGAATAGAAACATATGAAATGGAAATCCTCAAACACTTAGTAATGGAAAAAATATCAATATTTCATCAAGGGTAAGATCATAATAAATTATAAAACATGATCCATGGAGAAATATAAAATTAACATGATTATATAACAAATGGTTCCATAGGGTGATGGAATCGAGCCTTGAAAGATCGACTCAATTTGTGATCCTGAGAGCGGGATGTTGGTGTTTATTGCATGTGAGGAACCAAGATAGATACGAGGGGCTCTTATCCACTATTATGTACATCATTGTGCAGAAAATGATCCTTATGGATGCTTTGTTGACGCACATAGGAAACTGGTTGGAGGCCCCATCTTTGAGGCCTCTTCACTCCATCTCAATGCTGGCCATTACTACTACACCCCATAATCAGGGCTACTAAATTAAATGGATTCCCCCAAATAATAGTCTCAAATTTAATACTGATGGGTCATGTATATTGGGTGAAAAGCATAGAGAAGGGGTGGTTCAGGATGTTGGGGGATGTTTTCTCCTTGCATTTATAACTCATTATGGATGTGGCACATCACTTTAAGAGGAGGTGAATGAAGCCCTAACTGGACTAACTCTTTGTCATCAGCGGAATATGGAGCTCACACTGGTTGAAACTGAGTCGATGATACTTCATGACTCCTTTAATGGAAAAGGATCCACTCCTTGTTCTATTGTGAATATCATCATGAAATATAAAGATCTTCTTTATATGCGTATCAAGGTCAGACACACATGGAGAGAGGGTAACAAGGTTGAAGATCACCTGGCTTCGATGTTAGATCATCGATCCAATGTCACTTTTCTACCTAAGATTACACTTCTTAAACATGAAGGGGTCAATTTCATTTGAGGGGATGCTCCAGGTCTTCAATACTTTTGGCCTCCATATGGAGGGATGGGATTGGTCTGGTGGTTCTGTTGTTTACTCTTGTTACCCTATTTTTAATCTTGAATAATTTAATATGATGATGGTGATGATGAAATATTGTCACAAATGAAAAAAATCCTGAAAAAACTGTGCATAAAAAATATGATAAATGGTGAATAATCATAGGCATTTAATATAGAAATATAGGGAAAATAATCTCAAAAAATAATTACATAGTGGATTAAAAATCACTTCCAATTTCTCATAGTGTATTTGATATTAATTCATATTTCTTATATTAAATTATAAATATATACTATTTAACATAGTGGATTAGGAATTACATCATATTTCCCATAGTGGATCAGGAATAACATTTTGTTTCCCATAATTGATGAAGCATTACTTCATATCTTTTATTATGGATCAGGCATAAGTTCAAATTTTTATTAGTGGATCATACATCCTTACTCACGTATAATTATTATCTAATGAGATATAAATCATTAACCAATGCATTGGAGGGTGATAAAACCCCCCACCCCATCAATAAAACATTCGATACAACTGTTTTCCAAGGGAACATCAAAACATTCATATTTAAATCATCACATAATTAACCCATACAAAATATATTGGTTTCATGAAAAAATACATAGATATTATAAAAAAATATCAATATAATTAAGGTTAATGGGGCTATAAAACTTATCCACAATGTAACATAAGGGGAGTTAAGGAAGTTGACATAGATGAAAAATTCTGTTTTTGTATCATTCAGTAAATCACATTGCAAAATATGAACAAATACCCCAAATCATTTAAAAAATAGTTAGAATTAGGATTATTTTTTTAAAAAAATTAATTATGGAAAAAATATTAATCAAATGGGATGTATATTGAAGTAAAATAATGTTTCCACACAAAAAACCCTTAAAAGATATTAGAAACCATTTCTACCATAATTATAAAATGATAAAGTTATAAGTCACATAAAATTTCTATTTTAAAAAATATTAAGAGAGAACATTGGAAAAATTATAATTTTAGAATAGAAACCTTCAATAAGGTATCCTTAAAAATACATAAGGATTATCAAAAATAATTGTAGAGTGGAAGATAAAATAATTGAAAATTGAACGATAGCTTTTTAACTATATTAAAATACATTTTTTGAAATCCTAAATCTTAAAATGGGTGATTAAACATACTTTTTAAAACATTAGAAATAAAATTTGAAGGTCACATTATATAAAAAATAATTATATATCCAAATATGATGGAGATCATTGGTGAGAATTCAAAATATGGACACTGAAGTAAATTCATTTTTAAACAGAATGAAAATTATTCTTAACAATGTAATATTATTATAGGGATGAAATTAATCAGGGTGGAACATTTGAATTTATATCATTATTAATGTAGGTGGTCATACCAGCCCAAAAAAGAACATGCTATAACATATGGGTGTATATGGTTAAATAAGTGATTCCATTTTCATAACATCATAATTACGAAATAATAATGATATTATTTATAATTTTTTATAAGTTTAATTAGGTTATAAGATAATTGGATGCATAATAAAGTACTAGAGTAAAAAACTAAATATGATAAATTCGTGGAGTTTGGATTTCACATGTACGCATGAACGCCAAATTCATTTTCCAAATATTTGTAGGAATATAGGGAATGGTTAATGATTTCATAATATTAATAATTTTATAAAATAATAATAATCCATTATAAAAATTACAACCATCCATCTATGGTGGTGAAGAAAAATCAAACATGCCACTTATCGATCGATATTATTCACATACATAAGATGACATATTCATTTTTAAATGATTTAAATGAATGTATAAATTGCATATTACATTAGTATAATAATGTTTCATAATATTTTTAATACTTATTTTATTTTACTTTCATATATATAAATGGTTTTAGTTAGATGTATAATACAAGAAAGGAAAAGGAAATAAATAGTAATTGAAAATGATACCATAATCCTTAGAAGATCAAAAATATGAAAGGATTAAGGCTTTCATAAATTGTATTATGAGAAAAGTAAAACCTATTGTAAATATATAGAAGTGTTTTTTTGTAATTTGGGTACAGTTTTTTCTAATGAATTAGGCTTGGGGTGTGACTAGATGTTTGGTGGTGATGACTCCATTTACAAGGGAGTGGAGTAGCATTTTTGTAATACACAAAAGTTAAAGACAATATTCAAAGGTCAAATGGATCAAATAATAAAAAATAATTGAGTAGGTGATGGTTAAAATAGATCAAATGTGAAAAAACAAAATATTTTTTAATATGCGTTTAAGTATCACACAATTTTAAGATTTTTTTTAATGGTATCTAATTCTTACATACGTAATTCACTTTTAATACATAAAAATAAAATGAATAATATTAAATGAATTGTAAATTATTATTCCAAATATGATAAAGAATCAATTTAATTATATTATTTATAAAAAATAACTTTAATATGATCATAGATAATGAGTAAATTAGTTATAAAAATTGTATTTTTATTTTTATAATTTATTATTATTATAAAATTATCAATGTTATAGATTTATATGTCATTAATCAGATTATTATTAAAATATAATATTTATGTGACATTCATATTAATAAAAAATATAATTCCACCTTGTAAAAACATAATGATGTGAAAATAAGGGAAATTATTTTTTTATTAGAAAAAATGATTACTTATGTTTCAAAATGATATACATGAGTTTTATAAATTGAAAAATAGATTTTTTAATTAGATCTTTTTAATCTATAAAAACATTTATTTACATGACAAAAAAATTATATAAGTTCTAATTCATTATTTGATCAATATCAATTAAAAAACCCTATATTTTAATAAAAACATTATTTTCACTATTAACGTAAATTTTTTTTCATAAATATCATAATAAAATACAGTAAAATAATTTTTAATATGTGATTTCAAAAAAAATCATTATATAATATTCAATTTCTAAATTTAATAAATCAATATTTTAAATATGTATCCCATAAATGTATGTAATGTTTTTTGAGTAATATCTTTTTATTTACTATGGGTTTTATTATTATTATTATTTTCAAAATAATAGCCATCTAATATGTCGTAGCTCATTCTAGTTCGGTGTTGCATGTGGAGAAAGATATAAATAATCGTATTGAGTTAATGGGAAAAATATAATAAAAGATCGTACGGTGTTACATGGTATGTTTGTTGGGTCAACTATTTAAGATAGGGAAGAAAAAAATATATATTTAAACAATCATGGTGTCATGATAATACAATAATTTATTTTAACATCATGGATTGATAAGATAGGGATTGATAAAATTTTATAATTTTTATACGGATGAAGGAAAATAATTTTTTTTATTTTTTTTATAATTTTATAAAATATTTCTTACTCCAAGGACAAACTCACATCCCTGAAGAGGACTTTACCAGTGTAATTGTAAATTTTTTTGTAATATTTATTCAATATCTATATGTCTATATTATTATAGATCAACATAATATAAATGAAAAATACATATTCATATGTGAAAATAGGTTTTTTTGAGAAATTGTGGGAATCATATATGGTGTCAAAATGTTTTTAGACATCATGAAGAAGTAGTTTCGTATCACATATATAAACCTTTTTATTTATAATTTATAATTAATTTTTTTTCCATTTTCAGTATTATATATCTTAATAATTCATCTTATTACTCTTCATGAATCTATAGACATACAATTTTGTTTTATGGAATAAATATTGTATTTATATAAAAAGCACTGTATAATAATTCAATTAAGTATTGAGAAAACATTTCACTAGTTAATCCAAAAGTGAAAAATTAGAGAAACGCCTTTCTTATTCCTTTGTGTATAAATGAAAACTAAAATCACTAGATCATTTTTATTCATAAATTATGTGTAAAAAAGGTAACTATTGCATTGGGGAGGGGTATATTATCTATATTAATGACAATTTTCCTGAAGTGTTTTAATATGGATTTATGCATAATGGTGTGTCAAACTGTGAAATGTATTTCCAATTTTAAAAATTCGTATTTTATGTTAATAGTTCTTGAATCCATATTAAATTATGCTCAAAATTTTGGTAAATGATAATAGATTCAATTTATATTTCTAGGATAAATTTACATCTAGTATACTTGAAATTTTATTTATCCATTTTATGCATTTTATAAGTACACAAAATGTGTCATATACTCAATAATAATAATAATAATTCATATTTTTGTAAAAATAATCAAAACATATTAACTTGTGAAATTTAGATAAAGGGCATACATTATTTTGATGCATAGTTTCTTAGAATGACTGAAATTATATTTCTTTATTTTAAAATTCACATTTTAGTTCAAAATTTGTTTTATATTCAGAACATAGAAAATACACATAACTTTTTTATAAGTTATAGAAAAATTATCATTGATTTATTTAAAAAATTTAGTAATAAATTTAAAATCAAATATAAATCATGGTGTTCTTATAATGATATAATGATTGTGTTTTCAAATTAAAAGTTATATTATTAGTTCAAAACCTGTGTAACAAGCTCAAAACCACTCTATAGAGAATATATTTTCAAGAATCTTATGGATAATAAACACTAATTCATTTTTTACTTATCATTATAAGATAAATATATTTCAATAACATAGTGTGGATGGTGTACATGAATGCATATTTTTTTATTTTAAATTCTTATAAAGTATAAAATGTTTATCACAAACCAAAAAACTAAGAAAACATAGTCAGATGTTCATGAATGCAAAATTTCCATTGATTAATTTGTGATGTTTAAGAATAAAAAACATCTTGTATTGTTGTGTGGGGTGTTCAAAATGAATCTCATTTAATTTTTTCAATTTAATATTTATATTTGATTTGAAAATATGCTTTATATGATCAAAACCAAAATTAAACACTCACTAATTTACATGAGATTATATTAAAATGACCATTTATTAATTTATTTACATGGGTGAGAAAATAAAACATCATCTTGATGTGTAATGTTCTCTTAATATTAGAATATGTGTGTTTTAAATTTAAAAGTAACAATTTTCCTCAAAACATGAAAACCATGATCAATAATGCTGACATACTACCATGTTATCTTTAGACTTCTATAAAATGACTATAAATTTACATTTCAGCCAATGTAATTGTATTGTCCCCAAACTATTTCACACCCAATATAAATTGAAAAGTATGTTATGTACCTCATACATACCTCCCCATATGATTGTGACTGTGGTCAAATAGTGATATTCAATTAGTGATAATGGGGAGTTTGTACCCTCTCTTATATATAATTATTAATAATAGAGAAGAAATAAAAGTAAATAGTCTACATAATATAATATAATAATATTTTAATTACTTATTTAATCCATCCAAAAGTATATAAATCATCAGAACTTATATCAAAAACAACTTCCACTACAATAAAATCACATAATATGGGTGGTTTATACCGCCATTATATGGTTCTTGGACGGTTTCAAAAAACCACCACTAAAACATGTTTTGGTAACAAATACATGAAGATTTCTTAAATTTAGTGGTATTTTTTGGAAAGTGTCATATATATTATATTTATCATTAGTTTTATTGACATTTTTCTATGGGAAAATATGGAAAACTTTTAGTGGCGATTAAAACTACTGCTAAATATTTTCTTTTTTTCCATAAAACCAACTGGTTAAATCGATAAAATCACCGCTAAATATATGTCCATCATTTTTTAGTATAATTTTTAACTATTAATGATGAAATACAATCAAAATATATCTAAGGATTAATCCACCACTAAAAATGAACTATATTTAGAGGAAGACTAAACTGCCGTTATATGTTGATTTACTAAAAAAACTGACTGTAGATTCTACAGCCCCATTACAATGAAAAAACATATGAAGAGACCCAATAAAAGGGAATGGAGTAATAATAATGAATTTTAACCGCCTAATAATTTTTAACATGTTTTATATCCCATGAATCCATATTCAATTAATGGAATAAAACCCCCGAAATTGAACCCTCAGATAATATAAGTTGAAGTGACCCAATGCCACTCCTTCCATATATATATCCAAGTCTCTAATGTGATTTATTTGTGAAATAATTTTAAAATTCCTTATCAAATTTTAAAACACACCGTTATTAATAAGAATAATAATATTAAAACCCATTCAAAAAACCATTTAAAATTTATTTGAAAAACACATTTCTGTTCTCAAAACAAGGGTATAACCAACTTTTCTAAGAAACTCATTTACACAAAAAAATGTCATAATACATCTTCCAAAACAAAGATAAATTAAGATAATTTTATGTGAACAAAAATGGAATGATTAAACATATATAATGTTAGGAAACCATCCAACCTAATGATAAAAGCACTAAAGGGATAATCCTAGAAGGGAAGGAATCGTCCAATAAATTACTAGAGTATCCATCATGCTTAAGGGAGAACATGCCAAATGAGATAGGTTTCAAGAATAAAATTAATAAAAATCATCCATGTCTAAATGATTTACATTAATAACCATTGATTAACAACACGAACTCCCAGTATTGTATCTACACCAAGAAATGAATAAGTACAACTTATTTCCAAATCACCAATGGGAATTTCAAAGGATGGAATTTAAGATCTTCATATTAATTATACAAGAACTATGTGATGAAAAAGAGTTATAATATATATTGGATCCTTCTGAGAATCTTATAAATTAGGATTGGTCCCAAAAAAGTGGCCTTAACCACCGATTCACAACAAATATGTGACATACTAAGAAATCACATGAAGACTCAAAGTGTGTTATTATAATTATTTACTTGTAACTGTTATTAAATGTGAACTACACTAGTCCTTGATGGATATTCCAAGATCCAATGAAATCCTAAATGTAGGAACTAAGAATATTCTATAGAGTCTTAATATTATTAAAAATTTGACAATCCTACTATACATGATAACAATTAATCAATATAACATGATTCCCTATCAGATCTTTGATACTATTCAAGAATATAGAAGTCAACCCTAGATCCCTCTCTAACACAATAGTAGTAGGGAACCAATAGAACCTCAAAATCACCATCACTTATAGATTTCCCAGATCATCAAACATCATGGTTTCTTGATAAGAATAAAATTAGATTATTTTTCCCAATAATGTTTTACTAACTGGAAAAAGTTAATTATTAATGTTTTCATTGATAATAGAATAATGAATTACCTAGACACATCATCCCATTTCCAAACTAACACCAGATGTGGTTGGAGTAGACTATAAGAATTAACGTGATATTCATTTATATTCTATCAAGAGTAAAAAAGATACACGTACTCAACAATGTTGTGTTTATTACTCAACCACAAGAATCAATATCTAATTTCATAATACATATTTATAAAACAAGGGTGAACAACCCATGAAGAACAATGAAAATCAAGAAACACTGAAATGATGAAAGGGTTTGGGGCTAGTGAATATGTAGTAAGAGATTTATGTATAAGGAAAAAAATTGTGATAACTATAGGTAGATATGATATTTTTTGGTGGAGTAATAGTGATAAAGATGTCCATCATGATTGATGATGTAAAGTGATTGATGTAAAATAGTGAGTTGATGTAGCTTAAGCAGATGATGAAACATATATGATGAAAGGGCTTTGGGTCCTACAGGCTATAAAAAACAACAATGTGAATTAAAAACATGCGCATGTATAGGCTTGATGTAAAAAAATATTACATGAAAATTTTAAAATGGGGAGTATATTTATATCCATAATGATTGATATTTTCCATATGGGATTCTAACAAGAATGAAACATCACTTAGGTATTACTATACTTGATTATGAAAAAGATGTTTTCTGAAGTTAAAATAAAAGTTAATATGGTTTTCAATGAATAGATTGAATTCCATTGCATGATTTTTATTTTATTCATATTCAATACTATATTTATATGAATGGATGATTATAACTACAACCCTGAAAGGATTTTAGCCACTTCAAAATGGGAAGTCATGAAAATTTTAGGTCATGAAAATTTTATGTGAATACTCTTTTCCAAACATGATATTTAAGAAAATTCCCACATTCTATGTTTGTTAAAAACATCAAAAACACTACTAATCACTATCTAATGATGAAAATTTCTCATCACCCTCTCAATATCTGTCTCTACATCCTGCAACCAGCACCTGTAAGAGAAAAATATTGAAAATTAAATAATGTTTTATATTTATATATTAACATAAATGAAATAATTTTTTCAAAATAAATGATTTTCAAATTGTGTAATTTACTTACTCACCACCTGTCATCAATACAATACCATCGAGAAAATATCCGGCCATCTTTTGATATAAATCAATCAACGATTTCTGAAAAGCTGATATCTAAGTCCCCTATTCCTAAACTATGTTTTAGAGAGAAACTATCACTCACTGGTCATATCGGGGTATGGAGTAACTACAACTAGAAGTAGATGTTGCTGCAATCCCAGATGGTTTTCCAAATACCTCAGATCGTAATTTTCCCAAACACTTCTTACACACTAGACAAGGATGCTCCATTACAAGGACTTTACAAATTGGGTCATATTGGGAGACTGATTAGGACTGTGTGAGATTAGAATCCCATTGTTATTTAATTTTTACCTATAAATAAAATAAAATTCACATTAGAAGAAATATATATTAATAGAGGGATGAATGATAATAAGTTATTATAATGAAAAATGAATACATACCCCAACTTCATTGGCAGGCCCATGAACTAAACTCCCAGCATAATTTTTATGAACATCCAACCACACTTCTGTTCAGGATGCATGGTGCCTAAAACTGCATGACCACATTAAACAAATATAAATCAACAATTTAATATATTAAAAATATAATATTTTATTATAAATATTTAAATTAATGAATAGATTACCATAGTCAATCAGCTTCTATAAAAACTCATTGACCCTACAGTTCGAGGGATTATTTTCTATACCTGAATCGATGCATTATTCTAGGAATGATCCTGAAATAAAAAATATTTAATTAAATATTAATGCATTCAATGTCCTATCATTTTCATATACATTTTTAAAAGTACAATACGAATAATATAAAAATATACATTTAAATACCATCTGGTTTCTTCACTATCTCTCAATAAAAACATTCCATTCCTCTCTAGGTATCCCATTGGGTGGATTATCATAATTTTTTTGGCCGCTGAAGAAAGTATCATTGACTTCATTTCATAATCCTTATTTATAATCAATATATTTAATTCCCAATTTTTTTAATGTCCACTTTTGTGCTAGCATATCTATAATGGTAATGTTGAAAAATAACGATACACCATGAATACTTTTGAAAATATTAGTATTTATTTATAAAATAGAATAAAATTACACCAAAATGTATTAAAATTACATTCATTTTTGAATCAAAATCATCCTTTTTCCAAGATGAAGTAATATGCCTCCAATCATCATACGTACTTGGAACTGTCATCAGCTCTGCCACATGTTGGCCTAGAATTAGGCCATGTTATAACACAACATCATAGATAGGGTTCCCATAAGAATCAAATGGAAATACTACCTTTAGTTAAGTCAATTTAAATACATGCTATCTTTTCATATTTTTCTCCATCATATCATTGTTTCTATATTTTATGAAAAAATAAATAGTAGTATGAAAAAAGAAATAAATTTATTCATATTAAAATTTGAACATATAATAATCATCCTTCAATATCCCTGTGAGGAACTAAGAGTGGCACCCTACTCCCCCGTTATTGATGCTATAGAATGGGAAGGCGTCGAACGAGATACTGATGGGATGACAATTGAGGGTGTGAGAAATGTTGCAGTGGGGAAAGAGGATGGGGTCTTAGATAAGTTGGGGAGGGAGATTGATGGATTATCACCTGTTAGTGTGGTCGATGGAAAGTCAACTGAGAGTTGACTGGAGGAAGTATAACCCCTCCTCCTTGTAATTACAATAATTTAATCAAATTTAATTATGTTCAGAACATATATTTCAAAAAGTTCATGTAAAATGGAAAGAAATGATAGAAGATACATAGTAATAACAAATAAAATACACATTACAATGATAATTAATGACTACAAAAAAGAAATAATTTGTTCATAAATGAATGGGTAACTATATATATAATCATTTTCTCATTCAATCATTTCAGTTTGAAATTATATCATTACTTCATCTACTTCATCCACCCTTACAAGACTAATATTTTTGATATCATGGTGTTCAAATAAGTCTACTTCTTGCAATTGAAGGGATTCAATGTCAGAGGTCAAATCTTCAACTTCATCACCCATATCATACAAGTCTTTTTGTATTTCTTGATAAAATGAACTCCAACCTCCATCCATGACATCTTTCACATAATATACCATTTTTTCTTTTGATGATAAGATATACAGATCACGTAGTTCAAGGTCACCAACATCAATCAAGAGAGTGATGTTCATAGAAGTAAATAGAAAGGCATCTCTTTTAATAACCCTGATAATATCTACCTAATTACATTTGAATAAAGAAACTAAGAAATATTGGGGGTCATTTATATGATAATATAATTCCTCTTTCAATAGTATCCTACAATAGAAAACATAAATATTCCACTATTATGTGTTTTCAAACATTCTTTCCGATCAGCTGTATGGAATCTAATACCATTCATGTTGTAAAAATTGAACTTTCTACCTTGTTTTAGAGGACCTAGAGCAAGAAACATCAAATATTCTAACAAATTTGCTTGAGTATCAGTACTCTTGATCTAAAAAAGTAATATACATTAATATATTAAAAAGAAATTATGTATAAACCTAATATCTGTATTGACAACAATATGAAAGAATTTATCTATAAACCTAATATCTATTATTGTAATATTTGAACTCCTCCCAATTGATCGCCCAATAGCAGTTAGGATTTTTGATTTCCCATATATTTGAGATTCATTTGATGTGTAATCAATACGTCCGAATAAATTTAATCTTGTCTTGATATCATCCATGTATCTATAACAAATTGTAAGACACTCCTCTTCCAAATATCCTTCAGAAATAGAGCCTTCAGGATGATATTTTTTTTCACATATGATTTCAAATGCCCAAGTTAACTGGGAAATAAAATTAAAAAACATAATTATGTATTTAATGAAGTGACAATAATTTTTTTACTAAAATGAAAAACATATAAATAAAGTACATGTCAATTGGATACATCGAACTATAATGTAAGATGCCTCCAAATTTATCTTCCTCAACCAAATTCACAATTAAATGCATCATTACTGTAAAAAACAATGGAGGAAAGATCATCTCCATTTCAAAAAGTGAAAATAAAAATTTATCCTCATGGTTGTCTAGCTGAAATGGATGTAGAGCTCTCTAATATAGTTTTCTGAAAAATGTGCAGAATTGGAGTACACAAGTAGTAACCTTTTAAGGTAATAATGTAAGCAATTCTGATGGTAGTAACTACTCTTATAAAATATGTGAATCATGTCTTTTCAATACATGTAACCTATGATGATTTATTCTAACATACCGTGAGATGTTACTCGAATACCCATCATATATCTTCACATAATTTTTAATTTTATGGAATGTATCTTTATCCTTATTTTTCATCAAATTTTTTTGGGTCATACATTCCATTCTCATATGGCTAGAGATCATACTTTATATTCATTTCTTGTTTTTATTTCTGAGCATTGAGATGATCCATCCATTTTCCATACTCATAAAAAATGTGAAAATAAAATTTTTACAATAATTCTTATCAATGTGAATAACATCATGATTTTACACAACAAAATAAATTATAACATGTAAGATCGAATAATAATATTTTTTTCTTCCATTGTTGCATTTATATTTCACTTGATGATGCAATTAGAACTTGTTTTCCACTATCATTCTAATGGTGCACCTACCCAATTTTTCATCAACATTTCTGAGTTGTGAAAATATTTAGAAACATGTCAACAACTTTAGAGGTGGTCTATGATCAATGAATCCTTTGAATTTTCACTTGTTCAGTAGAAATATATGAGATGCATTGATAAATATTTGATGACACAAGAAGCACCATTGTCTACAATGAGATAGTTTTGGGGCTCAAAATCGAAGTTACAAATAGGAGAGGCCAAACCCGTGTAAGTGTTTAACTTGATAAATTCTCAATTCAAATGAATTCACTAATGGTCCATATTAGAGCAACTTTCATTTTGATCATTTTTCTAGAAGATGCATCATATGTCTCAACGGTGTTTCTCCATAACTCTTGTAATTTTTCAATTAAAGGCTGCAGGTATATATCAATATAATTTCCATGAATTTTTTTCATGAATAATCATTGAAATGATAAATTATTTTTGTTGTATATACATCCATGGAGGCAGATTGTAAGGGATCAAAACAACCGTCCAAATTCTAAAACGGATTATCAAAGTCCCAAATGGGTGGAATCCATCAACTGCGAATCCCAATTGGACATTCCTAGGATCAGATGAGATATCTATATGTAACGAATCAAATTTATTCCACAATTTTGAATCTCTTAGATGACACGTTAATCTATTATTTTTATTATTTACAGAATTTCACTCTATGTGTTCATCCGTTTTTGATGACATGAATAATATTTTTAATCGAGGCCTTATTAGAATGTATTGAAAATCTTTTCTATGTGTGTTTCTTTTCTTTTTCTTCATGGTAGTATGTTGATTCAGACTTCTTGAATCACCCATATACTACCATCTAGAAGAATAGATTTTTTTCTAATCATGTCTGCTTGAATCCTCTCCCCAATAAAGCATACAATCATTTGGACACACATGTATTTTATTTATAATTCAGACCAATCTTGTTAATAACTTCTTTTATATCATAAAAATAATCAGGGATCTTTTCTTCAGGAAATTCATCATGCAACAATTCAAATATCATGGACATCGCCTTATTTTCAATTCCACATAGGCATTTGATATAGTAAAACTTCATTAGAAAAGGACATTTTGAATATTTCAAACACCCACTATACAAATCATTATTTACATTATCAACAAAACCATCAAATTAATATTTCTACTCAGTGTAGTTTTATATTACATTAATCTCCACATTATCATGATGTTGATCCAATGATATATTCGAATCATGATCTAGTTTTCTTACAATCTCAAAAACAATACTTTTCACATTGATATTTTTCCACCCTCAAATAGTTGTTCTGATTAGTTTTTATGTTGATGTTGGTGTCATGAAATTATGAATGCATCCTTCATAAGTTTTTTCATTTTATTGTTTATTGTTTATAAAGATGGGAGCTCATTATGTGGATTAAAATTAGTGCTCAACATTTCTATAACGTTCTATTCTTCATGCCAAATCCAACACATATTTTGAGTATGGAATATTTTTTAATATCATGTGTTCATAAACATCTTCTCTATTCAACAATGTAATAAATTTACATTTAGTACATAGACATCTTATTCTCCCATCAATGGAACGATCAAAAATTAAAAAAATCTAATATCTTCTTGAAACCCTTATCCTACTATGGTGTGTTATTTTTCAGTGTGATCCAACTATTATCCTTATATATCACAATGTTCTACAAATTATTATAAAAAATAAACACAAAACAATTACTAAATAAGAAAATAGATTCATATATACTAGTTGAAAAAAATTAGAATATGTTAAATAAGGGTTTCTTATATAAATATATATGGTATATCATTAATATTCTTGGTAAATACTATTTATTCAAAGTTCGTAAGATTATTATATTTACCCCACACAGTGGGAGTACTTATAATAAAATTAATTCCACATTCAATATATGAATGAGATATTGGTGTGCACCATTAAATTAAAGGATTATAGAATTGGGTATTCATAATTATATTCATTTTTTAAAAAATATTTTTAATCACATAAAATGGTTTGGAAATATAATTGAAGTGGTGTATTGTTCTTATGATTGAAATAAAAATCTCATAATACTTTTTGAGAAATAATGATGATGGTTTCAAAAGAATATATCCCCTTTTATGAAAATAAATCATAAATGAATTATTACATAGAAAATTATTTAGGATGATTTATATTCTAATGGTGTTACATAAGAAGGGATCAAGAATAAATTTTCATGACTCCACAAATTCAATCACCAAAATTATAAATAATTATATTTATAAATGGATCAATCTAATAATATAAATTCATTGATGTTAAATAATTTTGAATATAAAATGTAATCATAGTTGAAGACATAAACGAAAATTTTGAAAATACTTTAAATATTTTCATAAATTACATACATTTATGTCACATTCAATATAAACTTTTGAAAATGGAAATTGAAATATCATACCTATCAAAGTTTTGAGTTGGACATTTGAATCCTCTACCACATGATCTATCAAATATAAATGCCCAGAATTGGTCCTACTCTAAGAATTATTAGCCAGATGAGAATCTCCTATAATCTAATGATTATTCCCCTTTCCCTTGAATACGTCCAACTAGAACTGAGAGAATTTAGTGTGAAATTAACCAACATTTCTGCTCTTAGAAGGTATCTCAAATAAAATTAAAGGTGGATTATCAAAAATCAATAAACAATGAAGGCCTTCGGGCCATTGGAGGAGGTATCTAGAAAAATTTCCACATATGAACTAAGTTCCAACATTGATAAAAGTCTTGAAATATTCCTGGTATTATTGTTTGTTATAACCTACCCTCCCATATTAGAAACAAACAAATTCCCTACACCCTTAATGTGTCATGGTAATAGAATCTAAAGGGAATTAATTAAACTAGATTCTACCTCACAGGGATTCCTCATGCTTCCTCATTTTACATAATGAATAACTCTAAACTCCATATATAATTGTAGTGGCACTATACAAACCTGTTAATACTATCAAATATTTCTCATACATGATCACAATATCAACCACATTATAATATTTTTCTAGACATAAAATAATATCCCTCAATATCCCCTATTGTCTAAACCCCATCACAGAGAATCAATCCTTCAAATAATCATTCATTATTTTATTTTTGGGAATAAAAACTAACTCAACAAAACCATAGATATACTCTATTATTGAATAGCATCCCTACTCAAACTTATTGTAGGTGTCATCTATAAAAATGAAACATATAATTCAATAAATA
The DNA here is from genome assembly GCA_963277665.1 of Viscum album. Taxonomy (NCBI): domain Eukaryota; kingdom Viridiplantae; phylum Streptophyta; class Magnoliopsida; order Santalales; family Viscaceae; genus Viscum; species Viscum album. The sequence continues at coordinate 674,962,252 of OY728147.1, forward strand.
TATAATTAAATATGGATAACACATAAAAGGCTACCCAATTGCTCATAACCGTTTTAGATCAAATCAATCCATGTCAAAATACCCTAGAATTAAACTCAAATCAAGATGTAATTCTTAAAAACCCATGGTAAATAAAATATTTATAGAGTGAAGAGCTATTCAGAAAATCTATTTCACATACCACTTGACCTTTGATGGGTAGAAAGATGCTAGGTTGGGATTGGTGGAGAGGGGTGGCAAGCGGCTAGGTCGGGACCAATCAAAATGGGTTGCAAGGGTAGAGGGTTTGAGTGAGGTTTGGGACCGACATCATGGGCAGTGATGGTTGGGATCGAAGGTGTTGATAGAGAGGGTCAGGATCATTGGGGAGGATTTAAGGGGTCGGGGGTGAAGCATCGGCAGGTCGGGGGATAAGTTTTCGCTTTGCTAAAAAAATTAGAAGGTTTATTTGTAACACCCCAGGTAAATAAAGAATATGACATCTTTATATTTATCCCAATTTGTGAATAAAAAGTTAATATTAATTTAAAGGGGACACTATGCTCGATGGCGTACCCAATACGCGACAACGAGTTCCTTTGAAATCTTACGTTGCACTCTAATAATAAAATAATATTATTTTAAATGGTAGTTATCGCCTAGCCATTGTAAGGGAGGGAAAGAACGGAACTAACTAAAAAATGATTATTTATGTTTTTCAAATATTTTTACTTTTTACAATAAATGTTATAGGATTAAAAATGCCATTGAATCCAATTTTAAGCGTAAACATTCTAATATTCTTTAAAAGGTCGATTAACCGCCTTTTGATGGAGAACCTCTTTTAAATCAACTTTTTGAAAATTTTATGTGTTATATTTGACAACATAAAATTCTTTCTTTAGAATCGGGACATCAAAATTTACTTTGTGTAAATATTTGGTATTTTTCCGATAAAGTTCATTTTTTAACGAATAGTGAAAAATGTTGTATTTTAATTCAAAACCTCTTTTTTATCTAATTTATTTATATGATTAGAAGATTTTGAATTGTTTTTAAATTAATATTAGAACATATTTTTACCATTTAATCTAATAGTGGTCGTTGGAATTAATTTCATTTGGAAATTGGACTTAAACTAGTGTCAATCTTTTGATACTTATTGTTTCATAAAAACACGCTATTTGCTCTAACAGCGGGAATTAATTATTAAATTAATTAATGTAACTTATATGGTTTGAATTTTGTTAAATAGACATCATTTTTGAATTCGGAATATAAAAAATAGATTAGGGTGAATTTTTGGTATTTTTCTGGAAAACTTCAATTTTTGATGAATAGTGAAACCACTAAATGGTAGTTTAAAAACTATTTTTTCATTTAAATAAAACTTTAATAATTCTGTGATTTGAATTAAAAAAATTGGACATACATGGTTTTCATTACGATGTAAAATTTCGTTCAATTGGATTAAAATAATTTTTTGGTGAATAGTAACTTTTAAGTTTTTAATCGTGATTAGAGGTAATTAGTGTAGTTTAAGGTAAAAATAATGTTTTAATAATATGAGATGAGCTTGAAACATGTCCTACCCTTATTGTATGTGTCATGGCCGACCAAGAAAATCCATGGGTCAAATTGGGGACCCCATGGAGCCACTTTGGAAGGAAAATGACATTAATATCTTTTTATTTAATGTAAAAGTGGAAATGACACCAACATGAGTTGTTTTACAAAAAACAATTTTTAAATGAGGTTATATAAGTCATATTTTTTACTATAAATAGTCATTGTAAAGAAAAAACTATTTCCTACATCATAGTGATTTTTTATAATTTTTATACATTAAATAAATTAAATTATTTATGACATCATGATGATGCATCGATTACCTCATTATTTAACGATTTAAATAAAATGAAAAGATAATGTAAAATCTAAGACCTAAACTTGTAAAAAACCTATTGGATGGGAATATTTCGAACCCTTATCACCTTATAATCGAATTATATCAATGTGGGACCTTCTAAATCCGAAACTCATTTTAAAATAAAGTAACATTTCTTTACATTCCAAGAGTGCCCCTCCTGCCCTCTTATAAAAGGCCCCCACCTCTACCTCCTTACCAACACCTCTCGAGCCTTTGGATCGGCCAAAACCTGCCCATTTCATCTCTCCACATCCCTATATTCATCATTGAGGCCTCACTCTGGGAATAATCCTTTCCAAGGAAGCCTTTGAGCTCAAATCAAAGAGAGTTACCTGATTTAATGGTAATGTCTTCCCTTGTGTTTTTTTGTTTTATTTTTCTTCTAAAAACCCCAAAAATCTATTTATTAATTTCTTTTGTAACAACTTCAGTATCTTCAATATACTAGGATGTTGTTATAAGAAACATTTGAGCTATACGTACACACACCTACATCTAATGGTCAAAGAACATACTATTTCTGTGGATGGAGAATTTCTGCCTCACGAAACGATGATTGTTCAACACTCATATAACACCTTCAATGGTGGCCATTAAGATGTCACTATATTTATATATGATATATAAAATGTTTATGTTTTACTTTATCTTCTGTATTTTTCTTTTTTGGCATACATTTATGGTTTCCATTGTGCGTAAACACGATAATTTCAATTTAGGAAGTGCGGACTACTGCCCCCTCAAAGTGATTTGATTCGTTAATGCCATATGTGGGATGTAAAAAGGATGGATTTAAAGTTATTATATATTATTTATGTTACATATAAATGATGAATATAATTCTAGAATTAAAATATACAAACCTCTCATTTAGTTTTAATTCCATTAATATGCCCTAGAAATGAAAGTAGCGTTCATGCGTACGTACGGCTTACCGTCTCCATGAACGGTGCATTTCATTTCTTACCTATAAATGATTATGTAATATTATAAATACATTTATATTATGGATATATATGATATATATGATATCCAAATCATGAATATAATTCTGGATATAATGACCCTTTGACCACACGAACAACATGTAATTGTAAGAAGTCCAGTTTCGACTTAAGAACCAAATATCGCTGAAAAAAATTATTAACATAAATGGTTACATAATGTTTATAACATGGAAATAAGTGATAAAAAAGGAATAATGAACTTGAAAAAGGTTCTTAGGCAAGTAGAAATTAACTCATGTTTATTATTCAGGACGTTAAAGAACGATCGAGTCAAGTCGGACCCGAGGTAAGGGATCCTACCCATCTCTTTCTTTTTAAGTACACTCTTTTATGTCATTCCTTTTAAGCTCATCTTTATTATTATTGGGATGTTATTTTATATTAATATTACTGTAAATTTTATGTTCATATGATGAGAGATCCTATTTTCTCTCATCAATCCATTTTGGAAGTTTTGAGTGGCACCGTTAGGCTGCAAGAATTTTCATAAGAGATCCAACCCCTCTCTTTCTTTTTAAGTACTCCCATTTATGTAACTTCATTAAAGCTCCTCTTTGTTATGTTGGGGGATGTTCTTTTATATTTAAATTTCTGTAAATTTTATTTTAATATGATTAGATATCCTATTTTATCTCATCAATCCATTTTTAGAAGTTTTAAGTGGTGCTGTTAGGCTGCCGAGTTTTCGTAAGGGATTTTTCCTCTCACTTTTATTCCCGTGAGAATTATGATACATTTGCCACCATTTCCTTTGAGTGGTGTATTTACTGCCCATTATTATACTCTTTGTGTAATATAATTTCATTTATAGGTATTTACATATTCATTGTATGACCCTTCTTCAATGGGGTGTACGTTTCGAAAGTCACCCAAGTCGATAAGGGAACCTTTCAACATCCTCTTTTTAAAAACACTTATTTTGTTATGTATTTGAAATTACATCTTCTTATGTTGGGATATGTTCTTATATATCCTTAGTGATGTAAATTTTATGTCCAAGTGATGAGATACCCTTTTTATCTCTCATCAACTCATTTTGATGTGACGCTGTTAGGCTGTCAAGGGAACTTCTTAACCCAATTTCGATTTCTTTGGGTTCAACATGTAGTTATTGAATATGTCATCCTTTGAATATGTGTGAATGACCTTTGATTATTTTACACTTAATATCCACTTATATTGGGTGTATTTATATTTGTCTCGCATAATTATGAGATTTATTTATCTTTAATTTAAGGATGCCATCTTTATAATGGATTTCATCTCAATTTACATTTCCATTGAGACTTTATTGTTTTTATACACCAATTCACTCTTATATGGTGTATATACTATCATTTGGAATATTATATCATGAATCCCTTTATTCTCATGATATTATAAAGTTTTTATTAAATGTTATTCCTCAATTATTGTATTTAAGTGTCTCTCATTTTGTTAAAAACCCTTTAACTAAAATATCATTTTAAATGTTTTAATGATTTAATATTGTAAATATTTCTCATTAATATCCATGTTTTAAAAATGGTTTTAAGGATTTATTTATATGGATATTAATGGTTTAAAATGTTAAAATATTCAAAGTGGTATGGGACACTTTAGTTCAAAAATATCTTTATTAAATGTTTTAAATGGTTTTGAAAATGGTTTTTAGAATGGATTCATTATTTCAATATCTTAAAAAGTTATATTTTTATTGCAATGTGGGAATGTTATCTTGAATTTATGCTTAAGTTATGTGCTATGATTATGTTATGGTTCTTGGGCATTGTTATGAAGACGGGTGGTTCTGTGATAAACTAAGTGCGGGTGAGCCCGATATAGCTCTCCAATGTATTGGGTAACGTGAAGGAGTTAAGTATTAAAGTTTCTCCGAAGAGATTTAGGGAATATACTGTGATTGGTATTCCAAATGTAACCAAGAGGGTTAATCTCTACGTAAGAATGCTATGAATGCCTTAAGTTACCTTTATGTCTTATGATTTCTATGATTTATTCATGATTTTTTGAGGTATGTTAAAGTGTATATGTTTTATGGGTAAAGTTTGATTTCATTCTTATGTATATATGTACTCATTTTTCCTTTCCATACATTTTATAACCCTTACTGAGAATTTTATGCTCATCCCAAGTTTTTGAAATGTTTTTCACAGGTCAAGGGAATGGTACATGATATGATGATAGTGTCAAGGAAGTGTCAAGAAAGAATCCATGTTTTATTTTAAATATGTTTCCGTTGATGGAAAAAATGAATACTATCTTTTATGTAACCAATTTGTTTAAATGTGGAATTTACTGCATGTTTTATGATCTAATTATCTAAAACTCTAAACCTGAAAAGATCCTCAATGTGTAATCTTGTAATAACTCAAGATTAAGTAAGGTTTAAGGCTGGGGCCTTATAATTGGTATTAGGGGTCGGTTTAGATAACTTTAGAGGTTAGGGTATTCTCTAAGCATAAGTGACATTACCATAATGGTTAGGATTTCAGAAAGAGTCCTAGTATTAGATAAAGTGAATGAGTTAGTATATCTTAGTGTTTATCTTCCTCATTATTACAATATGATTTTGTTGATATAACCAAAATGACATTTCTATTTTTAGTAAATGGATGGATAAAGCAGGAACTAAAGAGACAATGGGTTTGGTGGAAACTGTGGTGGTTCTCTGATTAAGAGACTGGATGGAATGGGGGATTCAATGAGGAATCTCTTGGTTGTGCTAAACCAACTATGAAAGATTCATGATCAACCACTTGAACCTTGGTGAGTTCTCTAATGCATCATGTATGAGATGACCAACTCGATGTGGATGTTCAGGTAATAATTATAAAGGTAACCATTAGGGTTTATATGATACTTACTTTTTAGTTAATTATGGGTTACTCTATGATATGATGGAAAATGAAAGGCATGAGATAAACATGAGGATAAAATATGTTATGATCATTTTTGAAGATTTTATCTCGTTTTGGGGAATGTTTTAAGAATTATGTAGTTTTAGAAAAAGGACAACACATATACCGTGTGACAACCCGTCGCGTCGGACAAAGTTGTGGGAATCGAACCCACAACCAAAGTGCAACTGGTATTTATCGCCTACCACTGGACTACGTGAAGTCCCTAGTTATTTTGACTGATTCTTTTTAGTTAGATGATTTTATGAATTAAGAGTAAGTTGATTTTGGGTTATCTATGGAAATTTATTAACCTATCATGGAGGATATGTGATTATGATATTTACTTTTCAATATGAGACTTTAAGAGCAACTGATGCTATTTGGGGATAAATGTTACGATTTAACTTGGAAGACTATTTGACTAAATCCTTCAAATATTTGAGTTTCAATCTTAGTTTGGTTTACTTTAAAGAATTTTATGGACAAATTTTTTATCGAATGGTCCTCGTTGAACTTTGGGTTTTGTTGGACAAATTTTGGAGATTAAGAATAGATTTTCATTTTATAAAGGGTTATCCTTTTCTGGATTATCTGATCTTGTACTACCCATTTTAGTTCTGATTTTGGTTAACTTCTAAAGACATGGGAAGTATATAGTTCTCTTTTTTAGATTAGGTGATTCTCTAGAAGTTGATTATAGTGAACAAGTATTCCTAAATACTCGTCTTTTGGAGAAAATATGAGTCTGTATAAGAAATATAATAAAAGTTGAAAGTCAACATAATAAGTAATTATGTTTCGTTATGAATAAATTCCTCAATAAAAATGAACTTAAAACAAAAATGTTGTCTATTAACTTTTCCTACTGGGGAATCGAATACCGTTTAACCCATCACATGTTTGTGATTTTCTTATGGTTAACTTTCTCATAAACATGTTTTCTATCACTCTCCATCAGAACAAGACCCTATGTTTTCTCCTCCATGTCCATGTTTTCTTACATGGAAGCCTAGTATGGGTTAACTCAGGTGACCTCTATACTTCTCTTTCTTTCTTTTAAAGTGATTGTTTTACCGACTCTTGTTCCGATGTGGGACTTTCAAGGATGTTTCCGAGCCCAATTTTAAAATTGCGAGGATGCAATTCCCAAAAGGGGGGAAGGATGTAACACCACATGTAAATAAAGAATATGACATCTTTATATTTATCCCTATTTGTGAATAAAATTTTAATATTAATTTAAAGAGGATGCTATGCTCGATGGCGTACCCAATACGCGACAATGAGTTCCTTTGAAATCTTATGTTGCACTCTAATAAAAAAATAATATTATTTTAAATGGTAGTTAATGCCTAACCACTGTAATGGTGGGAAAGAAGAAAACAATCTAAAAAATGATTATGTATGTTTGTCAAATAGTTTTACTTTTTACAACAAATGTTAGAGTATTAAAAATTCGAATGAATCCAATTTTAAGCGCAAACATTCTAATATTCTTTAAAAGGTCGATTAACCGCCTTTTGATGGAGAACCACTTTTCAATAAATTTTTTGACAATTTTATGTTTTATATTTGACAACATAAAATTCTTCTTTATAATCGGGACATCAAAATTTACTTTGTGTAAATTTTTGGTATTTTTCCGATAAAGTTCATTTTTTAATGAATAGTGAAAAATGTTGTATTATAATTCAAAACCTCTTTTTTATCTAATTTATTTATATGATTAGATTATATTTTGAATTGTTTTTAAAGTAAAATTAGAATATATTTTTACCATTTAATCCAATAGTGGTCATTGGAATTAATTTCATCTTGAAATTGGACTTAAACTAGTGTCAATCTTTTGATACTTATTGTTTCATAAAAACACGCTATTTCCTCTAACAGCAGGTATTAATTATTAAATTAATTAATGTAACTTATATGTTTTTAATTTTGTAAAATAGACATCATTTTTTAATTCGGAATATCAAAAATACCTTAGGGTGAATTTTTGGTATTTTTCTGAAAAAACTTCAATTTTTGATGAATAGTGAAACCACTAAGTGGTAGTTTAAAAACTGATTTTTCGTTTAAATGAAACTTTACCACTTCTCTGATTTGAATTTCAAAAATCCTAAATACATGGTTGTCATTAGGATGTAAAATTTGGTTCATTGGGATTAAAATAAATTTTTGGTGAATAGTAACATTTAAGTTTTTAATCGCGATTAGAGGTAATTAGTGTAGTTTAAGGTAAAAATAATGTTTTAATAATATGAGATGAGCTTGAAACATGTCCTACCCTTATTGGATGTGTCGTGTCCGACCATGAAAATCTATGGGTCAACTAGGGGACCCCATGGAGCCATTTTGGAAGGAAAATGACATTAATATCTTTTTATTTAATGTAAAAGTAGAAATGACACAAACATGAGTTGTTTTACTAAAAAAAATTTAAATGTGGTTATACAAGTCATATTTTTGACTATAAATAGTAATTTGAAATATAAAAAGTTTTCCTACATCATAGTAGTTTTTCTATAATTTTTAGACATTAAATAAATTAAATTATTTATGACATCATGATGATGCAGCGATTACCTCATTATTTAACGTTTTAAATAAAATGAAAAGATAATGAAAAATCCAAGACCTAAACATGTAAAAAACCTATTGTATGGGTATATTTCTAACCCTTATCACCTTATCCTCGAATTATATCAATTTTGGACCTTTTAAATCCAAAACTCATTTTAAAATAAAGTAACATTTCTTTACTTTCCAAGAGTGCCTCTCCTCTCCTCTTATAAAAGGCCCCCACCTCTACCTCCTTACCCCCACCTCTCAAGCCTTTGGATCAGCCAAAACCTACCCATTTCATCTCTCCACATCCCTTTATTCATCATTGAAGCCTCAATTTGGGAACAATTCTTTCCAATGAAGCCTTTGAGCTCAAATCAAAGAGAGTTACCCGATTTAAAGGTAATGTCTTCACTTGTGTTCTTTTGTTTTATTTTTCCTCTCCAAACCCCTAAACTCTTTTTATTAATTTCTTTTGTAACAAATACAGTATCTCCAATATACTAGGATGTTGTTATAAGAATCATTCGAGCTATACTTACACACACCTACATCTAATGGTTAAAGAACATACTGTTTCTGTGGATGGTGAATTTCTGCCTCACGAAACGATGATTGTTCAACACTCATATAACACCTTCAAAGGTGGCCACTAAGATGTAACTATATTTATATATTATATATAATATGTTTATATTTTACTTGAGCTTCTGTATTTTTCTTTTGTGGCATACCATTACGGTTTCCATTGTGGGTAAACACGATAATTTCATTTTAGGAAGTGCGGACTACCGCCCCCTCAAAGTGATTTGATTCGTTAATGCCATTTGTGGGATGTATAAAGGATGGATTTAAAGTTATTATATATGATTTATGTTACATATAAATGATGAATATAATTCTGGAATTTAAATATACATACCTATAATTTAGTTCTAATTCCATTAATATGACATAGAAATGAAAGTAACAATCATGCGTACGTACGGCTTACCGTCTCCATGGACGGTGCATTTCATTTCTTACCTCTAAATGATTATGTAATATTATAAATACATGTATATTCTGGATATATATTATATATATTATATCCAAATCATGAATATCATTCTGGATATAATGAACCTTTGACTATACGAACAACATGTAATTGTAATAAGTCCACTTTCGACTTAAGAACCAAATATCAACAAAACAAACATTATTAACATAAATGATTACATAATGTTTATTGCATGGAAATAAGTGATAGAAAAGGAATAATGAACTTGAAAAAGGTTCTTAAGAATGTAGAAATTAACTCATGTTTATTATTCAGGATGTTAAAGAACGATCAAGTCAAGTCGGACCTGAGGTACCCCTCTCTTTCTTTTTAAGTACACTTTTTTATGTCATTCCTTTTAAGCTCATCTTTGTTATGATTGGGATGTTATTTTATATTAATCTTACTGTAATTTTTATTTTCATATGATGATAGATCCTATTTTCTCACATCAATCCGTTTTGTAATTTTTGAGTGGCGCCGTTAGGCTGCAGAATTTTCGTAAGAGATCCAACCTCTCTCTTTCCTTTTAAGTACTCCCCTTTATGTCACTTCTTTAAAGCTCCTCTTTGTTATGTTGGGGGATGTTGTTTTATATTCCTCTTTCTATAAATTTTATTTTAATATCATGAGAGATACTATTTTATCTCATCAATCAATTTTTGGATGTTTTAAGTGGCGCTGTTAGGCTACCAAGTTTTCGTAAGGGATTTTTCATCTCACTTTTATTCCCGTGAGAATTATGCTACATTTGCCACCATTTACTTTGAGTGGTGTATGTACTGCCAATTATTATACTCCTTGTTTAATATAATTGGTATTTACATATTCATTGTATGACCCTTCTTCAATGGGGTGTACGTTTCGAAAGTTACCCAAGTCGGTAAGGGAACCTTTCACCCTCCTCTTTTTAAAAAGACTTCTTTTGTTATATATTTTAAATTACATATTCTTATGTTGGGATATGTTCTTATATATCCTTAGTGATGTAAATTTTATGTCCAAGTGATGAGATACCCTTTTTATCTCTCATCAACTAATTTTGATGTGATGCTGTTAGTCTGTCAATGGAACTTCTTAACCCAATTTCGATTTCTTTGGGTTCAACATGTAGTTATTGAATATGTCATCCTTTGAATATGTGTGAATGAACTTTTATTATTTTACATTTAATATACACTTATTTTGGGTGTATTTATATTTTTCTCACATAATTATGAGATTTATTTATCTTTAATTTAAGGATACCATCTTTATAATGGATTTCATCTCAATTTACATTTCCATTGAGACTTCATTATTGTTATGCACCAATTCACTCTTATATGGTGTATGTACTATCATTTGGAATATTATATCATGAATCCCTTTATTCTCATGATATTATAAAGTTTTTATTAAATTTTATTCCTCAATTATTGAATTCAAGTGTCTCTCATTTTGTTAAAAACCAACTAAAATATCATTTTAAATGTTTTATTGATTTAATATTATAAATATTTCTCATTAATATCCATGTTATCAAAGTGGTTTTAAGGATTTATTTATATGGATATTAATGGTTTAAAAAGTTATAAGCTTCAAAGTGGTATGGGACACTTTGATTCAAAAATATCTTTATTAAATGTTTTAAATGGTTTTGAAAATGGTTTTTAGAATGGATTCATTATTTGAATATCTTAAAATGTTATATTGTTATTGCAATGTGGGAATGTTATATTTCCTTTATTCTTATGATATATGCTATGATTATGTTATGGTTATTGGGAATTTTTATGAAGATGGGTGGTTCCGTGATAAACTAAGGGCGGGCGATCCCGATATATCTCTCCAAGTGTTATAATATATTATTCTCATAGAAGTGAATATTTAAAAATTGAAGAAAATGTTGATTGGGACAATAATTGACATTATTACATATGGAAAATTTGCAGAATATAACATTAAGGAAATTTTGGTGCTTCCTATTTCAGAAAAATTCACACACTAGGTTTGGTTTAAATATTCTACGAATACAATTTTTTAACAAATCAGAAATTATTACCTTGGTGAAATAAATACCAATTGTATATGGTAGTATTTTATGGGAACACTAAAAATGGTGCACCATCATCTCTAATAATGATTTATCAATTTTTGATAAAGTAACATATATTCACATTGTTTTTATTAAACCATTTTCAAAAAAACATTCAAATTAATGTTGGAGAAATAGATCATTTTTTGTTGAATTACTATATTTCAATTTTCTTATGTCAGATATTTCTTGACGTCGCGAATGTATACAATATTTATTTAATAGTTTTATTGGTACATTTCTAAATGTTCTAAAAAAAACATGGAATCAAGGATAGGTCAGAAATTATTTACATAGATATAAGTGAATATTTGACACTGGTGAAGGGTAAAAGGATTACTTTTCATCCTCAATCCACTTACACTCTATCTAGACAATAATTTTTTTTTTCTTTAATAGTGTAAAATTTATAGAGGGGTATTCATCAAATATTAATAATGTTGTGTCAATGAAAATTTTGATGTTATGTGGGCTAAAATCACCTAATTGTTATATTTTTATACAAGATTTAACGTCAGTCACATTATGTTTAATTCTTGATAAAATGTAATCCATGAATTAAATAGACCCAATTTTTTTTTTAAAAATATATATATATAGTAATGTTATAAACTTTTTGATGTTTTCAATCATGAATAAGGAGGTTGCAGTCATATTATGAGAATTAGAAATGTTCTTCCCACCATCATTCATTGATATAACATTACACAAGATGGTTATCTTAGCTAGAGAGTTTCACATATATAGTCCAATCCATTATATATTGATGTATCCCATTGAATGGTATATGAATATTTTGAATGGATACATCATGAATCGAAGTAGGTGATAAGTTTGTATTATAGAAAAATATATTAATAAAGAATCTTTTTAATTTATTACTAATTACATATTATATAATGAAAACATCACTCTCCCAATGTATTGTCAATGTGAACACCTTATGGGTGAAGGAATTTCTAGAACATATTTTTTTAAAATTAAAATCATTAAGAAAGATAAATCTCACCTTTATATATTATATAATAGTGAAGATGTTGATATATATGTTGAATCCCAAAAAGTAATTACATTAAATTAGAATCAATAAATGGACCATGGATGAATATCAAATACACATAATATAATATTTATATGATGGTTTTGAGATCATATTTATAAAGAGTTTTCTAAAAATACGAAATCAATCATCAAAAAACGTTAATGGCTATCCATGGGACAAAATGAACTTGTTATATCTTACACTCATTTTCGAATTTATGGTTTTACATTCAATGAAAACGATTACCATGGTATGATGAAAACTAGTAGATATATGATTGTGGAAAAATATATTTCTATATATAGATCCCAAGATAATAATTGAATTTAGGCGAATTCTTAATTTTTCATCATCATAAAAAACATATATGAGTTGGATTAAAAAACATTTCAAGGGACGATTTTCCATTGAAAATAGTTTAAGAGTAGGAGTGTAGTAAAAGTTGATGAGATGAGATCCATATAAGTTATTTTTAGTTTGAAAGGGTATTAAGTCAATCAGTTCACAATGGAATCACATGTAGTGAATGTATCTTATGTATTTAATCCTTTAAATGAGAATTAGTCATTTTACCATCTTGAAACTAAAAAAACTATAGGTTTATTTGAGAAATCAATAGTGTATGACCCTTTATTTGGGAGATCATAATAATTTCATGGTAGTCCAAATGTATACAATATATTCTATATTATAAGGGAAAACAAAGTGGTGAGTTGGAATCTCTAATGAGGATCCAAATATCTTTAACCTTTAGAAAAAATAAATATTGTTTAATAAGAAGGGTATTGTGTTTTTTATATACAATCATTTCACTCATAATATTATGTGTTCTATACTATATAAACATAATATAAATTAAAATTTTAATGACAAATGAATACAATTAATCCTTCCGATGATAAATGAAGCATATAAAAAAATTCTCAAAGCAAGAAGCAAGCGTATAAAAATTGTGGTTGTATAGAATAATCATGGACAACCTATTGACCCAAATAGGTAAATACTAATTAGTTATTTTGGGGCCATAATTATAATTAATTTTCAAATAGATTGATATTCATGGTTTCATTCCTAGTTTTTAATGAAGGAAATACTTTAGAAAGATATTACGGTACTGTAACGAAATACTTTTTCTATTTTACTAAAAATTATATAATGAAATATTGATTTAATTGTCATTATTATTGAATAGTTATTTTTATTTTAGATGATTTATATAATAAACATGTATTAATGGCTTATAGAAAATCCCATATAGGATTAAAAATACATCTTACCCAGTTTCTTCTTGTGTATGCTTAGTAGAAATTAAAACCCCACCCGTCATTTACTGATGTAGAACATTTAAAAAAAAATCTTGTAATCATTTCATCATTATTCATGATGAGAAATAACATCAGGTGCATTTAATTGATATTAAATTATTTTACATTATTTATTTCATCCAATTTGATTCAGAATTGTTAATTTATGAATGATAATATGGTTGTTGAAAATAAACAACATGAATCCAAACTAGTGTACCCAAATAAAAAGGAATGGATGGGGTACACTTCACAAGAGAATAAAATTGTATGTATATTATATCCATAATAAATGGATGATGTGATATAAAACAACTTATATTCATATTATTATATTCACATTGAAGATTTTAAATCCCAAAACCTATTCCATCCCACGTTATGTGCTATGAAAGGAGGCCCTCAAAAATAATGCTGGTAAACTATTTGATGAAATCACAAATTTAGTAGGGGAAACTTATATAATTATTATATTAAAGTAATTAATTATGATATATCATAGTATTACATTAAAATATAAATTTTTCCCATAATTTTTTATAATTTTTAGACACAAGAATCGGTATCAACCGTACATGATGAATACCAACTTTTAGTTTCTTTGAAATAGCCAAAACGATGCAACCATTTTAGAGGTATTGGTTTTAGAATGAATCCTAAAATATATTTTTATAATAAAAACCTCAAGAAGATATATATCATATAATGATATGATTACTATATCTAATAGTTTATTTTCATGATTCTATTATCATGAATGTTTTTCCAACCAATATATGCAAAAGGATCAATGTGAACTGGAAATGGAACAAAGATCAGTACATGAACAACCAAATTAACCCACAAGAATTGAGGATAGTAAATCCCATAAACTACATACCTAAAATCAGCTAAGAATTTTTTCATTATTATTTGAACAAAATGTGAATCAAATAACTTCCAGTAGTATTATATTTCTAAATTAGGTACGATAATGTTTTATTTTATTTCAGTCTATAAACCCCGACAGAAGGACTTTTTGAGATGGGTACAGTTATAATATTAAAAGATAAATGTTCCAAAATAAAGAACTCCCAAAATACCACATTAATGTGGGGATTTAAGTATCTCAATATTTGAACATTTATTTTCCCACTCCACTTTATAATCCATCTATTATAATGGGCAATGTTTCAACTGTAAATTTTGTATCATGTATGTCAAATATTAAAAAGATACTTAAGGTATGTCCAAAAAAATTCAAAACTAAAAACAAGACAAAATTGATGGAAAAATGTTTTATGTAAGGTTTGGTATTTTATATGGATAAAATATTGGGTAAATGGAAGTTACCAATAAGAGAAACAGGTGAATTGACCAAGAAAACTAAATTTCTTTCGGGGAGTACCTTATCCATGTCATTTCCACTATTTCATGTATTAACATTACAAATTCAGAAAGAAATCATATTCAAATATGGTGATGTGTCCAAAATTCAATATAAAGAAGAAATATTTTGGAATTTCATTATATAAGTGGTTGGTCTCATGAGTGTAAATGAGGTTTTCATGTTTTAATGGATGTGACTTTTAACTATGGATATATATAGAAAGTTCGTTTTCATAATCCATCCTACAAAAAAATGATCTAATATGCTAATTAATGATAATAGTTTTTCATATTTTCTAGAGGAATTTATATTACTATAATAAAAAAACCCCTAAAAATCATGATTCAGATTCATTAATCCCTATATCATTTCTATAGAACAAATTTCATTAGGGTTGTAATAAATTTAAATGAAAAATAATGATTTAACCATGAAATTGGAGATGAAAAAAATAGATGACAGACAGTTGATGATTCAAACAATCCAAGGGTAAATTTTTTCAAACTAAAAAAATAAAATATATTATTCTAATTCTCATCTCTTATAAGATTTTTTTTGTGAAGCACATGATAATTATTATAATTAATTTTGATGACCAAAATACATATAATTTGGATCCAGTTCAGGGATTTCCATTAAATCTACCAAAAAATATGGGTATTATGAATTTATAATGTACTATAATAAATATTTTATAGATAATTTGATATTATATATTCTTGTATGTGATTTAAAATGAAATTTGTTAGGATTGGACAATATATAAATATATGATAAATCATGATATGAGTTCATTCACTGAACATAATAAGACTATGGATTTTGTAAAATGGAATTCGATTAAGGTATGTATAGATATACTAACTTTCAAAACTTATTTCAAAACAATTTAGTTATTTACATTATTGTTCATTTGGTGTTTGAAGAAAGAAAAAAACAACAATTGTGGGTATTCTGTCTGAAAAATAAGGAAATATACCATATACCATGAAAATACTAACATCATTAAACACATAATTTCATATGGTAATTAGAATTTCATTAAATATAGTTATTAATAATTTTTTTCTATATTTTTTGTACTAATAATTTCTTGAACAATATACATACACAAAATATGAAATGGATTTATTTAGATATGATTGTTAATATTACATATTGTTGGAATTTTTTTTGACATCAAATTTAGTTGATGAACTATTATGTTTTTGATATAGTATGTACTTTGAAATTATAAATATACTTTGTACTTGAAGAATTAGTATCATAATTATTATATATTATTTTTGATCTATTTATTTAGGATATATATAGTGGAGAAAATCAATTTGTTTAAAAAGGAATGGGAGGAATACAAGGTGAAAGAATGTATACATACTTCATAAAGGGGTGACTTCTTACATCTTATTTTGTTAATTTTATCATCATTTTATCTACTTTTTTAGTAATTTTTTTTTATTTTTAAGAGATACTCTTTTATTAAATTGAGACATTTGTTCACAACCCATATCACATGCTCAAAACCAAGAAAAAAAATTTAGATTGGTTTGATATATTATTTAATAAATCTAAAATAATTTTGTATGTATAATAATTGATCGTACATCAATGTTACACATGATGTTGTATTTTAGACTTGAGGTGTGTGTTTTCAATAAAAAAGTGTCAGTTTAGTTTGAAACATGTATAACATAGCCAAAACAACTAAAACGATCTATGCTTGTTTAAAAATATATTAAAAATGATTCGTAATTAATTTCAAAATTTTAGGAATGGAACACACATCAATATGAAAATTTATTTGGTCATTATGACTTTAAGTGCATGTATTCAATACAAATGTGTCATTTTCTTTTAAAAAATGCATCAAATATCCAAAAACTGAGAAAATGATCTCAATTTTGTTTTAAATTTTGTCAAATGATCCATTTTCATTTTTCGAGTGTATTCATTGACTGCATTCCAATCCTACATATGATGTTTTTGAGGTGTCTCAATTTACTTTATTCAATATTAAAGTGTTATTTTAGTTTAAAACACACATAAAAAATCCAAAACCAGGAAAATGATCTATTATTGATTTCAAACACTATAAAAAAATTCATAATTAAATTCTGACATGTAAGAATGGACCGCATGTCGGCCTATAACCCGATGTGGTTAGTATGACTCGAAGTGCATGTTTTCAATATAAAAGTGTCATTTTAGTTTGAAACATGAATCAAATATTGAAACTGGAGAATAAAGATTATATTATTATCAAATTTTTGAGAAATGATTTATAATTCATTTTTTACATATATGAATTTACCTCACATCATTAAAACCCCTAATTTTTCCAGCATGATAGAAAGTTTGTTTTTTCAATAAACATGTTCCATTTTATTTTAAAACACAGATCAAAAATCCAAAACAAATAAAAACAAGATCATATTATTTTAAAACATTGCAGAAATGATCCAAAGTTCATTTAAAACATGTATTAATTGACCACGAGATAATTTGATGCACAGTGTAGTATGTATGACTCGATGTATGTGTTTTCAATATTAAAATGTCATTTCAGTTTATTATATACATTAAATATCCAAACTGAGAAAATGAGATCATATTTTTTAAAAAAATTTGTAAAATTCTCCATCATTAATTTTTTATGTATATGAATCGAACACACATAAATGCAATAAACTATCTTACCGATATTAATCGAAGTGTGTTTTTTCTATATAAAGGATCCATATTTTTAAAAATTCACATCACTTTCCAAAACTGATAATATAATCTCATATTGTTTTTAAACCTTAGGAAAGCGATTCATAATTTATTTATGGTATTTATGACTCAACTATTTGTTAATATAACACCCTATGAGGTCAGCATGACATGAAGTTCATTTTTTCAATAATGAAGTTCCACTTTATTTTAAAATGTGTGCAACGTCACTAAAACTAATAAAACATTATCATATTTTTTTTAAAAATTTATAAAATGATCCATAATTCATAATTCACATGTTGTAATTAACCACACACTAATTTGATAGACGACAGTATTACTTGATGTATGTGTTTTCATTATAAATGTTTCATTTTAGTTCAAACCACACATCGAATAGCCAAAAATGATAAAATGATCTCATGTTGTTTTATAAAAGTTGTAATATGGTCCATGATTCATTTTTGATTTGTAATAGTTTTCCACACATCAATCTTATACATGATGTGTGTGATATGACTCGGGGATTGTGTTTTTAATATAAAGGATCCATTTTAGTATAAATGGATTACCCCTGTAGCACCCCTAGTTTGAAGATTGTAGACATTGACTATGCCTTTTTTATGTGTTTAATGTACTTGGGATGAGTTAGGATGAGTTAGGGAGAGTTTTTAATGATTTTGAACAAGATTGGATTCTTTTCAAGGGTGCACGATTTGAGCATGGTTTGGGGAAAATGTTTGGGTTCTCTAGGAAACCGTTCAGGGGGACACAGTAAGATTTGCACAGCTTCATCACAGTTTTTGAAACTGTGCAAGGAAACCATGAATACTATTTATCTCAAGATAGTGGCGTGCACACGGTTAGTGCATGGTTTTCTAAACTGTGTGGACTAACTGTACAACCACTTAAAGATGGGGTTTTTAAATTCAGGCTCCCTCAGGCTTAACCTATTTCAATCCAAATATTCTCTCACTCGACCCTCACAGGATATTTTTGGTTCTCCGTGGTTTTAGGGGATATTCCACTCATTTTGGAAGTGATTAAAGGGGGTTTTAGGGCTGTTTGAAGGTGTTTTCTCCTAGTTAAGTGTCTCTTCTTGGTTTATTCTTGGGTTTTTTCTAGATCTACTCCTCTTCCATTCTCGGTTTTCAATATCTACATGTGTTTCATGTAGATCTAGGGTTTTTTTTTACCCAAAATGATGATTTTAGGGACTTTTATGATAGGTAATAGAATCTATAATAGTTTCTATGGTGTTTTCAATGATTTTGAGGTGAAGTTGTGTGTGGGTCGAATTCACCGGAACCCTAAAGGTAGGTGTCTTCTCTCTCAACTCCACTTAGATAAAACTCATAATTTTGGTTACAATTTAATAGTATCCCTTCTAGTTAATAGTGATAATTATGTTTCAATCTTGTTGGAAACCCTTTTCGTGGTGATTTGGAAATTTTTGGGAAAAAGGGTTATCATTGTAAAAAGTGGATTTTTTGTGTGATTTTAAAATGATTATTTTAAAAAAAAAATCTGGTTGATTATGACTTTTTATTGTGTAAGATTGTTTTCAATATATATGTTGATTATTGACATGTGGTTGGGCTTTAAAAGTAAGGTAAAGGGTGTTTTCAATAAATGAGGGATTTTTTGAAGTGAATTGGCACGTGTTCAAAATGGTTGTGTGCTTATTATGCAGCATTCATGCTTTTTTCTTGATAATTGACAGAGTGTAATGGATTCTATTGGTTGTGTGGAAGTGGGAATGAAGTCTCATTATAAAAGGTTATGGATAGTGGTTGAAAGGACCACCATTAGGGAAGTGGGTAGGAAGTCTCACTATAAAAGGTGATGGATAATGGTTGGAAGAACCACCATTATCAATAGAGGTCGGGAAGTACAACTAGTTGAGAATGGGGTGAACAAGATAGGTGGAATGCCCACCATAATGGTTTCTTTTTTGTATATTTCCTTTCAAAGATGGAATTGTTGTGCTAATGCATTATGGGGATATGGCTTATGGCATGGTTGTAGGCTTCCTTTGTTTTTCAAGGCTTCCTAAGGGCATGTTTGGAAGTTTTGAAGTTGCTGTACTATTGAATGTTTTATATGACCACTTTTATATAAATGTGCTAATGGTTTTATCCATGTAGCGTGTGCAGGGAAGTTGTTTGGGGAAAACCTACTAAGTATTTTTACTCACACTTGTTTTGTCAGATGGGTGACTTTGATGATGTTTTATTCTGGGAAACAGGTAAAGGTAATTAATGTCACTTCTAGTGATCCATGGCGATGCTTGGGAGTTGGGGTGGTGCTTGGATCATGGTGCTTGGTGTGGAGCTGTGAGTATGTCTTGGTTTATTTGGGGTATCTTGTTTAGTCTTCCATGTTGTACTCCGATTTTCAGTTGGTTATATTTGGTATGTGGGATTGTTTGGGAAAATTTTGGTTCAACATTTGGTAGTGTATGAGTAGGTTGTTTTTTTGACATGTATCATGCAGTTTTTTGGTAGTGGATCATTTTTTTGGTTGTTTTTGTCTCAAGGGAAAATCATTCCCCAATTTATTCTTGATTCCATCAGCATTTATTTACTGCCTTTTGGGCCTTAGGAATGCCCATTAAGGCTAAGTAACATTTCTCCTTCTTCTCAAGCTAATGATATTGGGATGAATGTTATAAGCGGTATCAGTTTGTTTGGTTCTTGGATTTCATGTGAGAGTAGTTGTTTGATCCTTGGTGTTGATCGTTGGGGTCGGTGTTGACATTCGTTCTTGGCCTATTCCTTGAGTTAGGATGGTAGCAAGGCGTATGATTGTCGGAACATGGAATGTATAGCATAAATGGGCATAGCTAACCATTTTATGATGAACTTCACGTTACCAGGGAGTTGGGTACATAAGTATTTGGAGGCACTTATAGGCATTGGATATCTCATTGTCATGAGTGTAGCCAATGAAATGAGCATGGAATGCATGGTAGAAATGACTTCCCACTAGGATGCATATTTCATTGGCGTACAATGATCTGTGGTGTGATATGGATGTGTAGATTTTGAAAATATGAATTGAGTTTCAAAGTTGAAGGATTTGAAACAAGGGAACTGGTGGTATTTTGAAAGAAGGTTTATTTTTGAAACATGGTGGATGTAACAGCCCGAGATTTTATGAAAAATATTCTTTTTAATTTTATTAATGTCTTGTGTTATACGCTACACCAAAAGGAGCTTGCCCAACATGCATCCTTGACTTGCCTTGCATTACACGCAATCACGACCTTCCTCGATAGCTTACGTCGTACGCAATACCGAGTTTCACTAAACAACGATATGCTATTAAAATATTATTAAAACTAGCCGTTATGAATAGTAATAACCACATTTTGAAATTCTGTAAATCTTATTTTTCAAAATGAACTTCATTTTTGGATTCAGAGTATCGAATTTAGCCTAAGGTGAAATTTTGGTACTTTTCGGATAACTTTCATATTCTGATGAATAGTGAAAATTACTAAATTATAATTAAAAACAACTTTTTTAATCGAAATAATTAATAGTGATAAATTATTAATTTGAGTGGTTTTAAAGTATATTTAGAATATATTCTTACAATTTAATACAATGTTGGTCATTGGATGTAATTGCACATTTAAACCAGACATAAACAAGTGTCAATCTTTTGATAGATATTGTTTCTTAAAAACACGCTATTTGTTTTAACAGCGGGATTTAATTATAAAATTAATTAATGCAACTTCTATGTTATGAATTTGGTAAAATAGACTTCATTTTTGAATTCGGAATATGAAATATAGCGTAGGATGAAATTTTGGCATTTTTCTGAAAACCTTCAATTTTTGATGAATAGTGAAACTAATAAGTGGTAGTTAAAAACTGAATTTTTCATAAAACTTAATTTTACCGCTTCTGTGAATGGAATTTCAAAAATCTGAGAGACACGGTTGATGTCAGTAAGTAAAATGTGGTTCAATGAGATGAAAATAATTTTTGGTGAATAGTAACTTTTTACTTTTATTTACCACGGTTAAAAGTAAATAGGGTAATTAAGGGTAAAAATGATATTAATATTACCCTAACACATGTCCTAATCCTATTGGACAAGTGTATCTAGACCAAAAACAACCTTAAGTGTAAAATATTATCATTTAGGCCCACTTGGGTTAGATTAGGACATTTATTATTATTTAATTCAAAGAAGAGTTAAAAGAGTTAAAATCAACGTTTATTTACTAAAACATTTTTAATATAGGGTTATACATAAGATAAATTCGATTTTAAATATTCATTAGAAAGATAAAAGGATTTTCTACATAATTATATTTTATTTATAATTTTTAGACTTTAAATAAATTAATTTATTTATGACACAACGATGATGCAATAATTACCCTTTTAAGGAAATATTAACATAATTGATGTTATAAATGCTCAAATGAATGTAATTTGAGACTCTTAATAAATTACACTAATTTTCTAGGTTACTATGATATATTAGTGTTTATTTAATCAACTTGTTTCGAACATATAATTCTGTTATGACTTTCACAAAAATCATATATCAAATAGTGTCAAAATTGACTCAAAATAGTTTTTAAATCAAATATTATATTATTAATTGTTATTTTATTCCTAAAAATCTATGGTTCGGACAAATGACTTAGATAAGGATATATATATTAATAATAAACAATTTGGGGTTCGTTTGGCATGTTATAGTAAGTGTATTAACCATATAGTGAAAGAAAAAAAAAGACACGGTAAAAGTTAAATTATTTAACTTAGAGTTAAATCTAATTGATAAGGTTAAAATAATACCCTAAACTTGTCTAAATCCTATTGGTTGATAGGATTTCGACCCATACCCACTTTAGCTTCGAAATAAGACCCTTTGGAACCATTATAAACCGATTTTGACTTTAATATAAAATAATATTTTGAGATATTCCTAAGGTGCCCCTCTCCTCCCTTATAAAAGGACACCTCCTCCCCCTCCTCCTCACACCAATTTGAGCACTCAAGCTCGGCCAAACCCTGCCAAAATATCTTATCCACTTCCCTAGAAACATCCTAGAGGTTATGGGCTTCCTCAAAGACCAATTTTAGTGCCCTAAGAGGAGGTCTCAAAGAGGCGCTTCAAAGAAGAGGTAATTACCGTTACCAATTCTTTCATCTTTATTTCTTCTTCCACTTCTTCTTCTTAGGTTGTTTCATTATGAAGTAATAACATCAGTATCAATGATATACTGATATGTTATTATAAGTATGAAACAACCCTATTTCACCATCTATCCATCCTACGGAAAAAGAAATCACCGCGCGTGCGTACGTACGGAATACCGTCTCCACGCCGTGGTGTAATCTATTTTCCACCACCACCTTACAAGGATGGGTATAATGGTGTAAATAATAACTATACATAGTTATTACAACATCATATTGATTCTGATATATTGTATAATCCACACCAATTCAATTCAATATTTATAGAAATGATATCATCGCTCGTGCGTACGTACGGACTACCGTCTCCACGACGCGATGAGATTCATTCTCCATGTTAACCATTTAGGAATGATTATAAAGTATATATAAGAAATAATAATGAAATATATGACATTATAAAGCTACTGGATTTATGTATATACATATGTATGTCATCTACTTACTTCCATTTCAAGACAATAAGGAAAGGAAAACAGCGTTCATGCGTACGTACGGACTACCGTCTCCATGAACGGTGTTTTCCATTTTATTTATCTACCTATTATATATATATATATACGGAATATATATGATATATAAATCATATTTTATATTCTGTAAGTAAGTAAATCATGATATAAGTAATAATGATGTCAAGAACAACAAGTCAAAACACCTACGATAAATGAAACGATTTTACCCAAAACGCTTCTTTAACATGGAATTTACAAAAGAACGGGTAATATAATGTCATAAGTGAACCATATATGATATCATAACAATGAATATGATTCTGTAATAAGTCAATAACTTGATTTAAATCATTATACAGGAGGTTCAGACACTTACAAAGCAAGTCGGACCTAAGTTAAGGGAAATATCACAATCTCATTTTTATCCGAGATTGTTTATACTTTGGTATTTACTAGGGTGTATTTTATCATCCACATCCATGTTTCATAAATAATATTATTTCCATCCACCTACAATTGTTTAAATCCATTTTTACCCTTCGGTGAGTTTTTAGTAAAAGAAATGAAAGGAATCTTTTGTCGTTTTTCGTACGAGGTACTTTTTGACTTTTCCGACAAAAGTACGAAGAATGTTTTTTTTAACTTATACGGCATGAATGGATTCTTAAAACATTATTTCCAAGAAGCTTCCTTTACAAGTTTTCATGTTTATTTTTAATCAACTTATTTTATTTTAAAGTTGTATGACATGTTATGAAAGGAAAAATGTTTTTGAAGAAGAAAGGATATTTTCCTCAAGAATGGAGTTCAAGTGTTTTATCAAAATTATTTTCCATCTAAGATAATAAAGGGTTCTGTTTTTATCCCTATTATTACATTGATTTGATCATGTTGTGATGGAATTATTTTTTTATGAATTCCTTTATCTTATATGAATTGTTTTATGATGTCATGTTGTTTAAGAATCCCATTTTTATTACATGGGTTACATTATGATGTATGATTTATGATTATGTGGCACACATAAGAAAGGATTCATTATAAGATGGGTGGGACCTATATCTCCCTCCAATGCATTGGGTAAAGATTTTATATCTCATGAGATAGACATGGCTGGAATGGTAGGTTATACCGGTTCAGTGAAACAGGACTGAAACGAGGGTTACTCGATTCAGAAAGGGACTTTATCCACTAAGATAGTCTTGGAAATGAGTCTTGACTAACAAGAAATGATTCTCTATGATTATGTATGTATGCCACAAAGTTTCATGTTTTATGTTATGATTATTGGGATTACATTTCACTACTATGATTTATCCCATGTTATGAAATTATGCTCTCTTTTGCAGGTTAAGATTTCCAAAAGTTATGTTCTTATGAATATGATGTGATTGATTTTCTTTTGTTTACCCTTACTGAGCATTTGAGCTCACCCTTTTATGTTTTCTTTTCCCCAGGATATAAAAAAAGGTTTTAGGTAAAAAAAAGGGGAGGATCTTTATGGGAGATATTGAAGATCTTTCACCACGATTAGAAGATTACGTTCCGAGTTTCCAAAGACAATAAACTATTACGATCCTTGTGTGTGTGTTTTTGTTATGTACTAAGTATTCCGAAAATGTAATGTAATGTCAATGTACGTCAAGCTTCGGGTCTCTACAGTTGGTATCAGAGGAAAGGTTTAGTCAACCTTTGGAAACTAGGATGCGATAACTTTAGTGAGATCCCTAGAGATATTTCTAAGGTATGTCTAGGGATGTCCCTAAGGTTAAGTATACGTATAGGTTATAGTACTAGAACTACGCTAACGATCATAGAATTAAACCTAAGATGTTAGATATTGAAGGTACTCCCCCTTTACTATGTTGTTTTCCCTAGCATGATTTTTGCCTCTCACACTTTTTTTTGGGTTTTAGAAAATGGCTGGAAACAAGATGATTCACGATAATGGAGGATATGATGGACAATGGAATGATATTCTTCATAATGAAATGGGATTTGGAAGTCCAAACATCATTATTATGCCGAATCAGCAATCTCATAATATGATCAATAAAGTAAAATTTGGTATGTTTCCTGACTCGGCTAATAAGAGAAAGATTGAGTTTCATGATGATCATAGAGGAAAGAAAGTTCAATTTCCCCTATGTAATTCATGTGGGAAGAGGCATCAAGGAGAATGTTTCAAAGGAACTTGAAGATGCTTTGGGTGTGGAAAATAAGGACACAAAGCCAGTAAGTGCAAAGGAAAAGGTTCAGTTAACACTAGGGATGAGGATAATGGTATTGCTACGACATCAACACTGGTTAAATGTTTTAAATGTGGAATGTACGGGCATTATGCAAACCAATGCCCTAAGGGAAAGTCTCATGAAGAGAATCAGTATGGTCGTATGAGAAGTATTTATGTTGATGATGATGAAGAGACTACAAATGATATGTGAGATGAAAGAATTGTTGAATCTTGGACAATGGTTTAAGAATGTAGTGGAATGATTACATGTTTATCATGTGTAATGTTGTATAAGTAATCTCATGGTACTGTAGAATAAAGAGACATGTAAGGATTGTTACACTGTTGTCTGATTAATGTTACCAGTATCCATGAAAGGTTATTCAGATATTTTTGGAATGTAGATGATATGCGCATAATGAAGGGAAAACGAGAAAATGAGATGTTTAATAGTATTCATGAGCTCATGATTGATATAAGGACTAAGTGATATCATGGTTTGAGTATATAGAATTTTGAGGATTTTGGTATGTGGAAAGTGTTATCTTTTAACCGCATTCATGTTTTCACTAAGGTATTCAAGAGAATACACGATTAAGGACTTTGAATGTTTGGAATGTGACCAACAAGACATATCTTATGATATGTGGGGATCAACGACAGTATTAAATCTCTGGTAATCGTTGTCACTATATTATGAGAGTGGACTGCAGTATTATGTATAAGCCTAAAGATTAGACTGGATTATGTTGGACATAAGTTAGTATTGTTTAAGGATAGAAGATTTTCGATATTATTGATGGGATGTTATAGTAACGTAGTTTTAGAAAAAGGACAACCTGCAGGACAGGCGACAGCCCATCGCTTCGGACAAGGCTGTAGGAATCGAACCCACAACCGAAGTGCGACTGGCCTTTATCGCCTACCACTGGCCTACAGGAAGTCCCTGTTTAGTAGAAACTAGTTTTATTATATTAAGCAGTATGATATATGAAGTATAAGTCCATTTTAGGAACCATATATGATTAATCTCACTATAGAATGACTTATGTATATTTAATAACTTTTGCTTACCTTTTGTTTGAGACAGATGGAATGACCCGTCATTCTATCACATGATCTGCTAACACTTCACGAATAACAAATTCAACTTAATTTATTTTGGAGATGAAGTGGAAATTGTTCAAGGAACGAACAACAGTGATATTGTACCAAAATAAAGTAAGTATTTATTCTAATTCAAATTTTCAACTTTATGGAAATGATCTTGAAAACCAAAAATGTTGTCCTAGTGATCTTATACCTGATGAATCAGATGGTACCTTAGATCGTCACAAATTTATGGATTTGTGATTACTGGCTTTTCCATAGCCATGTTCTCTACCACTCTCCATCAGAACATGATGGTTAGATTTTTCTTCCATATCCATATTTTCACCTATGTGGAAACACAGTGATTAGTTTATTTGGGTAACCGTTACGTTTCATACTTTTGTTTTAAGGATTGGTTTTGGTATTCCTTTTTACGATGTGGGTTTCTATTAAAGAAACGTTCAAATAGTAAACCATTTATAACCCTGACGAATTTCGAGGGCAAAATTCATTTTAAGGGGGGTAGAATGTAACAGCCCGAGATTTTATGAAAAATATTATTTTTAATTTTATTAATGTCTTGTGTTGTACGCTACACGAAAAGGAGCTTTCACAACACGCATCCTTGACTTGCCTTGCATTACACGCAATCGCGACCTTCCTCGATAGCTTACGTCGTACGCAATACCGAGTTTCACTAAACAACGATATGCTATTAAAATATTATTAAAACTAGCCGTTATGAATAGTAATAACCACATTTTGAAATTCTGTAAATCTTATTTTTCAAAATGAACTTCATTTATGGATTCAGAGTATCGAATTTAGCCTAAGGTGAAATTTTGGTACTTTTCGGATAACTTTCATATTCTGATGAATAGTGAAAATTACTAAATTATAATTAAAAACAACTTTTTTATCGAAATAATTAATAGTGATAAATTATTAATTTGAGTGGTTTTAAAGTATATTTAGAATATATTTTTACAATTTAATACAATGTTGGTCATTGGATGTAATTGCACATTTAAACCAGACATAAACAAGTGTCAATCTTTTGATAGATATTGTTTCTTAAAAACACGCTATTTGTTTTAACAGCGGGATTTAATTATAAAATTAATTAATGCAACTTCTATGTTATGAATTTGGTAAAATAGACTTCATTTTTGAATTCGGAATATGAAATATAGCGTAGGATGAAATTTTGGCATTTTTCTGAAAACCTTCAATTTTGGATGAATAGTAAAACTACTAAGTGGTAGTTAAAAACTAAATTTTTCATAAAACTTAATTTTACCGCTTCTGTGAATGGAATTTCAAAAATCCGAGAGACACGGTTGATGTCAGTAAGTAAAATGTGGTTCAATGAGATGAAAATAATTTTTGGTGAATAGTAACTTTTTACTTTTATTTACCACGGTTAAAAGTAAATAGGGTAATTAAGGGTAAAAATGATATTAATATTACCCTAACACATGTCCTAATCCTATCGGACAAGTGTATCTCGACCAAAAACAACTTTAAGTGTAAAATATTATCATTTAGGCCAACTTGGGTTAGATTAGTACATTTATTATTATTTAATTCAAAGAAGAGTTAAAAGAGTTAAAATCAAAGTTTATTTACTAAAACATTTTTAATATAGGGTTATACATAAGATAAATTCGATTGTAAATATTAATTAGAAAGATAAAAGGATTTTATACATAATGATATTTTATTTATAATTTTTAGACTTTAAATAAATTAATTTATTTATGACACAACGATGATGCAATAATTACCCTTTTAAGGAAATATTAACATAATTGATGTTATAAATGCTCAAATGAATGTAATTTGAGACTCTTAATAAATTACACTAATTTTCTAGGTTACTATGATATATTAGTGTTTATTTAATCAACTTGGTTCGAACATATAATTCTGTTATGACTTTCACAAAAATCATATATCAAATAGTGTCAAAATTGACAAAAAATAGTTTTTAAATCAAATATTATATTATTAATTGTTATTTTATTCCTAAAAATCTAAGGTTCGGCCAAATAACTTAGATAAGGATATATATATTAATAATAAACAATTTGGGGTTCGTTTGGCATGTTATAGTAAGTGTATTAACCATATAGTGAAAGAAAACAAAAAGACACGGTAAAAGTTAAATTATTTAACTTAGAGTTAAATCTAATTGATAAGGTTAAAATAATACCCTAAACTTGTCTAAATCCTATTGGTTGATAGGATTTCGACCCATAACCACTTTAGCTTCGAAATAAGACCCTTTGGAACCATTATAAACCGATTTTGACTTTAATATAAAATAATATTTTGAGATATTCCTAAGGTGCCCCTCTCCTCCCTTATAAAAGGACACCTCCTCCCCCTCCTCCTCACACCAATTTGAGCACTCAAGCTCGGCCAACCCCTGCAAAAATCTCTTCTCCACTTCCCTAGAAAAATCCTAGAGGTTCTGGTCTTCCTCAAAGTCCAATTTTAGTGCCCTAAGAGGAGGTCTCAAAGAGGCGCTTCAAAGAAGAGGTAATTACCGTTACCAATTCTTTCATCTTTATTTCTTCCTCCACTTCTTCTTCTTAGGTTGTTTCATTATGAAGTAATAACATCAGTATCACTCATATACTGATATGTTATTATAAGTATGAAACAACCCTATTTCACCATCTATCCATCCTACGGAAAAAGAAATCACCGCGCGTGCGTACGTACGGAATATCGTCTCCACGCCGTGGTGTAATCTATTTTCCACCACCACCTTACAAGGATGGGTATAATGGTGTAAAGAATAACTATACATAGTTATTAAAACATCATATTGATTATTATATATTGTATAATCCACTCCACTCCAATTCAATATTTATAGAAATGATATCATCGCTCGTGCGTACGTATGGACTACCGTCTCCACGACGCGATGAGATTCATTCTCCATGTTAACCATTTAAGAATGATTATAAAGTATATATAAGAAATAATAATGAAATATATGACATTATAAAGCTACTGGATTTATGTATATACATATGTATGTCATCTACTTACTTCCATTTCAAGACAATAAGGAAAGGAAAACAGCGTTCATGCGTACGTACGGACTACCGTCTCCATGAACGGTATTTTTCATTTTATTTATCTACCTATTATATATATATATATATACTGAATATATATGATATATAAATCATATTTTATATTCTGGAAGTAAGTAAATCATGATATAAGTAATAATGATGTCAAGAACAACAAGTCAAAACACCTACGATAAATGAAACGATTTTACCCAAAACGCTTCTTTAACATGGAATTTACAAAAGAACGGGTAATATAATGTCATAAGTGAACCATATATGATATCATAACAATGAATATGATTCTGTAATAAGTCAATAACATGATTTAAATCATTATACAGGAGGTTTGGACACTTACAAAGCAAGTCGTACCTAAGGTAAGGGAAATATCACAATCTCATTTTTATCCGAGATTGTTTATACTTTGGTATTTACTGGGGTGTATTTTATCATCCACATCCATGTTTCATAAATAATATTATTTCCATCCACCTAAAATTTTTTAAATCCATTTTTACCCTTCGGTGAGTTTTTAGTAAAAGAAATGAAAGGAATCTTTTGTCGTTTTTCGTACGAGGTACTTTTTGACTTTTCCGACAAAAGTACGAAGAATGTTTTTTTTAACTTATAAGGCATGAATGGATTCTTAAAACATTATTTCCAAGAAGCTTCCTTTACAAGTTTTCAAGTTTATTTTTAATCAACTTCTTTTATTTTAAAGTTGTATGTCATGTTATGAAAGGAAAAATGTTTTTGAAGAAGAAAGGATATTTTCCTCAAGAATGGAGTTCAAGTGTTTTATCAAAATTATTGTCCATCTAAGATAATAAAGGGTTCTGTTTTTATCACTATTATTACATTGATTTGATCATGTTGTGATGGAATTATTTTTTTATGAATTCCTTTATCTTATATGAATTGTTTTATGATGTCATGTTGTTTAAGAATCCCATTTTTATTACATGGGTTACGTTATGATGTATGATTTATGATTATGTGGCACACATAAGAAAGGATTCATAATAAGATGGGTGGGACCTATATCTCCCTCCAATGCATTGGGTAAAGATTTTATATCTCATGAGATAGACATGGCTGGAATGGTAAGTTATACCGGTTCAGTGAAACAGGACTGAAACGAGGGTTACTCGATTCAGAAAGGGACTTTGTCCACTAAGATAGTCTTGGAAATGAGTCTTGACTAACAAGAAATGATTCTCTATGATTATGTGTGTATGCCACAAAGTTTCATGTTTTATGTTATGATTATTGGGATTACATTTCACTACTATGATTTATCCCATGTTATGAAATTATGCTCTCTTTTGCAGGTTAAGATTTCCAAAAGTTATGTTCTTATGAATATGATGTGATTGATTTTCTTTTGTTTACCCTTACTGAGCATTTGAGCTCACCCTTTTATGTTTTCTTTTCCCCAGGATATAAAAAAAGGTTTTAGGTAAAAAAAGGGGAAGATCTTTATGGGAGATATTGAAGATCTTTCACCATGATTAGAAGATTACGTTCCGAGTTTCCAAAGACACTAAACTATTACGATCCTTGTGTGTGTGTTTTTGTTATGTACTAAGTATTCCGCAAATGTAATGTAATGTCAATGTACGTCAAGCTTCGGGTCTCTAGAGTGGATTTTTTCAAGATAGTGAAATAGGGGAAATGTAAACTTGTGGAAAGACAGATTGTGATAATTATTCTATAATTGAATTCAAAAATTTTACACCCTTTATTATTAGGGGTGTGAGACTTATCATTGTTGTTGATAGAAATGGAACCGAGTATGCGTCTTAGAGACCAACCAGAGGAATCTGGTAAAATTGTGGTTGCACTTGTGCCCCAGGTGAACCGGTAGCTAGTGCAGAGTATAGTAAAATCTTTCCAAGGCATGTGGATCATAGAGTTATTGTTTCAAAGGAATAATCCACCCAAATATTGGGGTGATTTAGAGCCATAAATGGCTATAGCATGGCTAAAAAAAATAAATTTGATATATGACTTCTTAGGAACACTGGAAGAGCTAAAAATGAAACTATTCACATACATGTTTGATGAACTTTCCCTTTAGTGGTTGGAGCTGGTAGTCCAATCTGGGACGGACCACAGTGTGACATGGGAGGGGTTTGAAAAAAGTTTTAATAAAAAATTCTACTCACATACATTTAGAATTCAGCGTACAATGGATTTATTCAGTTTGAAGAAAGGAAACATGATGGGGGATAGAATATGAGGATAATATTATCAACTTTGTGAGTTTTTCACCCGAGTTGGTGGATAGTTCATCGTTAAAGGCAAGATTATTTGAAGTTGGGTTGAACTAATAAATTAGTTCCAAGATAGCAGTGTTGTGTATAAACGATTACATGGAAATGGTGAACAGAGATACGGTGGATGAGCGGGATCTAGTGGGGGCTATAGGTGGGGGATACATGTTGGTACCCACATGGAATAGTGGGAACTCAAACATTGGTTTTAAGGAGAAGAGGGACACTTATTTCTAGGGTGGGAGTACAACTCAAAATCGGATGGTCGGATCGGTGAATCTTCCTCCAAAGCATCAAAGAATGTCGGGATGTTTTCATTGTGGTTTTATGAGCCAAATCAAGAGGGATTGTACAGAATGACATTGAGTATGTCATAATTGTAACTAGATATGAAATCTACAACATTATTGTCAGAATTATCCGATGTCGGGTGTCTATGACACTCCTCAGGGGTCTCAAGTGTCTTATTCCTTGATGGGATGAGGGAATCATCGTACCCCTGATTAGTTGAGTAAAGTAGATCATGGTGATTCTTGAATAACCATGATGCCTTAGTAGGGTAATAAGGAGCATATTGTTACAAGTAAGAAGTTGTTTGGAGCTATGCAGGTAGTGATGGATGTTCGTTCAGGACCATCGACAGTGTGAGGTACATTTCATTTAAATTCATTGTTGATGCAATCATTATTTGATACTTGTGATTTTCATTATTTTATTAAATCTCGCATCGTTGATTTTTTTGGATTAATGGTGGAAATTATTCCTTCGATTTTGAAACTAAAAACTCTTCTGGGTCTAAGAGAGTTTTGATCTTTCCCTTATAGAGAGTGTTGCTTAGTTGTGGATGGCATTGAATTGATGTGGGATTTCTCAGTGCATCAGAAGAATGCTTATGATATAAACCTAGTAATGTATTATTTGTAATTTTTTAAATCCCACATTGATTACTATGCGCAAAAGGTTAGTTTTGTGATGGAGGATTGTGTTAGACATCTCTTTAGAGGGGTGAAGAGTGCAAAGCTAGGTGCGTTAGATTCGTTGGCACTAAAATTTAGCATGATCTCATAACTGTTAGAGGCTTTGTTGATGGGATAAGTGGAAGGTGTCAAACAGAGCGTTATTTAAGAAATTATTGATCAGTTTATGGATGTATTTCCTAAACAATTATATGGGTTTCAACCCAAAAGGTAGGTCAAGTGTACGATTGATATATTTCCAGGGACAACTCCCATCTCACTTCCTCCTTACCGAATGACACTAACAGAACTGATAGAATTTAATATGTAGTTAGAAGAGTTAGGAAACCAAGGTTTCATCTGACCTATTACGTCTCTTTGGGAAGCACTGGTCTTGTTTGTTAAAAATGTGAATGGAACCTTGCGACTCTGAGTGGATTATCGTAGACATAATTAGGTTATGATAAAGAACTGATATCCACTTCCACGCATTGATGATTTTTTTAACCATTTGGGAGGTTCTAAGTGGTTATTCACGATTGACTTGATGTCAGGGTATCACCAATTCTGGGTGAGGAAGAAGGATATCTCGAAAATAGCTTTCAGAAGTAGATATAGCCATTACAAGTGTGTTGTTATGCCCTTTGGTTTATGAATACACTAGCAGTGTTCATGGAAATGATAAATAGGATATTTCAGAGATATCTTGATTAATTTTTTGTGGTATTTGTGGATTATATACTGGTGTATTCATGTACCCTGGTAGAGCATGAGAAGCACTTGGTGATCATGTGGGGGATCTTGATGGATCATCGGTTGTATGTCAAATTATTAATGTGAGACTTTGGGATACATGAGGTTTGTTTCCCTGGAATTCTTATTTCTGAGTGGGGTGTTTCCTTTGATATGGAAAAGATATAGGCTATTATATCATGGAAACTAACAATGAATGTTTTTGAGATATAGATATTTCTCGGCCAATCTAGGTATTATCGAAATTGAGTTCATGATTTCTCAGATTGGATTCACCATTGAAATCTTGGATAGGGACGAATATTCCATTTCAATGGTATGTGTAGTTCAAAAAATTATTTTAAGAGTTAAAGGGTCACCTTACATTATCAGTAATCTTGGTTTTTTCAGAACCATGGAAAGGGTGCGTGGTGTATTGTGATGCATCAGGATCAGAGCTGGGGTGTGTTCGCATGAATGCGGGCCATGTGGTTTGATATGGCTCAAGGCACTTGAGGTTTCATGATAAGGAGTACCCAAGACATTATTTGGAGTTGGTAGTAGTGGTTCACACTTTAAAGATGTGGCGTCACTATCTCTTTGGTGAGAAATTTACATTGTTTACTAATCACAAGAGTTTAAATCATATCTTTGCAAAAAAGTGATTTTAACTTGAGGCAAAGGGGATGGGTAGAATATCTCTAGATGATTGATTTTGACTTAATGTACACACCAGGTAAGGAAAATTTGGTGGAGGATGCATTAAGTAGAATATCATATTCTCAAGTGGTGAAATAGTTATCAAATCAATGGATGTTGATGGTGGTCATAGCCAACATGCTGTTGGAATGTGAGAAATGAGTTGACAGAGCGGTCTTCTTTCTTTTTTCATTGGTTCATGAATTGGATGGATTTCATAAAGAGGCATAGGAATCTGATTCTGAGTTTATGGCTATGAGGTTGAAACTCAATGGTGGGGATACCATTGAATATTGGGAACTAAATTGGAATTCAGTTTTGGGTTCTCATAATCGGATAGTAGTACTAGTACCTTGTTGGGAGGAACATAACAGGGATTATCATCATTCTAGGTGGGTTGTTAATATTTGAATTTAGAAATTGTATAAGGTATTGAAGGCGTAGTTTTGGTGGGCTAGTATGAAAAGGGATGTGACCATGTTTTCCTCAAGATGCTTGACTTTTCAGCAAGTCAAGGCAGAGCATCAGTACCCACCAGCCATGTTGCAGTCTTTACCAATCCCAGTGTGGAAATAGTAGGAAATAAAAATTGATTTTGTGACGGGTCTCCCAAGAATGGTCTGGAAGCACGATTCCATATGGGTTATTGTTGATTAGGTCACAAATTTGGCTCATTTCATCCCGATTCGTGAATCCCATATGGTGAAGAATTTTTCCAAAATCTATATTGGGGAGGTGGTAAAGAGGCATGGTGTTCCAGTTTTGAATTTATCATATAGAGATCCAAGGGTCACATCTCGTTTCTAGAAATCCTTGTTGAAATCCCTTGTAACATACTTGACTGTGAGCATAGTGTATCATCCATAGATAGATGAACAATCTGAGAGGACGTTACAAACCTTGGAGGATATGTTAAGGGGTTTTGTGATGTATTTTTTTGGTTTATGGGAGTAGAAATTTCCATTGGTGGAGTTCTCTTACAATAATAGTCCTCAAGCGTCGATACATATGGCATCATTTGTGGCTATAAATGGGCGTCCTTATCATTCTCCACTATGTTGGGTGGAAATGGGAAAGCTTTCAATGATCAGACTCTACCTTGTCCAAGAGACTACGAAGAAAATCATGTTGATTAGGAAGAGTATAGAGATGGCATAAAGTCGTCAAAAATCATATGTGCACCATCATCGATGACCATTTTCATTTGAGGTGGGTGGTAATATGCTTTTGAGAATATCTCCAAGGTTGGGACATCATCGGTTTGGGACGTAGGCTACGATATCTTAAAGGTATATTGTGACTTTTGAGATACATTAGTGGATTGGAGAGGTGGCATACCTCTTGAATTTTCCACCATGTTTTAGTGCAGTGCACATTGTGTTTCATGTGTCATAGTTGAAAAAGTATCAGTCGAATCCTGACTATGTGGTTCGTTGGGATCTTGTTGAGTTAGAACCAGATGCATCCTCGGTGCATGTGCCAGTATAGATTGTCGATAGGCAAGAGAATGTATTTCAAGGTAAAAGAATCGGTTTAGTTCATTTTTTTTGTTGTCATGGTCAAATTCATGAGGAGACATGGGTGTGGGATAAATAGATGGCCAAGAAATTTCCTGATCTCTTTTGGAAAATCAATGTTTCCCTACATTCCAGGGATATAAATATCAATGGTGGGGATAAATTAGCACCATAAGTTTGAGGTATGTAGCTTTTATTATGAATTTTTATGTGTTTAATGTACTTGGGTTTATTTGGGATGAGTATAGGAGAGTTTAGAATGATTTTGAAAAATATTAGAGGCTTTTCTAAGGGCACACTATTTGAGCACAGTAAGAGGACACTATGTGGGTTTTTTAGGAAACTGTACAGGGGGAGACAGTAGGATTAGCATGGCTTGCACACAGGTTTCCAAACCATGCGAGGCAACCGTGAAGACCCTTTCTCTCGAGACAGTGGTGTGCAGATAGATAGGGCACGGTTTTAAAAACCTTTCAGACTAACCGTGTGGCCACTAAAAGATGGGGTTTTGAAATCAGGGCTGCCATGACAATTACATACATCACTCCTATTCACCTCCCACTCAATCCTTACTTGGTATTTTTGGTTCTCAGGGGTTTTATGGGATCTTCCACTCATTTTTGATGCGATTCAAAGGGGAATGAAATAATTTTAAAGGTGGTTTCTCCTGGGTAAGTCTATCTTCTTGGATTATTCTTGGTTTTTAATTAGATCAACTCTTATCCCATTCCTTGTTTTGTAGATATACATCCTTGGCATGTAGATCTCAGATTTTTTTGTAGCCCAAGGTGAGGATTTTAATAATTTTTGATGATATGGATGAGGATCTGGACCAGTTTCTGTGGTGCGTTCACTGAGTTTGGGGTCCGGTTGTGTGTGGGTCGAATTCGTTGGAACTCTAATGCTAGGTGGATTCTATATAGACTCCACTTGGTTAGAACTATTAGTTTGGGTTATAATTAAATTGTTTCCATCGAAA
The DNA here is from genome assembly GCA_963277665.1 of Viscum album. Lineage (NCBI taxonomy): Eukaryota > Viridiplantae > Streptophyta > Magnoliopsida > Santalales > Viscaceae > Viscum > Viscum album. The sequence goes on from OY728147.1 coordinate 674,999,447, forward strand.
TTAATTTTTATAATGATGTGAAAATCTTGTTGGATTTGGTGGTGATTTGGGGATTTTTGGAACAAAGAGTTACATTAGAAAAAAGGGGCTTTCTTCTGGGATTTTAAAATTTTTATTTTAAAATATTTAGTTATTGATTATGAAAAAATATTTTTTGAAATATGGATTTCAATAAAGCTGTTGTTTATCAAAATGTTTTTGGTATTGGAAATTTAGTTAAAGGGTGTTTTCAATAAATGGTCGATTTGTAGAAGTGAATTGGAATGTGTTGGAAATGGTTATGTGGTTATTGTGCAGCCCTGGTTCCTTTTAATTGTTGGTTTATTGAGTGCTAAGGATAGTGTTGGTTGTGTGGAAGTGGGCGGGAAGTATCACTATAAAGGGTGATGGATATTAGTATGAAGAACCACCATTTGGTAAGTGGGCAGGAAGTCTCACTATAAAAGGTGATAGATAGTGGTTGGAAGAACATGCATTAGGGGTAGTGGTCGGGAAGTACTGTTAGTTGAGAATGGGGTGAACAGGATGGTTGAAATTCCCACTGTAATGGGTTCTTTGTTGTGTGTTTCTTTTCAAAGAATGAATTGTTGTGATAATGTGTTATGGGGATATGGATTATAGAACTGTTATGGTTTTCCTTTGTTTTTCATGGAATGGTAAGGTCATGTTTGGCATGTTGAAAGTTGTTTCACTATTGAAAGTTTTATATAACCTATTTTACATAAATTTACTAATGGTTTTATCCTAGTGTCATGTGTAGGGAATTCATTGCGGGACAACCTATTGAGTATTATTACTCACCCCTACTTTAGAACTTGGGTGATTTTTCAGATGTCTTGTTCTAGGACCCAGGTAAAGGTTAAGAACCTCATTGCTAGTGGTTCGAGTTGATGATTGGGAGTTTTGGTGGTTCGTGGAGCCTGGAGCATGGTGTGGAGCTGTGGAGTTTGTCATAGTTTATTTGGGGTCTCTTTTTTAGTCTTCCACATAGAACTCTGATTTTTTCTTGGTAGTATTTGGCATATGGGATTGTGAGAGAATAGTTTGGTTCCCCTTATACAAATGTATGAGTTGGTTATTTTGTTGACATGAATCATGAATTTTGTTTATAGTTGATCATTTAGTTGATTGATTTTTTCTCAAAGGAAAATCATTCCCTAATTTATTCTTGAAGCCCTCATCATTTATTATCTGCCTTTGACGCCATGGGAACGTCTCTTAAGGCCAAGTAACATTTTTCTGCCCACTCAAGACAATGAGATGGAGTGGGATGTTACAATCCCCATCCAAAACATAGGAAATGATTTCATATTGTTTTTAAAATTTTTGAAAATGATTTATAATAAAATTTTAATGTGAAATTAATGACTGAACATCAATCTAACACACTATGTGTTCGGTAAGACTTGAATTTCACTTTTTCAATAAAGAAGTTACATTTTAGTTTAAAATGCATATAACATCCCCCAAATTTAGAATATAGATCATATTGTTTTATAACATTAGTAAATCAATTGATAATTTCTTTTTCATTTGCTGTAATTGAAAAACATGCAAATCTAACACACGATGTGGTTGGTATGACTCAAAGTATGTTCTTTCAATATAAATGTATCATTTTAGTTTAAAACACATTTTAATTAACAAAATAATATAAAAAAATATGTTAATGGTTTTTAAATTTTGGAAAACATCTATAATTTATTTGGTATGTGCGAGAATCAACCACACATCAATCTGATATATAATGTGACTGATGTGACTCGTGATGTGAGTTTTCAATATAAAGGTGCCATTTTAGTTTAAAACACACATCACATAGTCAAAAAAATAAGATCATATTGTTCCCAATTTTTTTTTCTATTGATTCATTATTCATATGTGAAATGTAAACATTTACCTCATTTTAATCTAACACATTATGTGGTTGATATGACTCAATGTGTTTGTTTTTATTATAAAAAGTTCCACTTTATTTTAAAATTATTATCACATAGAAATTACTAAGCATAAAAATCTCATATTTTTTTCTCATTATTTTATCTTATATAACCTAATTAATTTCTTTATGATTTTTATCTAGAACATATTTTGTTATATATCATATAGATAATTATTGAATACAAATAAGAAATGGTGTGATATTTGAAGGATTGTTAAAAAAATTATGTTCTCCTGAGTTAAATCACATTCATATTGAATTTTTTATCTCTATATATATCTTATAATTCAAGATCACCTACTTTTGAGAGTAAAAATTAATTGTGTGAGGTGTAATAATTATCCACATATGAATATGATACATGGTGTGTTTGGTATGATTCAAGCTAGACCTTTTTAACCTAAAATTGACACATTGTATTTTATTTAATTATTTATGCTACAAAAAAATAATAATTGTTTTCATATATAGTTTAATTCTTTTTACAATGATTTGTTTTTTATTTTAGAAACAAATAGTATGACTAAGGATCTAGGGAAAATGATAAGGGGACACTGCATTTTTTGAATGTCTGTGATAAATTTTACATAATCATGCAATTATAAAAACAAATGTTTAAAATGTATATATTATAGTGTTTTTATTATATCAGTCTTGTATATTTTATTTCAATAAAAAATTTTAATTTATCACCCTATATTTGTTATTTTATCATTCTTTTTTATAGTATTATGTGTTACAATTTTAACATCACACTTCTATGGAATTCCCTTTTATCAGCACATAGAATATCACTGATAAAGGTTTCTTTTATAAGTTCTATAAACTGTCTTGATAAAGTTTTTGTATATCATTTGAAGACAAATTTTTTATAAAATATCCCATTATTCATGCTAGAAAATAAATAATAATTATTAGGGAATTTAAGTGTCCTCAAATTTTTATTACTTTTTTTGTGCTAAAAGGCCTATATTTTAGTGTTGTTAAAGGAATTTTGTGAAACACTGACACCAGGATGGGTGAGGGTTACACCATGAATAGTGCTGAGTGGGAGACAATCATACTACTGTAGGGGGTGTTTCACTATATTTTATATGATTAATATTGGTCCCTTATATGGGCCTTTATGATTTTTATGGTAGAAGCGTCAATCATATTGTGACCCATCGGGCCATGTTGAGATGGCATTCTGTGATAGGGAATCATGGTGTACAACGTGAAGGCCATTCTTTGACCAGGGAGGTGATGATCAAGTGTTGTAGTACATTAAAATTTGATGTGTTCCATGATGTGATTCATAGAGGTTACACCATAATAGTATTTAGCCAATGGATAAACCCTCCATCTAGGGGTGGCTATTCCGTGAGCAATAGGGGATACATTGTGATGTTGACCTAACATAGAGGTTTCATGACATCACCCTCGAGGTCACATTGTTTCATTCTTTTTTTCTATTATTTATCTATGGAAGAACCATCATTTTGGTTTCATCCCCTTTCATTTTAGGGGGACGTGGGGTGTCAGGGAGTGAGATTCCAAGATGGATTTCCCCCTTCCTTCCCCATTTCAATTCATCTTTGTGGTAGATTATTTTTTGGATGATTCAATATTGTATTTCAGGTATTTTATTCCACATTTATCAATCCATTATTCTTTCTATGTATTTTATTTTTTATTGGGTTGTTTCTTCTAGGGTTTTGGTGATGACTCCACTAGTGGATGAATGTATGAGTTTTGGGTTGTTTTTGTGATGCGGCAATGCCGAATGAGTTTTTAAAGATTATCCCCCTTTGGATTAAATTATATTACTAATAAATTATTATAATTATTTATATTGGATTTTGGGGCTTGATATTAGGTCTTGGGTGTTGATATGATCTTAGATAAGGAATGGATGGTATTTGATAAGGATGAACAAATGATCATGAGATTTGAAACTCCATTGTAGAGGTTTTGAGGTCCCAAAAATAAAAAACCATATGCATGTTTATTTATGAGTTTATATTCCTATATGAAAATTCGGACTTGAATAAAGGGATAGATACTAAGAGAACCATAGGTAAAGGGATATGATGATGTGGAACCTCCTAGAGATGGAATATGTGCTTCCTTTCAGTTAGGGTGATTTGAGATCACCTAGAAAATATGTCAACAAGGGGTGAAGATGATGGATTGATTGAAGATAGATAGTGGGCTGATATCGAGATCTTGGATGATACATGGACAACCTAGGTTATAATCCTAGGACTTTTTGTCACGGAACGAGATGTATAGGCCTAATGTGATGGGTGAGATGGTCATATATGTCATATTTGATATGTTATAACCTATTGATGTTTGTTCTGGGAATTGGAGACATTAATTAGAATGATAATTCCAAAATAACTAGATGAACTATGGAAATATGTTTTACTATAGTAGATGGTTTTGGGAGATATCTGAGGGATATATGGGATAAGGAACAACTATGGGTCTTTGGAATTATTGAATGAATTTGAATCAGAATTAAAATATACTTAGAGAAAGATATAATGAGTGGTACTTAGTTATAAATTGTAGGCTATAATGTAACAATTGGAATAGAGTTGGAATTTCATTTTGGGTCTAGTGTTGGATGATGCCTATGTCATAGAGAGCTCCATCGAGTGTCAGATACAGCTTGGTGTTGATTAGTAGAGGTAGTTATGGGTATGAAGGACCCTATGGGATAGCCTTACAAAAATTATATTATAATTCCATGGGGATAAACATGTTTTATTTTACTTATGTGACAGTGATGTCCTTGAGAATATTAGCTCGATTAGATAATGGTATGTAGAGAAATGTTCAAGATTTAAATCGAAGCCTCAAGTGTCTAACTCCCTAGTGATGGGTTGGTGTTCTTTTGGAATGGGTTGTGTAATTTATTTTATATTTCACACATGTTCCCAAATATGTGGATGATGGTGATAAAAATATTTCATTGAACCTATCTTGATCAGGATGGTAGTGGTTATAATTTGATTGTAATGGGCCTGATGAATATAAAAAGACTTCCTGATGGACATGGAATGGTTTGTGCCTTTAAATATGATCATATCTAATTGGGTAATGGGGTAACTTTTTATTATGTCTCTTAGGTACAAAATTATGACTAGGTTAGCATTTTTTGGTGACTCATGGTTACACAATGATAACCAAGGTACAATATGTGTGATATATCATGAGAGGGTTGGGTTGACAAGGGTGTTATTTTTGAAACATCTTTAGAGTAAGAAAGGATGAACAATGTACTATTTATGTGTCATCAGATTAGTGCGTATGAATTTCTAGGGTTCTATTATATATAATATTCTAGGTACATAGTGGTGACCAGTGTACTATATGTGTGAAATATCCTAAGTGATCTAGTATTTTCAAGGTACATGATGTAAATCCTTCCCTATAGTGGTATTGGCTTGGTTGATTTATGTGAACCCTACCCTACATTTGTGGATAGTTTCTGGTTACTTTTTATAGACCCTACCCTAATGAAGAGGGTAGAGGATAAGGAATGGAATTGTACCCTAACCTACATCTTTGAGTAACATTCAAGGGTTGTCATATAAGGTGAATGACTTCCATTATAGGTTGACACATGTTTAGACATGTGTTATGGCAGTCTAGTTAGCATGCAATGACCCAACACAAATTATTGTGTGATTAATTTTAGCTATTTATTTTCCTTACGCAAACACATGTATAAGATGACATATATTAGGTGAACATAGCGAGACCCTTCTACGATATTATTATCACATCCTTAATGGGAACTATTGTGTGAGTGTAGACCATATAACTTTTTCTTATTTTGAAAAAGCATTGTGTAATAGATTTGTTAGGAATAGCATGATGGGAATTGTGGGTGATGATATGGAAGTGAGGCTCGAGGATTGTTGTAGATCTTACTATGTATTTTATTTCTTTCATAAATTTGTAAATGTGATTAGCCTAATGGGTGATTAGTTTATATATGACTGTATGATTCTAGATTAAATTTTTATATAATGGATTTGTTTATTTCTTTCACATAATACTATATTTGTTATGATAATGTTTTTTCATTTATTATTTATATTAATGATTTTTAAGGCATAGTATACCCAATGTATGATTTATTCCCTCACATATAGTCGGTTTCCTCTTGAATTATTGGAGTAATTCTTGAGCCCGTGTGTTGTCTCTCTCTAGGACAATAATTAGTATTCATGGTCTAGGGTTTCACAGTTATAAGTTTTAATTTATAAGAAAATATATTGAATTATCATACAATTTTCTTCTTTTATGAACAATGATAGCTTGCCTATCGGTCAAACATCACTAATCCCCATGGTGGTATAGACCACAACTCGATCGATAAACCAATGAGACATTTTTACCCCAATGGTTTAGTTAATATTTATATTTAGGATGAGGATTACCATAATTTAAACAATAAGGAGTGGAATGGGGAATGGTTTCATCCATAGTGATTTTCTAGTTATATCAATGAAGTGGTGAATTCCATTTTATTAGATGAAAAAAATACAACATCACATTGATGATATAAGGGGAATGAGGCTGCGATTGGGAAGGTAGGCCACTGACGATGGTGAATTGATTAGATAGAATTTTGTTTAGTCATGTTTTGTAATATCTTAAGGGTGGTGTGGCCATATTATAAGATGAGAGAGATGCAAGAAATTTTTTTGATCTTTTTTAAATTCCAAGTTGTGGAGAAATGTGGTCTCATGGAATTTGGTCCATTGTCCTGGTTTAATGGACCATTAAACTAGGGACTGATGCACTAAGTTGAAGTATCCTTTCCAGGAAACCTAGTCAAGGTTGTATCTACTGAATTTTACTTGGTTGATTAGAAAAATTTGGTCAAGTCTATAATATCTGACTAATAAAAAAAGTGAGGAAAGGTATGTGAATACCATGTGTCTAGAACACCCTATGTCCCCTCACTCTTCCATATGGAAGGATCCACTATTCTAAAAACATAATTCATTAATTATTATTTTAATTCTTAAAAATGATTAAAATATTTATTTTTAAGTAAATTTCCTTTTTCAATTAATAAATTGTCTATTTCAGACCTCTCTTCACAAAGATCACGATAGAGAGGTTTTTATTGACAATATCAATCATTTCAAAAAATAATTATGTGAATTTAAAATTACTAAACATTGTAATTTATAGTGAACCAAGCTTATGAAAATTCTGAATGAATCATTTCATTCATTTTCTTGAGTATAACACATTAGGGCCTTCTCCAAAGTGAGTTGAAACTCCCACAATTTTTTTTAAAAATAGACATATCGGTATAGGTGTTTCATTGAATGTTTTTTTGGTATTTTTATTCATTAAATGTTATTCATTATGAACTACTAATTGGGATAATTCATATGATGATATGATGATATTTATTATACACTATGATGAGGCAGTTTAATGATGTGATTTCAATAATAGATTATGATTGGTCTTGTGGATATATCCTCAGATATGTGTCATATTATTCTCTAAATTCTCCCCCAACCTCACACTCCCTCCCTCTCCTCACCCCTCCCTCTAGCTTTCACTCTCTCTTCATCCCTTTGAGGTCCATTAAAATAAATATACATTAATTCGACAAATGTAGAGTATAAAAAGAAATATGAGTAGTAATGAAGTTCTATTTTTATTTTAGAATAATTTTTTTTCATAATGAAAATGTTTTCAACATGTAACATATTATAATATTTTAAAGAAATTTTTTGGAGTTAGGTATGGAGAATGTGTAGGATTACAATCCTTGTAGAACCTCGATATTAATATGGAAAAAATGTTATATTTTACTTTATCCCACAAATGGTGTTTTTAATTTTTAATTTAATTTTACCCAACTGGTGTCTTGGATGGGATGACTGAGACTTCCATTGAATCCAAAATAAGGGATTTCCTATACTTATGACATATCATTTAAGAAATTTTTGTGTTTTGTTTAATTTGTTGTCACTAGTATATATTATACAATTTAAATGATTTAAATTAAATAAATTATTTTGTTATCAAATATTATGTTTAAAACTAATCATTCTATTTGTTATCCATATTTTCAATAAATCATAGGCATATCTACAAAACCCTATATATTGGAGGACTTGTATTTAAAGGGGATCATTGGTAGAGATGTTGATGAATGTAACAGAATCATCAACAATATCTTGAGTGAAAACATATTAGTCAACAATTTTCAAGGCTCATGACAATGACAATGAAAATAATCATTCTTCATAATTTATCTATACATTATTTAGGTTGGATATTTTTTGATAGATTTATCTTCATTCTTTATTTCCCCATGTCTATCATGGAATAATTTCTCTTGAAAAATTTATTCACAGATAGTTAGTGATTTATGGATGAATATTCTTAATTATTGAACATTTACTCTATTTTTATTAAAAATATCCCTATCAATGAACAAATTCCAACTGAAAAAATTTGTAGCGTATATTTATAAATGTTTTATTTCATGATTTTCTCCCCTCTTTCATTGAATGTTCATAGTTTATATTTCATTTTATTGTTGGTTTGACTTTACCTCAGAACTAAATTTTGTGTGATCTGTATTTGGTGTAATGGATAACTACTATGGTTTCATTTTTGGGACTAAGGGAATGCTGGAGAACAGTTTATGATAATGAATGATAAGTGTTATAATTATGTATATGGATTTTCTTTTTTTCTTCTTTTTGGTGATTCATTATGGTAGAAGATTAATTTTTAGCATATCTATGGCTAAAATCTAGCACCCAAATATAGATTACATTTGGTCAAACATAAATCTATATCATAAGGTATGATTCATAGCTGAAGTCAAGGAGCAGTTTATAAGGGAATATACACATCAAGGAAAAAAGGTTTCTAGAAATTTCTGATATACACAGTGTTAATATTGGATAAACATTTTTCATATGGAACCCTTTCACAAAATCTCATTCTTATGCATGAATATCAGGATCACATAAGTGTGTTGACTAAACAAACATTGTCTAAACTATATCCAAAGTACATAACTTTTACCCATGGTAAATTGGAATTGACATTAATTGTGTACACATGCATGGACATAGTACACATTCATAGTATGCAATACACGAAAAAAAAGAAAGGTCCAAACAAATGTGGACATATGGAGATCCACATAGACATGCCGCAAACCCCTTTCAGGGAACATTGACTCTCTTATACAACTCAGTACAGTAATGTATTCATCACAGATACATTCTCTTGGTATATCCATATGATGGTGCAGTCCAGTATCCCAACTAGAGTACTAGTTGAGTGATCCCCTCTACGAGTTAGTTTTGGTAAGATTCATGTATTTCTTCATGTCTCATTGGTCATGATTCCAAATAATTATTCCCTAATATGGGTGAGATATCTATTTTAGGATATCTAGGGCATGTCATAGACTCATTAATGGGTTATTCTATATAGGTATAGGCACCCCCATAGGCGATATGAGTGATCCCATACTTGTATATCAATACATTCTAAGTGACATCAGTTTCATTGTGATTCGAGGGGTATCCAATCATACAGATGCAACCCTTGAGCTTCGAGTTGTATGATTAGGATGTGAGTGAGGATATGGCCTTACTTTGAGACACGATCTCTGTTAGATTATCTATGATATTTATATATATCCTTATGACTCACCCTTTTCTGATATTCAGATGATTATTTTTATGGTCATTTTTTGTTTTTTGAGGTGTCATTCTTGGTTTGTAAACTCTCACTCCTAAATGGGATCTAAAAAACCATTTTAGAAATTATTTAGATGGTAGGTATTTCAATGGAGTCCTATCTAGACCAAGAGTAGGTGGACCTTAGTTTTTCTTGATGAACCAAAAATGGTTTTAGGAATTGCATCATGGAATCGGTCCCCTTTCAATATTAGGTTGGTCCCTTTTACAATTCGGCGTGGGATGGTGTTTGTCCATTTACATTATTTAATCATTGTTTTAATTTGAAATGGGTTTAATTTAATGCATGAATATTTAGAATCAACTTCTTATCCTTTCTGAATTTTTCTAATGTTTGTTGTTTTGTGTGTGTATGCATGTATGTTAGGAAAGAGCCACTCATTTGGGTTATATTATTATGTTTTTCTAGTTTCCATCCCATTTTCTATTAGAGGTAGACTTGTGATTTCACAAGTCTTTCTAGTAGCTAGAAGGGTCTGGTGGGTCAGATCACAATAGAGTTATATCAAAGCATATGTTTTATTATGACTAGTTTTTTAAGATAGTTTAGTTTTGATTATTGGGATAAAAACCAGTGAAATTGTTTTAATGAGTCTCAATTATGGATTTAAGGCCATAGAACACAGTGTTGGTGATGAAGCTGACATATCCATTGACAATGAATATGATAACCTTCTTCTTGACTCATTATATATAGGAACTTGTTGCAAGGAAAACATTGGCATTGCATCATATAAGAATGGGTTGTGGTTTCCATATACTTCTTGAGTCATCTCATAATATATGATCTTTGAAAATGGTGCATCTTAGATATTTCATGATTCATTCACAACACTAGCCAACAAGGATTCTATATTAGGATGTTGAAGATGGTCCAAATAGCATTGATACTTCATTCCATGGATCTTTATAGGAAGTGGTTTGTAACCCCCACCCCCTCACCAAAATATTCTAATAAAAAATGTATTATAATAAAATTTCATTAAAATTATTTACTTGATAGATAAAATGAAATAATGTTCGATTTTAAATGAACTTAAATATTTTTCAAAAAAAAAATTTTCTAATAAAATTTGGCTAAATATTATACTTTTTATATTATAAAATATTTATTTATATTTTTTCATTTATATCATTTTTAATTCAATAAATCTTAGTAATGTTTTAATCTTATAGAAATTATGTAATCGTCTTCAACATAAGTATTTGAGATACTAAATTCATCTAATGAAATAGTAAATTCATAGATGAAATAAATTAGACTTATGATGAGATTTATTCGGTTAAAAATAATTTTATTGAAATAAAACATGACAGAATAACACCTCCTCAAACTAAACAACATAATATTTTAATCCCAAAACATCCATTAGAAATAAAATTTCACAAAGTAAAACAGACATCCCAAGAATAATATTGCATCTTACATTGTTTAGATGCATCATTAGTAGGATCCCTCTGAAGATTATGGTGATAAAAATAAAAATATGTGGAAAAATCAGAATCAGTCTCATGAGTAGAATACTTGAAATTCGTAGTCTATATATTGAAAACAAAATTTATGTGGGATATTTATAGAAAAACATATTGATTTCATTGGTTTATAGTCATTGAGGATTTGAAGAAAAAATATTAATAATAATAAAATAGGGATATATCTATTGAATGACTTTTATAAGGTATACAAGAACATGAGTAAACATAGAATATGATACTAAATAATCAAAATAAATAAATAATGAATGAAAAATAATATGGGAAATAACATACACAATATAATAGTTAAAAAGATAATAAATTCAACAACTAAAATGGAATCATATATTGATATAAGAAATGTTTATCAAAATTTCACCTATTTAAAATAGTTAACAACATAATACAAATTTTTACTTTACATGAAATGGATTAAATTATTTAATGATAATAAATTCACAAAAATATGATTAGTTGAAATTACAAAGTAATTTATTGATTGAAAAAAATAAGAAAGTATATATAATTATATTAGATTCGAATAAATGATAATTATATTAGGATATATCATAAAATATTTAAATATATACCTTATATATATATATTTGAATAAGTCTATATATAATTTCAATAAAAATTTCTAGAAAATTAAAAAATAGAAACGAAATAAAAAATGAATAAAAATATATTGGATGTGTCATCTTCCATAGTCCCATGCATCGATACCAAGCCCCACAAACACTAAACTAAACATCTTTTTCCCACCTGATCAGCTTTTATTGCGTCTTCCTCTACACTGAAGCTGATTCTAGCTGAGCCCTACGCACACCACCATGGTCACTGGCCAACGAACCTGCGTGCTAAGCCAACAACTTCAAGAAATAACCATAGCCTCTGAATCTCACTACCACCTTTATCTATTGTTCATCTTCCTAACCCACAAGTAACACTAATTCAAATATAACCACCTTTCTCATCTTACCCTATTCTCAATTCAAATTTTCTTTAAATCCCCCTTCACCCTTAGTAGTTAACACACAATGGGAATCATAACAGCGTTTAAGTTTAGTCTTTTTTTCCAGCTTCTATTGGAAGCTAAATGTGTACCTATATTTAAGTAGATTATTTCATAGGGAGAATCCAATGTTGAAAAAATCCAAGTAGAATCCCTACTATTTTATCCCTCACATACCCACAAAATTTGAATGCATCAGGCTACAACCTTCTCTTAGAAAAAATCCTCCAAGTCAACAGCCTCTCTTTTAGATTCCACCTCATCACGTAAGGGGATTAATTCATTTTCATAGAATATTATTCCATTTTACACATTAATTAGATATATAATTTATTAATTGTAATACTTTCAATGTCATGTTTTCATGCATATATATATATATATTTATATATTATTAATCTCAGGTTTATTAATTTCTTCACGATTTATAAATTTTGACTAATACTTCTATAGGGATGTTTTCTTTATAACTATAATTACATTCAAGTATTAATATTTCTATTATGACAGTAAATATTGGGCTATAAATATGTATATATATATTCCAATTTCATAGAACATGTAATGTTTTCAGTTACAATTTATTATTTTTACTTAAGCATGTGTTCTTCAAATTAATGTAAGGGGAAATTTGTTTATTTAAAACTATTGTTCATGATTAATCATCAAATGTATGTTTTACTCTTAATGTATGTTTTTATAAATTCATTATCATGTACCATAATGATTTTTATATATTTTGATTATGAGTGAAAGATATTTTATTTTTAAGTAGGGGGGATTATTTTTATTTAAAATTATTATATATGTATAAATTATTTTAAAATTTATGTTCATGTTCATCGTGTAATTGTTTCTATCAACACATTGTATATATGATTTATTCCATTTTCATGATATTTAAATTTTAAGAATTATAATTTTAAGTCTAGATATATATGTTTTTCCATCATTTTATGATTTTAAATGAATAGGAGATCCATTTCAAATTATGATATTATCCAATTTAAAATTTTTAAATAAAGTAATGTGGTCTTGTAAATTTTAAAAATGTTTCCGTTATAATATTTATATTTTTTCTAATTATAAATTCAAAATTACATATTACAGGTATATTTTTTTATTTTTATAATAATTTCATGAAGATAATTTTTTTAATTATATATATTATTAAGATAATTACATTATGATTATAGTAATTCTATAATTACTATTAGGCATGCAGACATTTTATGTTATTATTTTTTATGTGACTATGTGGGTAATCTAAAAGATTCAAGAGATTTATCATTTTCATGTGTGTATGTGTATGTATATATATTCATATATATAAATACAACATTAATTATTTTTTCATGATTTCAAATTAGTAGTGTTTCTTATGCATGAAAATTCACCTTGAATCTAGGTGACAATCTAGATCAATTCCATATTTTCAAAATTATGTTGAAATCATATATTTAATTTAAAAGCACTGATTTTTATATTTTTATGTGTGGTATATAATTTTTTATTGTTTATGATTATTTTAATAAGACACATTTATATATCTATTATTTTATGTGAATAAAAATTTACAATTTCTATTATTTCATTTTAAGGATTTATTTGTCAGTGTGATTATTTTATGCATAAACCCAATTAAGAAAAGAATTTTTTTAATATTTTTTAATGATTATTTTTAATATATAAAAATTATTTTTTTAATGAAAATTTAATTTCTGTGAAATTTTAAATGAACTAATGTTAATTATAGTTATTAACATACCATGAAAATGATTAATAATATGAAATTTGGTACAACCAAAATCTAATAAGTGATTACTTAATAAAAGTCAATATTTATATATTTATATATAGATATAAATTTTTAGGTGTATTTAATGCATTGTAATGTTGTTAAATAAAAAACCCATTGGAAAAATGTATTTATATATAAGTTAACCTGAGTTTTTTTTATAAAATTGGTACTTTGAAATTATAAACAATATAGGGGAGTGGGGAATGGACCAATTCCTAAGGAATTTGTGTGGTCCCAGACAGCCTTCATTGCTCAAGTGACCCCATTGTTTTGTTTTCATGATCTTTCTTAGTTTTAAAAAAACACATTGGAATATTTGAAAGTATTTTCGAAGATTAAGTATTTTCAAAATAAATATAATGTATTAGAAATCCTTAATATTATCACTGGATTTAATGTATTTCTAAATGATTAAGTATTTTCAAAAGACAATATTTATATGTTTATAAAGGTATAAGTACATTCAACGAAATTTTCAGAATTATTTTTTTAATTATATGAATTTTCAAGGGTTTATAATTTTTTCTCTAAAGCTATGTATTTTTAAAAGTATTTATCAAAGGTATTTTCAATATGTATTCTCAAACGTAATTTCCAAAATATTTGTAAAAAGGTTATAAGTATGTTCAAAAAGGTCTGTTATTAGCTCTTCAAAAACTCCCTTATTGGGAAATTTTTCCAACTCTATGTTTTTATAAAATGTTTTTAGGTTTATTTAGAATTTTTAGGGAGTTCAACTTCAATAAGGTACCAGCTTGAGAAATTTCTTATCAGTGCATTTTTATTTATTATTTTAACTTCGATAATATATACGAATAATCCATTTAATCCAAATCCTAAATATGAAAAGGATCCTCATATGTAAATGTTTTTATATTATTGAATTGTTTTTTAAATAAAAAATATACATCATTTTATGTACCATATTTGGATGCGTGGTTCGGTGGCATCACATGGCTCCTAAGGGTGGTCAGTCAATATTTACATCTCCCATTGAAAATTTTATTTCACTATTGGTTGTAGAAGATGACGTGCACATGAAAAGAACACATCAATAGTTTCATAATTTGATAATTATTAGGTTTTTCAGTTATCTGGATGCCCAGGATGTAGTGGACTTTCTTGAGGTAGGTGTGTGAGTTTTCTACCACATTAATAACCAAACCAATCAGATGGTGGTACTATAGGTTAGACTTCTCTACAGACTAGTTAAAAATTATTGATCATGGTGATTAAGTCACAAAATAATCAGTCTCTCAGTTTTAAATAGTTTTAGGGACTCTTTATAGAGGAGTTTCCTAGGTGACCTTACAGGTCGTTCATATCCAAGAGAATCCAGAGCTATATCAGGATAGTATGTCTGTCACATATTATATATAGAGGTTCAAAATCCTATTATGATACTCCTTGGATATGGTTTGAGATGAAAAAATATTATCATGGACCATTGAGAGTGGCATTCATCAAGATATTTGGGTGTGATTTTTATATCACTGTATCCCATAATATGTTTAAGTGATGAAGCATGCCTTAGTCACATAGGACTTTTTAACTGAGTAGTTTCTGATAAGTAGTTCTAGATGTAGGAACCATGGAGTCGATAACTCATTAGCTGGTAGTCAACATTTGTCTTATGGGTCTCGAAACATGACGTGTCTTCATAGGTTGTCTATATATAGTAGGGAATTCATTCATGGATCTCAGGAGGGATGGGGGTTCCAGTCAACTAAGGGAGAGGAATTTTATTATTATGATGGGTGTAGTCGTATCATACAAGATTGATTTACCCATCATGAATAATATAGGGAGATGGTTGATGAACCACTAAGGTAGGGAAATAACTTGTTAAGTGAGGTCCATAGGGTGGTAGACGTAGTAGACGAGTAGGGAGAGAAGAGGGTGGTGACCAATGATATAATACATTATCACCACATCTATATCTCAATGGATCTATCTGGGATTATGGAGATAGTGGTCTAGATAATGGATAATTTCATATAATGGAGGCTTATGTTCCATATTATTTGGGATAAAATGCGATATATTCTGTGTATTCACATATTTAGATACATTTAATATATTCTTATGTGTGATCTATTCATTCAATGTTTCATCCCTTATTTGAGATCTAAAGATCCTAACAAAACCTTTGGCATGAAATTTAAATTTAGAGACTCCAACCATGGAATATTCAAAGATCACATTATTTTTATAATTGTGTGACATGACTCATGGAGAAGAAACCTACGTATGGGATATTTTCATAGTCCTAATGATGAATTAAGACATCATTCTAGGGATAGACTGCCTCTCCTTAGTTTAAGAAAAGTTTATTATTTTAGACAGATGATACAATGGATCTGAGTTAATAGGGTTATATTTTCCTACAATGGACAGAGGTAATACCATGAAAATGTGTATTGGATTATACATATGATAATATGGTGGATTACTCATCAATTTTCTGGTATGAATCTTAGAGAAGAATATTCTACGAGCATTTAATTTTGTTTAGTGGTGGAGAAGGTTGAGGAAGTCTTTCTTGAGTATGTGTTGGGTGTAAAACCACACCAAGAGATTGAATTATTCATTGAAAAATCAAGGGAAATTCCCCAATATATATGATAGTATATCAGATATCCTCCATTGAGAAATGATATTTAAAGGTGAATTTGGAGGATTTGCATAGGATGGGATTTGATAGACCTAGTCTATCTCCCAAGGAATCCTTATCATTGATCACTAAGATGGTTGATGAGATCCTGAAGTTATTTTTGGATTACCATAGCTTGAAAAAATAATCCCTAAAAAATATGTATCCACTTTCTAGAATAAAATTTCTTTTTCCAACTATAAGAGGTTTGTTAGTTCTCAATGATTGACCTCAGGTTGAGATATCACAAGCATGGAGTTTGATAATAGGATATTAATGTGTTTGTTATGGGGTAGTAAATAAGATAATTTAATTTCCTAATGCAATAAAGTGTTTAACCATGGTCATATAGCTTTAATATATTATCATTTAATCAATCAATATTCATAATTTACAAATTAAATTATTTTTTTTGTATTTATTATTTCATGCATGCAATAGATATTTAGGTTTTGGAAAATATATAATCAAAAACACAGACTATAGTATCATGAATATGATAATAGAATGAATTCAGAATAAAATGAATTAGTCCTCATGGTTTGGTTACACTAGTTCCTTAATTATTAATTTTTTAATTCATTTTGATAGTTATTTTTTTGAAAGATAATAAATGAATTACTTTCAAATAATTTTTTTTAGAGTGAAATTTTAAGATTCCTAGAAAATGTATTTTCACACTAAATCACACATGTTTCACAAGACAAAGAGGATAAAATCTAAAACCAGTAATGTAAAAACCTAAAAAAATTATCTCAACTATATTTCATTTCATCCCTTCAGTTATCTATAAATCATGGTATGAAGAGTGTACCTTGGACAAGGGAGGGAAATATTGTAAATTTAAGAAAAGATATGGATTTGAAAATCATATAGTGGTGTTTAATCATTGTACCCATGCAATTCCATCACATCAAAAAGAAAATAAATTAAAACATTTATGAATTAAATGTGAAATGATTTAGAATTACACAGAACATCCAAAAAGACAAATCCATAAGTCATTCACTCGTCATTGTGATCTAAAGAGATATTTAAAGTAAGAGAAAAGAGAGAAATATGATATTTGAAAAATAATGAGTGAAACAATTGAATAGAAATAGGTAATTTTTATTATATTAAAAAATAAATTAAAAAGAAAAAATCCTAACATCAACATCCCTATTTCACAACCCAATCACAAATGCATGGGATTTTATTGAATTTCATTTCACCCTCCCCCTATTGACCCCTATTTATAAGAATCAATCACATCCCCATTGTATAATAATTGGGTATTCAGTTGAGTTGGGTTATAATGGGGTCCTAAAAAGGTTTAGAGAATAAAATTCATTAACATTTGATATTATGGGGTCTATCCAAAAACATTTATGTCGTAAAAAGTGATTTGACAATGTCAAATCATCGATGAGGAACCTAGTATGAATGTTATTACTTGACTTTTTTGTCTTGAATATTTTATAGGTGTGTTACGATATGTCATATATGATTCATTCAATGACACATGATGTTCCCCTCCTAGTATGTATTTTTGGTATTAAAATTAATACCCAATGGGATTCCTTTATTTTTACATCATAAATTTATTATTCACAATATAAAATGGTGTTTTCTAGTAGTTTATATATTATTTTTCATGCTTATTCACACTGAAGCCTTAGACATTATCCTTGACTCATAAATTGTTGTTAGGTGTCATGTTCACCATAAAATCATCGCATTTTACTAATTTTTCTGTCATTTATTTCATCCAACCATAAATCAAAAACATACTAAAAGTTTTAATTCATTAAATTTCATAAAAATGTGTTTAAAATAAAAATAAAAATATTGGTCTGTCAATTCCACCACACATACAAAAAATGTTTTCTCATATTTTTAATCTCAAAAACATCATGAAGGAATTTATTTCTAATAATATTTAAATTTTAAAAAGACCAAATACATTTCAAATGGATGTAAACATTCAAATATCAAAAAAATAGTTCATCTAACTCCCCTCATTTAGAGAAATTAAATCCAGTCATTTATTTTAATTTTCTTATTTTGAAACAAAAACCACATCCATCCTTTGATTATAACTTCTCAATTCCTCATTAACATTCATAGAACATTAAATTTATAATGAAATTTCCCCTAGAATCTTGGAGATGTGGTTTCATTTCTTATATTTGCATAAGACACAAGGAATACAATCCCAAAAGACCAAATACATCAGTGGTATTTGTAAACTAGATACGTACTTGATTCCCATATTAAATTTTAAAACAAAAAATATAACATATTTTTTTAGAATAGCATTATTATATCTAGTATATCATTTCATATCAATCATAATACACTTTTTGGATTCCTAGTAAAGTAAATTAAATAAGGGTGAGCTTGAATGCAATGAAAGGTTACGTATAACAGAAGGTATTATGAATCAATAAGAATAATCAACTTGTAATGGTAAATAAATAAATAAAATCCATTTAAATAAAATTACTATCATAAAAAGATAATTAATAATCAATATGGAATGATAAATAACAAAAAAAATAGAATGGAGTCAATAAACTAAGTATTAAATGCATCTATAAATAATATTATTGTGAAAATATAATGGTTAATAATAGCTAAATTTTAAATAAATGAAACGATTAATCATTAGACATCATGTTATCATGAACATGAAACCTCTATCATCAATACGTTTTATAAGTCATATTAAAAATCATTTAGGAACCTATCTAATTCTAGCATACTGATTCGGCCCATCCGAAAATCGATGCATCAAGGGGATATATATTTTTGGTCCCCACTAATCAATTTTTTTTATAAATAATTCCTCATATATTGAATGATAAATTTCATTTATGAATTAATATTACTTATGAATAAATATCAATATTGAGTAAATATTACAAATGTATCAATTTTCCACTTTAATAAAATAACTTTCAAAGTAAAAACCATACAAAAAAATGATATATGATTTAGGAAATTATCATAATAATGATACAATGAAAATTTATTTTTAAAGGAATATCCATATATAAAAATGATTTACAATTTTTGAAATTATCATATCCAAGATACCAAAAATATATACATTTAAGATAAATGAATTGTATAATGATCCCATGTGAGTAAATGTTTCAAAGGAAAGTTAATGACTACAAAAAATAAGTCAATAAAGTGAGTTTCAATGCTTTATTTGGTGAAAATGATAAGAAAACCATCAAAATAAAGAATAAATATTATATCAATAAAACATATCCACATTGTATCATAAGTACAATAAATGGTTAATTTCATTGATAAATAGAAATACCATGAAAATTTCTATAAATTTATTTTAGGAAAATAATCTTTTTAGTTTGAAATATTTATAAAACTAAATGTTCATAAAAATTGAAAATAAATTTTATTGTAAATATAAATTGGAACATATAATGTAATTTTTGAAACATTCAGTTATCATGATGTTAGGAAACAACGTATCTGTTCAGCACAATAAAACAAAGATTCATTTTACAATTTTGATAAAAGCCAATCATGACTTATTTTAAAAATAACATGAATATTACTTTCAAAATATTTTATCAAAAATACAATATGGTTTCAAATTTATTTAATAAATAATTTTTTAATGTTTATAAACATTTTTGAAAACACATTTAGAATATATGGTTTTGGAAGAAAACATATTTCAGACCGAAGGGAGGTATTATAGGTAGATTTATTAAAAACATTTTCCAAATTATTTTGGGTACCAAACAGTGTAAAATATGTTAATGTTTCTTGAAATTATCATTAATAACCAGATTATGAGAAGATTAAATGTTTTCATTTGAAATTTATCGAATACATTCCTTAAGATTAATTTCATGAATAAACAATCATGATTCGAATAAGATTGTAAAATAAACCATGATCATAAAATTAAGAAGAGAATTAATCACTGAAATGATTACATGTATCAACTAAAACTGACCATAAATTAGTGTATATTAAGCATAAAATAATAAAAATTAAATATGCACATAATAATAAATTATTAATGATTATGAAAAAGTAATATGACTTATTGAAAAGAGATGTATTTATGTAATTTTTTACTATTGGTAAGTATTAAGTAAAATACCCCTAGATTAAATAATTAAAATAAAAAATAAAATTCTCAAAACTATTAAGGAATCATGATATTAAATATCATATGTTAGTTATGCAAACCATATAAAATAAACTACATGCACAGTAAAACAATATGCCTTAGTAAAAGGAAATGGAGAAAAAGTCCCTTACCCCATTTGTAATATTTTAAATTATATTCCCCAAATAAATAATAACATAAAATGAAATTTTAAAAATCATGAATATAATTATATTCATGATATAACATGTTAATGTAAAAATTCATATACAAAACAAAACAAAAAAGTTGTGAATATGGTATACGTCTCCTAGAAATAAAAGATAGACTATAAATCCCATACATCATGCATCCTTTAAGTTGAACAAGATTTAAACTACTATTAAAAGGTTTTAATCATTTAATTAATTTTTTCTTCAACCATATACATATTTATAATAACATATATGATCCATTTATAAAATTTTTACACCCATTTGTTAATTATATTTCATTATTTTCATTTGTTCGGGTGTTAATTATCAAATTTTATCATGCATGTTTTGTAATCAAATATTTTATTCCTTCATATTGGATATCGATATATAATATAAAAATTATAATAATTTTATAAATATAATATTTACTCACTAGATATAATTTTATAACAAATTATGAATGTTGGACATGGACAGTGAATCGTTTCTCTTTGTAAAGACAGTAGGTTGTACATGCGCAAGAGAAATTATATCAGTATCTTAAAATGTGAATGGGTAAGAAATTGGTTCATATATTAATTTTATAGAACCAAAATAACATCATGTATATCACATATATTAATTAATCTTATCTTTATTGCATTCCATGTAATTCATAAGTGAAAAACAAAACACTTCACTTCTCGAGTCAGTAGTCCGTAATACACAAGAGTGACTTTATCATATTTGAAACCGAATGGAATATAAAAATAAATATGTGATATTAAAATTATATAAGTGTAAAAATATCAAAAATTAATTTTTTCAATCCATCATTATATCAAGAAATTTATAGTGGTTATGGAAAACGAACGATGTTGGTTTTCGAGTTGGTAGTTCACCGAACACAAAATCGATGATTTCATTTCCCACCTGATAGAAGTGGAGATGAATTAGTATTCTTCCATAAACATAATAATATATAATTATATGTTAGATACTATTTATATTAATTTTTATGTTTTAAGACATTTTTTAACGTACAAAAAAGAACAAAGAAAATGAAATCTCATTTTTATTATAATTTTATTCTCTATGAGAAACCCTATATGGATCGCCTCTAAATCAACCATAGGGAATGTATTTTGGGAAGTAAATTAAATTTAAAATATTAATAAGAATATCTGGAGGAAAGTTTTTCAGGTTTTCATTGATCGAAATTCTTTATAGGTGTGACGAAGTGACTGGAGTGAAAAACCCCATCTATGCGGTGAATGGGACACCTCTTGAAAATCACTTTAAATTTTACCAAAAAAATAAAAAATGATTAATTAATTAACAATAAAAATGAATTCAAATGGCTTTATAATATAATTTTGTGTGGTTAAGGTTTAAATATTTCAATAAAATAATATTTTTATGTGTTTTTAGGACCTTTATAACAATTATCTTCTTAGTTTGACCACAAGGTAAACCCATTTTTACCTCAACCGCGATAATTATTTTTTACTATTTGCACTATTAATTTTTTTTAGAAAATTAAAATGAAATTATTGGATAATATAAATTATTAATATTAAATATATATAATAAATTTTTACAAATTATATTCAGATATGTTGTAGAATCATATTTAAAAGAATACTTGCATGCATGATGAGAGAATGGGTTTCCATATAAAAAAATATCATCATTATAAAAGGTTTTGATATCAAAAGTAAATACAATATTTATTTTTATGACCTATTTTAGGTTAAATTTAATATATAATGACTATTTTTCTTCAAAAATAATTTAAAATCTAACTCATCCTTGTAAATAATTTAAATGAAAAATCAGATTCCAAATGAAAATCAGTATTTTTAACTATTCATAAAAGATGATAATTTTTAGAATTATCAAGAAAATTCAACATAAGATAATTTGGATTTCATGATTTTAAAAATCTCTTATTTTTATCATCTAAATTTAATAAGATTTGTAAAAAAAATTGTAAATTCAGTTTACAAAGCATGACAAAAGAATCTTTTAGAAAAAAATAGTTTTTTTGAAAACATTTCTACTTATTTTAAATAAGTATTATGTTATTTCTAATAATTATATAAACATAGACTTCATTATTTAGTGTTTACTATTCATACCCACTAACTTAACTACAATTGTTTAAGGGTATACTATATCACAGTTCATTTTGGAATGGGGTTCCATGTTCTACAAGATATCAAAGAGAATAAAATTATAGAAATATATTTCATGGGTTTTTAATCTCAGTGTTTCATGTCACATATGTTATCAAATAAATTTTTTTTCATTTATACTTTTATGGTGTTACATTATTCCCATATTAAATAAATTATTTCCCCTCAATTTAATATTGTGCTCATAAATTAAAATTTTGTTATTTGAAAATTTCTTTGTTGAAAATCCAGTCATAAAACAGGTTAATAAATTTTACTCTTAATAATTTATAAATGTAAGTAAAAAGGTCATAAGGCATAAAAAATAAATCAGTTTCTATTTAGATTAAATTTTTTGGTGAGTGGAAATATATGCATGGAAGAGACAAATAAATAATTATGGAAAATGATAGAGGTCATTGATCATAATAAATAGAATGATAAATAGAATGTTAAGGACCTCAAAAGCATAAATATATAACGATTTAAAAGATCATTTGATTTGTCTCATACAAAGACAATAGAACAAATTTTTTGTTTCAATATAAATTTCTTAAAGTGGTGTCTTTTTTTACTATCTATGAATAAAATGATATGTACATATTTTATGTCTTTCTATTTCATAAGAAAAATTTCATTTTTTTCTTAGGATTTGATCAATTTCCAATTCAATGCTTAATATCATAAATTAATATATGAAACACATTTTTTTATTAATTAAGAACTAAAATTCAGTTTTAATGGATCATAATATTGATAAAAGTGTGAAGATCAATTTCCTTCTTCTCTAAATATTTCCCAAAAAAATATGGTTAGAATAAGTTTTCAAATATGGTACCAAAATATATAAACCTCAATATAAACTGTAACACCCCAAGCTTCTACGGTACGTTTCCCTTTGAATAATGCGATAGCGTGTGTTGTACGCAACCTCGAGTTCTAACACACACCACAACTAATTAAACTAGCCGTTCTGAATAGTAATACCTAATTTTTGAAATTATATATATTTTATATTTGAAAATGGACTTCATTTTTGGACTCGGAATATCGAATTTAGCCTAAGGTGAAATTTTGGTACTTTTCGGATAACTTTCATATTTTGATGAATAGTGAAAATTACAAAATTTTAATTAAAAACAACTTTTTTAATCAAAATAATTAATAGTGATAAATTATGAATTTTAGTAGTTTTAAAGTATATTTAGAATATATTTTTACCATTTAATATAATGTTTGTCATTGGACATAATTTTACAATTAAACCGAACATAAACAAGTGTCAATCTTTTGATAGTTATTATCTCTTAAAAACACGCTTTTTGTTTTGACAGCGGGAATTAATTTTAAATTAATTTCTGCCACTTCTGTTTTTTGAATTTAGGAAAATGGATTCCATATTTGGAATCATGATGTTCAAATTGTGTAAATGGGTAACTTTTATTTTTAGACATTTTGAATAATTACTGCGGTAAATATTTTATTTACCATGGTTAAAGGGTAAATCCGGTAAATAAGGGTTAAAAAAATAATATTATAATAATACTAAATTACCCTAAAACGTGTCTTAACCCTATTGGTTGATACATGGTCGACCATGGGCATCTTTGGGTCTGTTTTGGGACCCCATGGATCCACTTGTAAGTGATAATGACACATTATATTAATAAAGTTAAAATAAAAATAAAAATGGCATAAGCTTACATATTTTAGAAGAACAATTTTTACATAGGGTTATATATGTTGTATTTTAGATTATAAATATTCATTAGAAAGCTAAAAAGATTTCCTACATAATGATATTTTATTTATAATTTTTAGACATTTAATAATTTATTTTATTTATGACACAATGATGATGCAGTAATTACTATAATAGTGAAAAATTAAAATAATTGATATTATAAATACCCAAATAATTATAATATGAAACTTTTAATGAATTAAACTAATTTTATATGATAATATGATATATTAGGATTGATTTAATTGACTTTGTTCGAAGTAATCAATCTGTTAGGAGTTTCAAAAAAATCAACTATTGAATAGTGTCAAAATTGACATAAAAGAGTTCTTAAAACAAATATTATATTATTAATTGATATTAAATTCCTAAAAATCTAAGGTTCGGCCAAGAGACTTATATTATGATAGGTTAATCATTAATGGACCACTTGGGGGTCGCTTGGATGTATATAGTAAGTTTATTAACCATATTATATAAAAATACAAAGAGACATTGTAAAAGTGAAACTAATTAACTTAGAGTTAATACTTAAAGATAAGGTTAATATAAGTACCCAAACCTGTCTAAATTCTATTGGTTGAGTGGTTTTCGACCTATCCCCACCTTAACCTTTGAATAGTCTACTTTGGAGCCATTAGAAACCGAATATGATTTTATTATAAATTAATATTTCTAGCTTTTCCAAAGGTGCCCCTCACCCCTCTTATAAAAGGGCACTCCTCCTTCTCATTTCTTCACACCTCTAAAGCCTTTTGGTTCGGCCAAACTCTGCCCAAATACTCTCCCAACATCCCTCACTACAACCTAGGGGCCTTAGTTTGACCAGAAAGCCAACCTAAGGAGCCCTTTTGATCAAATCAAAAGGAAGAACCCGAAGAAGAGGTAATGTTTTCACCACCCCTTTTCCAAGTTCATTTCTTCTTCCATTTCTTCTTCCTTTGTTGTTACCATTCTAAAATAATGACTCCAGTATCATTTATATACTGTGATGTTATTATAAATATGGTACAACCATATTCAGTATTCTATCCACCCTTTGAATAACATGTCATCATACGTGCGTACGTACGGCTTACCGTCTCCACGTCGTGGTGTAATTGTTATTAAATATATTATTATTTGGATGGGTATAATAATGATGTGTAACTCATGTAAATAATAAATATAACATATTAATGATTCTGTATATATGATATACCATCCATTTATATATTATTTTAATATCAAAAGAATGATATTGTCGCTCGTGCGTACGTACGGACTACCGTCTCCACGAACGCGATAAGATTCATTCTCCATCATATCCATTCAAGTATTATTCTCATTTTAGGGTTAAAAATAATGTTAATATCATTCTGATTATGAATAAGATATAATCTATCCATTACAAACATGTCTTACGTAACCAAACATTTAAGAAGAACGAATCGATTATCACCCGAAACGACGATAATACTAAGATATTATTAATAAAGCAATGTTAAAAGATCATATATGATATCATATTAATGTATATGATTCTTGTATAATTTAATAACAATTATTTCACCATTATACAGGAGGTTAACCTACCCCAACAAAGGAAAAGTACAAGGTAAGGGTTATTTCACAATCTCTTCTTTATCCGAGGTTGTTTATACGTAATAATCTACTGGGATCTCGTTATCATCCACATCCATGTTTCTTCAAAATGTATTTCAAAACATTTTTACTATTTACAAGAATATGGGTTAAAGTCATTTATACCCTTGTTTGACTTTTTATAAGAGGTTTATAAAGTAATCTTTCCGTCGTTTTCAAAACAAGGTCCTTTTTAACCTTTTCGACAGAATTGAGGTAAGAATGTTTTTTTTAACTTATACGGCGGGTGCGGTTATTTTCTGCCGTTATAAAATCGTCGAAGCTTTCCATACAAGCTTATAAGAATATTTTCAAAGAAAATGTTTTATTTTATATGGATCTTAAATGATTTCAAAATAAAAGGAGATACTTCTTTAAAAAGAATTTTGATTTCATCTATGTCAACATCCTTTGATGGATTTTAAGATTATTTGAAGTTGATTTATTATGATACAAAACTTCTATATTGTATTGAAGGTTTTGTGATATGTTTGACTGTGGATGTGCTATTTTTATACCATTCATAGTTTATTGCGAAAGTATTGACATTTCGTATGCTAGTTTTAATACGAATGTTTATGTTATGTTTAAACCTTTTCATATGGGAATGCATTGGACTTAATAAGTGACGGGTGGAGCCCGCTATAGCTCCTCGATGCATCGGTAGGTCTCATGAGACAAACTAGTGTCTTGGCACAAGGCCTTGACAAAATCTTATTTGTAGTCTTGGCACGAGGCCTTGACTATGTGGTTATGATAGTCTGGCATTATGCATTCCAACATTATGAAAGTGGTTATTGATTTTGCATGTGATTATTCGATTAGTAGAATATCCATGTGAATAAGTAAATGGCATTATTTCATTTTATTTATGCCATACTATGTTAAATGTTCAAGTTTAAAAGGCTTTTGTTTTAGTTATACATTGCCTTAAATGTTTATTCTTATTTATGAATGTTTCCGCTAAGTTGTTATCCTTACTGGGCATTTGAGCTCACCCCTTTTCTATGTTTTATTTTCCCAGGAAGTGAAGATGTAAGTTATGAATGACCTGCAGGGATATTATGATAGGATTATAGTGTGGACTGTGGAAACATTATGTTGTTGTATTAGTTTTTCATTTTATGATGTAATGTAAAACTTATGAATATATCTAGTGTTTCCAAGGCTACTAAACCAATCGGTCTTTCGAGATTTGATCTTTCTTGTGATCATGCCAATGTTACGAAGTAATGCACTGACTCTGGGTAACTGGGGTCGGGGCGTTACAGTTGGTATCAGAGGAAGTTTAGTACAAACCTTGGAATCTAGATTTAGATAAACTCTGATTAGATCACATATACCTAAGATGAACTTTGAGGATTTGTATAGAAGAACTTCCTAGAATTTTGGTATTGTAGAGATTTTGTGAGTTTTCCGAGCAATACATCCCTGTCTGGATACGAGCAGGTAGAGGCGGCTCTGGCACAGATGTACCTAGGGGTAAAACCCGAAAACACCGCTTTGAGCTAGGCTCGAACGGGAACTGGTGCACGACAACGGGCCTTGCTGCACTCTTGGTTACGACACTCCCGGGGGATATGCTTAGGATAACTCTCACTATCTTTACAAATCATTATGAAGGGTTTATGAGAATATACTTCCTCAAAGAAAACATTTTTATGATTATGGATTATATCCATAAATAGTTCAATTTATGCTAAGTGTTTTATAAGTATGGGATTATGTATTTTGATTCATAAACTGATCTAGTTTATGCCATTGTTTAGAAATGGCGCCTAGTGGAAGAAATGGAAACCGTATCAATGCACGCACTCCATGTAGGGATTGCCCTCCTGCTCAAGATAATTATAGTGGGGCTGGTGATGCAACTGGTGCTGATCAGCTAATCACCATACTGGGACAACTTACTCAGGTTATGAATAATAACCTTACCCGTATGGAGCACCCTGATCCGCAGCGTGGAGGATCAATGTTAGATCGATTCATGAGGCAACAACCACCAACGTTCAATGGGAATACAAATCCCTTAGTAGCTGAGCAATGGATATTTTCCCTAGAGAAAATATTTCAGGCTTTGGGGAGCAGTGAAAGGGAAAAAGTTATCATGACAGTTTACCGCCTCACTGGAGATGCTGATCAATGGTGGTCATTGATTCAAAATACGAAAGAAGATGATGAAGTGTCAAATATGGAGTGGAGGGAGTTCAAAGATCTGTTTTTAGAAAAATACTTTCCTCGCGACCATCGAGCAGATATGGAAAGACAATTTCTGAGTCTGAGACAAAAGGAGGATGAGAATGTCACAAAGTATGAGGCTAACTTTACAAGGTTAGCGAGGTACGCTGGTGATTATATTTGCAACCCAAGAAGTAAGATTGATCGTTTCTTTGATGGGTTAAAACCATTTCTCCGTCGAGCATTAGTCTCACAATCCTTTTCATCGTACGAAGACATTGTCTCATGTGCTATCAAGACCGAAAAGGAATTCTCTAAGTCTTATGACTTTAAAGCAAAGCAAGAGAAGAAGAGACCTGCTGATCAATCTGGGAATGGAAATAAGGGGAAGAAGGGAAAGGTTGAATATCCATCTTGTGGTAAGTGCGGGAAGAAACACCCCGGTGCTTGCCTGAAGGGAATGGGAGTCTGTTACAAGTGTGGTGAAAAAGGCCACCAAGCTCATGATTGCAAGGGGAAGAAGGAAGCTACCAACGTTCAGTGCTACAATTGCAGGGAGATGGGGCATTATGCAAATGCATGCCCTAAGCGTCAGGAGAACTTACCTCAGAAAAGGCCAAGGGATCAAGGCTAGGCTTATGCTATCACTACTGCAGAGGTAGAAGCTCTAAAGGACGTGGTGGCAGGTAATTTAATGGTCTCCTCAAGTTTAGCAAATGCATTATTTGATTCTGGATCATCACATTGTTTCATATCTTCCCAGTTTGCTAAGAAAATTAGATATTTCCAATTTGATTTAATAAGGGAGTTGTCAGTTAAAACTCCTAAGGGAAGTATCGTTGCAACAAAGTTTTGTGAATCAGTCCCCATTAGAGCACATAAATTTTCTTTATCTGCTGATTTCATCGTCATACCTATGATTGAGTTTGATATAATCCTCGGTATGGACTGGCTTTCGGACTATGATGCAAAGATTTATTGTAAGAAGAAAGAGGTTACGATTCTTGATGATAATGATAAGGAACACCTTATTTTTAGAGCAGAATCGTCACCACCTAATTCTTATTTAGATCCAACCCCAGTAGTTCAACTTAATTCAATTATTGGGGAGGAAGAGAATGAAATAACTGTCGGTGAGGAAAGGAATGTTCAAATAGAGGATGTACCTATTGTGAAAGAATTTGTAGATGTATTTCCGGAAGATTTACCGGGACATCCTCCAGAACGAGAAGTTGAGTTTTCCATTGATTTTATTCCTGGATCAAGACCTATATCGAAGACCCCTTATAGAATGGCCACTGTAGAGTTAGTCGAACTAAAGAAACAACTAGAGGAATTGAGTAATAAGGGATTTATTCGCCCTAGTGTTTCTCCATGGGGAGCCCCTGTTCTTTTTGTTAAAAAGAAAGATGGATCTATGAGGTTATGTATCGACTACAGGGAGATCAATGCTATAACGATAAAGAACAAGTATCCCCTACCTCGTATTGATGATTTATTTGACCAACTGCATGGAGCTCAATACTTTTCAAAGATTGACCTTAGATCTGGATACCATCAGTTGTGTGTGAAGAAGGAAGACATTCCGAAGACAGCATTTCGAACCAGGTACGGGCATTACGAGTTTACTGTAATGCCGTTTGGATTGACTAATGCACCCTCTGTATTCATGGATCTGATGAATAGAGTTTTCAAGGAGTATCTCGATGAATTTGTGGTGGTATTTATTGATGATATCTTGGTATACTCCAAAACCTACGAAGATCATGAAAATCACTTGCGCATTATCTTGAAGACTCTGAGGAGGCATGAATTATATGGGAAGTTTAGCAAGTGTGAATTCTGGCTTCAGGAGATTTCTTTTCTTGGCCATATTGTCTCTAAAGATGGAATCTCTGTTGATCCTTCTAATACCAAAGCAATCCAAGAATGGCCAACACCTACGAGTATAACTGAGGTACGTAGTTTTATTGGTTTGGCAGGTTATTATCGACGTTTCGTCCAGAATTTTGCCCGATTGGCTAACCCATTAAGGAAGCTCACACGTAAAGGGGTTAAATTTGTTTGGACAAAAGAGTGTGAAGAATGTTTCGAAGAACTGAAGAGAAGATTAGTCAATGCTCCTATATTGACTCTACCATCGGGGAATGATGGGTTCGTTATTTATAGTGATGCATCAAAGAAAGGACTTGGTTGTGTCCTTATGCAGAATGATAGAGTTATTGCCTATGCATCACGACAGTTGAAAATTCATGAACAAAACTATCCTACTCATGATCTCGAGTTAGAAGCTGTGATCTTTGCTTTGAAGATATGGAGGCACTACCTCTATGGTGAAAAATGTGAGATTTATACTGATCACAAGAGTTTGAAGTATATTTTCTCACAAAAAGAACTCAACATGAGGCAAAGGAGATGGCTTGAATTACTCAAGGATTATGATTGCACGATACACTACCACCCGGGGAAAGCAAACAAAGTAGCAGATGCTTTGAGCAGAAAAGACCATGGAGTTCTGAACATGATGAGAATTGAAAGGGATCCAATTTTCATGGATCTAGTGAAGATGGACATGGGAATAACCAGGGAAGGTGAAACATCAATGCTTTTTC
The DNA here is from genome assembly GCA_963277665.1 of Viscum album. Lineage (NCBI taxonomy): Eukaryota > Viridiplantae > Streptophyta > Magnoliopsida > Santalales > Viscaceae > Viscum > Viscum album. The sequence goes on from OY728147.1 coordinate 675,030,739, forward strand.
AAATGGTTGCCAAACCATCTTTACTAGAAAGGATTAAGAGTTCTCCGACCGATGATGAAGAATTTCAGAAGAAGATTAAAGCTGTGAATGATGGGAGATTGAGAGACTTTGTGTATGAAGATGGAATTTTGAAATTCGGGAAGAGACTTTGTGTTCCCAATATACCTGATCTAAAAAGGGAATTGCTGGATGATTCTCATAGTTCCAATTTCTCTATACACCCTGGGAGCACCAAAATGTATAGATATTTGAAAGAACATTTTTGGTGGGACAATATGAAGAGAGAGATTGCTGATTTTGTGTCAAGATGTATGGTTTGTCAACAAGTGAAAGCTGGAAGGCAACAGCCTGGAGGAGTCATGCAACCGCTTCCCATACCGGAGTGGAAATGGGACAATATTACGATGGACTTTGTCATGGGGCTACCAAAGACTCCTAGAAGGAACGATGCAATATGGGTGATTGTTGATCGTCTTACCAAGTCAGCACATTTTCTTGCTATAAGAGAAGATCTACCCCTGGAACGTCTAGCAGGACTATATATTAATGAAGTTGTGAGACTTCATGGAGTACCCCTATCGATTGTTTCTGATCGTGACCCCCGTTTTACTTCAAGATTTTGGAAAAGTCTTCAGAAATCCCTGGATACTGAACTTCATTTGAGCACTGTTTACCATCCTCAGACAGACGGACAATCAGAACGGACTATTCAAACCTTAGAAGACATGTTGAGATCTTGCTCACTTGACTTTCAGGGTATGTGGGATCAATATTTACCACTGGTAGAATTTTCCTATAACAATAGCTTCCATTCGAGTATACAAATGGCACCATATGAAGCGTTATATGGAAAGAGATGTCGTACACCAACCTGTTGGGATGATGTTGGTGAAAGAAAACTTGTAGGCCCAGAACTGGTGGAGGAAACGGTGGAAAAGGTGAAGGTAATCCAAAATCACATCAAAGCAGCTCAAAGTAGGCAGAAGAGCTATGCCGATAATCGAAGGAAGGATTTGGAATTTCTAGTCGGTGATCATGTTTTCCTGAAGGTATCTCCGTGGAAGGGAGTCATACGTTTTGGTAAGAAAGGTAAATTGAGTCCCAGGTACATCGGACCTTTAGAAATTCTAGAACGAATTGGGGCTGTAGCTTACCGATTGGCAATGCCGCCAAGTCTCTCCAAAGTTCACGATGTGTTCCACGTATCTCTGTTGAGGAAATACATGCCTGACCCAACGCATGTACTCACCTATGAAGATTTAGAACTGGAACCCGATCTGTCTTATTGCGAAGAGCCCATCAAGATTCTTGATACGAGAGAACAAGTGCTGAGAAACCGGACGACGCGTCTGGTAAAAGTTTTGTGGAGGAATCATAAGATGGAAGAGGCAACGTGGGAACCCGAGGAACTTATGATGAAGAACCACCCGAGTCTTTTTATGCAGTAATACCCTAGAAATTGCGAGGACGCAATTATTTGAAGGAGGGGAGAATGTAACACCCCAAGCTTCTACGGTACGTTTCCCTTTGAATAATGCGATAGCGTGTGTTGTACGCAACCTCGAGTTCTAACACACACCACAACTAATTAAACTAGCCGTTCTGAATAGTAATACCTAATTTTTGAAATTATATATATTTTATATTTGAAAATGGACTTCATTTTTGGACTCAGAATATCGAATTTAGCCTAAGGTGAAATTTTGGTACTTTTCGGATAACTTTCATATTTTGATGAATAGTGAAAATTACAAAATTTTAATTAAAAACAACTTTTTTAATCAAAATAATTAATAGTGATAAATTATGAATTTTAGTAGTTTTAAAGTATATTTAGAATATATTTTTACCATTTAATATAATGTTTGTCATTGGACATAATTTTACAATTAAACCGAACATAAACAAGTGTCAATCTTTTGATAGTTATTATCTCTTAAAAACACGCTTTTTGTTTTGACAGCGGGAATTAATTTTAAATTAATTTCTGCCACTTCTGTTTTTTGAATTTAGGAAAATGGATTCCATATTTGGAATCATGATGTTCAAATTGTGTAAATGGGTAACTTTTATTTTTAGACATTTTGAATAATTACTGCGGTAAATATTTTATTTACCATGGTTAAAGGGTAAATCCGGTAAATAAGGGTTAAAAAAATAATATTATAATAATACTAAATTACCCTAAAACGTGTCTTAACACTATTGGTTGATACATGGTCGACCATGGGCATCTTTGGGTCTGTTTTGGGACCCCATGGATCCACTTGTAAGTGATAATGACACATTATATTAATAAAGTTAAAATAAAAATAAAAATGGCATAAGCTTACATCTTTTAGAAGAACAATTTTTACATAGGGTTATATATGTTGGATTTTAGATTATAAATATTCATTAGAAAGATAAAAAGATTTCCTACATAATGATATTTTATTTATAATTTTTAGACATTGAATAATTTATTTTATTTATGACACAATGATGATGCAGTAATTACTATAATAGTGAAAAATTAAAATAATTGATATTATAAATACCCAAATAATTATAATATGAAACTTTTAATGAATTAAACTAATTTTATATGATAATATGATATATTAGGATTGATTTAATTGACTTTGTTCGAAGTAATCAATCTGTTAGGAGTTTCAAAAAAATCAACTATTGAATAGTGTCAAAATTGACATAAAAGAGTTCTTAAAACAAATATTATATTATTAATTGATATTAAATTCCTAAAAATCTAAGGTTCGGCCAAGAGACTTATATTAGGATAGGTTAATCATTAATGGACCACTTGGGGGTCGCTTGGATGTATATAGTAAGTTTATTAACCATATTATATAAAAATACAAAGAGACATTGTAAAAGTGAAACTAATTAACTTAGAGTTAATACTTAAAGATAAGGTTAATATAAGTACCCAAACCTGTCTAAATTCTATTGGTTGAGTGGTTTTCGACCTATCCCCACCTTAACCTTTGAATAGTCAACTTTGGAGCCATTAGAAACCGAATATGATTTTATTATAAATTAATATTTCTAGCTTTTCCAAAGGTGCCCCTCACCCCTCTTATAAAAGGGCACTCCTCCTTCTCATTTCTTCACACCTCTAAAGCCTTTTGGTTCGGCCAAACTCTGCCCAAATACTCTCCCAACATCCCTCACTACAACCTAGGGGCCTTAGTTTTACCAGAAAGCCAACCTAAGGAGCCCTTTTGATCAAATCAAAAGGAAGAACCCGAAGAAGAGGTAATGTTTTCACCACCCCTTTTCCAAGTTCATTTCTTCTTCCATTTCTTCTTCATTTGTTGTTACCATTCTAAAATAATGACTCCAGTATCATTTATATACTGTGATGTTATTATAAATATGGTACAACCATATTCAGTATTCTATCCACCCTTTGAATAACATGTCATCATACGTGCGTACGTACGGCTTACCGTCTCCACGTCGTGGTGTAATTGTTATTCAATATATTATTATTTGGATGGGTATAATAATGATGTGTAACTCATGTAAATAATAAATATAACATATTAATGATTCTGTATATATGATATACCATCCATTTATATATTATTTTAATATCAAAAGAATGATATTGTCGCTCGTGCGTACGTACGGACTACCGTCTCCACGAACGCGATAAGATTCATTCTCCATCATATCCATTCAAGTATTATTCTCATTTTAGGGTTAAAAATAATGTTAATATCATTCTGATTATGAATAAGATATAATCTATCCATTACAAACATGTCTTACGTAACCAAACATTTAAGAAGAACGAATCGATTATCACCCGAAACGACGATAATACTAAGATATTATTAATAAAGCAATGTTAAAAGATCATATATGATATCATATTAATGTATATGATTCTTGTATAATTTAATAACAATTATTTCACCATTATACAGGAGGTTAACCTACCCCAACAAAGGAAAAGTACAAGGTAAGGGTTATTTCACAATCTCTTCTTTATCCGAGGTTGTTTATACGTAATAATCTACTGGGATCTCGTTATCATCCACATCCATGTTTCTTCAAAATGTATTTCAAAACATTTTTACTATTTACAAGAATATGGGTTAAAGTCATTTATACCCTTGTTTGACTTTTTATAAGAGGTTTATAAAGGAATCTTTCCGTCGTTTTCAAAACAAGGTCCTTTTTAACCTTTTCGACAGAATTGAGGTAAGAATGTTTTTTTTAACTTATACGGCGGGTGCAGTTATTTTCTGCCGTTATAAAATCGTCGAAGCTTTCCATACAAGCTTATAAGAATATTTTCAAAGAAAATGTTTTATTTTATATGGATCTTAAATGATTTCAAAATAAAAGGAGATACTTCTTTAAAAAGAATTTTGATTTCATCTATGTCAACATCCTTTGATGGATTTTAAGATTATTTGAAGTTGATTTATTATGATACAAAACTTCTATATTGTATTGAAGGTTTTGTGATATGTTTGACTGTGGATGTGCTATTTTTATACCATTCATAGTTTATTGCGAAAGTATTGACATTTCGTATGCTAGTTTTAATACGAATGTTTATGTTATGTTTAAACCTTTTCATATGGGAATGCATTGGACTTAATAAGTGACGGGTGGAGCCCGCTATAGCTCCTCGATGCATCGGTAGGTCTCATGAGACAAACTAGTGTCTTGGCACAAGGCCTTGACAAAATCTTATTTGTAGTCTTGGCACGAGGCCTTGACTATGTGGTTATGATAGTCTGGCATTATGCATTCCAACATTATGAAAGTGGTTATTGATTTTGCATGTGATTATTCGATTAGTAGAATATCCATGTGAATAAGTAAATGGAATTATTTCATTTTATTTATGCCATACTATGTTAAATGTTCAAGTTTAAAAGGATTTTGTTTTAGTTATACATTGCCTTAAATGTTTATTCTTATTTATGAAAGTTTCCGCTAAGTTGTTATCCTTACTGGGCATTTGAGCTCACCCCTTTTCTATGTTTTATTTTCCCAGGAAGTGAAGATGTAAGTTATGAATGACCTGTAGGGATATTATGATAGGATTATAGTGTGGACTGTGGAAACATTATGTTGTTGTATTAGTTTTTCATTTTATGATGTAATGTAAAACTTATGAATATATCTAGTGTTTCCAAGGCTACTAAACCAATCGGTCTTTTGAGATTTGATCTTTCTTGTGATCATGCCAATGTTACGAAGTAATGCACCGACTTTGGGTAACTGGGGTCGGGGCGTTACATAAACCCCACTCATTGGTCGCTAATATTTATTCATAAAATCATTTGATAACAAAATGAATATTAAGGAGAACATCACGCTTTCAATTGGTGGGTTTTTTCACCCATATCATCCTTCAATTATTGGATCATACATCACAACCTTTCTAGATGAAACTGGATGTACTTTTTCAAAATATATATAAATATAATTCTTATAAAGGTAAAAACATATCATGAACCATAACTAATAAAACATCAAAGATAAGATCATACATAAATTATACCAATACCTTTAATATTAATCCCACGAAATGTAATGTAATTATTCCTTAAATAATATTGTCATATACAAATTGACTCGGTTGTATTCTCATAATTTTTGTTCTAAAAATATCATTAATAATTTTATAATCCTACTACAAAAACATTTAAAAGGTTAAATTAATACTATTAACTTTTTTTCAACCATTAAATAATAAAATCATGACGGTATCTATATATCTTAGGTTAATGAAGACATATATGCTTTTAAATTTTAACATGATCATTAAATGATTTATAAATCTTATTACCAAAAAACCATTATTAAAAGTAATCCTATAATATAATTTTGGAATCCCAATACATAAATACTTCAAACATTTTATTTAAACACAAGTCCGTCGTTTTTTTTACATTATATCATTTAGAAATGTTTGTTAACTCGGATAATTCCCATGTTCTGAACTTTTTGGGAAAAAAACCATAACTGGATCCCTAGGAAGATATTTATTTCCACCCACCATACTATTTATTTTTTGATGAAAATTATTTTCATTATACCCATATTTTCCGTACATAAATAATTTTTCAGTTACATTGAGTCACTTTCCATATTATGTCATTCCTCACATATTATGTTAAGTAAATTGATCTTTCTTTCATCTGTGGTCTCCCCTAATCAATCTATTAGAAAAATCATTCCCTCTCTTCTTTGGTGAGTCTAACAGTTTCTTAATGTATAGATTATTAATCATATTTTCGGATAATGGGTTTGTCATAATCTTGATATATATAACTAATTTAATCATCACATTTTGTTTTTCATAGTCACCAAATAATCATACATATTCATTGTTAACATGATTCCTTCATGTTCTATATAGTGACTAAAACCAAAAACATAGTGTGAGAAACAATATTAATAGGGGTAAAATTATATAATAATTTTTAAGATTTTTAAATCAATAAAATATATTTTGAATATAATACTCTATAGAATTAACATAGGTTATTCATTATCATAATATATCCAAATACATAATAGCAGATTGTCAAGAAAGTGTGAACTATCCTATGAATATTTCAAGAGAGTGTTACACTAGGTGTGTTATAAGGCTCATTTCCATAAACCTGGTAATGATCAATTCATTACCAATGCACTCTTTTCAGATTTATTACCCCTAAGTAAATATTTTTAAAACCATTTCCACATGTAGTATCCATACAGAGATGTATTGAAAGGAAAAACCATATACTCTCTACCTTACCAAAACATCACTATATTCTTATATACTTTTCCTCAACATGTATTATAGGGTTATAATCCCTAATCTATGATTTCAAAAATATCTTTCACAAGTATTATATCATAATTTATATGAACCTAATTGTAATAACTCTGACCACAATATCGAAGAGAAAAATTATTTCTTTCTTATACTAGCATAAAATGAAATGAATCAAATCCCGATGGACCAAATATATTAGTCTTTGTAAACTAGATACAAACATTATTCCCATATAACATTGAAAAATAAAAATTAAAACTTAATTTTATTTAAAAAATAACAGTTTCCCTCTATCATATCCCAAAATATAATTCATAGTTCAATTATTGGATTCTTAGGAATTAAAAAAATTAAGGTTGAGCTCATGTGTTCAGTAATGGTTATGTATAACGAAATATATATTGAATCAATAACTAAATTAATAAACCTATAGAGGTAAATAAATAACCAGATGTCAAATTAAAATATAATTTTGATAATTATAATCAAAGGACTAATATATATTGAAAGGTAAATAAATAAAAAACATTCCATTTAGTAAAAAAATGGATAATGAAATGCATCTGTAGGTAATATCACTAAGAAAATATGACGGATAATTATAACCTAATTATTAATGAATAAAATTACTAATAATTAGATTTATATTTATTAGGAACATGCTACATCTACTATAAATACGTTTCATAGGACGAATTAAAACTATATGTAGAAACTTGATTAATGCAAGCTTACTGGTTCACCTCATGAGACTACCAATGCATCGTAGGGAAATATAATTCCAGGCCCCACCCATCGCTGTATTTGAAAACAATTTATCATATATATAATGATATATTTAATTAATGAACCAATATTTTTTATTAACAACTATTTTTATTGAGTTAAAAATTTTGATTTATCAATATTTACATGTTGATCAATTAATATTAAAAGTAATTTCCTTTTGTAAAAATGGTATATGATTTTGGAAATAATCATAACCATGATACCTAGAATATGGAAATTTAAGAGATAAACATTATATAAAAATTATATATGGTTTAGGAAGTAATTATACCCTTGATTTCATAAAGTGGATATTTAATATAATTAAGTTTTACAATGATCACAAGATAGTGAATATTTTAAAGGAAATTCAATGACTACAGGAAAAATGAATCAATGAAGAGAATATTGATACATTATTCATTTAAAATGATCATATACCATCCAAATAATGAATAATGACAATATAAATATAGAATATCCCTATTGGATAATAATTATAACAATGGGGTGATGTCATTGATGTATAGAAATACCATAAAAATATCATTAAATCATTTGTTTTTGTAAAAAATAACCCTTTTTAGTTTTCAAATCATTTTCAAACTAAATTTTTAGTAAAAATTTCAAAAATACATTTCTTTGTAAAAACATTGAAACATATAATGTAATTTTTAAAACATTTATTGGTCCTCTTAGACAAATATTATGTGAACATCGAGTATGTTAAAACAAATATTTCATTCATGGTTTGGTTAATAACCAAACAAGACTTGGTTTGAAAAAAAATGAAGATTAATTTCAAAATAACTATTAAAAAGTGATAATGGGTAAAAATAAATTTAATATTTCTTTTGTAAAATGTTAAAAAAATAATTTTTTTTTGAAAAAATGGTTTTTAAAGATAATGGATTTTTCCACTAAAGAGTGAGATGATGTAAAATGTTTTAGAAAACATTTTTTAATTTTTTTAGTGGAAAATATTATAAAATATGGTACTACTACTTGAATATATTGTGAATAATCAGAGGAAAATAAAATGAATTATTTATTAGACAATGATCAAATATTTTACTTTTAACGGCAATTTATGAATAATTAATCTCGATAAGAATGAGATTGTGAAATAGTACCTTAAAACAATCAAAATTTTGAATTGGGAGATAACAAATTAATTGTTATTTATATCAACTATATTTCCATATAAAAAGTGGAAATACAATGTGAAATATTCAAAATTCATTACACACATCATCTTTGAATATTAATGATGACGAAGAAGTTATATAACCCAATAAAAATAAATTAAGTTATAAAATTCTTTATCGCTTGATAAATTTTATGTTAAGTCATCATATATGAAATAATTTATGTTAAAAATAAAAAACCATTAACTTTTAATGAATCCTGATATTACATGTCAAAGAGGCGGTATATACACTATAATAAATAAAATAGGTGCATAATAATATAATATGGATCAATTATGGAAATTGAGGTAAATACCCTTACTACTTTGATAATATTCTGAATCATAATCCCAAAATATTATAATATTAAAATATACATTAAATATCATGAAATTAAGGATATCACTAATATATCTTTTCAAAGGGGGGTATATACACCACACAAAATAATTATGTGGTGAATTTGGAATATGTCTCCTAGAAATGTAATAAAACCACAAATATCATATAATTATTATAAATATATATTTATATTAGTCTTTGATATGTGTTAATTAAATGATCTATATCAGTTCATGAGGTGATACTCCACTATACACTTGATCTATGATTTTATTTTCCGTTTAATGGAAGTAGAGATGGATAAATATTATTCAATCAATATAATAACATCTCATTGTATGGGATATAATGGTGTTATTATATTTTAAATTGGAATAAATAATTTATTTCATAAAAATAGTGAAGAAAGAGAAAGATTTATGTAAGATAATTACCTTCTCTATGAGAAATATCCTTTATATCTTCTCTTAGGGACCCTAGGGTTGGTCATTTGGGTAGAAAAAAAGCTCTAAAATATTTATAAATATTTTATATAGTAATTATTGAAGGGTTTTTTCATTCCAATGAGATTCATCGGTGTGAATAAGTTAGGGTAGTAAATTCCCTTTTATAATTTAGGAAGGGAACCATATTGAATATTATATGGAAATTTCACAAAAGAACCCAAAATTATAAAGTCATTTCTAAGAAACATTCTTCCTAATGACCTTAGATTATAATTTTGTATGACTATGTTCAAAACATGGATATAAAATATGAATTTTACATGTTTTTAGGTCATTTTTCCCTTATCATCTTAGTTTAACACAACAGTAAGTCTATTTTTACCGTAAATGTGGTAATTAATTTTTACTATTTTCACTATTCATTTCTATTAAAAATTAAGAAGAAAAATTAGATAATATAAATTATGTTGATTTAAAATATGGAAAATCCAATTCATTGAATTAGAAGAGATCAATTTAAAATTATTCTCGTTACCGTGATGACAAGGAAGGTTTCCAAAGGGAATCTTATCATAAGTATAAATGTTTTTAATATAAAAAATCAATATGAAATTGATTACAATAAAGAATATTAGTTATATTGTAATATAATTGATTTGGGTTTAATTAAATACCAATTTAAAATGTAATTATAATTTTTAAATATATTAAAAGAAAAGGAAATTTTCAAATATAATTTAGTATTTTTCACTAGTCATCGAAAAATTAAACATTTCACAAAAATCTCAAAATAATCACTGTAAGATAATTTTATCATGATTAATTCAAAAATTAATTTAGTTTTTAAATATATTTTCTTAAAGTGGATACTATGAATTTTATGTTATTCATAGAAATATCTACTAAACAGTCTTTTAGAAAAATACCATTTTTCAGAAAACAATTGTTTTTCATTTAAATGATTCTTATTTTATTTCAAATAATAGACAACCATAGGTTTCAATTTTTTTTACTATTAATACAAAAAAAATTAATGGAATTTATTTAATGGTATACTATATTAATGTTTATTTAGGATTGTGGATGCGTGTTCCGCAAGCTATAGAAGAGATTAAATTTAATGAAATATATTTTGTTGGATGATTAATCTAAGAGTTGCATGTCACATGTGATGTCAAATACAATTTTATTATTTTATAATTTCATGGTGTTATTTATTTTACCTCATATAGAATTATTTGTACTCATCTTTCTATGTAATAAATGTAGTTTATTTTTTCACTCACTTAAAGTATATGTCACTTATGACAGGTTTACATGACATTTAACATCTCCTCTGTGAAAAAAGAAAAAAACAGAAGGACTATGCATTTTGGTTCAATTGTCTCTGAGGCTTACGTTAGGTTAATAATGAATGAAATATAACTAAAATGATTGGTTTTAATATAGTTCATATTTCATGGTATTTAATGATAAACTCAATAAAATTCTCCTAGTAATTACGTCATCTCCAATTCTCTCAATGCTAAATGTAGGTACATGATGAAGGTAAACCTAATGATTAAATCTCCCTATAATTATTTTTTTTCTTTTGTTTTTTTCTTTTTTATGGTTATTCTTATGAAAAAACTCGCATCCACCACCTATGATCATTTCGTCATAATATCATTGTTCTGGCAATGGTGATTTTTAATCCTCCTAAAAAACTACACATTTTTACTATTGTTTTCAAAATAGAGGTGAAAAATAATAAATAAACAATTGAATACTAACATATACTATCCCAAAATAACATTAAAATACCCAATAAAATATCCACACAGAATGACATCCTCAACTACGATGGACAACCAAATCTAAAAAATTTATTCTTTTAAATATCATGAAATCTGCATTGAGTAGGGTATGAATGGATATAATATGATTTATAACAACTATCATCTCATAATAAGGTCATTCATTGATTCTATGGTAAAAATAAGGTTATATGTAATGGTGTTTTCAATGATCAAGGTATAAATAAAATAGTCATAGATCATATTTAAAACAATTTTATTCAATCTTATATTCAATATGATTCCAGATAGGTTCTAGAAGAAAATATATTTGTGTCTCTCAAGAAATATACTATCTAAATAAACGAAAAATGTTGGTTGATAAATTTTCTCAAGAATATGAAGATATTGTTTATAAAAGTACTAATGGAAATTTATATAAATAGTAATCAAATCAATATCAATTTCAAAAATCTAATCATTCCAAATATAAGAAAATTTTTATTTATAAAAAACCTTTACTCACAAAAATCCTAATTTTTAAAATTTATCCACTCATGATTAACTTTACTCATTCAATTTACCATTTCACTCATATAATCAGGTAAATAGTGAAAACTAAAATGTATAATAGTGATTACCCTAATCAATATATTTATCCTTGATCAACACTAGAGTTCAAGAGTACAAATTGAGGCATTAAATTTTATTTTAATTATCTATAATAAAAAAATTTTATGATTTCAAAAGAAAATAAAGAATTAAAATTGATACACTCCTTTTAATGATACTTGACTTCTGGTTGTGTGGGTATGTTATCGTATGTTCTATAATAGTTCTTGAGGTGAATCCTTTTCAAATCATGAATTTTGATTTACCAACTCTCCTTTATATAATTTTCACGTTTTGAATTCTTTTTTTTTATTTCAATTCAATTCTAACAATGTGAACTACATTCCGAAATAATTCTCAATTTTATTTTTTGGGGAATCCTCTTGCCATGAACATCGTGGACTGAAAAAATAAAATCAAATATCAAAATTTCAGGACCATGTCAATGAAATTTAAAAATATGGAGGGATTAGGGATGCATCGTAATATATTATTAAATAATTTGAAATCAAAATTCCTTGAAATATAAAAAAGTTAAAAGAATAATGAATATTGGTTTGATCCCTTAAGTGGTACCTAGGTTTTTGCAAGCCTCTAAAAGGGATATACTTGTTATTATACAATTTTTTCAGGTGGATGTATTTTCTTTAATTGCATCCATGAGGTGTTTCTTTTGTAATATTTCATTTCTTATTGTAACTTCCAGAGGACTTCATAGGTAGAGTGCAATGAGATACACCTTTCATGATGGTGTGAGGATGAATTATGGATCCTCCAATTTGATTGTTTCTACTTGGAATCCTCTTCATCATTCCCATATTACTACTCAAGATATGAATAATCAATTAATAATTAAAGTGATTTTTATATTTAAATTTTATTTGAACCGAAATTAATATCTAATAATTAATAGAAATTTTTCAATTTTATGTGGGTATCTTGGGTTCTAGTTGCTCATGAAATGAAACATGGATTTTATCATGGACCCCCTCCACCAAGTTTTAACTATTTTTGGGGATATCTATATGTTCCTCAGGTTTTGAATTATCATTTTATCATATTTTCTTTAATATTGAATAAGAGTAATCCAATTATAATAAATTTAAACAAAGATAAGAAATATTTTTTTCATCTTTAGTAACATTAAATGGAATTCAGTTCAAGAAAGTATTATCCTATTGGGTTGGTTCAGATACAATTGTATTTTTAGTGGTATCATCCACTAAAAGATGAGTGGTATTGGGTGGATGATTTTATTAGTGATCCTATAGTATTTCTTATAATTCCACCACCTGGTTCGATTCTTCTTTTTCAAAGTCTATATCGAGGTACAACAAAACTTATGATTCTTCTATGTATTGGATGTGGTGATCATATTTGACCTCATATTCATTCCAAAAGTTATCCAGATATTTGTGATATTCTATATGAATATTATCGTGAAAAGTTTCTTTATCAATCTACTCTAATAATGGTTGAGGGTGGTGGAATAGATATTTTAGTTTTTTCTCCTTCTCCACAGCATGATATTCAACTTCAATGATAAGTGGTGAAATCTATTCCAACAATAGTTCAGGTTCTTTATCTAGTTTTTACTCCTTGGTTGCATGGATATGTCAAGTTATCCAATGACGTTTCTATCCAATTCTTATAATGTATCAGTAATCCTTTTCGACATATCATTTAGATCATTGTCAACTGCTTCCCTTGGTGTTTCACCAACATATAATCAATCTAGGTAGTAAATTGGAGGTTTTTATATATCATGGAAAAATAAATAATTTATACCTTTATTTCAATTTGTAAAAAAGGAATATAGATAAAAATGTGAAATTAGAAATAATTAAAGAAAGAACTACTTATCTCCCCATAATAGTTTTAAATTTTCATGAACCTATCATAGAGAGGTACAAAAACTAGATTCTTTTTCTAAATCCACATAGTAGCTTCTAGGGTCGCCTCATTTATGGATCTTCACAGCTAATAAATAACTATTCCCAAATCACTTATTTTATTAGTTTTGTGTTTTTATTATTTTTTAAAGTAATGGATTTTGGGTTTTTGGAAAATATGGAATAAAAATCTATAATATCCTAAAATTCATATGAAAAAAATTATTATTTAGAAAGAAAGGTCATGGTTCTTAGGGTTTGGTTATGTAAGATCCTTCATTATTCAGTTACTATTTCAATTCAGATTGATACATCATTTAATAAAACCAAATAAATGAATTAATTTTCTTGATAATGTTTTAGTGTGAAATTTCAGCACACCTAGGTAGCCTCTTTGCAACACCAAATCTCATCTCCTCTAATAGAAATATTGGATAAATACCTCAACTTATAATTTAATACCCAAAAATACTTGGCACCACCATATTCCATATCATCCCATCGGATATCATCAACTTTACTTTTTTAATTTTATACCAAAGATAAGGGAGGGAATTATTTTGAATTTTTGAAAATAGATGTATTCTAAATTCATGATGTCGTGGATGATTATAGAAGCAATTTAATATCGATAATCAACCACTAATAGAATTAAAACAATTAATAATTTAAAGTTAAATGACAAATAATGCTGCAAGACCTTCCAATATACCAAACCTTAGGTTAGTTGCTCATCATTGAAAGTGTAGTAGATCATAGTGGAAATATGGGAGAGAGAAATAATGATTTTGAATAATAAAGGGGAAAATTGAATAGAAATATGGAAATTCTATTATACTGAAAAAATAAATATAAAAATGGAAATAATAAGCTAATAGTATCATCCCTATTCTTTCGTGTGATGTAAAATCCTTGGTATCTGGTTGATTCTCATTTTAACCAACCATAAATTCCTTCTATATGATTTAATCACATCCTTAGGCATAATGTTTTTTTCATTAGTGGGTCTCTCATTTAATTGGATCATAATGAGGCCATATAAAGGGTTTTGGGTATTAAATTCATCAATGAAGACTCTTTTTGGGTCATGTCAAAGACATTTACGTCATAAAAAGTCATTTTACAATTTAAAATTATAAGTGAAACACACTATATTAATTTTACTATATTTTAATTTGTGAGAAATTTATAAGGAGTGTCTCGATGTGAAAAAAATGTGTTAGTTAGTGACACATTATTTCATACTACTAGTAAATTTTATTTATGACTTAAAATCACAACCCCATGAAATTCCATCAATTTAATATCTTTAATTTACTATTCAAAATGGAAATTGTAATTTTATAGTATTTTCAAGCCTATATTGTCTTATTTCTTCACATTAAATCATTTTAATTGGTCTTCGAGTCATCCTTTTTAATCGGGAATCATTTCCATCAAGAAATCATCCCATTTTTCATGTTTTGGACCATTTTTTTTACTACTATAAAAAAAATTAAATTCTTGTATAATTAATCATTTAAAAAAATTAATGGTTAATATTAAAGTAATCATTTAAAATATTTTTATGTAATATACACCAATGATTGAATTTTACTTCTACTATGATCACTTTTATTACTTGGTGATTCCCTTTGATATGAAAAATTCCCCAATAGTGTTCATGTGACTCATAAATAGGATCTTTTATCCCTATTAAGATGAGTTCATTTTATTCTTCATCAATGTTATCATTAAGTACTCATCATCAGTGGAAGATCGAGTAGTTAATTATAGTTTGGTTCTAGACATTCCTGATGATAACTAGAATTATGGGAATTTCTTGAAGTGTCAGTTTTGTATTCGATAAGTTCACTTCTATGGATATGCCATATCATAACAAGTAACAGTGTAACCCCACCGAATCAAGCTAGTGCTATGTCGAGAGACACCCAATAACATTACTTATGTGTGGAGAATCCCTGGTTTGGCACGTTACTATTAGATAATCATGCCCAATTTCATCAGGATCTGGGAACCTCAGACTGCTTTAGCCCTGAAGGGGAAAAATTTTTGTATATAGATATGTTTTAGTTGTAT
This sequence comes from Viscum album, assembly GCA_963277665.1. Lineage (NCBI taxonomy): Eukaryota > Viridiplantae > Streptophyta > Magnoliopsida > Santalales > Viscaceae > Viscum > Viscum album. Next base: position 675,046,639 of record OY728147.1, read on the forward strand.
TTTAAGGAGTTTAAGTAGTGTTGTATGATTTACCCTATACTGATACTTCATGATGAGGGTGTTGTGGACATGATGTTTTTCAATTCCTCACATGTTGGCCTTTCATGTATTCTAATGTAGAGGCAGAAAGTAATTTTTATGGGTCCTGAAAAATTAGACTATATGATTCAAAATAAATAATCCATGAACCAAAGCACATAGTTGTAGTGTTCACCCAGAAGTCATGGAGGAACTATCTTATTAGAGAGTGGTTCATCTTCATTCAAATCATAAGATTCTCATATTTATCTTTTCAGACAAATATCTTAACCCTAAGGGGGAGTTGATGGGTGATGTTCCTATAGTATTATGACTTTGAGATATTCTGTAACCCCTATAAGGAGAATTTGGTAGAAAACTCTATCAATATGAGATCCCATACATATTATTCGATTGATTTGAGAGAGTGGTTAGCCTCATTACAGCCATCCCTAGTGGATGAATATGGTTAAAAATACCTCCAAAAGAATATTTATACCTTAATATATATTCTCCATGTTATGGAGGTACAACATGGGCATATTTTTTGTTACGTCTTTCTTTACCAGATATCTACAATACATACTCTTAATGGATTTTCAAACTATGAGAGTAATTCATCATTTTCTAAGTATGGACGATTGTTCTGATCACCGTACGAGTGGATGAGATGAGGGAGTTTCATACATCCCCAATAATGGTACATATAGAAGCATGCAATATGTATCAGGACCGTTGGCATCATTTTTGGTATTCAAAGATGAAGAGGTGTGTTTTCATGGTTTTTTATTACTCACTTTCTAGTAGTTGATGACTAATCAAAAGGCTCCATCGATTTTATCCCAACCACTTTATGTGAAAGAGTAAAAGTGGGATGGTATATCCTTTGATTTCATGATGGGAACACCATGATCATGTAGAGATCAAAACAATCTCTTGGTGAATGTATATCAACTCACCAAGACATCCAACTTCTTAGCTAATAAAAACAAAAGTGAAATAAAGAATTTGTGTTGCATGTGCATGCTGAAGATAGTCCAGCTTCATGGAGTTCCCTCAACAGTCATTTTAGGCCCTGATAGTCACATCACATTTCTATTATGGAGCAGTTTATATGAGTATTTCAGGACAAAATTTATGTTCAGTATGGATATCCACCCATTAAACCAATGATTAGACAGAGTTAGCCATTTAGGTTCTAGAGGACTTTCTCCAAGCCTGTGTGTAGGATTTTTTCAATTGCTGGGAGTATCGTCTAAACTTAGTGGTGTTATAGTATAATAATAGTGATCACTCAACCAACAATATGAAACCATTTTAGGCCTTGTATGGGAGACATGTAGGTCATATTTGTGCTAGGAAGATCTCGGGGAGATAGGGATTATAGGTCTTGAGATGGTGCATTTTATGAAGTAAAAGGTGAAGCTCATGAAAGGGAATATGAGAATTACACATAGACATCATAATTCCAATAAATATCAATGAAAGGGGCTTTTTGTGTTCAAATAGGGAGTCCATGTGTTCCTATCATTATAAAATCAATGAGGATTATGAAGATTTGGTACTGGAAAAAAGCTATCATTTTTATTCATTTTTCATTTCCAGATAATTCGATGGGTCGTAGAGATTGAAAACCAAATAGCATTATCACCAACATTAGACCAGATTCATGATATATTCCATGTGTCACACAAATGAAAATTTGAGCATGACCAGTCCCATGTTATTGAAAACTATGATTTCTAAATTGATGAAAATGTACCTTCTTTGATTACCTTATGACCATCAAGGATTAAAAGTAAATAATTCATCATATCCACCTTGTTCCATCATTTCATATATTTTGGTAGCATGAGAATCTTTAGAAGAACACATTATAATGGGAGTACCATTTTAGAGATTAGTACCACCATATTTTTGAGTAGTTTTTTTATTTTCCGGATGAAATACCCTAAGGTATGGAGAATATATTTTCTATATTGTCTCTATATAACACTTTGAATCATTTTAAATGATATTTCCTATGTTTGGCATGGAGCCAACATGAGATTTTGGGGCCTGTAGAACCTAAATGTTGATATATTAAAAATAGTTAATTTCATATTACCATTCATTCTTATTTTTTTATTAATATAATATTTACTAAATTATGTATCATAAAGGAAAACTAGGACAACCATTAAATTCATAATGTGTTTTTTACCATAATTGATTCATAACATTTATATACATAGAATGTTTTGTTTAATATATATTTGTAATGACCTAAACCTTTTGAATAATAATTATTTCTAGAAGATGTATGTTATATTGTATTTTAATCAACAAAACACTATCCCTTTATTAATGAAGTGAGTATAATTGAAATTAGAGTATTGAGTTTTCACTGTTGTATGATTGTGGTTCAATATTACCGTTGGAAACTATACTCCTAACATTAAGTTTAGTAATTTTAAATGAAAACAGTTATTATTGAAGAAAGAAGAGTCAATTTCCTCATCTAGTAGACTAGGTCTATATGAATCCCATATATCAGAGATTTGGAAGGAGGTGGTGTCACTGGTATTTTCTCTGGACTAAGCCCAATCTGATCATCAATATGTTATGCTTGAATAGAATCACTTACATGACAAGTTCAAGTTAGTAGAAAACACCACTCAGACAATGTTGTCCGAGCCAAACCACGATTCTATCACCATTTAACACTTTAATCTTAGGTCATATATAGGTGTTATAAGGGGTTATGTAATTAGGTCATAGTTACTTTGTGTAATAAATTTTTGTAAATAAAATTTTTATTTCATCATTTCCATTTGAAGATTAGTTTTTATTAACATGATATTTTTTTTTAATTGAGACAAATTTGAAAAATTGATTTTATAGGTAAAGAATTATACTTTTACTACTATATTAAAATAGTTATTTTTTAATAATATTTATTATAATAGTGTTATAAATCACTCATTTTTATTTACAAATGATTAAATAATTTTATTTTTTTAAGTGTCAAAAATTTTATTATGCCTGTAACAATGCATTTTCTGTCTTCTATTATTTTTAATAACAAAGTATTTTCATAGTTAAAATATTAATTTCTCATATGTATCAATTTATTAAGATAAAATAAATGTAATTTTTGGAATCATAACATCAATATTAGTTTACGGTGAATTTATGATATTTTTATAAAATACGTTTTTTGGTGAATAGTAAGAATACATTTTTGAGTTTTTGATAAGCTTAATGAAATCATTACAATGTAATAATAATGTAATAATGATGTAATAATCCTGTAAAATTCTTTAGGAATAAAATATGATATGAGGTGTCCCGGGTGGACAATTCCATGGGAAAATACCACAGGAAATGCCATGGTTTTACAAATACCACTAATGGGGTGTCCTTTAATATTAACAAAATATTCCCTCAATTTTGATATAAATACCCACCCATTCCATCATCTAATTTAATTCCAAAATCCGTATCCATGATTTTATGGTTTTATTACATCCCAATAATCCCTCCCATGGTGCCCTCAATCCCCCAAGATCATTATCATAGTGTTTTAGATCTTTATCTTCAATGTAAAAGAACATTTCACTCCCCTCTTTCAGTCAATACTTCTTTAAGGATTTGTATTTTAATTTACATTTTCATATGTTGGGGTATGTGATTATATATCCTTATATCTTTCAATTTTATTTTCAATTTATGATAGACCCTTTTCACACTCATTAAATATTTTTCTGATGTTTTATGTGATGTCGTTAGGCTGCCAAATTTTCATAAGGGAATTCTTAACTTCTCTTTTGATGTCAAGTAATATTTTATGTGGTATGTCTTTAAAATTAAAATAACATGTTCTTATTTCCATTATATTCTCTCTATGTACTATATTATAATTTTTTTATTAATGGTTTCCCCATTTCCCCACTCTTTTTAATGTTTTCTAAATCCATGGTGCATAGTCGTTATGCGGCTGAATTTTCGTCTTAAAAAATCACCCTTTTTTTCAAGAAATTATCTTATTTTATTTATGTGAATAACCAAACCTATTTCATTTCTAAGTTTATTCATCAATTCATAAAAGTTATATATTTAATTCTATAATTTAAATACATAAAATCCTAATACCATTTTTGTGGGTTATGAAATACATAATGATCATGTTTTTAATAATTTTTTAAAACATCACGATTTTGATATGAAAATAATTTCTTTTATAATATTTGGAATAATTTTGAAATGCTGGATTGTGATCTATCTGTCTCATATGAAAATAAATAAATATTAAGGGTGCGCCCTAATAGAAATCTTATTCATTGGGTAATTTAATTAAACTCAATAGATGTCAAGTTCTATGATACCTTGGTGAATAACACTGGTAATTTTTACGAAGCCTTATGTATAGACCTTGGAGATATTCATATAAATGTATACACTAAATTTTGTAGCTATATATTCAAGTTATGATTCATTTTTATTTTCTTATGATATGCCACTTTTCCATTTCTCATATCTTTATATATTTCATCAAGTCCTTATTGATATCACAAGTAAACAGTTTCCCTTATTTTCCCTTATTGTGCCTTCTGATCACCCTTTCATGTGATGTATGTCCCTAGGTTATGAGATGCCATAATTGACCTTAGGATGAATCTATGATGAATCATTACAATTGGATATGAATAATCTTTTATGTTTTCATGTATTGCGTTCCTCTTTTCAATGACACTAATCATTATATATCCTACGTTTGTAAAATGTAATGATATGTTATGAAATAAAATGTTTCTATTCTGCAATTTGTAATGAAGGATAGTTTTGTTATTTGTGTAAATTATGATTTTAAAACTTATTGAATTACCCTATATAGAAGATTAAATATACAAGAACTACAAGGTATTTTGGTGAAATATTAAGTAAGTGGTTTCTGAACAAATATATAATTATATAGATACGAACAAGTGGATGTGGCTCTAGAACAAATGTATCTAGGGTAAAACATAAAAAAACCACATTAAAATAGACATGAACAGTAATTGGTGAATGAAAATAGGCATTAATATACTCCTGGTCTGAAACTCATGGTGGATATGATTGGTTAATCACAATCTTTTAATAAATTATTAGGAAGGATTCATAGGAAATATAGTTATTGTTTATGAATAACGTGTTTAAGAGTAGTTTTTTAAGACATAAAAATATTTTATACATATAATTTTTTTTAATGAAACAAGTTTCTTAGTAAGGTTTTATTATTTAATAAAAGAGTGTGAAATAGGATCAATAATTGAAATGGTGACCACAATGGACCATGCACTGATGGCCCTCCAATGGAAGCTGGAATGGAAGTGTTTATGAGAATGATGAATCAAATGACTCATGTTATGGGAAATAAAACGAATCAAGATGAATGACCAATTTTATCAATATGGTAACAAAATTCCGTTGATTTATTTTTGTGTCAATGAACAATAATGTTTAGTGGGTCTACTAGCCCATAGAATGGAGAATAGTGGATAAGCACTGTAGAAAAGATATTTTCGATACAATGTAGTTCTGAGAAAGTGAATGTCACCACATAGAGGGAGAATCTGATCAGTGGTAGGAACTTATTAAAAAAATGAGGCCCATATGATAAACTTAAGCTATGGAGTGGGAAGATTTCCAGAGGATCTTCTTCAATAAGTATTTCCCTCGTTCGATGAGAACAAAATTGAGATATAATTTCCCGAGCTGAAGTAGAAGGAGAATCAATCTGTGGGAAGCTATAAGATGAAAAACATAAGACATTACCACTACACCTAAAGATTTATCATGGATCCTAATGGGAAGGTTGAAATATTCTATGGTGGTCTAAGACCTCATCTTCAAAAGAATTTTTCCAAGCAAGACTAAGATATAAATGAGAAGATCTTGTGGAGTTATATGAAAGATAAACTCAAGTTTGATGAGATGCATTGATTTCATAAGTCCAATGAAATGAAAATATCAATTGATCGAAGCCTGGGGTGGAGCATTGATTAGAGAATATGATGAATGAATGTGAAACTCCTCACATGTAATAAATGTCTGAAGAAGTATTTAGGAAACTGCTTGCTCGAGAGCAAGAACTGTTACAAGTTTGGAGTAAATGGAAATATCACTCGGATTTTACGTAGTGTGGTAAATCCATAACTTCCTAAAACTAACAATAAGGGGAAGATTATGTAGGCCCTACTTGAACCCCAATTCTTCATGTGTGGATGACTTGGTCACTTTTCCAATCCATGTCTGAATCCGAGGGAAATGGAGGGGAATCACCATCAGCCTTAGAAAAGGCCAAGGGAGAAAGGTCATTCTTTCACTATCATAACAACTAACAGTGTAGATCCAAATGATGTGATTGAAGGTACTCTTATTGTTCTCTCAAAGCTATAAATTAATTTTTTCATTCTCATTCTATGCATTCTGTTATTTCAATGTAACGACCTGAACATTTTGAATAATAATTGTTTATCCAAAATTTATGTTATATTATATTATACTCAACAAAACTATATCTATTTATTAATAAAGTTATAATAATTGGAATGATAAGATTGGGTTTTAACATTTATATGATTGTTTATCAATAGTTCTATTAGAAACGTTTCTCATAAAGTTAAGATTATTGATTATAAATGATAGGGGTTGTTACTGTAGAATGAAGATTCGATGGCCTCATCTAGTAGACTCGGGCTACATGAAGCCCATTTTTCAGATCTTGGGATGGATTTGGTGTCTCTAGAATTTTATCTAGACCAATACCAAGCTGAACAACAACATGTTACGGTTGAACAGAATCACTTACGGGAGAAGTTCCAGTTGTTATAAATAACCTCTCGGGCAATATTTTATAAGCCGCCCCGATCTTCTATTGCCATTACACACCTTAATCTTAGGTCTTATGCAGGTGTTATAAGTATTTATCTAATAAGCCCTTAATTAGTTATTGTAATCCCTTTTTATAAATTAAATTGTTATTTCATGATTTTCATTTGATGGAGAATTTTTCTTAATAAGAATTTTTTTAATTGATACAAATTTGATAAATTAATTTTATATGTAATATTTTGTACTTTTATTACAATATTAAAACATTTATTTATTAATAATATTTACTATAATAGTGTTATAAAAAATCTTTTCTATTTACAAATGATATAATAATTTTTTTAACTATCGAAAATTTTATTATGAATGTCACTATGTATTTTCTATATGTTATATTATTTTTAATAATAAAGTATTTTTATATTTAAAACAAAAATTTCTATTTTTTACTGATTTATTAAGATAAAATAAATATCATTTTTTAATTGAGATAACTGATATTATGTTATGATGATTTTATGAGATTTTTATAAAATACATTGCTTTCTAGTAAATAGTAAAAATACGTTTTTGAATTTTCGGAAAGTTTAATGACATCTTAGATATGTAATAATGATGTAATAAGGATATAATAATTTTTTGTCAACTCTTATGGAATAATATATGGTATGAGATTTACCATGTGGCCATTACCATGGGAAAATACAGTGGGAGAGCCCATGGTTTTGCAAATTCCAATAATGAGGTGTCCTTTGAAATTAATAAAATATTCCCTCAGTTTTTCTATAAATAGCCTCCCATTCCATCATTTCCATTAATTTAAATATCATTATCCATGATTTTATTATTTTATTACCTCATAATTAGTCTTCCCAAGTTTCCATCAAGCCTTCAAGGTCCTGATCATAGAGTTTTAGAAGTTACTCTTTAAGGTAAGGGAACCATTCACCCTCCTCATTTAGTGAAGACTTATTTTATGTTATGTATTTTAAATTCCATTTTTATGCCTCGGTATGTTCTTATATATCCTTATTTCTGTCCATAATATTTTCAAATTATTAGAGACCCATTTTTCTCTCTTCAAATCATTTTCGGATGCTGTATGTGACGTTAGTAGGCTGTTGAATTTTCGTAAGGGAATTCTCAACTTCTATTTTCCTTTCAAGCTTTATTTTATGTGGTATCTCTTTGAAATTTCCATACTATTTCCTTATCCCCATTATATTATGTTCATGTCTATATTAAAATTATTTTATGAATTGGTGACCCATATCCCCTCTCTTTTTAATGATTTCTATAACCATATGATCATAGTCATTTTGCTGCAGAATTTGTGTCTAAAAATCACTCTCTCTTTTTTTCTCATGAAATTATCTTATTTTATTTATGTGAACAATCAAAACTATTTCATTTACATGGGTATTATTAAATACATAATAATGATATATATTTTATTAGGGACATTACATACATAAAACCCACATTCTGTTTCTATGGGTTATGAATGTCATAATGATCATGTTTTGAGCACTTTTTAAAACGTCATGATTTTGATATGAAACTCATTTATTTTATTCTATTTGGGTTAATAATGAAATTTTTATTATGATATATGAGGCTAAAATTAATATTAATACATATTAAGGGTTCTCCCTGATAACTATATAATGAATCAGGTAAAAAAATTAATCTCTAGAGATGACATGTTTTATGATGCCATGGTGAATAAGCATGGTGATTTTTATGAAACCTTGGGGATAGACCTTGGTGATATGATTATGAATATCTAAATTAAATTTGGTATAAACATATTCATGTTATGATTCATGTTATTTTTATTATCATAAGCCTCTTTTTTTCCATGCTCGTATCTTTATATATTTTATCAAGTTCTTATTGATATCACAAGTAAACTATTTCCCTTGTTTTCCCTTACTGGGAATTATTCCCACCCTTTCCTTTGATGTGTGATCCAAGGTTATGAGATAAAGTAATTTAACTTAGGATAAATCTATGATGAAGACTTAAAAGTTGATTAGAAGAATGTTTTCTATTTTCAAGTATTATGTTCCTATTTTCCAAGACATAAAACATTAACGATCACCTATTTGAAAAATGTAACGAATGTTATGTGATAAAAAAGAAGGATTATATAGTTTGTATCAAAGGATAGTTTAGTTATTTTTGGAAATTAGAATTTGAAAAATTTAGGATGATCCATTTTTATAAGTATAAACATATGATAACATCCGGGTATTTTGGAGAAATATTAATTATGTGGTTTCCAAAAAAATAAATCCATGTCTGGATGTGAACAAGTGGATGTGGCTCAAGGCCATATGTATCTATGGGTAAAACATAAGAACATCACTTTAAGATAGACGAAAACTCTAACTAGCCAATGAAAATGGGCCTTTTTGCACTCAAGGTTTGACACTCCTGGGGGATATGTTTGGTTAATCACAAGAGTATTACAAATCATTATGAAGGATTTCTATGAAATGTAGTTGTTGGTAATGAACAAAATTTTTATGAATAATGTTTCAACATGTATAAACATTTTAGAGTTACAAGATTCTTAAATAAAAAATTTTCCCACTAATGTTTTCTTCTTTTAAAAAATTATAGGAAATAGGAGGAACCACGCAGATGGTGACCGCAATGGACCATGTGCTTACATGCCCCTAATGGGATCTAGAATAGAAGCTTTCATGAGAATGATGAATCAAATAACTCAAGTTTTGTGAAATAAATTGAATCATGATGAGAGACCAATTTCACTGAGAAGGGAACAACATTCCGTTGAGTCCTTTAGGCATCAACGACCACCAACATTCAGTGGGTCTACCAACCCATTGATTGCAGAATAGTAGGTAATATCTATAAAAAAGATATTTTCAATACATTTTATATTTGAGTAAGAGAAATTCACCATGGATATTTACCTCTTAGAGGGAGATGCTAATAAGTGGTGGAAAGTGATTAAAACATGAGGCCTATAGGGGAGATTAAAGCTATGGAGTGGGAAGAGTTCAGGGGGATCTTATTCAATAACTATTTCCCTCATTCGATGAGAATAAAAATAGATAGGGAATATCTCGACCTTAAGCATAAGAAGAATGAAAATGTTCGATGCTATGAGATGAACATCACAAGATATTCTCGGTACACCTCATGTTTTTTCATGGATTATAATGGGGAGGATTAAAGATTCTTTGCTGTACTATGACCTCATATCCGAACGAATATAGCCATGTGAGACTATGATAGCTATAAGGAGATCATGTGGAGTGCTATAAAATTCAAACTCGACTTTAATGAGTTGTAGTGGTATCAGAAATCCAATGAAAATAAATGATCAATGGAGCTAAGCATAGGGAGGAGCGTTGATTAGGGAAGAGTAGGAAAGCAAGTGAAACTCTCCTCATGTAATAAATATGGGAAGAAGCATTCATGGAACAACCTTCTTAATAGTAGGAAGTGTTATAAGTGTTGAAGAGATTGACATGCCACTAGGAATAGTCAAAGTGAGTCGAATACTCAAATTCCCAACACTAACAACAATTAGAAGATGCTGCAGGCCCTACATTAATTCTAATCCTTCAAGTGTGGACAACATTGTCACTTTTCCAATCAGTTTCTAAATCCAATGGTAGTGGAGATGAATCACAATCATCCTCAGAAAATGCCAAGGGAGAAAGTTTTTTATTTTTCTATTATGATAGGTGAATTTGAATCAATAAATGATAAGGTGGTAGGTACTCTTATTATTCTTTCAAACCTACCAAATACTTGGTTTGATTCTGGTTCTTCACATTCCTTTATTTCAATGTAACGACCTGAACTGTTTGAATAATAATTGTTTCTTGAAAATGTATGCTATATTATTTTGTATTAAAAAAAACCATATTCCATTATTAATAAAGTGAGTATTATTGAAATGAGACCATTGGGTTTCGACTGTTATATGACCATTGGAAAATATTACAGTGGGAAAGTATACTCTTAAAGTTAAGATTAGTGATTATAATTGATAATGGTTATTTTTGAAGAAAGAATTGTCGATGGCATCATCTAGTAGGGTCAGTCCATACAAAGCCCATTTTTCAGATCTTGGCTAGGAGGTGGTGTCATTGTGGTTCAGTTTGGACCTATCCCAAGAAGAACTTCAACACGTTAAGCTTGAACAAAATCGCTAACGGGAAGAGTTTACGTTGATAGAAATCACCACTCGGGAAATATTGTTCAAGCCTCCAAAAGACTGTATCAAAATTACACAACCTACTCTTAGGTCTTATGCAGGTGTTATAAGGGGTTATGTGACAAGTCCTTAATTACTTTATGTAGTCTCTTAGTATATACAAAATTGTTATTTCAACATTTCCATTTGAAAAATAGTTTTTCTTAATTTGGTCTGTTTTTTATATTGAGAACAATTTGATAAATTAATTTGATAAGTTAAAAAATGTATTTTTATTACTATAATAAAATATCTATTTATTAATAATACTTATTATAATAGTTTTTAAAAAAAATTTATTTACAAATGTTAAAATAATTTTATTTTTGTCGAAAATTTCACTATGAATGTCACAGTTCATTTTCCACCCGCTATTATTTTTAATAATAAATTTTTTTTGTAGTTAAAAGTTAAATTTCTCATATGTATAGATTTATTAAATAAAATAAATATCAATTTTTAATTCTGAATGTTGATATTAGGTTACATTTTTTTATTATATTTTTTTAAAATACGTTGTTTTTAGTGAATAGTAAAAATTCAGTTTTGAGTTTTAAGTAAGTTTAATGACATCATAGAAATTTAATAATGATGTAATTAGGATTTTATAATTCTGTTAGACCCTTAATGACTAAAAAATGATATGATGTGTCCCAAGTGGCCAATACCATGGGAAAATATCATGGGAAAGAACATGGTTTTGAAAATACCACTAATGATGTGTACTTTCAAATTAATAAAATATTCCCTCCTTTTTTCTATAAATAACCACAAATACCTTCATTTAAATTAATTCCAAAGTATTTCTCTACCAATTTCAGGTTTTATTATCTCCCAAGAAGTCCTCCCAAGTCTCCCTCAAGCCCCCAAGGTCCCAATCTTAGAGTTTTAGAAGTTACTCTTCTTGGTTAGGGAACCATTCACTCATCTCTTATTGTCAAGAACTCTTTTATGTTATGTATTTTAATTTCAATATTTTTTGTTTGGGTCTGATATTATATATATTTATTGTATTAAATTTTATTTTCATATTATTTGATACCCTTTTCTATCTTATCAAATCATTTTCTAATGATTTAAGTGACACAGTTACGCTATCGATTTTTTGTGAGGGAATTCTCAACTTCTCTTTTCCTTTCATGTTCTATTTTATGCAGTATGTCTTTAAAATCTCCAAAATATATTATTAATTATATTATATTCTATAAATGTACTATATTATGAGTCTTTTATTAATGGGTGACTAATGTTAATATCTTTTTTTAATGTTTTCTAAATCTATGTTGCCTAGTTGTTTTGGTGTAGAGTGTTCATCTCAAAATCTCTCTCTTTTTTTGTAAAGAAATTATCTAATTTAGTTTATGTGAATACCCAAAAAATTCATTTCTAGGGGTATTCATCTAGAAATAAAAATTATATATTTTATTTAGGAATTAACAAACATAAATCCCTTATTCCATTTCTGTGGGTTATGAATGACATAATGATTTGGTTTTTAAGCACTTTTTTCAAATGTCACGATTTTGATATGAAACTCATTTATTTTATTCTAGTTGGGTTAATTTTAAAATGTTTGATTATGATATATATGGATTACATGAAAAGAAATACATATTAAGGGTTCTCCCTGATAGCTCTCCATTGCATCGGGAAAAGAAATTAATCTTTAGAGATGACGAGTTTTATGATACATTGGTGAAAAACCTAGGTAATTTTTATGACACCATAGGGATGGACCTTGGTGATATGCTTATGAATATATAAATTAAATGTTTTATAAAATAATTCAAGTTTTCATTCATGTTCTTTTTATTATGATATGCCTCTATTTACATTTTTCATATCATTATGTATTTCATCATGTTCTTTTTGATATCACAAGTAAATCATTTCCCTAGTTTTCCTTTATTGGGCCTTCTGCCCACCTTTTACTTTGATGTATCTCCCCAAGATATGAGATATAGTAATTGAACATAGGAAGAATTAATGATGAATCCTTACAAGTGGACTAAAATAATGTTTTATGTTTTCATGCATTATGTTTATGTTTTCCAAGACACTAAACATTAAAGATCCTATGTTTGTAAAATGTAATGAAGAGTTATGTAATAAATAGGAAGGATTCCATAATAATCACTAGCGAATATTATATAAAATTAATAAATAAAATTTATTTATTATAACATCCCGGCCCGACTCATCTCTAAGACAGTGGCTGGACCAGTGTGTCACATTACCTCAAGCACATCTCCCCGAACGCCAGAATCTACCGACTAGCAGTGAGGGCCTTTTTAACATGTCTGTGTGGGAGACTATGCCCTCATAGGTAATAGGTAATACACAATAGAAGAAAAAAAAAGTAAATAATAAATTTAAGAAGAATATAATTTAATAAACTGCATTATAATCCAAATAAATAATCCAACTAAATAATACTCAAGTGGGGACTCTCACCATACGATATCATGCCATGATGTGTGTCTAAACTGAATGTATAGAAAAAAGAATCCTGACATGCTATCAATTTAAAATAAAAGAAACAAAGTGTGACAACTTCATAATGAGAAAGGCTCGGTCCTCTTCCCCAGTATCCATCCTAAGAAGAAACAATCAATCATGAATTGGAAGAAGCATGCTTCCCTTTGTCAATTCCGGCAATCATAAAATATACTTGGGTGTCAAAGACGCCCATGAAGGGTGTGAGATAAAATCCTAGTAGGAAGGAATGAAAGGTTTATACACCCTTCCATTTCATGCAATGAGAAAATGAATTGTGCCATTATATAACAATTTTTGATAATTAATTAAGTGCAATGGAATAAATAAGTCGGCCCGGGTTCCAAATGGAACTTGTGCCTAATCACCTGCTTCAGCCTATGCTGGTAGGATGGAAGGGTACCTATCAGAAGAATGCACGTACACACATATATATATAACTGATAAAGAAATAAGGTAAACAAGAAAGAGGTATAACCCAAACTTATTCTTTATGTTGGGGTCTATGTCATGTGTCAACTAGGTGAACTTCCAAATATCATAAGAAAATTTCATGTCTCAAGTGACTAAAATATAAATAATAAAAAACATAAGTGAATCATTATTAATGTTGAAGTTGAGAGTTGGTGTCTGAGCTCGTCCTGAAGGTATTCCTATAGAACAGTCGTTAATTTACCCATTACCACTAAGCTCATCCATGGAAAGATTTTGAAAGACCAAGTATTGCCCGAGGCATGGTTTAACCCTGAGTCTGTCCCAATCTCGCAAAAAGGGGTTGAGTGTCATCTGAGGCTGGCTTAGCCACATTTCCAACAGATCCATCCTGAAGGGCCCTTTTTGAACCAGTATAACTCATAAGTATCAGAATGCTTAGGGAAGTCTCAGTCTGGAAAAGCCGATGACCCTGAGGAAACCAGTCAAGAACAGAGGTTCTAAGTGTAGCCCTTAATATGGGACCCACCTCCTTTCCCGGTCCAGAATTTATTTAAAGATTCCACAGTAGCAGATATGACATAATCCGCATTTAATCTCACAGCTTGAAAACTAACAAAATACACCCATGAAACACACTGTACAAATTAAATATTACAGCATAACAGTATTAACAAGTAAAGATACTTCATAAATTTAAGAAGATAAATTCACTTTTATATAAATAAATAATTCAGCACAACCAACTACCAAAAATCCAACAATTCTCTGTTCATAATTAATCTAAACTATTTCTTTAAATTCAACAAAACAAAATTAGGCTACACAACACATGTAGTTAACTAAATTTAATTCCTGGGCAAGCGCATTTAAATAATTAAATAATTCATCACAAACAACTAATAAATATCCAACAATTCTTGGATTATATTTAATCTAAAATCATTATTTAAATTAATCAAAACAAAAAATAGGTTGTGTAATACATGCAGTTAAATGAATTAAATACCCAGGCTAATAGAATTTATACTTACCACATTGGCACACCCAAAGGGGTGTCTAAACACATTGAAAAAAATAAAACAATTTAATTAATGATAAAAAGGGCTTCAACAACTAGATGAAACCAATAAATTTAAGAGTTTGCGTGAATTTTCACAATGCCAGTAGGCACCGACTAAAGGTACAACGATGTGTTTTTATAAATCATAACGAAATGGATGGAAAGAGAGTAGATGCCCAACCTTATAGTTTTATATGATCATATGATCCAATGAAGGCTTTTATTTGACCTAAAATGGATAAAATGGAAGATTTTAGAAAATTTCCAAAATATGGAAAAATCCTTCCATGAAGAACTATGCGAAGGATACAAAAAGAGATCACATGAATCCTGGTGCATTGGATAAGCCTTACCGAGAGGTTTATAGTGCAACTGAAGGCAAAGACAATGGGTGAAAAATGGAGGAGTAGTGGTCTTCTGAAGGAGAAGCAATGTTGTGTGCACCACCTAGGGAGGAGAGGTGCGCCATGCACTGGAGAGGAAGAAGAGGAGGAGAAGATATAAAAAAGGAAAAGAAAGAAAGAAAAAGGAATGTAAAAGGAAATAAATCAATAAATAAATAAAAATAAAATGGTGGAAGAGATTAAAAAATTATTCACAATGGGTTTACCCCATTTTAATTATTTTTAATTTCTTTCAAACACTTTATACTTTATTATTTATTTTTATCCATTTTAAATACAATTAACTTTCTATATATTATTTTTATTACTTTAAAACCCATTTAAATTATTTTTATCTGAATGCAGTGATAGAGCGCAACATGAAAATTTTACATAAACCCCAAACAAATATTTAATTAATTATAATATCCCCTTGGGACCTGCAACAGGGTGTGCAGGTGCGCCCTGGGTCCTTTATTAATTTTGACAATAAAAACATAAATGAACCGCACGTTAATTTAAGACGATATGTTAAAATCATTAAAACAATTATTATTTAATAAAATTAATCAATGGGACCATTAATAATTTAAATAAAATCATTAAAAAAAGATGATGATCATTATAGAAATATGAAATTTTCATTTTTATTTAATTCAAACAATTAATAATAATATATTTATTACATTGCTCAATTATTATTTCCACCGCAACACAATTTATTAATGGTGAAAGTGCATTTTTATTTTTTATCTTCAATAAAAATAATAATAGTAATAATATAGTTATTATTATTATTTATAATGGCCAAAAAAATATTTATAA
Source organism: Viscum album (assembly GCA_963277665.1). Lineage (NCBI taxonomy): Eukaryota > Viridiplantae > Streptophyta > Magnoliopsida > Santalales > Viscaceae > Viscum > Viscum album. The sequence goes on from OY728147.1 coordinate 675,062,954, forward strand.
CCCAAATAAATTATCTTCGGGTGCTATATGAACAAACGTCCGACACTCGTAATGGTTATAGCCTATATACGGTAGAACCCATGTCCTGGAACTATTGGTGGTCTCAAATTTATCATTCGACACAACATTTGTGGGAAAATAATTATTTATTATTTAAAAATCATAATAATTAATTAATAAAAAATAAAGATGGAATTTTCATGTGTGAGGGGGCCAAACACCCGATTTGAATCAAGTTTATACCCTACATAAGGTAAACAGGGTGTTTTAGACCTAATGGTGGTCTCAGATTTCTCGTACAATGCACTGTTTGAGAGTTATTTCAATTTTTTGAAAAGGAAAAAACCCACATATAAATAAAATAAATTTAATATTTTCATTCAATCAATGCTGCAGTGTAGACTATTGGAACAAAATGTTATGACGCTCAGTTTTTGAAACTGACCGTCCCAGTTAACAAAAAAAAATTAATTTCATTCGACTTTTCATCTTCTTAAAACACATTACATTACATAAAATCATTAATTTTCTAATTTAATGTCTAAACCAAACCATCCACTATATTATTCCTATTACGGAAAAATTGTAGCGTTAGCTACACAACCCTACTGATTGTAGGGGAGGGATATGGAGGAGAGTCTTTGTGGAGATGATGATAAATTCAATGTATTCATCAATGATCTCTCAGATGAGAACATCTTCATTAAAGGATTTATTTAATCTCAAAAACATCAATGATGTAAAATCAGTCTCAATCAAAAATCAATATATTCTGAAGGCATGAATTTTTTAGACCAATTCACATAATTTTTTCCCCATGACGAATACAAACTAATTCCTTTAAGAAAAATAATTATTGGAATGTTCATTGATTATGGATGAATATTATTATTTTTAAAAACATGATTATCATTCCATTGGATGATTTATCTGTCAAAAAAATTAATTTAAACCAAAATAATGGATAACATTCAATTAGCACCATTTTGTTTCATGATTTTCTCTCCTTTTATTTTTCATGTTCATTATTGATATATCTATTGAATGATGGTTTGACTTCACTTTAGAACATATTTTATCATGATGGAATAAAAAGAACAATGTTCCATCATTTAATCATTTGGAAGGTCGACGTGATTCCTATCTTGAGAATGTTTCAAAATCAATACAATAAAAAAATTTATCTAGGGAAATTAGAATTTGATTCTTCAAGTGGAAAATAATTACATTATCAAACATATTTAGTGTTACTATAGTTCCTCCTAGTACATTATATTGTCTAAAATATATATTCATAGTGTGAGAGACAATAATCATAGTAAGTAATCATCTAATCATGAAATTACAGACATATGATGTCAAAATCATGACACATTATTTAAATCTATGGCACCATTGGTTTATCCTAGGTCATTCATGGTCATCATATTTTCAAATACTTCATAATGGTTCATAAAGAAAATGTTAGTCAACTCACGAATATCCCCCAAGATTTTCTAACCATGTGTATAGTCTTAGTCTCACTCATCATGCACTCTTGACAATTGAGTTAATACTCAATCCATCCCATTATGAATTATTATCCCAAGGTTCATTTTTCATAGTGGTGTCCAATTTCTAATATCCATAAAATGATATATATTTTAGTAAAATAACACAATATCTACATTCCTAGGGATTTTTTTTTATCTTTTTCTTATACTTATCCCCAGGTTTATCCCAGATGTTTTATAACACTAATCTCAAAATAATTAAACCCTTATCTAATACCAACTATTGTGACCCATAATTTAAATAAATAATTATAATATATTATTAGTTGAAAATTAATTACAAAAAAATAAAATCCAAAGTATAATCATAAAGGTTTAGTTTATTTGGATTATACATACACAATTATCTAATTTCTTGAATGATCATAAAAATAATCCACAAATATCATCTCGCATAGTAAAATTCCTAGAAATACACAACATATAATCATTATTCACAACTGAGGGAAAATGAATTTAAGAAAGGGGTGAGATCAAATTCTCCAAAATTGTAAAAATAGGAAATACAAATCAATGAAAATACATGAGCATAAGGGTATGCGAACAAAATTACAACCATAAGGAACTCATACACAATCAATTAAATATCTTTAATCATGATTCATTCTATAAAACATTATCATTACAAAAAAAATCAGTTGAGTGTGGAATAATAAAGAACAAATCATTACACATGAGATCATGATATAAACATTGGAATGTAGAAAAAAATTAATCTTTTAGCATTGTTAACATGTTTAAGTAGAAACACGTTCAGTCATTAAGTTAAGAAAATTAAATTAGGTCCTTACATAAACTTATAAACAATGAAAAGTTATAGGCATAAACATAGGGATATTAGAATAGGTCCATGAATAAAATTATGGACTTGAAAATAGGTCCATCCATAAACTTATAGACATGAAACTAGTTCCACTTACTTTTTTGTTAATAATAAATAAGGTTCATGCATAAGATAGTTATTTCATACATTTTCCATATTTACATAATGCATTGGAGAGATATACAATTCTGATCACACGTAGAAAATAACGATAATCCCTTCACATGTATTCCACAAAATCATAAATCATTTATCTTCTCAACATAACATAACCCGAATAAAATTATGGAGTTTCCTGAACACTTCATCCTAATAGTCATTGTCACAACCCATCACCCAAGGCCCGTGCCATGACTAATCCAAGCCTTCCTTCCACAGGATATGGGATGGAGACGTGCACCAGAAAGACATATCCCTAAAACAGGATGGCATTTCCATTAGCTTGTACAAACACATAGTCCAAGAACACAACAAGAAGTAACCACGAAGTAAAACTACAGTAGTAAAAGTGTGTACTGGAAGTAAAGGAGATGGAATACAAGCCAAACTGAATGATAAAACTATAACAGAAATAAGTAAACAGCTCATATAATCAACCACCAAGGATCCTACGTGAAGGGTATGTATAACTCGTCTCAAAATCTCTCTAAGTAAAACATCACCATCATCCATCACCAGGTCCTAGATCCCGGAGTCTCTGTCAAAAATGCCCATCATCTGCATAAGACACTACATGGTGCGGGAGAAGCCTATATAGAGGTGTATATAACAATACTCAGTAGTGACCCAAAGACCCCTGAAGGACTCACCAAATTCCACAAAGGAAATCCAAAACATATGATATTAATCCCAAAGCACAAAGCAAAGACTCAGCTCAAACCAGGTATAACATAAGTACAGAAATACTTATGATTAGTCAAAAAGATAGATTATATTATTCTGTTAAGAGGCATTGCTGCTGACCCACAAATGATCAATATGTACTAACCCCCCCCCCCCCCCCTAACCCACACAAGATCCGACCCACCCAGGATCGATGGATACTAACCCTTGCTGACCCACACAAGATCTAACCCACAAAAGATAGGTATGCTCTGACCCACACAGGATCATTGAGTACTGACCCACATATAATCTTACCAACACAATATCAGTTCTAATCCAAATTACATTTTTAGTTTCTAATCCACAGAGGATCTCTAGGTGCCAATCCACACAGGATATCTAGGTACTGATTCAAATGGGAACTCTAGGTGATGATCCACACAGTATCTCAGGGTTCTGATCCACACAGGATCTCTAAGTGCTGATCCACACAAGATCACAATTCATTTGACAGTCATCCACAAGATTCTCTACACCCGGTGTGCTTGAGTTCTATAGTATCTTCTTCTCAAGATTTTAGTCATGCCTCAACTTCCACGATGTCCCACGAAGATATAACCCAATTATCTGTCATGTCATATGGGTTCGAACGCAATATAAGGTGAATCAATAGGATGCTCGATCTGTGAGTTTGAGGCATTTTAGAGCCGATGGCCTCGTTGGATTTATGTTTGATCCAACTAGGTTGTAATCAATTTTTTCCAATACTCAGGCAGAGTATCTCAAAAGGACCATCTTGTTCCAAGGTTTATATCACTGTAGACGGTTTGTCAAACGAATGTTTGGTTTGAGAGATACGACCTTTTAAGCATATCTGGGCCGAAGAGGGTCCGCGACCGGTACGACCCAGTCGAACCAACCCGTTCAGGCTTGAACCAGCTAGGCCGTGGATGGGCCAGGCCCGAACCAACTGTGCTGGGCTACGACGGGTTTGGACCACTAGGCCACGGACCAGCCTAGTCCACTGGCTGGCATGACCTGCGTGAGGGGTTGCATGGCACCTCATTTCCGAATGGCTCAAGGAGGCATTAGGCTCTTAAACTGGAAATGAAACTTGCTTCCGACTCAACTAGAAGTAGGACACATGGTGTGTGGGTCCCCTTCATCACAACTTCGAAGAAGCGACCACCTCCCATGGCATGCGATGGTGCGCCGCTCTCTGCCAATGCGGCAGGCCAAGGGCAGGCCACCCATTTGGTCCATCGTGGCACTAAGCGGCACCACCTCTTTGAACATCCAGTGAGTGCTAGCTGCCGCCTTCACCTGCCATTGTCGGTGCTTCTTTTGTGGGGCTCTGTTGACTCTACAAAGATCTGTTTCTTCTCTCGTCTACGCCTATGGGCCTCCATGGATGTATTCATCATTGTCTGGCCCTCTGATTTGTGTTTCTATCAAATTCATAATTTTTCGACGAAGAACACAAAGATAAATCAAGAGGTGGAGGATATCAGCTTTGTTTTTTTGGCCCGTTCCCTCCACGTTGCCATCATAACAAGAGGGTATCAAATAAAAACATCACATAGATATTGATTAAGCCCCGTTCAAATATCCCTCAATAAACACCCCTAAATTTAAGAATGAGGAAAAGAAATGAGTGTTTCTTGAATTTAATAACAAACCCTACCTTGATAATCATTGGAGGTGTCACAGTTGTCACGGGAGAAGAGTCCTCATTGGAAGGATCCACTGGCGTTTGTTGATCCCAGATTATTTCCACCCAATCTTCCATCCTCCACTGGTGGAAGTTTCTACAGAACATCGCCAGAGGTTCCTCGAACGATGAGGCCCTATCAAAAACCCAAACCCAAGATCCATTTATATAGAGGGGGAGGGTGAGTAACACATCATAAGAATTAATGAGGTTCATTAATGTGTTTAAAATTATTGAAACTCTTAATTCCCAACAGTGTGGTTATGCAACTGAATAGTCACGCCACTAAATGGATTGAAATCCCATCAGACCCACCACCGCTAATCATCGGGAGGAAGGATAATAAACTATCATTTCTTGTTATTTTATTATTTCATTAAAAGTTGTAAAAACTAATATTTTTACCCGACCTAAAATAGTCTAAGTTAAGCCTCCCATAAGTGAATCTTGACACTGCATATTCATCGGTTCCCACAGATTTTTAATCTGAGAACCGGTTCATATGATAGAAAATGCTGCTCATGCGTTTATTGAACGTACCTTAAAAAAGTTCAAAATTTATTTTCCAAGAACATCGGGCTGCAGAATCAAGGGCCATAAATTTTCATATACTCGTAATAATCCCAAATAATTTAAAAAAAATATGGAATTTTTGGGTCTTTACATTCATCCCTCCTTAGGGATTTTTTTTCCATAAATGCTACAACAATACTAGGGGATCAAATTGGGGTGATGAGCATGTATATGAGCCTCCCTCTCCAATGTACTCTAATGGAGGTTCTGGAACTTCCAACGAACTCGCAACAGAGGAATCATCTACCCATGAATGTCCCACTTCTATTGATCCAGTATCTCCACCAGGAACTCGGAAAACATCACCTCATCATCGATGTCTAGCTCTACATAGTTGATAAAGTGCGATGGATCATGCACATAGATTTTCAGCTGCGACACATGGAAAAAATTATGTTCTCAGTGAATCTGTGGGGGAAGAGCTAGATGGTACGCCACCTCACCTACTCTATTGAGGATCTGGAAAGCTTCGAAAAACCTTGAAGATATATTGTTTCCCCAACCAAATATTTGTAATCTTTGTCGGGGTGAGACCCATAGGAAGACTTGATCTCTCTCCTCAAACTCTAAGGGACTCCATCTGTTGATGGCATAAGACCTTTTCAAGCTCTGTGCAGTCTTCATCAGCTCCTAGATGATTTTCACCTTCTATATGGTAGCCTGTACCAACTCTGGACCCATCAGTGCAGACTCCCCTCAGTCTGTCCATCATAGATGTGATCTACAAGGTATCCCAAGAAGGCCTCCAACAAAGCCATGCCGATGGTGGAGTGATAATTTTTTTTATTTGAACTCCACAAGTGGTAGGTGCTCCTCCAAACTGTTCCCAAAATCAATCACACAAGCCCTAAGCATGTCCTCGAGTGTCTGTATGGTCTGCTCCATCCGACCATCTGTCTGAGGATGAAAGGCATTAATCAAGCAGAGTTGAGTGTCAAACGCTTCCTGTAACACCTTCCACAAGTGGGATGTTAAACAAGCTTGTCGATCTAAAATGATTGTTGATGGAACTCCATGAATCCGTTCAATATAATTCCCATAGATTCGTTACATGACCTCTACTGATCTCTACTCTCGAATGGGTAGAATTTTGGCTGACATGGTGAGTCATTCAATGATCACCCAAATAGAATTGAGGCCCCTAGACATACGTTGTATCCCCTTCACAAATTACATGGATATACAATCCCACTTCCACTATGGTACCACAAGTTAATCAGCTAAGCCCACTGGTACCTGAGGATCGAACTTCACTTGTTGAAAAGTTAGGCATCATGATACGAATTCTGCCAATTTTTTCTTCATCCTTGGCCACTAGTACTGACACCGGAGGTCTTAGAACATATTCACCACTCCAAGATGTACTACCAAAGATGATGTTAGGAACTCCCGAAACACCTCCTCTCATAACATTAATGGTGCCATGGTGCATCCTCAAAAGAATATGACATGCTCCACACCTTCATAAAATCAATCGTGATCATGTCCGGAGAATATCTGAGGACATCAAGCCTCACTGTCTACGTCCCCAAGCTATGTGTCCCTGACTTTCTAAAGGAGTGGGTGAGTAACTATCATATACTAATGATAAGTTCCTCCCTATCTATCCACAAAGGATATCTATAACATGGATAACTGCTCTATCGCCTCACTCGAAAATTATAGTCTAGACCTACTGCTGAGTGCGTTTGCTACTACGTCCCCCTTCCAAGAAGTGTAGACTATCTCCAAGTTATAATCATGGAGAAACTATATCAATTGTCGTTGTCTCAGGTTTAGGTCATTCTCTGAGAAGATATACATGAGACTATTGTGATCATAGAAAATAGTAAACCATTCACATATCTAGTAGTGCCACTACATCTTCAGTGAAAAGACCACTGATTCTAAATCCAGGTCATGGGGAGCATAGTTTTTCTCGTGCTATCTCAAATTCCATGATCCAAAGGTGATAATTAGTCAGTCTTGCATTAGGAAACAACCTAGTCAGGTCCCTGATGTGTCGTAGTACAATAAACACCCAATGCCCTCTTCTGGTAGAATGAAGATGGAGGCACCCATCAGACTCTACCTCAGCTTCTCAAAACTCTGTTGGAATCTCTCCATCCACATGAAAGGTTTTCCCTTCATTTTCAAAACAAAAAAGGGTTCTGAAACTTTGGAAAAGTTTGTTACAAATATCTAGTATTACCCAGCCAATCCTAGGAAATTCCACACCTCATTTACACTCTTGTGTGGCTCCCAACCAAGTATTGCCTCTATCTACACCAGATCCACTACAACTCCATCCTTTGAGATAACGTTCCCCATGAAGTGGAATCCTTGTATCTAGAATTGAAATTTAGAGAGATTTATATAAATTTAGTTCCCTTGTAGTGTATCTGGAACTGTGTTTAGGTGTGTGGCGTGCTCCTCCTCTGACATCGAGTATATCTAGATGTCGTCAATGAAGACCACCATGAAAAGATCAATGCAAGGCTAGAATATCCTGTTCATGATCCCCATGAACACTACCGTAGCCTTGTCTATGTTGAGAGGAATCACAAAAAACTCATATTGGACATTCCGACATCTGAAGGCTGTCTCCAGCACATTGTCATCTCGTACCCTAAGCTGGTGATAACCGGATTTGAGGTCTATCTTCGAAAACCATAGAGCTCCCTTCAGGTGTTCAAAGATATACTCAATCATTGGGAGTTGATACTTTTTCTTCACAATCACCTTGTTCAGGAACTGATAGACTAAAAAATTACTCATACTCCCATCTTCCTTCTTGGCGAACAAAATCGGGGATTCCCATGTATAATCATTGGGGCTTATGAACCCCTTCCCCAACAAGTCCTCCAACTGTACCAGCAACTCACGAAGCCCAATGGGATCCATCTAATATGATTTCATAGATATCGGTTCCATCTCGGGGAACTTGTTGATGTATAATTCTACCTATTAATGAGAAGTTAATCTCGGAACATCATCAAGATAGACATCAGTGTACTGGTCCACCACAAAAGAATAACTTGGACTCCTCACGTCAACTTCTCCGATGGTAAGTCTAGCTAACTAAAGAGTGATCAGATTCACTCTCCTCCGATTAAGTCCATCATGTTCTGCAAAAGTTCCCATCTCACCGGTGAAGGAAAACATTTCCCTATCATTGAGAACACACCGCACATTGAAACTAAAATAGTCGATTTGAGCCTGGATTGTGGATAGCCAGTCCATACCCAAGATGACATCATAAGGCCTCAAACCTGCTACTATGAGATCCCAACCAAAGCTCTCACCTCATAGTGTGAACTCACACTATCGCCACCAGTGTGTAATCACCAAATCTTCTCCCATAGGAGTCTATAATTGTAAGGATAAATCCAATTGATCTGTTAGAATCTCCGAGCTCCGAATGAGTGTTGTGGCAATAAAAGAGTAACTGACACCATTTTCTATAAGAACTGTAGCTCAGGTGGAATAGACATAGATCATACCTCTAATCATTTCTAGAGAACCATGGTCACCGTCCTCTACCTCCTCAAACTGAGATCACCCTGGTCCACCTGCTCTATGTGGTCATGGTGGACCACCTGGGGGTGGTGGTGGTAAAACCTCAATCTGTCATCCACCACCCATTACATGACATACTTATCTACCACATCTGCAGACCAGTGGACCCCCTCACTCGATCTTTAGCTGCTGCCTAGGTGGTCCCTCGATTTTCTGCTGATCATTGGTGTGGTGGGTCGGGCAGTTGAGAGCCATGTGGGCATGCCTGCCTCAAGTGAATCATAGTCTGCTCTTATGTTGGCCTGCTTCACCTTGTGATCTCTGCACCTCCGACCCTATGTCCTGCTGATGTCGCCTGGAAGGTCTATCCCACTTGGTCTTCTATATCATCTGCCTAATGTCTTCTGTAGATGACTTGGCTACTAGTTATCTGATGGTGGCTCTCACCATCAGTGCCTTCTTATCCAAGATATAAGGCCCCAACCTTAAACCTTACTTAATCTTGAGTTATTACAAGATTACACGTTGAGGATCTTTTCAGGTTTAGAGTTTTAGATAATTAGATCATGAAACTTGCATTACATTCCACATTTAAACAAAGTGGTTACATAAAAGACAGTATTCATTATTCCCATCAACGGAAACATATTTAAAATAAAACATGGATTCTTTCTTGACACATACTTGACACTATCATCACATCATATACCTTTTCCTTGACCTGTGAAAAAAATTTCAAAAAGTTGGGATGAGCATAAAAAGCTCAGTAAGGGTTATAAAAATATGGAAAGGAAACATGAGTTCACATATACATAAAAATGAAATCACACTTTACCCATAAAACATAGGCACTTTAACAAACCTCATCAAACCATGAATAAATCATCGAAAACATAATACATAAAGGTAACTTGAGGCATTCATAACATTCTTACATATGGAGTAACCCTCTTAGTTACATTTGGAATACCCATCACAGTATATTCCCTAAATCTCTTCGGAGAAACCTTAATGTTTCACTCCTTCGCGTTACCCAATGCATTGGAGAGCTATATCGGGCTCACCCGCCCTTAGTTTATCACGGAACCACCCATCTTCATAATAATGCCCAAGAACCTCAACATAATTGTATCACATAAAACGTGCATAACGGAAACATAACATTCCCACCTTTCAATCACAAGATATCAATACAACACATTTATATAAAAACATTATGAATACCATTTTCAATACCACAAAAAAAAAATAAAACTAAAACATGGTATTTATTTTTATTTTAAAAAGAAGGTATGGCTTGTAGAGGAAGCCGAAACTCAAATAATGGTCACGGCGGCGGAGAAGTCGTTGTCGCCGCATACGTACAACAAAAACATTCCCTTTTATCGTTTAGTAAATGCTTCGTATAAAAAATATTCCTTTTTAATAAATGTAAAAGTCAAAGGGGTTTATACACTGTATAAAAGAAGGTTGTGTATAAAACAAAATATGCCTCAATGAAAGGAGATTGAGACGAAGTCCCATACAAAGACGACATCCTTGGATTAAGGATAAATCAGTTACATAACTATGTGTGAAAAAAGAATACACAAAATATAAGTGGGTATTAAGTGTAAAACAATCAGAGGACATTCACACATAATCATAGAACGAAATATTCAAGGTGTACAAGTTTATCCCAAAGAATCGAAATTGGGTTAAGAAGTTCCCTTGCAATAATTAGACAGCCTAATGGCGTCACTTCAAAATTCAGAAAAAGATTTGATGAGAGATAAAAAGGGTATCTCATCACTTGGACATAAAATTCACATAAATAAGGATATAGAAGAACATATCCCAAAATAATATTATGTGAATTAAAAGACATAACAAAATAAGTCTTTTAAAAGGTGGAGGGTGAAAGGTTCCCTTACCGACATGGGTATCTTTCGAAACATACACCTCGTGAAAGAAGGACAATACAACATTGATGTAAATACTCATAAAAGAAAGTATATTACACAATGAGTAAAATAATGGGAATTACATACACCACTCAAAGGAAATTGTGGAAAATGTAGCATAAATCTCACGGGTATAAAAGTGAGATGAAAAATCCCTTACGAAAACTCAGCAGCCTAACAGCGCCACTTAAAACTTCCAAAAATGGATTGATGAGATCAAATAGGGTATCTCATCACATTAAAATAAAATTTACAGAAATAGGAATATAAAATAACATCCCCTATCATAACAAATAGGATCTTAAAAGAAGTGACATAAAGGAGAGTACTTAAAAAGAAAGAGAGCGGTTAGATCTCTTACGAAAATTCGGCAGCCTAACGGCGCCACTCAAAACTTCAAAAATGGATTGATGAGATAGAATAGGGTCTCTCATCATATGAACATAAAAATTACAGTAAGAGTAATATAAAATAACATCCCAATAACAAGAAATATGATCTTAGAAGGAATGACATAAAAGAGTGTACTTAAAAAGAAAGAGAGGAGTAGGATCCCTTACCTCAAGTCCAACTTGTCTTGTTCGTTTCTTTATATTCCTGAATAATAAACTTTGGTAAATTAATAATTGCCTATGTACCTCCTTTAGAGATTATTATTCAGTTAATATCACATATTATAATGTTATAATAATTGTTTAATAATGTTAGTTCATATCAGACGTTTTTGCCGATGTTTGGTACATGAGTCAAAAATGAACTTGTTTGAAAAAAGATTGCCCATGCAGTTATATGTAAATAATTTCTAGAATATTATTAATGATTAAAATATCATATATATCCAGTAAATACTCATTTCATAATATTCCATATCATTTGGATATAAAAAACGAAATGCACCATTCATGGAGACAGTAGGCCGTACGTACGCACGAAAGCTACTTTCATTTTTTGTCATATTAAGGGAAGTAAAAAAAAAGAGACAGATTTATATATGTTATAATTCCAGAATGATATCCATAATTTTGATTTAATATATTACATATATATTCATTATATATATGTACTTATAGTATTACATAACATTTTGAGATAAGAAATGAAATGTACCGTTCATGGAGACTGTAAGCCGTACGTACGCATGAACGCTACTTCCATTTGTATTTCATATTTAATGGAATTAAAACATAATGATACATAATAGTATTTTAATTCCAGTATGGTATTATATATAATATCATTAAATATATCCTTTATACGTACCACATATGGTATTAACGAATCAAATCACTTTGAGGGGGCGGTAGTCCGCACTTCCTTAAATGAAGATATCGCGTTTACCCATAATGGAAACCATAAAGGTATCCCAAAATGAAAAATACCGAAGCTTAAGAAAATAATAAACATATTATATATCATATATAAATATAGTGTCATCTTAATGGCCACCTTTGAAGGTGTTAAAATAATGTTGAACCATCATCGTTTCGGTAGGCCGGAATTCGCCATCCACAGAAACAGTTTTTTCTTTAACCATTAGATGTAGGTGTGTGAAAGTGTAGCTCGAATACTTCTTATAAAAACATCCTAGTATATTGATGATACTGGATTTGTTACAAAGGAAATGAATAAAAATAGTTTAGGGGGCTGGAGAAGCAAAATAAAACAAAAGTACTCAAGTGAAGACATTACCTTAAAATCGAGTAACTCCCTTTGGTTTGAGCTCAAAGGCTTCCTTGGGAAGACTTATGCCCAAAGTGAGGCTTCAAGGAGTAAGAGAGGGAAGTGGGGAGACAAAATGGGCAGAGGTTAGACGATCAAAAGGCTTTTGGAGTGTGGGTAAGGAGGTAGAGTTGGGGGCCTTTTATAAGAGGAGAGGAGGGGCACTCTTGAAAAGTAAGAAAATGTTACTTTATTTGAAAATGGTATTCGGATTTAAGAGGTCCCACATTGCTGTGTTTCAAGGATAAGGTGATAAGGGTTCGAAATCCACTTATCCACTAGGTTTTGGACATGTGTAGGTCTTAGATATTACATTATCTTTCCATTTTATTTAAATCGTTAAATAATGAGGTCATCGCTACATCATCATGATGTCATAAATAATTTAATTTATTTAATGTCTAAAAATTAAAAATAAAATACTATGATGTAGGAAATCTTTTTCGATTTCTAATGAATATTTATAGTCAAAAATCTGACTTGTATAACCCCATGTAAAAATTATTTTAGTAAAACATCTCATGTGTGTGTCATTTTTTACTTTAACATTAAATAAAAAGTTATTTATGTCATTTCCCAACCAAAGTGGCTCCATGGGGTCCCCAAGATGACCAATGGGTTGTCTGGGTCTTCCATGACACATCCAATGAGGTTAGGACATGTGTCAAGTTCATTTCATATTATTAAAACATTATTTTTACCTTAAACTACACTAATTACCTCTAATCGCGATTAAAAACTTAATAAGTTACTATTCACCAAAAAATTATTTTTATCCCATTGAACCACATTTTACTTCTAAATGACAACCATGTATGTCGGATTTTTGAAATTCAAAACACAAAGATGGAAAATTTTCATTTAAACGGAAAAATCAGTTTTTATAAGTACGACTTAGTGGTTTCACTATTCATCAAAAATTGATGTTTTTCTGAAAAATCCCAAAAATTCACCCTAAGCTATATTTGATATTAAGAATTCAAAAATGAAGTCTATTTTACAAAATTCCAAACATATAAGTCACATTAATTAATTTAATAATTATTTCCCGCTGTCAGATCAAATAGCGTGTTTTTATGAAATAATAAGTATCAAAAGATTGACACTGGTTTAAGTCTGATTTCAATGTGAAATTAATTCCAACGACCACTATTTGATTTAATGGTAAAAATATATTCTAATTTCACTTTAAAAACAATTCAAAAGATAATATAATAATATAAAAAAATTAGATTAAAAAGAGGTTTTGAATTAAAATACAACATTTTACACTATTCATTAAAAAAATGGACTTTATCAGAAAGATACCAAAAATTTACACAAAGTAAATTTTGATGTCCCAATTCTAAAGAAGAGTTTGATTTGGTCCAAAAAGATGTATAAGAGTGAATAAAACTATATTTAATGACAGTTCTCCATCAAAAGGCGATAAGTGAACCTTTAGTGAAAACTAGGGCATACACGCCTAAAATTGAATTCATTCCGTATTTTAAGCCTTTATCTTTTATTGGATAAATGTAAAAAAATTTAAAAACATGTATAATCATATTTTAGTTATTTCTATCCATTCCCGCCAATACAACGGCTACATGTTAACTGCCATTTAAAATAATATTATTTTATTATTAGAGTGCAATGTAAGATTCCAAGAAACTTGTTGTTGCGTGTTGGGTACGCCATCGAGCATAGCGTCCCCTTTAAAGTCATATTAATATTTTATTCACAAATATGGATAAATATGAAAATGTCATATTCTTTATTTCCCTGGGGTGTTACATCCTTCCCCCCTTTTGGGAATTGCGTCCTCACAATTTTTAAAATTGAGCTTGGAAACATCTCCTTGAAAGTCCCACATCGGAACAAGAGTCGGTAAAACAATAACATTAAAATAAATAAAGATAAGTAAAAAGGTCACCCGAGTTATCCCATACTAGGATTCCAAGTATGAAAATATGGACATGGAGGAAAAAACAAAGGGTCATGTTCTGATGGAGAGTGATAGAAAACATATTTATGAGAAAGTTAACCACAAGAAAATCAAAAACTTGTGATGGGTTAAACGGTATTCGATTCCACAATAGGAAAAGTTAATAGACAACATTTTTGTTTTAAGTTACTTTTTATTGAGGAATTTATTCATAAGGAAACATAATTCCTTATCATGTTGACTTTCAACTTTTACTAGATTCCTTAATCAAACTCATATTTTTTTCCAAAAGACGAGTATTTAGGGAGACTTGTTCGCATTAAGAGTACTATAATCAACTTATGGAGAATAACCTAATCCAAAAAAGATAACTATATACATCCCATGTCTTTAGACTCTAACCGAAACCAAAACAAAAAAGGTTAGTACATGATCAGATAATCCAGAAAAGGATAACCCTTTATAAAAAGAAAATCTATTCTTAATCTCCAAAATTTGTCCAACAAAACCCAAAGTTCAATGAAGACCATTAGATAAAAAAATTTTCCATAAAATTCTTCAAAGTAAACCAATATAGGATTGAAACCCAAATATTTGAAGGATTTAGTCACATAGTCTTCCAAGTTAAATCTTAACATTTATACCCAAACAACATTAGTTGCTCCTAAAGTCTCGTATTGAAAAGTAATTAACCTAATCACATATCCTCCATGATAGGTTAATCATTTTCATAAATAACCCAAAATCAACTTACTCTTAATTAATAAAATCATCTAACTAAAAAGAATCGGTCAAACTAACTAGGGACTTCACGTAGTCCAGTGGTAGGCGATAAATATCAGTCACACTTTGGTTGTGGGTTGGATTCCCGTAGCTTTGTCCGACGCGACGGGTTGTCACACGGTCTGCGTGTTGTCCTTTTTCCAAAACTATATAATTCTTAAAACATTCCCCAAAATGAGATAAAATATTCAAAAATGATCATAACATATTTTAACATCAAGTTTATCTCATTCCATTCATTTTCCATCATAACATATAATAAACCATAATTACCTCAAAAGTAAGGATCATATAAACTCTAATGGTTACCTTTATAATAATTACCTAAACTTCCACATCGATTGGCCATATCGTACATGATGCATTACAGAACATACCAAGGTTCAAGTGGTTGATCATGACTCCTTGATAGTTTGTTTAGAACAACCACGAGTTTCTTCATTGAATCCCCCATTTTATCTAGTATCTTAATCATAGAACCACCACAGTTTCCTTCAAACGTGTTATCTCTTTGGTGCCTGCTAGATCCATCCATTCACTAAAAATAGAAATGTCAGTGTGAGTATATAAACAAAACCATCATGTACTAATGAGGAAGGTAAACACTAAGATACACTTACTCATTCACTTTATCTAAAAGTAGGACTCTTTCTGAAATCCTAACCATTATGGTAATGTCACTTATGCTTAAAGAATACCCTAACCTCTAAAGTTATCTAAACCGAACTTTGATACCAACTATAAGGCCCCAGCATTAAACCTTACTTAATCTTGAGTTATTACAAGATTACATGTTGAGGATCTTTTCAGGTTTAGAGTTTTAAATAATTAGATCATGAAACTTGCATTACATTCCACATTTAAACAAAGTGGTTACATAAAAGACAGTATTCATTCTTCCCATTAACGGAAACATATTTAAAATAAAACATGGATTCTTTGTTGACACATCCTCGACACTGTCATCACATCATGTACCGTTCCCTTGACCTGTGAAAAACATTTCAAAAACTTTGGATGAGCATAAAAAGCTCAGTAAGGGTTATAAAAATATGGAAAGGAAACATGAGTTCATATATACATAAGAATGAAATCATACTTTACCCATAAAACATAGGCACTTTAACATACCTCATAAAACCATGAATAAATCATAGAAAACATAAGACATAAAGGTAACTTGAGGCATTCATAACATTCTTACGTAGGGAGTAACCCTCTTGGTTACATTTGGAATACCCATCACAGTATATTCCCTAAATCTCTTCGGAGAAACCTTAACATTTCACTCCTTCGCATTACCCAATGCATTGGAGAGCTATATCGGGCTCACCCGCCCTTAGTTTATAACGGAACAACCCATCTACATATTAATGCCCAAGAACTTCAACATAATCGTATGACATAAAACGTGCATAAAAGAAACATAACATTCCCACCTTTCAATCACAAGATATCAATACAACAAATTTATATAAAAACATTATGAAAACCATTTTCAATACCAAAATAAAAGAAAAGTAAAACATGGTATTTATTTTTCTTTTAAAAAGAATGTATGGCTTGTAGAGGAAGCTGAAACTCAAATAATGGTCACGGCGGCGGAGAAGTCGTTGTCGCCGCATACGTACGACAAAAACATTCCCTTTTGTCGTTTAGTAAACGCTTCTTATAAAAAATATTCCTTTTGAATAAATTTAAAAGTCAAAGGTGTTTATACACCGTATAAAATAAGGTTGTGTATAAAACAAAATATTCCTCAATGAAATGAGATTGATACGAAGTCCCATACAAAGACGGTATCCTTGGATTAAGGATAAATCAGTTACATAACTATGTGTGACAAATGAATACACAAAATATAAGTGGGTATTAAGTGTAAAACAATCAGAGGACATTCACACATAATCATAGAACGACATATTCAAGGTTTACAAGTTTAACCCAAAGAATCGAAATTGGGTTAAGAAGTTCCCTTGCAATAATTCGAAAGCCTAATGGCATCACTTCAAAATTCAGAAAAAGATTTGATGAGAGATAAAAAGGGTATCTCATCACTTGGACATAAAATTCACATCAATAAGGATATAGAATAACATATCCCAAAATAATATTATGTGAATTAAAAGACATAAAAAAATAAGTCTTATAAAAAGAGGAGGGTGAAAGGTTCCCTTACCGACATGGGTATCTTTCGAAACATACACCTCGTGAAAGAAGGACAATACAACATTGATGTAAATACTCATAAGAGAAATTATATTACACAATGATTAAAATAATGGGTAGTACATACACCACTCAAAGGAAATTGTGGAAAATGTAGCATAAATCTCACGGGTATAAAAGTGAGATGAAAAATCCCTTACGAAAACTCGGCAGCCTAACGACGCCACTTAAAACTTCCAAAAATGGATTGATGAGATCAAATAGGGTATCTCATCACATTAAAATAAAATGTATAGAAAGAGGAATATAAAAGAACATCCTCCATCATAACAAAGAGGAGCTTAAAATAAGTGACATAAAGGAGAGTACTTAAAAAGAAAGAGAGAGGCTATATCTCTTAGGAAAATTCGGTAGCCTAACAGCGCCACTCAAAACTTCCAAAATGGATTGATGAGAGAGAATAGGGTCTCTCATCAAATGAACAAAAAAATTACAGTAAGAGTAATATAAAAGAACATCCCAATAACACGAAATATGAGCTTATATGGAATGACATAAAAGAGTGTACTTAAAAAGAAAGAGAGGAGTAGGATCCCTTACCTCAAGTCCAACTTGTCTTCTTCGTTTCTTTATATTCCTGAATAATAAACTTTTGTCAATTAATAATTTCCTATGTACCTCCTTTAGAGATTATTATTCAGTTAATATCACATATTATAATGTTATAATAATTGTTTAATAATGTTATTTAATATCAGACGTTTTTGCCGATGTTTGGTACATGAGTCAAAAATGAACTTGTTTGAAAAAAGATTTCCCATGTAGTTATATGTAAATAATTTCTAAAATAGTATTAATGATTAAAATATCATATATATCCAGTAAATACTCATTTAATACTATTCCATATCATTTGGAGATAAAAAACGAAAAGCACCATTCATGGAGACGGTAGGCCGTACATACGCATGAACGCTACTTTCATTTTTTGTCATATTAATGGAAGTAAAACAAAATGAGAGATATTTATATATGTTATAATTACAGAATGATATACATAATTTTGATGTAATATATTAAATATGTATCCATTATATATATGTACTTATAGTATTACATAACATTTTGAGATAAGAAATGAAATGTACCGTTCATGGAGACGGTAAGCCGTACGTACGCATGAACGCTACTTCCATTTTTATTTCATATTTAATGGAATTAAAACATAATGATACATAATAGTATTTTAATTCCAGTATGGTATCATATATAATATCATTAAATATATCCTTTATACGTACCACATATGGTATTAACGAATCAAACCACTTTTAGGGGGTGGTAGTCCGCACTTCCTTAAATGAAGATATCGCGTTTACCCATAATGGAAACCATAAAGGTATACCAAAATGAAAAATACAGAAGCTTAAGGAAATAATAAACATATTATATATCATATATAAATATAGTGTCATCTTAATGTCCACCTTTGAAGGTGTTAAAATAATGTTGAACCATCATCGTTTCGGGAGGCCGAAATTCGCCATCCACAGAAACACTATGTTCGTTAACCATTAGATGTAGGTGTGTGAAAGTGTATCTAGAATACTTCTTATAAAAACTTCCTATTATATTGATGATACTGTATTTGTTACAAAAGAAATGAATAAAAATATTTTAGGGGGTTGGAGAAGCAAAATAAAATAAATGTACTCAAGTGAAGACATTACCTTAAAATCAAGTAACTCTCTTTGGTTTGAGCTCAAAGGCATCCTTGGGAATCCTTATGCCCAAAGTGAGGCTTAAAGGAGTAAGAGAGGGAAGTGGAGAGACAAAATGGGCAGAGGTTGGACGAGCCAAAGGCTTTGGGAGTGTGGGTAAGGAGGTAGAGGTGGGGGCCTTTTATAAGAGGAGAGGAGGGGCACTCTTGGAAAGTAAGAAAATGATACTTTATTTGAAAATGGTATTCAAATTTAAGAGGTCCCAAATTGATGTGTTTCGAGGAGAAGATGATAAGGGTTCGAAATCTACTTATCCAATAGGTTTTGGACATGTGTAGGTCTTAGATATTACATTATCATTCCATTTTATTTAAATCGTTAAATAATGAGGTCATCGCTGCATCATCATGATGTCATAAATAATTTAATTTATTTAATGTCTAAAAATTATAAAAAAAATACTATGATGTAGGAAATATTTTTAGATTTCTAATGAATATTTATAGTCAAAAATCTGACTTGTATAACCCCATGTAAAAAGTATTTTAGTAAAACACCTCATGTGTGTGTCATTTTTACTTTAACATTAAATAAAACGTTATTTATGTCATTTCCCAACCAAAGTGGCTCCATGGGGTCCCCAAGTTGACCCATGGGTTTTCATGGTCTTCCATGACACATCCAATGAGGTTAGGACATGTTTCATGTTCATTTCATATTATTAAACCATTATTTTTATCTTAAACTACACTAATTACCTCTAATCGCGATTAAAAACTTAATAAGTTACTATTCACCAAAAAAATTATTTTTATCCCATTGAACCACATTTTACTTATAATGACAACCATGTATGTCGGATTTTTGAAATTAAAAACACAAATATGGAAAACTTTCATTTAAACGGAAAAATCAGTTTTTATAAGTACCACTTAGTGGTTTCACTATTCATCAAAAATTGATGTTTTTCAGAAAAATCCTAAAAATTCTCCCTAAGCTATATTTGATATTAATAATTCAAAAATGAATTATATTTTACAAAATTCAAAACATATAAGTCACATTAATTAATTTAATAATTAATTCCTCCTGTCAGATCAAATAGCGTGTTTTTATGAAACAATAAGTATCAAAAGATTGACACTGGTTTAAGTCTGATTTCAAAGTGAAATTAATTCCAACGACCACTATTGGATTTAATGGTAAAAATATATTCTAATTTCACTTTAAAACCAATTCAAAAGATAATCTAATCATATAAAAAAATTAGATTAAAAAAAGGTTTTGAATTAAAATACCACATTTTACACTATTCATTAAAAAAATGAACTTTATCGGAAAGATACCAAAAATTTACACAAAGTAAATTTTGATGTCCCGATTCTAAAGAAGAGTTTTATTTGGTCCAAAAAGATGTATAAGAGTGAACAAAACTATATTTAATGACGGTTCTCCATCAAAAGGAGATAAGTGAACCTTTAGTGAAAACTAGGGCATATACGCCTAAAATTTAATTCTTTCCGTATTTTAAGCCTTTATCTTTTATTAGATAAATGTAAAAACATTTAAAAACATGTGTAATCATATTTTAGTTATTTCTATCCATTCCTGCCAATACAACGGCTACATGTTTACTGCCATTTAAAATAGTATTATTTTATTATTAGAGTGCAATGTAAGATTCCGAAGAAAGTCGTTGTTCTGTGTTGGGTACGCCATCGAGCAAAGAGTCCCCTTTAAAGTCATATTAATATTTTATTCACAAATATGGATAAATATGAAAATGACATATTCTTTATTTACCTAGGGTGTTACATAAAAAGCTCTCTACCAATAATGCTCACTCGAGCACTCCAGTCTGTATCAGGATATTGGGTGAAATCATTGATTCTATGATATCCTACTGAAGACCCTGATAAAAAATATGGGCCCAAAATAATTGGTCTCATACCTTGTCCGGTGAGTAGCTTGAGAGGTCAGTGAATCATGCCGAGTACTACGCCACATATAGGCTTCCCTACTATAAGTGTAGAAGCTCTAGGATATGCACTAAGCATAATGTCACTAGTAGAGACTCTTCCCCAAAGTAGTTCTAGAAGTCCAACCATGATAGTTTCACCTCCTCATACATCTAGAGCATCATAATCAACAATCTTCCTATTGTGCCCTGGAAGAGGCTAGCTGTTAGGATCACCATTTTATTTTTGGTGTCTCAACAATGTGAAAAATCCATGACACAACCTACAATGATTCCTCAGCTACCTGGGGATCTATCTCGCCTTAAAACCTCATAGGCATCTTTCTCTTGAACTTTTTCAATGCGATTAGTTATCGTGCACGATCTTATAGTGGGGTTGGTGGAAACTGCTTCCCTCCGAGTGGTGGAGCTGCTGGTACCCAACCCGAAGGTGCCACCACAGTAAGAGGGTACTGAACCGAAGCCTCATTGCAAGGTAGGTCATAATCATGTACTCTCTTTGTAATCTTGGAAGGATGTTTATGTGGCAACATCCTGAAATGAAATTGGTGCACCATTGTAAAAAAGTTATACGTGGTGAGATGACTTGAAAGAGATTAAAAGTAAAACATTTCCAAAACACACGCAATCAGTGTTTTTCGTGCAACGAGTTGGAAATCAGAATTCATGGTCCTTGTGTATGGATTCGTCAACTGCTACACCAACACTAGACTCCAGGAACTGAAATCCACAGTCGAAACACATAACACTATTGTTCCATTAGAAAGATAGGAGTCATAGTTCTTCTGTAGAACATACTACTATGATGCCACTTTGTTACGACACGTCCCCCAGGGCCCGTTCCATTACTTCCCCAAGCCCTTATTCCATTGGCATGGGGTTGGTAAATAGAACTGGAAAGGCATATCCCTAAAACGAAAAGGCATATCCATTAAGCCTGTAAAAACACGCAGTACAAGAACACAACAAGAATCAACCACGAAGTAAAACTGCAGTAGTAAAAGCGTGTATTGAAAGTAGTTGTGCTGTAATATAATCCCAACTGAATAATACAACTAAAATAGAAAACTGTAAACAACTCCTGTGATTGTACACCAAGGATCCTCTTTGAATTTATAGGAACAACTCATCTCCACAGCACTCCACATCCACCATCTCCACCATCAACTAGAAGGTCCTAGCTCCCCAAATCTCAGTGAAGGATGCATGTCATCTGCACAAGACACAACAAGGTGTAGGTGAAGCCCATGCGGGGGTGAGTATAAAAATACTTAGTAGGGACCCCAAGACCCCCAAAGGTCTCTCAGAATTCCACAATGGAAAACTACAACATGTGATCTCAATCAAAAACCACAAAAGAAACACTCAACTAAAACTAGGTATAACATAAGAATATAAGTACATATGATCAATCATAAATCTAGATCATCTTATTCTGTTAATAAGCACTACTGCTGATCCACATAGGATCGATAGGTACTAACTCCCGATGACCCACACAAGATCAGAACTGCCTAGAATCGATAGGAAATAACCCCTGATGACCCACACATGATTTGACCCATACAGGATCAGTATGCGCTAACCCACACAGGATCAATGAGTGCTGACCCATACAAAATCTGACCCACATAGGATCGGTGCCTATCCACACAGGATCGCTAGGTGTTGGTTCACACAGGATCACTAGGTGCTTCTCCACATAGGATCGCTAGGTTCTGATCCACACAGGACCAGTAGGTGTTGATCCCCCATTATTTCTAGGTGTTGATCCACATAGGATTGCTATGTGCTGATTCAACCTAGATCCCTAGGTGTTGATCCTCACAAGATCAATATTCAATTGACAGCCAGCCACAAGATTCTCTGCACACAGTGTGCTTGAGTTCTGTAGTATCTGCTTCTCAAGATATCGGTTGTCCATCAACTGCAATGAAGTCCC
The DNA here is from genome assembly GCA_963277665.1 of Viscum album. NCBI lineage: Eukaryota > Viridiplantae > Streptophyta > Magnoliopsida > Santalales > Viscaceae > Viscum > Viscum album. The sequence continues at coordinate 675,086,119 of OY728147.1, forward strand.
AAGAAAAAATTACCCAATGATATTTCATGTCATAAGGGTTCCAACGCAATAGACGGTGCATCAATTGAATTCCTGGTATGTGAGTTAATATAATTTTAGTGCTGAGGGCCATGTTGGATTCAGGTTTAATCCAACCCGGTCATACTCCAAATTTCACCAAAACTCAGGTAGAGTATATCAAAAGGACCGCCATGTTCCATGGATTCTGGTTCTGTAGACGGTTCCTCGAACGGACCTCTAGTTTGTGAGATAAGCACTTTAAGAATATCTAGGCCAAAGAGGGTCTGAGTCCGGTCTGACCCGGTAGGACGGACCTGGCCTAGGCCAACCCGACATAGTCCTGGTCTGACCCAACCAAGCCAAAACTAGCTTTTCTAGGCCGTGACGATCTAGGCTTGCTGGGCCGCAGACCGGCCTGGCCCACCGGCTGGCACCACCCATTCGAGGGGTCGCGCGTCCCCTCATTACCAAATAGTTTAAAGAGTCCTTCAGCTCTTAAACTGGCGGTGCCACGTGGCACCACCTTGTATGGTATCGGGACGCACGGGGCATGTGTCCCCTTTGACATAGCTTCGATGTCGTGGCCTCATACCATGGAATGCAACGACACGCCACTCTCCGGCAACGCGGCCAACAGAGGGTCTACTGCATGTTTGGACCTCCGCTACATTGAGCGGCACCACCTCCAACTGTGGCAGGCGACCGTCGGCCGATGCCTTCACCCGCCAGCGCCTTCGGCCACCAGTGCTATTCGCCAAGGCCACATCCCCAGAAACTTCTCCCACTGGGATACGACGCTAGTCACCGGTGTTGCCACACCGACACTTCTTCTTTGGGGCTCCATCGATGCTCCGGAGGTCCGTTTCCTCTTCCGTCTGCGACTATGGGCCTCCCAGTATGACATCGTCACTACATGACCCTCTTATTCACGTTTCCATCAATTTAAAAATTCACCCCTGAAGAACAAAGTGATAAATCATCCGGTGGAGTGTACATGCCCTCTTTACTTGGCTCGTGCCCTCCACGTTAGCATCATAACAAGTTTGTATCAAATAAAAACATCACACAAGTATTGATTAAGCCTCGATCAAATATCCTGCAACAAACACCCCCAAATTCAAGAACGATGAAATGAAATGAGAGTTTATTGAATTCAATAATAGCCCCGACCTCGAGAATCGTTGAAGGTGTCATGGTAGTGGTGGGAGAAGAGTCCTCGTTGGATGGATTCCATGACGTTCGTCGATCCCAGCTCATTACTACCCAAGCTTTCATCCTCTGTCAGGGAAAGTTTCCTCACTACTTTTTCAGAGGTTTCCCACTTGTTGAATCTGTGTCAAAAACTCCAACTCGAGCTCTATTTAAATAGAGGGGGGGGGGGGGTAATTAATGCATCAGAATAATTAACGAGGTCCATCAATGAGTTTTAAATTATTGAATCTCTTAATTCCCAATAGTGTGGTTACGCAACTAAAGAGTCAATCCATTAAATGGATTGACAACCTATCGGTCCAACTACTGCCTTTCAACAAGAGGTTGGATAATAAAATATTTTTTTTATTATTTCTTTAAAAGTCATAAAAATAACTTTTTCACACGAACTAATGAGGTCGAAGTTAAGCCTCATTTAAGTGAATCCTTTTACTACAGATTCAATGGAACCCTCTAATTTTTTATCCAAGCAACGGTTAAAAAGATAGAAAATGCCACTCATACATTTTCTAAATGTACCTTAAAACGTTCAAAATTCTATTCTGGGCACACCGGGCCAGTGAATCAAGTGCCGTAAATTTTCACAGACTCTTATTAATCCAAAATAATTTTAAAAAAATTATATGGAATTTATGAGTCTTTAAAATCATAAAATATTTATAGAATGAACATGGATGGACTTGTTGGATCATATCCCTAGTAAATAATAAATAACATTAAAGGGTATTATCAAATTAAAAAAATTGTCATTAAAATATCACTAGAATATTTTTTAGGGAAAGTACCCACTTTATTTGGAAATCAATTATTTAAAATCCTAATGTTTAGAAAATATTTTTTTTAAAATTTTTCTTTTATAATAATCATGGAATCCTATAAAGGAAGATTTAAAACATTTAATGGGAATGATGATGAAAAATGATGTTTATGCCATAATTTTTAAAACAAATATTTTATTCACACCTTTGTAAAACGTTACCTTATTAAAAAAATTAAAAAAATATTATTATTAATCATTTTTTGTAAAAACATATAAATAGCTAAAAATTTTCAAAAACCATTTAAGAATATTCAATAACATTATTCAATACATTTTAGAAAACATGGATATTAATGAAAAATAATTTTAACTGAATGAATGGAAATAAGGTTACATTTTCATATAAAACATTTTCATAAACATTTGGAGTTACAAAGAGATAAAAATTTGGTTAAAAGTTCAAAATTCTATAAGACACTGTAGAAGAATAAAAATGAAATGATTTTAAAAAATAAGAATTAGATAAATTTTTTTGATGAAAACTAAAGAATAAAATATCACGATTAAAATGGTATTGAAAACTAAATACCTTACCAAAATTATCTTCTTTATTTTTATATTTTCAAACCTCTTAAATTCACACCGTTATTTATATGTGTTCTAACTTCCTCTTTATCGAGAAAGAATATTTTTCTTACATATTAATCCTTAAATATAATGAAGTGATATTTTAAAAGAGAAACATAATAATATACAGAACATATGACATGACACATCAAATTATGAAAATTATGTGGTTTAAAAAAGTATAAAAGAAATTCAATTATTAAATTCTGATCTAAAATAAACTAGTAAACATTTGAATGAAATTGAACCATCTTCGGGAAAAAAATATCTTATAAAAGGTAGTTTAATCGTGATTAGAGAATATAATTAAAAATTAAAATTTTCCAAATATTGAAAATTTATTTGAGAAATTAATGTTAATTTTTGAACTCTATATTTTTAAATTATCTTTGTTTTAATTTTCTGGATTTTTTTTAAAAGAATAATTTTTTTGATAAATAGTGAAAATTATTGTTTTTATAGAAAACACACATTTCATTAAAATTTTTGAAAGGTTAAATTGTATTTTAAATTTGTTTTAAAGTAAAATTAGATCAAATATATTAAAATTTATATAATTTACGTCATTTTAATCAATTTATTTTTGGAATATTATTTAAAAACGTTTTAAAATTCTGAATTTTTTCCTTACATAAATTGTTTTTACGACTTTGCGAGTTTATTTTAAAATTGAATTCAACTAATAATATGAATTTAATTTAGAATAATAGACTACTTATTTGAAATATTAATAATATATATTATATAATAAGTTCATCTTAATTTATGACTTTATTTAATAGTAAAAATAGTGAATAATTATTTATAGTAGTTAAGGTAAAAATGGATTTACCAAGGGGTTAAACTACGAAGATAAAGGTTAAAGATGACCTAAAACTTATTAAAAAAATTTATGTATTATGTATACCTTATAACCTATAATATTTAATAATTACCCATTTTATATGATTTTTTAATAATAAAAACATGGGTATCACTTTATGTTTTCAAAATTTCAATGTGTGCCCTCTCCCCCACTTATAAAATGACACCCACTCTCCTCCCCTCATCATACATCCATGACCCTTTGGTTTATCCAATAACTACCATATTATCTTTTTTATTAATTTCCACATATATTATAGACCTTATTTTTATTATTAATACCTTGTAAAAATGCTTTAGTTATAAACCTAATAAGGCTCTCTAAAAAAGATGTAAAATTCTTAAAGATGCATAGTTGTTTTATTACTTCCTCCACCACATTAAAATAATCATAAACTATTATAATATAATAATATAAGTATACCCTATATACTAATATGTTATTATGTTAATTTAATAACCCATATATTGCTCCAGTTCCATCAAATGGTAAACGAAACTATCAATCATGCATACAGAGTACTACCTTCTTATAAACCGTTATAATTAATTTTTTATCACCACATTTCAAGGCTAGATATACCAATGGATGTAACTTATTTATATGATAATAATTTTATTTTTATAAATATATAATTATTATATAGTATATAACATCTTAATTTTCATTCCATGGTGGATTTGATAACGTCTACCATGTGTACAATGAGCTAAAGGCTCACAAATCAATATGATTCATCCTTATCTTAGTATATACAGGGATGGTAGTAAGTTTAAAATTAATATATATATATTTATGAAATTTATAAACTAAAATAATCTAGAAAATAATATAACATATAATTTATTATCTTTCAATCCATCAGAAAATAATAATGTTGTTCATGCATATGTTATGACCACCACCTTCATGTTGTAATGTGAAAAGAATTCCATTTTATTTTTACATCGATTGTAATAATGATGGATTTGAGTAATAAAAGATAAATATATGAAATAATTATTATTCTATTATTAGTAATGAACATTTATTTTCCTTTTATTCTATATGTCAAAAAAAATGGAAACAACCTTCATGTGTACTTACAAATTTCCATCTCCATGAACAGTGTACTCCATTTTCTATCCCAAACATTAATATATATATATAATAAAATATATAATGAGTATATATGATATTTAAATATTGTTTAAAATTATTTATACTATTTATCCATGATCAATGTTAAAGGTCCCAAATTATAAAACCAATCTATTTATGAAAAAATGAGGAAATTATCACCCAAAATAGTGATTTTAACATAGATATTTTAAAAAATAGGTGATAAAATACTAAAAGTAAATAAAATGTGGAATTAAATATATTATTCGGGTTATTTAATAAATTTATAATAATCCTATACTTATTATACATTAGGTTTGAACATATATCAAAAAAATTATACATGGGGTACAATTTTTTCAACTCAATTTTACTTCTATGATAAATACACCATATTCACCACTTATTTCTTTCTGTGTTGTATATAAATCCTATATATTTTATATCATGAATATATTACTATTTATTTTATTTAAATATTAATTTTAAGACATGTATATTATGGGGCTTATGAATCGAAAGTTACCTAATTGCTATAGGTTTATTTCACAATCTCATCATTATTCGATATTGTTATTGTTTAAGTCTCCTATAGGGAACTATTTAATATTTATATCCTAATATCAATATATTTTCTAATACTATAGTTATTAATTTACTTTTTAATATAATAATTTTATTTTTTTTCTCTCTTTGGGACATCAAAATGATTGGGAAATTGATTTAAAAAAAATTGACTTCACATCTCTCTTCGGTTGAAAATACTTTTTCATCAAAATTATTGTTTTATAAAAATGTTTTCAATAATGTTTTCAACTATTTTAAAAGAATTTATTGAAGAAATTTTCAACCATTTTAATGTTTTAAATTTTTTTTGTAATGAATATTCATATTGTTTTCAAAATATTACTCATTTTTATTTTACCAAATGTGAGAAAATAATATGTTTTTCATGTTTACAACATGCATAGAATTTACCAAACTTATGACCACTAAATATTTTAAACATTACCTTAAAATTTTTAAAGATTATTTTCAAAGATAATTTTTTCAAAAAAATTTTAGAACGTTTAGTTTAAAAAATCACTTTCAATGGGAAAATTTTATTCTCCCCAAAAATGATTTTATTGACATTTATATAGTTTTTCTATTCATCAATAAAGTCAAAATTTTATCGTATTTATGATACTTTATAGATATGTGGTATTTATATAATAGTTTTGATATCTCTAAATGGTTTAGTATTAGTTTTACTAGGGATGTTTAATATTATTAGTAATCACCATTTTACTCAATATGGTTAAAGATTAGGTTTATTGATTAGGGTATGTATCAAAATTTTCTATATTAGTTTTTCAATATGAATGTTTACATCAATTATGGTTCACCGATTTCATAAGAGGAATTATTTGGAATTATTATGATATGGGTTGGGCCTGAAAATACAAATCCCATTAATCATTGGTATGTCTCATGAGACAAATCAATTGGAATAATTAAATGGGTTATTACCCATATATTTAAAATAACTTCTTAAGGGTATTAAAATGATATTTAATATGTCCTAACTTATGTTTTCCCTAATTATGAGATCATATATTAATGTAAATGTTATTATTTGAATAGTTATAATATCCTTGTAAATGTTTCAAGATCATGAGATTATTTATATTTCATTATCTGATCAATGGTTATTCATACCATATTATGATCATGTTCTTATGTAAATGGATTCTTTTTAAGTTTTTTACATTTATGTATTAATTATTAATATTTATTCATTGATCTTACATTATACAATTACCGTTACCGAGAATATGAGTTAACCACTTTCTGATCATTTATTTCCCCATCATATTGGGAATTCATATTGGATTGATATATAGGGATATGATAAAGGGAGATATGGTTCTCTAAAAGAAAACATTTATTTATTTTATGTTTTCAATTGTAATATGAATTTGAATTATATATCTAATTTACCAAGTCTAACATACTATTTGTTCATTTGATATGTGATTCATTGCATCTTATGTCAATATAAAAAAGTAACCATCGATATTGGTATACTAGGTTTGGGGTCCGTACAGTTGAAATTAGTGGTTGTTAAGTAGAAATATTATGAACTAGATTTAAGTTACATAGATTAGGGAAAATAAAAAAATGATATAAATTGTGTATAAGTATAAAAGAACATCATAAGGTTTTGGTAAGGTAGATATTATGTGTTTTCCCTAGAAATATATCAATGTTTGGATACTACATGTGGACATGGTTCTGCCATATATGTATATAGGGTAAATAACTCAGACAAAGGTACGTTTGGATTGACTTGAGTGTTACCTGTTACAACATAATGGTCCTTACTACACACCTAATTTGACACTCCTATGGGATATTCATGTGTTGAAACACATTTTATTTAAACCCATTATGAAGTGTTTGATAATATTTTTATGATTTGAAAAAATTCTCAAATAAATGATGCTTATGATTATGAGATTATCCATGCATAAATTTTAAATTCTATGAAAAGTATTCCACTAGTAATTGGTTTCTTCAATATGTTTCATAATTTTATGATCTAATATAGTAAATACCATTTTTTAGAAATTAAAACTACATTAAGGAATCAAAACCATATCAATTCTTGTTCCTGGTGTACAAATTTCTAACCTAGAAAATATAATGAAGTTGGTGTTATAGATACAATAGGAACTAATCAAATAATAACAATATTGGGGTAGAAAAATCAGGTCAATAGAAATAACCTTCCTTATATGGATCATCCTGCCGATTCATTTCATATTGTAATAATATTAGATCAATTTATTTATCAAAAATATTTATCATTTAATGGGACAAAAAATCCATTAATAGATGGACAATGAATATGATTATAAGAGAAGATTTTTCTTTCTTTGGGATGAAATTAAAGGGGTAACGTTTATATTGTATTTTACATTCTTTCAGGAGAGGTGGATCAATGTTGGTCAATGATTCAATACATTAAGTTTGAAGAAGAAATAGAAAAAATGGAATATAAGTACATTGTGGTACTCTTATTGGAAATGTATTTTCCTCATGAAAAATGAGCATACATGGAGGTAAAATTAATTATTATAAGAAAAAAGGAAAAATAAAAATTTTCTCTATATGATTCCAACTTTATAAGTTTAACAAGGCATTCTATAGACTACTTATATACTCCAAAGTGTACGATTTACTATTTATATTATGGTATTAAGATAATTCATCCAAGGGAAATAGTATCCCAAAATTTCTTATCATACAAAGACATGGTATAATGTGTTATCAATATATAGAATAAATTCAACAAGTCTTATAGATTCTAAGGGAATAACGAGAAGAAAAGGTTGTTATAAAAGGAAACTAATAATGAGGATAATGAAATGTTAGATTTCCCCATGTAATAATTGTTGAAAGAATCACCCTCGTACCTGATTAAAGTAAATAGAGTTTTTCTACAAGATTGGAGAGAAATTAGAATATGATCATGATGTCAAGAGAACGAAACAATCTGCAGTAGTTAAATGTTTCAAATGAAAATATATTGGCACTAGAAATCATATTCCACAAGTATCAGGATAATATTCCCAAGATTATGTAAATAGGTCAAAGACAATATTTTTCTTTTACTACAGAAAAAGTTCAATAATTTTATTGTGTTTGGATTCAATAATTATGTTATAGGAATACAATATCAACGATATTCTAGTTATAATAAATAGGAAACATATAATGATTATACTATACAATATATTATTTAATAATTTTGAAGAATATGTTTAATGGTATCAATAACCATGAAAAGTGATTAAATGAAAATTTGAACTTATTTTAAAACACATGATTGGTAAAATATAACCCTAGATATATTCCTTATACCGGCCTAATAAATTAAAAGTACTATTGATGGGATAATATTGGTGACATTCGAATTAGTTAGCGATTTTATGGTTGATGTTATCATTGTTGGAGTTTACATTACGTTTAGGTTTATGAAATATATATGAAAAGATAATATTTTATTTTTGGATGATTATATGTTTTAATTAAGTTTTTATGATGTTCTAGGAATTGACATATTTTTAATTTGACATTATGATCCATTTTATATTTTCATTGGAATGTAATGATGAATTTCTTACCTTCCTTCTAGATTTTTGGAATTTCAATTTGGTCTGATATATTTTTTATGAATATTAAGGCTAATCAATTTTTGAAAATGATTGAGATGTATTTTGGGAGTTACTATTGAGGTATAAGAGATTAATGTATTATTATGGATATCCTTTCCTATGTATTTTTTTATTAACGATATAATAAATAATTTATTACCCTTTTCTAAATCTGAAGACCCATTAAAATTTAATTTTAGTGTTTCAGGCCTAAAAGTCAATTTCAGATATTAATTTATTAGATTAAGAGGTAATGTGGAAATTTAATGAAGCCTAACCAAAGGATGAAATTTTTCTTATAAAATTGAAATATATCATGTACGTTTATTTTCATATATTCTTATTGAATAAAATAATTCATAAACGCTATAAAAAAGATCTTGAAACCAGAAATGTATCATAATACCTTCATTTATGATGAAACAAATGCCTTTTCACTATTGAATAATAAATGGTTTTGTGTTCTTTAACCTTATCTGGACTATAAAATTTCTTTTGATAAATGATCTATATCAATTTCCACAAATTATTTTCCATGACCGTATCTTCACATCCCACATATGTTCTATTATATTGAAACCCAATTATGTGTTGTTCTATATGCTAGTCATATTTCCAATTTTCTATTTTCAATAGGATTTATTATAAACTATTTTTATGATGTGGGTTTCCAGATATGTTATTTTGAAATTTCAAACCCTTAATTTCCACGATAATGATTAAATTGTGATGATGCAATTTATTTAAAGAGGTTGAATGTAACACCTAGATATTTCAAAAGATGAATATTATCTTCGATAGAACATATGACATGAAAAACCATGTTTTAATAGAATTTAAAACACCAAGAATTTATCATAATTTTTTTATATAAATTTAAAATCTTTGATTGATTTTTATGGATGGAACACTGGGATTAAAAGAAATATGATAGTCTATTAAATTATTATTATTTAAACACGAAAACTATAATAGTCATTTAGCTGGAAGGTATGAATAAGACAAACTAAATTATATAAATTATATGGATTTCACAATTAATAACTAAATTGAATGGTTATTTTTTAATTAGAAGTAAAATAATAATAATTTTAATGGAAAAGAAATATTTTTTAAAAAAATGCATTTTTTTTAAATTGTGGTTTGATTACGCTTGGCACACATAATATAAAATTAATTTTTTATAATTTTGGAAAATATATTTTAAAAAGTAACCTTATTTTTTGAAATTAAATTTTCAAATTTCTCTTTGAGTTAAATTTTGGTATTTTCCTGAAAATGATTATTTTTTGATGAGGAGTGAAAAATAATGATTTTTATTGAATATTTACTTTTAGTTTAAATTATTTATATTGTTATAGTATATGTTAAATTGAAATAAATGTAATATTAGTTCATATATATTAAATTTTAACTAATTAATTTCACTTATGTCAGTTTAAAATTTAATTTTGATAAAAAAAATCTTAATCATTTGAATGTATTTCTATAGAATAATCATTTTTTCAACAAGACTTTTGGTTAAATTTTAAATTAATGTCTTCCACTTCATTGTACTAGATTTCAGAAAATTGATTCCATATTTGGAATCATATAAATTTAAATTATATAAAAGTTGAAATTAATTTTTGGACATAATTAATAGTGAAAACAATTAAAAAAATCAAATGTTTCAATTATGGTCAAAATGTGTTTAATGAGTGTTAAACTATGATATGAAGGAAAAAAATGACCTTATACTTATCAAACGCCAATTTTGAGGCCATATTTTGACTTATTAACCTATAATGTCATATAATTACCAAATGCCTAGGCGTTTTTAATGATAAAAACATCAGTATCACTTTATCGTTCCAAAATATCCATGTGTGTCCTCTCCTGCACTTATAGAAGGCCACCTCATATCTTCCCCTTTTCTCACTTCCAAAACAATTTTTCTCAAAAAATTACTTCCCATGTATCTTTATTAATTCCCTACCCATATTTTATAGGCCTTATTTTAAATTTTAATCTCTCATAGTAAGTCTGTAGAAGAAATCTTAATGTGGTTCTCTTAAGAAGATATAAAATTCTTAATCATGCATATTTGAATTGTTTATTATTCCAACTCATTAAAATCATCTTCAGGTATTATAATATAATAATAAAAATACCTTATATTATTTGATTATATTATGATTTTTTCATAAGCCATATCCATCTTCACTTCTATCAAATGTGAAACAAAATTGTCGATCGTTTTTATGGAAGACTACCACCTCATGAACCGATTTAATTCATTTTCCACCACCAACATTGAAGACTTGTAATAATGATATATTTAAATTGTTTATATTATATTTATGAAATTATTTTAATTATTTAATTATGATATCACATATACCTTCTTACTTTCAATTCATTTATGTATTTGATAATGTCTATCGTGTGTACGACAAACTACCGCTTCATGAGGCGATGTGATAAGTTTTTCCCTATACATTACATTGAAGGTTGTTATGTTGGGAGAAATTAAAATATATATTTTTATGAATTAAAAATACTTAATTAAATATAATAATACCATATATCACTTCTCATATTTAAATATATTGTATAACAATAAAGTCACTCATGCGTATGTGTGGATAATTGACCCCATATAGTGATGCGAAATATTTTTCACTTCATTTTTACATGGATGATAATAATTTTGTGTTTTATTAATATACATTATATATATAACATAATAATTATTCTTGAATGTTTAATTAATATTTATTTTTCTTCCATTCTATCTTATATGAAAAATAGAAACAACCTTCAGGCATATATACAACTTATCATCTCAATGAACAGCGTGATCCATTTCATAAGTAAAACTTGTATAGATTAATTTAATTTCATATAAAATGAATATATAATATATTAAAATAATGGTTAAAATTAATACTATAATATATCAATGATAAATTTAAAAGGATTGGAATTAATGAACAAATACCTAACTAGAAAACGCTGCAATCATCACCTGAAATAATGATGTTGACAAAAAAATATCTTTAAATAGGTAATAATATAATATAATTAAATAAAATATGGAATTAAATATTTGATTAAGGGTAATTAATATATTTTTAATACACCATTATTTATAATAAATGACGTTCGAATTCATATGAATGAAATCAGGCATGAGGCAAGAGATTATTTTCTCACATTTGCTTTTTTGAGAAATATTCCATATTCCCAAATTATTCCACTGTGTAGTATATATACTAAAACATTTGATATTTTTTATGAAGAATATATCTAACATCATGTTTATTAAATTTTTTAAATTTATTTTTTTATTGTGATTATGATTCAAAAGTTATCAAAGTGTAAATGGTTTATTTCCCAATCTCGTCATTATTCGGGATTGTTTTTCTTTATGTATCCATTAGGGGAATTTTTTTTATATTTATATATTAAAATGAATATATTTAATTCTCATATAGTTATTCAAGAACTTTTCTATATAATAGTACCTTTTTTCACACCATTGTGAATAAAATTTGTGAGAAATTGTTGTTATGAAAATATGACATTATTTCTCTTTTTGATCAAACATCATTTTCAGTAAAGTCCATTTTTTATGTAAATATTTTAAAAAATTTATTATTAAAGAAACTTTTAGCAATTTTTTCTTTTAAAAAATTATTTTAATGGAGTCCTCGTATCATTTTCAAAAACAAGGATGGGTTGGATTATTCTGAAAATGTGAATGGAATATTTGTCTTAACATTTATTACATGAATTGAATTTTCTTCCATCATTGCTGCTTAATGTTTTTAATAATACATTAAAATTTTCAATGTATATTTTCAAATAAAATTATTTTAAATTTATTTTTGAAAATATATTTTAGAAAATATATATTTTTAGTTAAAAGTTTATTCTCTTCATAAATAATCTAAATGGAATTTTTGTTGTATTTCTATTCATCAATAATATCAACCCTTTATTATACAAATGATTCATAAAAGATATGTTTTATGGATACCATATTTATAATTTCATCAATGGTTTATAATGATTAATATTGGTGATGTACAATTTCATAATCATTCTAAAGTTTACATTGGATTGTTTATGATTATGTTTTTTGATTGGAGTAAGTATTAAAATTTCATAAGTTATTTTGTCAATAATAAATTTTCTTTTGATTATGGTTTACCACTATCATATTAGTAATTCATTAGACTTATTATGTATTTGGTGGGGACCATAATTATATCAGCCCAATATGTGTAGGTAGGTCTCATAAAAAAAATTTGTTTACAAAATTAAACCGGTTTTTATCCATATATTTAAACTATCTTCTGAAATGTTTTAAAAATATGTTACAGATGTTCATAATTATTAATTACTCAATTATGATATTATTTATGGATATCAATTTGATTATTTTATAAAATAGAATATCCATGTATATGATTCATTCTCATGTGATTATGTATATGGATTTATTTTATCAGTATTTATTCATACATTATTATGCCCAAGTTAGTCTTCAAATGGAATGGGTTTCAATTATTTACCATTACATATTGATTATTCATATTTAATCATAATTTCTAACAATGTATTCATAACCTTAGTGAGTGTTTAATCTCACCACTTTCTTTTGTTGTATTTCCTCAGGATACTAGGAAGTGTTTTGGGATTAATATGCACGGATATGCTATGGGGATATATGGGGTTCTCAAAGAAATTTATTTTTTATTTTTTTGTTTTCATCTATAATAAGAATTTAAATTATGTATCTATTTTACCAATACTACTAAAACATTACGTCCTTCATAATGTAATTATTTGTAATCTATGCTAATGTAATTAAGTTACCAAGGACTCTAGTCTACAAGGGTTGGGGTATTTACATTAAATTGATTATATTTTGGAAATAACATATTGTTTAATTAATTGGGAAGAAATATAAAAAGGTATTATGTTTTTTATTTGATAAGATATGAAAATCATGAATTGTGGATAAGATATTTGAGGTGGTATCTTTTGATAATGGAGGGGGAAGGCACACTAAGAATTATTTAAACGATTATATAATAAATATTTATCATAATCAAGTCAAGTGGAACCAAGACAACCCAAATTAAAATCCAATATATTGTACTATCAAAATAGACGCATCCAATCACATCTTGAATAAATTTGGACACATTGTACACCTTATCTCTTAGATAAACCACTTTAAACCCATTTAATTGTTAATTGTGACAACTAAAAATAATTCCATGATAATATAATTATAATACAAAGAAAGGGACATCTAACAAATTAATCATGATGATTAAAAATATTTTTTCCATTTAATCAGATTCAATTTCAGTAGGTGGAACAAATTAATTTTAATATAAGGAGATAAATCAAAGGAAAACAGGTTTTAGAGAAATTGGTGATTTGATATTATAAAACATTTAACCTTGAAATAAAGTAATAAATTGGATACCAAGAAATTTTTTAGTAAAAAATAAAAAAAAATATATTTTCAGTATTTTTTAGAAAGAATAATCATAATTTTAACTTCTAACTATTTAATTAAATTTAATTATCTAAGAATTGATTTTAATTTTAAAAAAGTATATTTTGTCATCAAAAAAGTGAATATAGGGTTCCCAATTCAGAAATATTGTTTAAAAATAGATTATTAAACTACTTGAACATATATTTCTATAAAAAACTCATAAAAATGATTATTTAATGTTTTATATACAATATAAAACTTTGGCCTATAGTTTTAACCTAGTTTTGCTTCTTTTACCCAGGTGATGAATCATTATGAAGGTTACTTTTCATAATGAATAAAATTGAGCTGATTATATTATATTAACAGTGATGATTCCCAATATTTAATCCATTTTAAAATATTCTTTATATTTATTTTGTAAATATAAATTTTAATATAAATGCAAAATACACAACAAAAAATTGTTTTTTGAAGGAAATTTTTTTTAATCCGAAAAATGATCATTTATAAAAATAATTTATAAACCCAATTTTTAAATAATTAATTATATTATTTCAAAATAAATGGGTATTATATTAATTTATTATCAAATTCAATTAATTTTGGAACTTTTTCATTGAAAATATATAATAGTTCACATAAAAATTGGTATTATTTACTATTTATTGGAAAATATATCTTATAATAAAAACAGAAAAAATTTACCCTACTATAATTATGATATGATTGTTTCAAAAAATATATAATTTTAATAAATAAAAGTTCTAGAATGTTATAAATTAATTATAATATTTCATCGTATAATGTAATAAAAAGCATTGTGAAGAAAATGTATTTTTTGAAGCGTATAATGTCTTCACAGAAAATTGTGTACTTATTTATTATCCATTAATCAATTCGTATTCATTATATACAATATTTATAAATATATTTCTTAATGTGGTTATACTTATTCATACCCCTAATTTTAGTAGTTAGGTCATTATAGTCCAAATAAAATAATAATATTTTTATAATATATTGCAATTTGTGTAATGCTCAATTTTTCATGTCAATAGATTTATTGATATTTTAAAAATTATTAAGCTTAAATATTTCATAAAATATTTGTGTTTTACAATCTCCATGGAATTTTTTACGGGACTTACATGATTATCTAGCAGTCAAGATGCTATCATGGTGACTGTAGACTAACTGACTAAGTCTGACTACTTCCTAGATGTCTGAGAATTGGGTTCTCTAGAGGGTTTGAGACATCTATATCTGTAATAGATAATCCTTATTCATATATTCTCTAGGAATTATTTATTCATTCAATGATTCATTTTTTATGTCATGTTTACATAGAGGGTTATATGAGGATTTTGGGACTCAGTTGCAGTTGTAAATGGTGTTCCACCCCCAGACAGAAGGCCAAATAGAGCCCACCATTCTGTTTCTAGAGGATAGGAACTAACCCTATATGTTTTGTTTTGTCTATATATTCGAGTATCATCGACTTTGGGTTTAGTCTTCATATAGAAATAGCTACCACTCCACCATCGATAATGACCCTTTTCAATCTTTGTACCAGATACCCTATCAGACACTATTATGTTGGGTGGAGCCGGGGGTGATAATTCTTATGGGATTGAGTTAGTCCTATATAAGAAGGTAAATGTTCATATCATATAGGAGTGGATGACGACATTATACATAAATCATATGTTCTATTAAAACTGACAACGGAGGCCTCTGTAGCTTGACGAGGGACACTATGGGTTTCATAAAAAGTCACCTAAGTGAAGGTTAAGAAGGTTTGGACAAGAAAAAAGTATTAATTAATATTATTTTTCCTTCATATAATCTGTGTAGGGTTTTTGAGGTTGAGTACCTATAATACATAATATCATAGTCTGATTTTGGGCACAATGTATTACACATGTCATTATTGGGGAGATATGTGCATGACCAGTAGAAACTTATAGAATGGGATGAGATAGACATTCATGACAATGCTAAATTTTTAGATCACCTGGTGATCATATATTATCAGCAAGAGAATATCAATCATGGTATAAGGATTACATTATTGTGTATTTTTTTATCTCAGTTATCATTAGAAGATAAAATTGTATGAGAGAACTAGATGTGATCTCAATACCCCAATCTTTATTTGTATTATTTTAAATTTTTGGATAAAAATAAATTATATGTGTGAATTTAATGAATAATTTTTTACATTTAACACTTTTGAATATTTTAAATAATATTATCAAATCTTGGTGTGGAGGCCGATAGGTATTATTGGATTCATAGAGCCTCGTCGTTGATATAATAATAAAATAAAATTTAATATTATCATCCACACTTATTTTTTCTAGTATTAATTTAATATTTCCTAAAAATTATCTCATATGGGAAAACCAATTCATCCATTAATTCTATAATGTGAGTTTTATCCTAGTCAACACATAACTTCTATGAATATTAGTTTTTCTTCTAAATGTCAATTCCCCTACAGATATTAAATAAATTAAATTAAATAAATAAATATATTTATTTATTACCAAATTTATTATATAAAATAATTCATCCTATATATTATCCCCATTTTAGAGAAATATTAGTGTTATCTATACAATATTATATACTATAGGGGAGTTATGTGGTGGAGACCATTGGTGGAGATGATGGTGAATGAAATGGATTTTTCAATTGACTCTTGGGTGAGAATGTCTTCACCAATGAAGTTCTTGAATATCACCAATTTAAACGTCATAAAATCTTTATTCATTAGTCATTGATCCATTATGGAGGTTGTATGCTTATTTTTTTTATTAATCATCTTTTTTAATTTCCCCATTATTAATACAAACTAATTCCTAAAGAAAAACTAGCATACATATTTTTTATAATTTATAGTTGAATATTCTTAATTATTGAAGATCAATTCTATTTTCGTGACTCTATTTCTAGATCAATGAATAAATTCTTACAAAAAAGAAAGAAAATTTACATTTGTCACTTTTTTTGTCAGGGTTTTATCTCCTCATTCTTCAAATTTTCATCTTTGGTATTTTTTTGACTTAAGGTTTCACTTTACATGAGAACCAGTCATTACACAATCAGTCATTGTCATAAAAGATCACTACTATGGGTTAAGATTCAAGATTATTGGAATAATAGAGTATCATTATAATGTAATATTATAAATATTGTTCAATGGAGATAAATTAATTGGTTTATGCATTTAGTCAATGAAGTGAAATAATATCTGATTTTCAAGATGATGGGGTACTAAAATCTGACCACAAATAATGGCATAACTTCATTCAACCATCGAATAAGAACATTCATCATGATTTATAGATGAATTGGATGAGTATGTTACATGGTTTTATATGTGTGATGTCCAATTATTTCTGAAAAAATGTGATATAGATGTCATGTAGGTCAAAAGAAAACATGTCATGTGAAACCCTTATGAGGAATCTAGGGATTAAACATGCTGATAAGGATCACATAGGTGTGTGACCTAACTACCCATTGTGTGGCCCAAATTCGATGACTTTGAATGTCCTTCTAGGTACACTAGTATAGAAATTACTTTTTCATATGGTAATGACCAGATTAAATGAGAAACGGTTGGAGTATACAAACAGAAACAAGTTAGGGCCAAACATAGCGGGAATCACTGTATGCCCCTATAAATTTTGGGTACACCATTTTGCTAAATTTTTTCTATTTTTTCATTACAATAATGATAATGTTATGGGTGGGCTCCCTGAGTCTATCCTTATGAGGGTATAGTACGACATCCCGTAATGAGTATAGGATGTGTGATCCCTCTTATTGGATAGTTATTGATAGACTTTTGTATCCCTCCAAGTGTAAGATCATGATCTTTTCTAGAGAAATATCATCCTTGTTTTCAGGTACTTTTAGTTTTTATTAAGTACCTCTAGGTTGAGGTATGACCTGGGGTGTGTTTGGGTGATGTTTTTAATGATTTTGGAATCCAGGAGGATGTTCACAATTTATTTATTTTTTGGTGAAACCATGTACAAGATAACCGTGCAGATAGTGGAGGTCAGTGTGGTTGAAGTATTGTTTTCATAACTATGAGTTATCAAGCTTTGCGAGTAGTGGAATACCGCATGGTTGGCACACAGTTTTTCCTAACCATGCACCTTTTTCCTGAAAACCATGAGCACAAGTATTAATTATCCAAAATTTGGTTTTAAAATCCCCAGAACCCCCAAAACTCCCATATTTCGACCTCGGATCAGTCTTGATAATTTCTAGGTGTTCCAAAATCCTTATAAAGGGATTTCAGGGTGATATGAACATCGTTCTTTGAGATCAAAACCGGGATTGAAGATCCGTGCTCTTCCTGGTAAGTAGATTTCATCCTGATATTTCTCTCATTCTGTCTCTTATCTTTTCTAGATATTTTCATAGAAGATATCCTAATTTTTCTTAGATCTAAACCCATGTGTTGAGATTATCATCTATTATTTTGGATATTATTCTAGATTTACATGATTTTAATTTCCTATAATCTTAATTTTGGTTTTGGGATTTAGATTCGGAGTTTGATCAATGCCGTTGTGCCACTCGGATTTTGGGGATTTTAGTTTGGGTAAATTCCATCAATAAACTGAGGTCGGTGGTATAAATAAAAATCTAATAGCCATGATTTATGATAGGTGAATGTTAGTTTATGAGTTTTTTGATTTCCCTTAACGATTGATTTGATAAATTGAATAAATTTAGGAAGGTGGAATTGAATTAAGTTTTCTTTGGTGATTAATTGGTAATTAAATCACAAAAAATGGGGGGGGGGGTGCCAAATAGATATTTTGGAGATTTGATATTGGTTGAGATATTGTAATTTAGATATTTAATTGATGGTGTTAAGAAAATAAAATGGGGGAATTAATTATGAAATGTTTTTTGGCTGTGTATTATATTTAATTATGAGAATTAATTATGTTTGATGATGTTGACCACAACTAAATCATTTTGATAATTAATTATGTTCCATGATTTTGATCAAATATAATTATTTGTGAGAATAAAATTTGACATGTTGAGATTTCATGTCGATAATTAATTGTGAGTAATTAATTATGGAATGAAAATTAAGTTGATTGATTAATTAGTTTATGAGTTAATTAATGGATTATGTGATTTTTAAATTTTTGAATTAACTCATGGAATTTGAAATAATTTAAAAATTGTTGGATTAGTAATGGAATGATGTTGAAAATTATTGTGAATTAATGAATTATTTAATAGATGATAATTTTTTGGTGTTATACATGGTGTTCTAGACTAATTAGAAGTTGGGATATGGACATGGCGTTCATCCCCAATTGTTATCCAAGATTCATATTATTGGGTACGAGGCATGAATAACTACACCGAACCAGAAAAAGAGTGCTAGGAAAGACTACCTACACTAAATGTGATTGTGATTCTTGGAATGACTGCCTACATCAAATTAATTATAAAAATAAATGATGATTCAACTAAGATTTGTGGTACTAGGCATGACGATTTACACTAAATAAATAATAATATTGAATGGGGATTAGAATGGGAAACATGAACTGAAACTGGTCCTACTATGATGGTTAAATATTAGATTAAACTATATAAGTTATGAATTATATTCATTGCTTCATAAAACTGCATGCACTGTCTTTTGACTGGACTCATTTTAGAAAATGTTGGTGATGGCTTACTGAGTTGTACTCACACCCTATTCTGGCCACTTGATCGGAACCCGTGTAAACTTTTTGATATATGACAGGATATGGTAAAAGCCTTAGGATAGGTTGAAGTTTGGGATTGGAGCATGGGAGGGGGAACCAGATGTGGTTTGTGATCCATTTGGGATGCATTGTGTCATTACATTCAGTTTCATTGTAGATAATTGACATTACATTATCATAGAATTCATTAGAATTCTATTGAGTATTGTATTTTTAATTTTGTGGTTATCATATGACATTGATATTTTATGGTTATTTATAGGCTTCTACAAATTTTTATTGTTATTTTTTTCATTGGTACATTATTATGATAAATAGAGGGTATAGTCTCCCCAAGACTGACTTACCAGACCCTCAATGCTGGTCGGCACCCAATGACAGATGGGGAGGTGTGCTTAAGTAAATGTGGACAACAAACTCAGGGCACCGTTCAGTGGATCCTAAGTCGAGACGTCACACAATGTGTATTAGGGAATGATCCTCAGTCATTATTCTATAAGATGGGTCTGGTATCACATTTCTGACATCTAGGTTATGAGATAAATAATTCATGGATTAAATTAAATTGGGTTAGGAATCCCTCAAAGGAACTAGGCCTGATCCTCTACCTTTGTATCAATACCATTGATGTGAAATCAATTTTAGTGAGGCTCATGTGGTGTTTCCACAGATGGATGTAACCCTTGATCAAGGAGCAAGAAGGCTTGGCTAGTAGTTAGGATGAGGCATTACAATAACACCTAGTGTCCATGATCTTATCTGGTTTATTTATTTCTATCATTTGGACTCACTGTTTTATTATATTTAGATGGCTATATTTGATTCTTATAATTGGTGTTTTTAGTATTTCTTATTTGGTATGTTTATACTCACCCCTGAATGGGATCTGCTTTCACTTGTCATTAATTATATAGATGAAAGTCCTTTATATGGAGTTCTATGAGGAAAAATTGGAGGTTCCCCAATTAGTTTCTATGAAATATCATAGATAGTCTTAAGAGTTTCATTTTGACATTGGTTCCCTTAATGTATCTTCTTTTCCACATTTATAGTTACAGGTGGGCTTGCATTTGGACCTTTAAATTTATAAACACTTTTTTATACTCTATTGTGGGTTTAGTTTTATGAGTGTATATTTGGAATCAATTGTTTTTCATTTCTGAATTATTATAATGTTCAAAGTTTTGTTCACATGTATATTTACTTTGGGGCAAGAACTCTCATGCCTGTGATATAAATACCTGGTGATAGTCACCAATATCTTTCCTATTGGATGTAGGCGTGGGGTTTCAAACATGTCTTACTACCATCTAGAAAAAACTCAGGGAGTTGGGTTGTGATAGTAGAAACACAATTCTTTAACAAGGATAATGAAACATTACATTAAATAGTGGTAATGAGAGATATGAGGATCAAATAAGATATAAAATATTTGGATTCCAAAATAGGAATGGAAAACATTCGTGGGAAGCTAAAATATGAACATTTAAGAGAAAACCCCATTTGAAAGGATGAGTATTAATCATAACAATGCAATTTATTTTAGACATAAATAAACCGACAAATATGTTTTGATTTCAATAAATACATTCCACTAATGATTAAAAGAGGAATTAACATATAGAATAGTGAAATGGTTGGACATGGAAACATATAAAAAATAGTCAAGAAATAAATATCAAGACCCCAATGGAATGAAAATTGAGTCTATGAACAACATATGACATCATTATCATTCAAATTCAAAATCCATAAAGGTGGAATAAGATATGAATTTTTAAAACCATTATATTTCAAAAAAAATTATGCTAAAAACAAAAATTTGAACTATTTAAACCACAATGGGGAACAATTATTGAATACATATTATATTAAAATAAATAAAAACTGAGATACAGAAGCCCTTATCTCAGATCCAAATTATATATACACGAGCTGTTAACATCCTGAAAAAATGAAATTATGTTTATTAGAAACCATATTAAGAAACATTATCATCAATATTTCATTTTATTAGGTCTTTTGTTATGATGTGTTATACATTTATTAAATAAATTCTTCTTATGCCGATTACTTGAGGATGATTAGTTAATATCTATAAAACATCCTTGACATATTGGCCATGGTAAAAACTATTATAAATTAGATTAATAATTCGAATAAATATCAAGTTATAAGTGTTTTATTATTCTATTATAGCAAAGTTTATATGGTTTCATATATTTTCCCAAAAATGGATTTGAATTAAGAAATGTTCCTTGAAATGTTCATTGAAGGTAGTTAAGTTTACTATGATCGTTTTTGTTATTATTAATGTAACGCCCCGACCCCAGTTACCCAGAGTCGGTGCATTATTACATAACATTGGCATGATCACAAGAAAGATCAAATCTCGAAAGACCGATTGGTTTAGTAGCCTTGGAAACACTAGATATATTAATAAGTTTTACATTACATCATAAAATGAAAAACTAATACAACAACATAATGTTTCCACAGTCCACACTATAATCCTATCATAATATCCCTGCAGGTCATTCATAACTTACATCTTCACTTCCTGGGAAAATAAAACATAGAAAAGGGGTGAGCTCAAATGCCCAGTAAGGATAACAACTTAGCGGAAACTTTCATAAATAAGAATAAACATTTAAGGCAATGTATAACTAAAACAAAAGCCTTTTAAACTTGAACATTTAACATAGTATGGCATAAATAAAATGAAATAATGCCATTTACTTATTCACATGGATATTCTACTAATCGAATAATCACATGCAAAAATCAATAACCACTTTCATAATGTTGGAATGCATAATGCCAGACTATCATAACCACATAGTCAAGGCCTCGTGCCAAGACTACAAATAAGATTTTGTCAAGGCCTTGTGCCAAGACACTAGTTTGTCTCATGAGACCTACCGATGCATCGAGGAGCTATAGCGGGCTCCACCCGTCACTTATTAAGTCCAATGCATTCCCATATGAAAATGTTTAAACATAACATAAACATTCGTATTAAAACTAGCATACGAAATGTCAATACTTTCGCAATAAACTATGAATGGTATAAAAATAGCACATCCACAGTCAAACATATCACAAAACCTTCAATACAATATAGAAGTTTTGTATCATAATAAATCAACTTCAAATAATCTTAAAATCCATCAAAGGATGTTGACATAGATGAAATCAAAATTCTTTTTAAAGAAGTATCTCCTTTTATTTTGAAATCATTTAAGATCCATATAAAATAAAACATTTTCTTTGAAAATATTCTTATAAGCTTGTATGGAAAGCTTCGACGATTTTATAACGGCAGAAAATAACCGCACCCGCCGTATAAGTTAAAAAAAAACATTCTTACCTCAATTCTGTCGAAAAGGTTAAAAAGGACCTTGTTTTGAAAACGACGGAAAGATTCCTTTATAAACCTCTTATAAAAAGTCAAACAAGGGTATAAATGACTTTAACCCATATTCTTGTAAATAGTAAAAATGTTTTGAAATACATTTTGAAGAAACATGGATGTGGATGATAACGAGATCCCAGTAGATTATTACGTATAAACAACCTCGGATAAAGAAGAGATTGTGAAATAACCCTTACCTTGCACTTTTCCTTTGTTGGGGTAGGTTAACCTCCTGTATAATGGTGAAATAATTGTTATTAAATTATACAAGAATCATATACATTAATATGATATCATATATGATCTTTTAACATTGCTTTATTAATAATATCTTAGTATTATCGTCGTTTCGGGTGATAATCGATTCGTTCTTCTTAAATGTTTGGTTACGTAAGACATGTTTGTAATGGATAGATTATATCTTATTCATAATCAGAATGATATTAACATTATTTTTAACCCTAAAATGAGAATAATACTTGAATGGATATGATGGAGAATGAATCTTATCGCGTTCGTGGAGACGGTAGTCCGTACGTACGCACGAGCGACAATATCATTCTTTTGATATTAAAATAATATATAAATGGATGGTATATCATATATACAGAATCATTAATATGTTATATTTATTATTTACATGAGTTACACATCATTATTATACCCATCCAAATAATAATATATTGAATAACAATTACACCACGACGTGGAGACGGTAAGCCGTACGTACGTACGTATGATGACATGTTATTCAAAGGGTGGATAGAATACTGAATATGGTTGTACCATATTTATAATAAAATCACAGTATATAAATGATACTGGAGTCATTATTTTAGAATGGTAACAACAAAGGAAGAAGAAATGGAAGAAGAAATGAACTTGGAAAAGGGGTGGTGAAAACATTACCTCTTCTTCGGGTTCTTCCTTTTGATTTGATCAAAATGGCTCCTTAGGTTGGCTTTCTGGTCAAACTAAGGCCCCTAGGTTGTAGTGAGGGATGTTGGGAGAGTATTTGGGCAGATTTTGGCCGAACCAAAAGGCTTTAGAGGTGTGAAGAAATGAGAAGGAGGAGTGCCCTTTTATAAGAGGGGTGAGGGGCACCTTTGGAAAAGCTAGAAATATTAATTTATAATAAAACCATATTCGGTTTCTAATGGCTCCAAAGTTGACTATTCAAAGGTTAAGGTGGGGATAGGTCGAAAACCACTCATCCAATAGAATTTAGACAGGTTTGGGTACTTATATTAACCTTATCTTTAAGTATTAACTCTAAGTTAATTAGTTTCACTTTTACAATGTCTCTTTGTATTTTTATATAATATGGTTAATAAACTTACTATATACATCCAAGCGACCCCCAAGTGGTCCATTAATGATTAACCTATCATAATATAAGTCTCTTGGCCGAACCTTAGATTTTTAGGAATTTAATATCAATTAATAATATAATATTTGTTTTAAGAACTCTTTTATGTCAATTTTGACACTATTCAATAGTTGATTTTTTTTGAAACTCCTAACAGATTTATTACTTCGAACAAAGTCAATTAAATCAATCCTAATATATCATATTATCATATAAAATTAGTTTAATTCATTAAAAGTTTCATATTATAATTATTTGGGTATTTATAATATCAATTATTTTAATTTTTCACTATTATAGTAATTACTGCATCATCATTGTGTCATAAATAAAATAAATTATTCAATGTCTAAAAATTATAAATAAAATATCATTATGTAGGAAATCTTTTTAGCTTTCTAATGAATATTTATAATCTAAAATCCAACATATATAACCCTATGTAAAAATTGTTCTTCTAAAAGATGTAAGCTTATGCCATTTTTATTTTTATTTTAACTTTATTAATATAATGTGTCATTATCACTTACAAGTGGATCCATGGGGTCCCAAAACAGACCCAAAGATGCCCATGGTCGACCATGTATCAACCAATAGGGTTAAGACACGTTTTAGTGTAATTTAGTATTATTATAATATTATTTTTTTAACCCTTATTTACCGGATTTACCCTTTAACCATGGTAAATAAAATATTTACCGCAGTAATTATTCAAAATGTCTAAAAATAAAAGTTACCCATTTACACAATTTGAACATCATGATTCCAAATATGGAATCCATTTTCCTAAATTCAAAAAACATAAGTGGCAGAAATTAATTTAAAATTAATTCCCGCTGTCAAAACAAAAAGCGTGTTTTTAAGAGATAATAACTATCAAAAGATTGACACTTGTTTATGTTCGGTTTAATTGTAAAATTATGTCCAATGACAAACATTATATTAAATGGTAAAAATATATTCTAAATATACTTTAAAACTACTAAAATTCATAATTTATCACTATTAATTATTTTGATTAAAAAAGTTGTTTTAATTAAAATTTTGTAATTTTCACTATTCATCAAAATATGAAAGTTATCCAAAAAGTACCAAAATTTCACCTTAGGCTAAATTCGATATTCCGAGTCCAAAAATGAAGTCCATTTTCAAATATAAAATATATATAATTTCAAAAATTAGGTATTACTATTCAGAACGGCTAGTTTAATTAGTTGTGGTGTGTGTTAGAACTCGAGGTTGCGTACAACACACGCTATCGCATTATTCAAAGGGAAACGTACCGTAGAAGCTTGGGGTGTTACATTCTCCCCTCCTTCAAATAATTGCGTCCTCGCAATTTCTAGGGTATTACTGCATAAAAAGACTCGGGTGGTTCTTCATCATAAGTTCCTCGGGTTCCCACGTTGCCTCTTCCATCTTATGATTCCTCCACAAAACTTTTACCAGACGCGTCGTCCGGTTTCTCAGCACTTGTTCTCTCGTATCAAGAATCTTGATGGGCTCTTCGCAATAAGACAGATCGGGTTCCAGTTCTAAATCTTCATAGGTGAGTACATGCGTTGGGTCAGGCATGTATTTCCTCAACAGAGATACGTGGAACACATCGTGAACTTTGGAGAGACTTGGCGGCATTGCCAATCGGTAAGCTACAGCCCCAATTCGTTCTAGAATTTCGAAAGGTCCGATGTACCTGGGACTCAATTTACCTTTCTTACCAAAACGTATGACTCCCTTCCACGGAGATACCTTCAGGAAAACATGATCACCGACTAGAAATTCCAAATCCTTCCTTCGATTATCGGCATAGCTCTTCTGCCTACTTTGAGCTGCTTTGATGTGATTTTGGATTACCTTCACCTTTTCCACCGTTTCCTCCACCAGTTCTGGGCCTACAAGTTTTCTTTCACCAACATCATCCCAACAGGTTGGTGTACGACATCTCTTTCCGTATAACGCTTCATATGGTGCCATTTGTATACTCGAATGGAAGCTATTGTTATAGGAAAATTCTACCAGTGGTAAATATTGATCCCACATACCCTGAAAGTCAAGTGAGCAATATATCAACATGTCTTCTAAGGTTTGAATAGTCCGTTCTGATTGTCCGTCTGTCTGAGGGTGGTAAACAGTGCTCAAATGAAGTTCAGTATCCAGGGATTTCTGAAGACTTTTCCAAAATCTTGAAGTAAAACGGGGGTCACGATCAGAAACAATCGATAGGGGTACTCCATGAAGTCTCACAACTTCATTAATATATAGTCTTGCTAGACGTTCCAGGGGTAGATCTTCTCTTATAGCAAGAAAATGTGCTGACTTGGTAAGACGATCAACAATCACCCATATTGCATCGTTCCTTCTAGGAGTCTTTGGTAGCCCCATGACAAAGTCCATCGTAATATTGTCCCATTTCCACTCCGGTATGGGAAGCGGTTGCATGACTCCTCCAGGCTGTTGCCTTCCAGCTTTCACTTGTTGACAAACCATACATCTTGACACAAAATCAGCAATCTCTCTCTTCATATTGTCCCACCAAAAATGTTCTTTCAAATATCTATACATTTTGGTGCTCCCAGGGTGTATAGAGAAATTGGGACTATGAGAATCATCCAGCAATTCCCTTTTTAGATCAGGTATATTGGGAACACAAAGTCTCTTCCCGAATTTCAAAATTCCATCTTCATACACAAAGTCTCTCAATCTCCCATCATTCACAGCTTTAATCTTCTTCTGAAATTCTTCATCATCGGTCTGAGAACTCTTAATCCTTTCTAGTAAAGATGGTTTGGCAACCATTTGAAAAAGCATTGATGTTTCACCTTCCCTGGTTATTCCCATGTCCATCTTCACTAGATCCATGAAAATTGGATCCCTTTCAATTCTCATCATGTTCAGAACTCCATGGTCTTTTCTGCTCAAAGCATCTGCTACTTTGTTTGCTTTCCCCGGGTGGTAGTGTATCGTGCAATCATAATCCTTGAGTAATTCAAGCCATATCCTTTGCCTCATGTTGAGTTCTTTTTGTGAGAAAATATACTTCAAACTCTTGTGATCAGTATAAATCTCACATTTTTCACCATAGAGGTAGTGCCTCCATATCTTCAAAGCAAAGATCACAGCTGCTAACTCGAGATCATGAGTAGGATAGTTTTGTTCATGAATTTTCAACTGTCGTGATGCATAGGCAATAACTCTATCATTCTGCATAAGGACACAACCAAGTCCTTTCTTTGATGCATCACTATAAATAACGAACCCATCATTCCCCGATGGTAGAGTCAATATAGGAGCATTGACTAATCTTCTCTTCAGTTCTTCGAAACATTCTTCACACTCTTTTGTCCAAACAAATTTAACCCCTTTACGTGTGAGCTTCGTTAATGGGTTAGCCAATCGGGCAAAATTCTGGACGAAACGTCGATAATAACCTGCCAAACCAATTAAACTACGTACCTCAGTTATACTCGTAGGTGCTGGCCATTCTTGGATTGCCTTGGTCTTAGAAGGATCAACAGAGATTCCATATTTAGAGACAATATGGCCAAGAAAAGAAATCTCCTGAAGCCAGAATTCACACTTGCTAAACTTTCCATATAATTCATGCCTCCTCAGAGTCTTCAAGATAATGCGCAAGTGATTTTCATGATCTTCATAGGTTTTGGAGTATACCAATATATCATCAATAAATACTACCACAAATTCATCGAGATACTCCTTGAAAACTCTATTCATCAGATCCATGAATACAGATGGTGCATTAGTCAATCCAAACGGCATTACAGTAAACTCGTAATGCCCGTACCTGGTTCGAAATGCTGTCTTCGGAATGTCTTCCTTCTTCACACACAACTGATGGTATCCAGATCTAAGGTCAATCTTTGAAAAGTATTGAGCTCCATGCAGTTGGTCAAATAAATCATCAATACGAGGTAGGGGATACTTGTTCTTTATCGTTATAGCATTGATCTCCCTGTAGTCGATACATAACCTCATAGATCCATCTTTCTTTTTAACAAAAAGAACAGGGGCTCCCCATGGAGAAACACTAGGGAGAATAAATCCCTTATTACTCAATTCCTCTAGTTGTTTCTTTAGTTCGACTAACTCTACAGTATCCATTCTATAAGGGGTCTTCGATATAGGCCTTGATCCAGGAATCAAATCAATGGAAAACTGTACTTCTCGTTCTGGAGGATGTCCAGGTAAATCTTCCGGAAATACATCTACAAATTCTTTCACAATAGGTACATCCTCTATTTGAACATTCCTTTCCTCACCGACAGTTATTTCATTCTCTTCCTCCCCAATAATTGAATTAAGTTGAACTACTGGGGGTGGATCTAAATAAGAATTCGGTGGTGACGATTCTGCTCTAAAAATAAGGTGCTCCTTATCATTATCATCAAGAATCGTAACCTCTTTCTTCTTACAATAAATCTTCGCATCATAGTCCGAAAGCCAGTCCATACCGAGGATTATATCAAACTCAATCATAGGTATGACGATGAAATCAGCAGATAAAGAAAATTTATGTGCTCTAATGGGGACTGATTCACAAAACTTTGTTGCAACGATACTTCCCTTAGGAGTTTTAACTGACAACTCCCTTATTAAATCAAATTGGAAATATCTAATTTTCTTAGAAAACTGGGAATATATGAAACAATGCGATGATCCAGAATCAAATAATGCATTTGCTAAACTTGAGGAAACCATTAAATTACCTGCCACCACGTCTTTCGGAGCTTCTACCTCAGCAGTAGTGATAGCATAAGCCTGGCCTTGATCCCTTGGCCTTTTCTGAGGTAAGTTCTCCTGACGCTTAGGACATGCATTTGCATAATGCCCCATCTCCCTGCAATTGTAGCACTGAACGTTGGTAGCTTCCTTCTTCCCCTTGCAATCATGAGCTTGGTGGCCTTTTTCACCACACTTGTAACAGACTCCCATTCCCTTCAGGCAAGCACCAGGATGTTTCTTCCCGCATTTACCACAAGATGGATATTCAACCTTTCCCTTCTTCCCCTTATTTCCATTCCCAGATTGATCAGAAGGTCTCTTCTTCTCTTGCTTCGCTTTAAAGTCATAAGACTTAGAGAATTATTTTTCGGTCTTGATAGCACATGAGACAATGTCTTCGTACGACGAAAAGGATTGTGAGACTAATGCTCGACGGAGAAATGGTTTTAACCCATCAAAGAAACGATCAATCTTACTTCTTGGGTTGCGAATATAATCTCCAGCATACCTCGCTAACCTTGTAAAGTTAGCCTCATACTTTGTGACATTCTCATCCTCCTTTTGTCTCAGACTCAGAAATTGTCTTTCCATATCTGCTCGATGGTCGCGAGGAAAGTATTTTTCTAAAAATAGATCTTTGAACTCCCTCCACTCCATATTTGACACTTCATCATCTTCTTTCGTATTTTGAATCAATGACCACCATTGATCAGCATCTCCAGTGAGGCGGTAAACTGCCATGATAACTTTTTCCCTTTCACTACTCCCCAAAGCCTGAAATATTTTCTCTAGGGAAAATATCCATTGCTCAGCTACTAAGGGATTTGTATTCCCATTGAACGTTGGTGGTTGTTGCCTCATGAATCGATCTAACATTGATCCTCCACGCTGCGGATCAGGGTGCTCCATACGGGTATGGTTATTATTCATAACCTGAGTAAGTTGTCCCAGTATGGTGATTAGTTGATCAGCACCAGTTGCATCCCCAGCCCCACTATAATTATCTTGAGCAGGAGGGCAATCCCTACATGGAGTGCGTGCATTGATACGGTTTCCATTTCTTCCACTAGGCGCCATTTCTAAACAATGGCATAAACTAGATCAGTTTATGAATCAAAATACATAATCCCATACTTATAAAACACTTAGAATAAATTGAACTATTTATGGATATAATCCATAATCATAAAAATGTTTTCTTTGAGGAAGTATATACTCATAAACCCTTCATAATGATTTGTAAAGATAGTGAGAGTTATCCTAAGCATATCCCCCGGGAGTGTCGTAACCAAGAGTGCAGCAAGGCCCGTTGTCGTGCACCAGTTCCCGTTCGAGTCTAGCTCAAAGCGGTGTTTTCGGGTTTTACCCCTAGGTACATCTGTGCCAGAGCCGCCTCTACCTGCTCGTATCCAGACAGGGATGTATTGCTCGGAAAACTCACAAAATCTCTACAATACCAAAATTCTAGGAAGTTCTTCTATACAAATCCTCAAAGTTCATCTTAGGTATATGTGCTCTAATCAGAGTTTATCTAAATCTAGCTTCCAAGGTTTGTACTAAACTTCCTCTGATACCAACTGTAACGCCCCGACCCCAGTTACCCAGAGTCGGTGCATTATTACATAACATTGGCATGATCACAAGAAAGATCAAATCTCGAAAGACCGATTGGTTTAGTAGCCTTGGAAACACTAGATATATTCATAAGTTTTACATTACATCATAAAATGAAAAACTAATACAACAACATAATGTTTCCACAGTCCACACTATAATCCTATCATAATATCCCTGCAGGTCATTCATAACTTACATCTTCACTTCCTGGGAAAATAAAACATAGAAAAGGGGTGAGCTCAAATGCCCAGTAAGGATAACAACTTAGCGGAAACTTTCATAAATAAGAATAAACATTTAAGGCAATGTATAACTAAAACAAAAGCCTTTTAAACTTGAACATTTAACATAGTATGGCATAAATAAAATGAAATAATGCCATTTACTTATTCACATGGATATTCTACTAATCGAATAATCACATGCAAAAATCAATAACCACTTTCATAATGTTGGAATGCATAATGCCAGACTATCATAACCACATAGTCAAGGCCTCGTGCCAAGACTACAAATAAGATTTTTTCA
This sequence comes from Viscum album, assembly GCA_963277665.1. NCBI lineage: Eukaryota > Viridiplantae > Streptophyta > Magnoliopsida > Santalales > Viscaceae > Viscum > Viscum album. The sequence continues at coordinate 675,117,823 of OY728147.1, forward strand.
AGGCCTTGTGCCAAGACACTAGTTTGTCTCATGAGACCTACTGATGCATCGAGGAGCTATAGCGGGCTCCACCCGTCACTTATTAAGTCCAATGCATTCCCATATGAAAAGGTTTAAACATAACATAAACATTCGTATTAAAACTAGCATACGAAATGTCAATACTTTCGCAATAAACTATGAATGGTATAAAAATAGCACATCCACAGTCAAACATATCACAAAACCTTCAATACAATATAGAAGTTTTGTATCATAATAAATCAACTTCAAATAATCTTAAAATCCATCAAAGGATGTTGACATAGATGAAATCAAAATTCTTTTTAAAGAAGTATCTCCTTTTATTTTGAAATCATTTAAGATCCATATAAAATAAAACATTTTCTTTGAAAATATTCTTATAAGCTTGTATGGAAAGCTTCGACGATTTTATAACGGCAGAAAATAACCGCACCCGCCGTATAAGTTAAAAAAAACATTCTTACCTCAATTCTGTCGAAAAGGTTAAAAAGGACCTTGTTTTGAAAACGACGGAAAGATTCCTTTATAAACCTCTTATAAAAAGTCAAACAAGGGTATAAATGACTTTAAACCATATTCTTGTAAATAGTAAAAATGTTTTGAAATACATTTTGAAGAAACATGGATGTGGATGATAACGAGATCCCAGTAGATTATTACGTATAAACAACCTCGGATAAAGAAGAGATTGTGAAATAACCCTTACCTTGTACTTTTCCTTTGTTGGGGTAGGTTAACCTACTGTATAATGGTGAAATAATTGTTATTAAATTATACAAGAATCATATACATTAATATGATATCATATATGATCTTTTAACATTGCTTTATTAATAATATCTTAGTATTATTGTCGTTTCGGGTGATAATCGATTCGTTCTTCTTAAATGTTTGGTTACGTAAGACATGTTTGTAATGGATAGATTATATCTTATTCATAATCAGAATGATATTAACATTATTTTTAACCCTAAAATGAGAATAATACTTGAATGGATATGATGGAGAATGAATCTTATCGCGTTCGTGGAGACGGTAGTCCGTACGTACGCACGAGCGACAATATCATTCTTTTGATATTAAAATAATATATAAATGGATGGTATATCATATATACAGAATCATTAATATGTTATATTTATTATTTACATGAGTTACACATCATTATTATACCCATCCAAATAATAATATATTGAATAACAATTACACCACGACGTGGAGACGGTAAGCCGTACGTACGCACGTATGATGACATGTTATTCAAAGGGTGGATAGAATACTGAATATGGTTGTACCATATTTATAATAACATCACAGTATATAAATGATACTGGAGTCATTATTTTAGAATGGTAACAACAAAGGAAGAAGAAATGGAAGAAGAAATGAACTTGGAAAAGGGGTGGTGAAAACATTACCTCTTCTTCGGGTTCTTCCTTTTGATTTGATCAAAAGGGCTCCTTAGGTTGGCTTTCTGGTCAAACTAAGGCCCCTAGGTTGTAGTGAGGGATGTTGGGAGAGTATTTGGGCAGAGTTTGGCCGAACCAAAAGGCTTTAGAGGTGTGAAGAAATGAGAAGGAGGAGTGCCCTTTTATAAGAGGGGTGAGGGGCACCTTTGGAAAAGCTAGAAATATTAATTTATAATAAAATCATATTCGGTTTCTAATGGCTCCAAAGTTGAATATTCAAAGGTTAAGGTGGGGATAGGTCGAAAACCACTCAACCAATAGAATTTAGACAGGTTTGGGTACTTATATTAACCTTATCTTTAAGTATTAACTCTAAGTTAATTAGTTTCACTTTTACAATGTCTCTTTGTATTTTTATATAATATGGTTAATAAACTTACTATATACATCCAAGAGACCCCCAAGTGGTCCATTAATGATTAACCTATCATAATATAAGTCTCTTGGCCGAACCTTAGATTTTTAGGAATTTAATATCAATTAATAATATAATATTTGTTTTAAGAACTCTTTTATGTCAATTTTGACACTATTCAATAGTTGATTTTTTTGAAACTCCTAACAGATTGATTACTTCGAACAAAGTCAATTAAATCAATCCTAATATATCATATTATCATATAAAATTAGTTTAATTCATTAAAAGTTTCATATTATAATTATTTGGGTATTTATAATATCAATTATTTTAATTTTTCACTATTATAGTAATTACTGCATCATCATTGTGTCATAAATAAAATAAATTATTCAATGTCTAAAAATTATAAATAAAATATCATTATGTAGGAAATATTTTTAGCTTTCTAATGAATATTTATAATCTAAAATCCAACATATATAACCCTATGTAAAAATTGTTCTTCTAAAAGATGTAAGCTTATGCCATTTTTATTTTTATTTTAACTTTATTAATACAATGTGTCATTATCACTTACAAGTGGATCCATGGGGTCCCAAAACAGACCCAAAGATGCCCATGGTCGACCTTGTATCAACCAATAGGGTTAAGACACGTTTTAGGGTAATTTAGTATTATTATAATATTATTTTTTTAACCCTTATTTACCGGATTTACCCTTTAACCATGGTAAATAAAATATTTACCGCAGTAATTATTCAAAATGTCTAAAAATAAAAGTTACCCATTTACACAATTTGAACATCATGATTCCAAATATGGAATCCATTTTCCTAAATTCAAAAAACAGAAGTGGCAGAAATTAATTTAAAATTAATTCCCGCTGTCAAAACAAAAAGCGTGTTTTTAAGAGATAATAACTATCAAAAGATTGACACTTGTTTATGTTCGGTTTAATTGTAAAATTATGTCCAATGACAAACATTATATTAAATGGTAAAAATATATTCTAAATATACTTTAAAACTACTAAAATTCATAATTTATCACTATTAATTATTTTGATTAAAAAAGTTGTTTTTAATTAAAATTTTGTAATTTTCACTATTCATCAAAATATGAAAGTTATCCAAAAAGTACCAAAATTTCACCTTAGGCTAAATTCGATATTCCGAGTCCAAAAATGAAGTCCATTTTCAAATATAAAATATATATAATTTCAAAAATTAGGTATTACTATTCAGAACGGCTAGTTTAATTAGTTGTGGTGTGTGTTAGAACTCGAGGTTGCGTACAACACACGCTATCGCATTATTCAAAGGGAAACGTACCGTAGAAGCTTGGGGTGTTACAATTAACCATTGAATGTCCAATAGTATCCTTAAAAAGTACTGGTATTGTCATAAATATAATTTTATTATATTAAATAAAAGTTTAAAGTCATTCATGTTAGTGAGTAATGGGAATCCAAAAACATCATTCCATGAAGGTGGTTGTCCACACTTACAAACATATGTCATTTTAATTTTCAATTCAATAAGATGGGGTAGAAAAATAAAACAATTATAATTTGAAAGTAATATTAATGTTATAAATATTATATGTTTTTATTAAATAAAATTTATATACAATCCATGTATGTTTTTTATGATAAAATATAACATGCCATTCATAGAGGAGTTAGACTATACGTACACATGACAACAACGTCATTTTTTCAAATGATTTGAGAGGAAGGTAGAATGGATATATTCTATTTCAATATTAAGATATAATAATATTAATAATACTACTATTATCATAGTTTCATGTATAAAATAAATTTTATAGGTTATAAGAATAAATGAAACCACTTTTGGAAAATTCCCCAATACCCACGGTATAAAACCGTGGGTATAGCCTATACTCACGGTTTCCTAAACCATGGGCTCTAGAGGCATCAGGATAGCCCCTGAGATATACCCACGATTTAGGAAACTGTGGGTATATGTCCTATCTACCGTGTCACTCACCATTCCCTGGTTTCATTCACCTATACCGATGGATTAAAACCGTGGGTATAGTTCTGATAAAAAACGTGGTCGCGAGACTCGATCCCTAGACCACACGTTTATTCCTACTAATCCTAAACACTAGACCATTTTTATTATTGGTATATAGATATTTATTTAGTTATATACATTTATATAAACAGTGGATATAAGTAGAAAACCATTGGAATGGGTGTCCCCGTGAAAACAAATTTGTGCCCCGCAAAATCTTTTTTCCGTATGATATGGCAGGAAAGCTATATCAACCATTTTGTAACACCATGGGTATAATTGTTTAGAATGAAACATTATACCCATGGTTTTGTTATACTATGTGTATTGGTCTCAAAAAAATTACCCTATACCCTTGTTTTTGGAAAAAACATAGGTATAGAAGATCCTATACACACAGTTTTGGAAACCGTGGGAATAGGTTCCCATACAAAACCATTACCCATAGTTTTCCCAGAACTGTGGGTGTAGGTCAATTTTCCTATGGTGAATTAGATATCTTGGTTGAGAACATATCCTCTCTTTGGATGTCCTCTCATGGGTAACAACTTAACGGTTCATAATAAAATTCTTTGACAATACCAATGATTTTAATATTTGAAATAAATGATTATGTGAGACTAGGATAGAGTTTTAGTTGATTTAATTCTTTACATTTAGTCAATAAATGTGGTGGTAATTGCTGGTATTTATATATGAGAGGCGTTGCATTTTTTGAAAATATAAAGGGAATGTAACTATTCATGGGTCTAAAGAATCCAATAATGGACTATAACATGGAGTAGATGATGTAAAGTAAATGGAAATCTCAACCAATTCTTTTAATACATGTTTTTAAATATAATTAGGTTCATTAACATTGGTTAAACCCATTAAAACATAATTAACATTTACCATAGAAACTATTTTTTATTTATGTAATACTTTTTTATACATAAAAATAAATTAGAACTTTTTTAAAAAAAATTACCTAAAAATAACAAATATAAAATCTATTAATTATAATAAAATTTATAAGGGTGATAAAAATTAATTTAATATCAGTACACATAAGTCATAAAAATTATTTTTTGGAAAAGTGTATTTTTTTGTAAAAACAATGCATAGAATAATATTATTAATATTTTTAAATTAAATGAAATTAAAAAATTTAATATTACAAATAATAAGAGTTTTATTTATTACATAAAAATAAAAATAAACATTCTATCTTTTCAAATAATAATTTATTTGAATGAGGAAAATAGTTTTTTATTATAATAAATACTACATATGTTTCAAAATATTAAAAATTTGTTTTCATAATTCAAAATAGTAATTTTAAATGATTCTTTTTTCCATTTAATCCATTATTACTCTTAAAACAATATACATAAATATTTTGAGAGATGCATAGATCATAAAAAATTCAAAATTGCAACGGTATTATAAAGAACATTGCTTTCTCTATATAGCTAAAAGTAAACTATTCTATAAAAATCTCATAGAATCATCCAAAGATAAAATATATATTCCAAATGAAATGATTAAGTTAATTTCTCCATATTCATAGTCTTAAATTTTACAATTATTATTTTAAATTGAAATTTAAAATATAATGGAAATTGGTTTTTAAAGGGAATATTAATTTTCTATATTAAATAATATTATTTATATTTCTTATCAATTTATAATTAAATCAGTGATAGTTTATATGAAAAATATATTTCGTAATCATTAAACGAAAATGTGTTTAGTTTCATAGGGGGAAAATTCATAGCACATAAAAAAGAAATTTTTTGGAGGTTGAATTTTTAATCATAAAATGAACTTAATAGTCATTTATCTACAATAACATAATTATTATTAAAATTGAAATTTATTTTTGTTTATGTAACTCATAATGAGGTTTCCCCTATTTATGACCTACATTTCAATAACTACTTTATTATACTTATAATTATCTTAAAAATGTGGAGTGTATCATTTTGGTTCATTGTTTCTTATAATGTAAGATATTGAGAGTATAAGGTTTCAATGAAAATTTAAATTTAAAATCATATGGTGTCATACAATCTACCCCCTCTCCCTCCCTCCATCTATGTCCCCATATCCCCTTCTCTATATATCTCACTCTCCCATATATCCACCTCTCTAACTCTTTATCTCTATCCTACCATCTTCCTCCATCCCTCTCTCCCTCTCTCCCTATCCTATTTAACCCCACCTCCACCCCTCTGTCTCCCTCCATACTTCCCTCAGTAAATATCTATCTCTCTACATGTGTGTGTGTGATTATATTACAAAAATATGATGTGCCAATTGTTCACCATTTATGTTTTTACCTAGGTGGTTGGTAGTCTTATGATGTGATGTACTAAATCTTATTTTGAACATTTGAGATAGAAATGGTAGTGACTAGTCAAAAATATGTCATAATTTTGTTGTTATGTGATATTAACTTGAGTCATTTTTGGCTTGAGCATCTTGAACTTCAGTTAGAATATAGTTTATATGATGATAATGATGATTTCATGATTTGATCAATGATGTTATATTTCACAGATCAATTATTTGGGAATGGATTATATATATTTCTTCATATTATAATTTTTATTATTACCATAAAGGGAATACAATTCTCTTTGAGACCACCACTTAGGGGTGGTTTTATAAAGTTCAACTGAACACTCAATAAGTTGATGGACTAACTGTATGGACAATTATGTATTCCTCCTCACCAGACATTTTGATATTGATTTAACATAGATATTATATATATTGAGGTTTATTTGTGGTTATGGGTGTGTATATATAGTGGTTATGATAGAGGATTAATGTTAGGATATTAGACCATAAAAATATAGGTAATAGTTGGTAGATGTTTGTTTGTGGGTGATATTATATATTTTGATAGCATGAATTATATTATACAAATATTTTTTTAGAGGAAAAATTTGATGATTTGGTTGATATGGACAATGTTTTTCATGAGATCAATTGGAATTATTCTAACTTGTTTTTATTTATTTGTTTGTTTGTTACGTGTGAAGTGTTATTATAATATTTTAATGGTTGGATTTTATTTTAATATAATTTATATTTGTTAAACTATTTTGTTTTCTCAATTGTTTTTATGATAATAATAACTACTAAGTTGGTTTGTGGATGAATTCCCAGTGTTATTTTCCTTTTAGTAAAGAAAGTATTATGGGGTTTAACCATATTCATGTGTGATTGAAAACCACATTTGTTTGGAATTGACAAACCAAATCTAAACACCTAATATTAAGAAACAATTATAACACACACATCCCTGTGAAATAAATAATTTCTCTTAGTTTAATTTTTTTATGAAACCTTATGGAAACCTCCGTATTTACTAAAAAGTATGAGGGATTTCTCAAATGAGACTATTGATGTAAAAATGGTTTTATCTCATTAAAAATGATTATCCATTAGAATTAATTATAAAGAATTATTTGATTTCATTATAACCTGTATTTTCTTACCACTACAAGTGGAAGTGAGATTTCCAACTTATGAAGTCGATGTTAGGTATGCTCTGGACTAATTTCCCACTCATTATAAAAAATTCACCATTATTTAGATTTTAAATTTAAAAATATATCAATTATAAGTGTAATAGACACCTATCCCAATGGAAATATATAACTAGTACTCTATAGGTATTATGCTATAGTGATCATATTCACTTTCTCAAGTTTATCATTGGAGCTAGGAGTCATAAGTTGTTTTATTATACCACCAAGGAATATATAATTTTTATTGATTATGTATTATTGGGGTAAAAAAAATTAAAGGGTTTTTATTATCCTTCATTATTATTCTAAATTCATTTGTTTTATATTATTTTCATATTGTTTTATCATGGATTAATTATTGTTCAGGGTTTGGTGTTTTTAATTTTCGTTTTACATTATTTTTTTGGAAAATATAGGGGTTAATGAATTCCATTTGAGTGTTTAAACCCCTCAAAAATAGTCACAAACAACTAAATTAATGAAGGCTACCTAGAATTGACACTTGTGTTTTCATCAGAGGCCCCGATAGTGATATTTTAAGAGGTGACCCATATTAGTGAATATAATTAAAAAATTAGATAATTATAAATCAATAACCAATAAAATAACGATATTTCTATCTATAATTGAAAGATACCACTAACATACTATTATTTAAATTTATTAAATCCATAATAATATGGCATAATGAAATATCATGAATTTATATATTGATTATCATCTGAAACTTGTTAAAGTTTAAATACATTAACTTTTAAAGGATAAATGATAATGGAATAGAAGTTTTCATTATCAATAAAAAAATTATTATAACCTTAACAATGTCATTTTTTGTGTTATGGGTAAATATGAATAAATAATAAATAAATTAATCTTATTTACATTATTAGAGAACCATATCCAAAATTGATTAGCCAAAAATACAATTCTATTATCTGTATTTTTAAGATATCTTGAACAAAATTCAAATATATCAAATTTAAAACAATAATTGTGCACATAAGAACTCATCAAAAACATGAAGATCGACTCAATCATATAAGGTCATATTATCAGACAATGAGGAGGAGATTCTAATTAGAGGTGGGGAATGAGTAATATAATGAAATAATTAATCAATGAGAATAGTGAAAATGGAAAAATAAATAACAAAAAAACATTCCATTTAAAAATCTAAATAAGGAAAAATAAATATGGAAATGTAAGAAATATAAAAACCTTAAATCTAAATAACTAAAAATGAAATGTATCCATAGATATGTCAATACCAAATCACATTGATGAATAATAATTGAAACTAAATGAGGTAATTCATAACAATGGATATCTATAACATATCGCCAAGGCATTATTCCAAGGATCTGATTTTATGAAGGCATCATACCAAGAACCTAATACATTCAAGGATTCATACCAATAATATAATACATTCAAGTATTCATTACAAGAATATAATAATGAATGGGCTTTATTCCATTAATATAATAGTGTCAAGGCTTTATACAAAGATTCTAATACTTTATCGACTTCATTTCATGAATGTAATACTGTCAAGGCATCATTCCATGAATATAATACATTAACAGTGAACACTGTCAGAAAAATGGGTTATGGTTTAGGAAACCATAATATCTATGAAAAATGATTTGTATATTTAGGGAAAATTAAATGTTCATTGACAATAGAACATTGATTGTTTCACGAGGACTAACAAATGAAACAAGGAAATGAATTGGAAAAATATTCATAGAAAAATAAATCATAAAACATTTATAGTATGAATAAATATGGTATCATTACAATATATCCCATGTGGTGTAAAAATAGAATATCATGTTGTTGATGAATAGAAATACAATAAAAAGATCCATTAAAAATATTTCTAAGGAAAATATACTTTTGTTTCGAAAAAACATTTTAAGAAAATTTATATTGAAAATCAATGTTGAATATATCTTATTTAAGAACTATCCTTTTAAACATGAAAAGGAAGCTTCAATGAAATTCCAATTGGTAAATTCGTACAATTCATACATGGTAATGAGAACATTTGTCTTGAACGATAAAAGGTTATCAAAAATTGTTATTTGAAAATAGAAAAGAATATTCAATTTGAAATAATTAGAAATAGAAAAAAGGAGAACTATTTAAATATGCATTTTTTTTAAAAAAATTGAAAACATTTTAATTATACATGGGTTTTAGAATAAAATTGGTTATCTGACTAAAGAGAGAAATAATGTCGGTTTTTCTAAAAAACATTTTTCTAAATATTTTTATGTACCAATGATTAGAAAAATAATGATAACAATTTAAAGTGGTATGGAATAAATAGAAGAAAGAAAAATGAAAGGATTCATTGAACAATGTTCATATAATTTCCACAAAATTAAATACCATTAAAATATCATTAAATTTATTCTTGAAGAAAATAAACATTAAATATTCCCAAGTGTCCCATAACACTTTGAAAAAATTTATATCACATACACCATGAATGAATAATATTAAATAAAATATTTAAATACCATGCATATAAATTAATTCATGATTTATATATATTAACAGGTAGTATATTCATCAAACACAATAAGTTAGTGTTGACCATGACATTTATCTCATATAAGTAAAAAAAAGTGAGATGAAAATAACTTAACATGAGTCTTAATTTCCTCCCATGTCTTTGTAATATAGAATAATTAACATAGGTTCATTATTTTCATTCTATAAATTTATTTAAATTATTATTATACTAGATAAAACCATAAAATCAATAATTTTTATGTCATGTGTTTTGACCAAATTCGGTTTATATGTCAAAAACAATGTGTTTGTCTAATATGGTAAAAGGATTCATTATATTAAATCAATATAGTATTAAAAATTAATTAATTATCATATTTATAAATAAATTATACATTCATAACCATCCATTAAATATTATTATGAAATATGATCAAACATTACAATCACGGAGATTGTAGGTTGTACGTACGTTTGAGTGACATTCTCATTTTTCAATGATCATTATGGAAAAAAGGTTAGTAACATAATTCATTAAAGAATGATAAATATATCATAAAACCATATTATTTAATCTATATATAAATATATGATCCATTTTATTTTAAATTAATCACACCGTGTTGAGGAGGTTGTAGTCCACATGTCAACGAACGACGTTATAAGATTACTAGTGTGAGAAAGTGTAATAATAAAAATGAAATATTATATTTAAAAAGTAGAATTTATGAAATAATTCATATATATATTTTTCATGAAACATTTATTTAATTAATACCATATTTTATACATTCCTTTTACTGTTTGAATGAATGAAATCACTTTTAGGGGGAGGTAGTAGACACTTCCACAGACAATGTTATCGTTATTACACAAAATGGAATATACAAAGATTGGTGTTGTGAAATTATAAAATAATCTTAAATACATAATAAAAATCATATATGTACTATATAAACATATTTTCCATCATAATGTCCAACATGATAGGTGGTAAAAGTAAAATTAACAATCATCGTTTCGTGGGATGGTAGTTTTTCATACACCAAAATAAAAAATTGTACAAACCTTATAGCAATGTGTTTTTTAGTGGAGGTTGAAACAATATCATAAAACATGGTAGTCTATTTAAGATACAATTTTTTTTCATAAAAATATGAAATATATAGAATTTTGGGTTTGGATAATTGAAAAAAAACAAAAAAATTGAGGAAGTTCGTTACATATTATTCAGGTAAATTATTTTGGTTTAAAGCAAAGGGATTCCTTGTATCAGTTTTATACAAAGAGGAATAATATAGGATTATGAGGGGGTTTTTTAGAAAATATTTTTCATTTATTTTTCATGAAAAATTGTATTCATTGGTGTGAGGAAGTGTGAGGGGAAGTGGCCTTTTATAGTGGAGTGAAAGTACACAGTTGGTATTTCAGAAAGAATAATGTGGTTTCCCAATATGTTAATTGTTCACCAAGTGTCAAATATAATATTATATATAATTAGATGTGGGTTGGATGAAATATTTCCATCCATTTTTTTACAATGGTATTGGTTATTTATCATTTTATTTTATTGTTTTTTATTATTTAAGCATAAAATTTCCTTGATAATTTTATTTAATTTTAATTACCTTCAGTAATAATTTTAGTAAAAAAATTAGTTTAGCTAATAAGACATTAAAAATTATTCTGGGACCAAATATGGATTATAGTTTATGAAATTCCAATAACATAAGAGGATGAAATTAATTTAAATTTAGGTCTGTGGATGGGATGATAATGTGTTTTTTAAAGAAAAAATGCCTGAAAGATTCCTACATTTGTATAGTCGATTTCAAAGTGAAATCGATTACAATGAAATAAATTGTATTAATTTATAAAAAAGTGATCTAATTATACTTTCAAAAAAATTAAAAGTACAATTTAACCATACAAATAAATTCGATGAAAAAGTAGTTTTGAATTAAATTTCTGTATTTTTCAATTTTCATTAAAAAATGAAACTTCAATGAAAATATTGAAAATACCCCTAAAACAATTTTTATGTTTCATTTTAAAATATTAATTTTATTTTTTCATATAAAATATAAATTTTTTATAATAATTTAATATAATATAGGTTCTTTATTAAAAGAGGTAAAGATGCCCCAATAAAAATATTGAGTATTATGTGTTAAATTGGGTTTGTTCTAATCTTATACTTATCTAATATATTGTATGAATACAAAAAATATTTGATTTATTATATAATATATATAATAAATTAATACCACTCACAAATTTTTATTAATTCAATTTATTAGGGTAAAATAAATTTGTGTGAATAATAATATTTTTCTATAAAAATAATACTTTTAAATTCAGTTAGTTATTATATAAAATTATAATTAATTTGTAATCTATGAATTAGTTATGTAAACCATATATTTTTATAATTTAGTTAATAATATTCATAACATCTTGTTTATTATATCTTACATCATTAAATAATAATATAATATTTTCTGGTAAATCGGTACTTTGTATAACACAATCTATCCAAGAAGGTTGTTATTGTGTGTGATGCATATTAACTCAGTATCGCTTGAATTACATGTTCTATTATAGATTTATTTTAGTTAAAATAATAAACAAATCATTGTATTATTTTCCATTACATACTTGATGTTGGGTCTCATAAATTCATTAAAATTAAATGTTCTTACTTTAGATTTTCAGAGTGTTATATTCTCTCCACCAAAATTAAGTTTCTTCCTCTCAATTTAGTGTCGATATTGGTGATTTAATGTTTAATATTTACCATCTTCAAAATCCAAAATCTTCAGAAGGGTTTTAATTAAATCCTCTATAAAAAAGATAATAGTAATTATAAATGTCACATAGAATAACATATAACATGGTCCCTATAAAGGATAATAATAGATGGAATGTTTATATACATACTTGGAGTAAAAGAGTAAATATTTGTATGTGTGATTGAGGAAATCCATAAAAAATCAGGGAATGCTCCATGGAAAGTTGACATACTCAAATTCACAAATATAAATTAGTTATAAGAAATTAGTGGACCAAAAATTATAATATTAAGAAATTTTTTTCTAAACCATTTTCTGAATGATGGTTAATTATTTTACTACCTATGTATACAAACACATAATTGATATATTTATATAAATATAGTCTCATCATTTGGTTGCGATTCAATTAATTTTTAATTCACTAAAATGTTAAATATGATTCCCAAAGTACAATAATACATTTATAAAGGATCATAAGGCCAATAAAGAGTAATAATTCAAATTATTTATCTCTAACTATTCTCCAAATCTAGCATGGTTAATACATTAATATCTCAAACTAAAAAGTAATAGTGCTGGTCCATTATTAATATATATTCATAAAAAATAAAACAACTACATATTAACAAAGACATTAGGCAGGTTAGTGGTTGGCATGAAAACTGAATCGTTCATCGGGCATGGTTTCATTTCCCGCATCCTTACCAGATTTGATTGGTTTTCACCCGATTTATCGTTTTTATTTTATAAATACTTATTAATATAATTTCCAAAATAAATATGACTGATATCTAGATTCTTATATTACTCACTAAATATAATATTTACAATGGTTTTTAATACATCCTTAATACTGAATACATATTATTTATTCATATGTCTTTTATTGGTATAATGTTCCTCCATAATATCATTTATGGGACATCTAAATCATGTAACCTTATTTTAAATCTAAAACACCATATGTTTAACCATGGTTATTCATCGTGAAAATAATTTTTAGTTGATTGTTCTAAATTTTTTTAATTATCCTAGGCATCACCCCTGGGCATTTCAAAAAAGGTGTGTAATAAGGACCATTATCATATACCATGTTACTCCTTGTCAGGCCCAATAGACCTTGTCATAGTTAATACTCCTATGTTAATCTATACCAGAACCACATCCACTTGTAGTATCCAGACTAGGATTTATTATCAGAAAACATATATATTATATACATTAAGAAAATTCTCGGAGGTTCTTCTACACTTATCCTAAAATTCATCCATTGAGTTACATTCTCTATTCTATTTTTTCGAAAATCTATTCCCCAAGGATTATACTAAACATCCTTTGATAACAATTTTAGCGACCCAACCACATATATCGTAGAGATGATGACTTCTATGAATTAAATTTGCATGATAAAAAGAAATCAAATACTGTAGCACCAAAAATTTAGTAGTCTTGGTAAACTAGATACATAAATTAGTCATGTATTACCAATGACTACACTATTTACAGTATAATTTTATTATTTATTAAAAAAATTAAATTCGAGGAGAACTCAATTCCTCCTTATATATCTCTGTGTCTTTCATAGCATGATTCTTAGATTTTTTTGGGATGGAAACCTAATATGCGTGAGCTCAAATATTAATTAACGATAAAATTTAGAAGAAGAAATAATGAATCAAAAATAATATCTAATGTAGAAATGTATATAACTGGAATCACATGACATTAAAATAAATAGATAAGGATGAATTAATTTTTTCAGGTAAGAGATTTAATCACATGCCATGAAAATAATTGAAAATGAAATATATCCGTAGATATGTCAATGTAAAATCTCATTGATTAATGATAACTGAAAATAAATGTGGGAAAGCATAATGACAGATATCTATGACATACAATAGAGGTTTTATTCCATGGATCTAATACATTAAAGGATTCATACCAAGAATTTAATTCTTTCATTGAATCATTACAAGAATCTTATACATTCTATGATTGATTCCATGAATCAAATACTTTTAAGGATTCATGCCAGAAATCTAATACTACTAAGGCGTCATACAATTTATCTAATACGTTCATGGATTCAAGCCATGAATGTAATAATTTCAGGACTCCATTCCAAGATTATAATAAATTTAGTTCCACATCCCATTAATCTAATAGTTACGAAGTGAATACTATATGAAAAATGGTATACGTTTTCGCAAAAAACCATATCCAAAATAAATTTTATAGATATTTAGAAAAAAGGCAATGTGTAATGATTATAGGAAGTTTAATATTTATTGGGTAGTAAAAAATGAATCATGGAAGTTTCTCTAAATAATATCCTTATTGAAATCAATCATAAAACATTGAGATGAGGAATAAAGATTTCATCAAAAACTAAATATTCCAAGTGGAGTAAAAATAGAATGAATTTTATGTTGAATAATAATACTATAAAAAAAAATTAAAAATAATCATAAGGAAAATATCATTTTGTTTCGAATACGATTTTTAAAATTACATTCATTGAAAATCACATTTTAAAACGTTTAATTTAAAAATTAAAATGTCAAACATGCAATGTAATATTAAAAAAATGATGGTGAGGAAATCCACACAAGCTATATGAGGTAAAAAGTACATTTTTCATGATGAAAGGTTTAAAATTTTCATTATTTGGAAGTCCATAAGTATATTTCATTGCAAAAATTTGTAAAATACATGAAGGGTAAAATATTCTTCCCCAAAAATTCTTTTTAATTTTTTTTTTAAAAATTAGTAATTGAACATAATTTTTAAATGAAAATATGTTTTGTGACTAAAGAGATAAATTGTGTCCTATTTTCAGAAAAAAAAATTCTAAAACATTTTGAGTATAAATGACTAGAAATATGGAAATAATACAATAAAAATGTAACAAATAATAAGAGGAGAGAATAAAAAAATGTGACACTAAACAATGGTAATATAACTTCCTCAAATAGAAATAATATTGATAGATAATTTATGTTATTTTTGAGGAAAATAATATTTTTACATTCCAAAGTGTCACATACCACATTGAATTGTTTTAAATAATAAACCTCATCTAGGAATAATATTAAATGAAATATTTAAATAACATGATTTTCATTCAATTAAATATATATATTTCTATATATATGGTCATTAGATACACCAAACTAAATAATTAATTGGTGAATAAGAAATTTACTCATAGATGTAAAAAAGTGAGATGAAAATCCCTTATCTTCAGTCCAACAAGTCTCACATGTCATTATATTCTAGAATAATAAATTTAGGTTAATTATTTACTTTCATGAGAACATTTTTAATGTTTTTCAATAATTTTATTCCAGTTATTACTATATTTTATACCAATAAAAAACTAATTTGTTTTATTTTAGGTGTTTAGACCAAATTTGGTTAAAATGGAAAAAATAACTTCTATTGGTGAAATATGCTGAAAGGATTCATTATATTACTTCTCTAGAAAAATAAAAAATAAATAATTATCATATTTATGGATGAATTTTAAAATTAAAATAAATCATTAAATATGTTTATGAAAATTGAACCAATGTTTCAATCATGGAGATAATAGGCCTTACGTATGCAAGGGTGACGTTCCAATTTTAAATAGTCATTTTAGAAAGAAATAATGTAACATAAATCATTATAGAGAGATAATTATTTCATTAATAACATAATATTTAATCATATCTATTTATATGTATAATTCGTTTTTTGTAAAAGGAATCACATATTGTCGACAAGGCGGTAGTCCACACATCCATGAACAACGTTATCATTTTTTATGTGTATGAATAGTTATTAATGAAAATTTTATTATATATTAATATATTTATAAATATGCCATTAATATAATATATATATATGTTTTTATGTGAAATATGTATAATTAGAACCATATTTTGAACATTTTATGTGTCATGTGATGGAATCACATCGCTTTGAGGGGGTGGTAGTCCACACGTTCACAAATGAGGATGTCCTTTTTACACAAAATGGAATGTTAAAATATATGTTTTGTGAAATAAATAAATAATATTAAATAAATAATAAAGACTATATATATATATTTATATAATTTATAGATTTTTACCACCAAAATTACAACCACGAGAGGTGGTAAAGGAAAAATGAACAATTATTATTTCGTGAGATGGTAGTTCTCCAGACATGTAAACAGTATGTTTGTTGCCCATGAGATTGATGACATTGTGAATGTTGTTGGGTCGGAACAAACGAGGAAGATGGCAAGAATGGGGGGTGAATTGCCTTTTAAAAAAAAGATTAACAAATTAAAAATCAAAGTTGAAATGCAGCGGAAAGTAAAGAGGCAAGACACACGAAATTGATAACGGAGTTCGGCCAAAACCCGGCCTACGTCTCCGCTCCCAACTCAACCGTTGAGAGATTCCTACCGCTTGCTTTTCAATGGTTTTAGCAAGAAACCCACTAGGATTTGAGGTAGCACTAGGACCTATTACAGCTTGCTTTTATTGGTTAAGCAAGAACCCACTTACTTTTAATGGTTAAGTAAGAACCCACTAGCCTTTTTAACAGGTGAAGGCTAGCTCACCGAAAACTCAAGCCTTTTAAAAGGAAAGGCTTGACTAACCTCTTCACACCTTAATGGTGGTGTGAGAACCCAAAAGAAAGGGGGAAGAGAAAAGGTGTTGGGGTTTGTAGGCACAAACCCAAAATTAAGCTCAAAATAAATAAACAAGAAAAACCGTGATTGAGGAAGACTTGGGCGCCAAAGTATGATGGAGTTGATGTAGCGTGCTCTCCCAAGCTTCTTGAGTGGTGCTCTTGGATGTGGAAATGGATGGAGCACTTGGGGTTCCCTTGGAACAATCCGCCGGAGCTTCGCCAAAATGATCAAAAATGTGTCTGGTGGCTTGGGTGAGGTTCCGGGGCTTCCTTGGCCTTTATTTATAGGCATGGAACCTTCAAGTATCCGTTGGAGGGCTTTGGAGCCGTTGGAAAAGGCCTCGGAGCCGTTGGGAGGCTTTTGGAGTTGACTGGTCAAAGCCAACGGCTAGTTTGACCAAGGCTACCGGCTGGCCGGTACAGCTCCACCGGCTGGCCGGTGCCTTGGCAGTGGAGGAGAAATCTGGTCCAGGCTCCACCGGTCGACCGGTGGAGGAGCCACCGGCTGGCCGGTGGCAAGACAGTAGCAAACACTATTTGGGCTGGGTGCCACAGGTCGACCGGTGACAGAGCCACCGGTCGACCGGTGGAACCTGGCAGTGGGCAATCCCTCTGCCAGTTCCACCGGCTGGCCGGTGCTATCACACCGGTTGGCCGGTGGACTGAATTTCAGTCCATTTCTTGTCCATTCTTGGGCCAAACCTTTGGCAATCTTTTGCCTATCATTTACAACACTTAAAAACAAAGTTAAACATATATGAAAGTGATTGTGATCATGAAAATCAAAGAGTGTGGGGTACAACAATCTCCCCCTATTTTGATGATCACAATCACTTATCAAAGCAATGTAAAAACTTAAATGAAGGCATGCTTTAAATGAAAAATTGAAAATAAATACTAAGCATGAGAGAAAAGATTCTCCCTCAATCAATCAAGAAATTTCTCCCCCTTTGTGATTATCAAAATAGAATGGGGCATAAAGCTTGATTGAGGGAAGAGATTTGAAAAACAAGATTGAGATTTGAAAATCAATTGAAATTTTTGAAATTGAAAGATTGAAAATTTGAATAACAGTTTGAATTGAATGTTTTGAATCAAAAACCAATTGAATTTTGAAATTTGAAACCAAATGAAATTTTTGAAATTGAGAGTTTTGAATCAAAAATGAATTGAAAATTTAAATTGAAAAATGAATCGAAAATTTGATACCAAGAGTTGAAATTGAAGGTTTGAATTGAAAATTTTGAAATCAAAAGGGCTTAAACGATCCTAACTCCCCCTAAATAAAAACAATAAATCACCGGGGAAAGGAAACTATTTTTGGCCCGGAGAGACTCGCTAGAAGGGATTTTTCAATCCAAACTTGTCTCATGGCGGGTCTTCTCCTATAAAATTCGTCCGAAAAGAAAAAAGATTTGGGTTGACCGTACCGGGCATTTTTACAATTACATTCATAAATAAGGTGCCCGGGTTTTTTACAATAATTGCAAAATTTATAACAAGAGCTCCCCCTTACAAAAACAGTGGGTGCATGGGATGAGGAAGCTATATTGGTGTAGCCTAGCCCTTGGGTGGTTCGGGATATTCGTTGGGAACCTAGGAGATTGTTCAAATTTTGTTCCCCTTGGGTGAACTTAGCTAGGGTCTCCCTTAGGTCTTTGATGGTTGATTCCATGGAATCAACATTTGGGAAATTTTGGATTTTTAGGGACATCTCCTCCTTCTCTTTGAGAAGTTGTTCTTTTTCGGAGGAAAGTTTTTTGAAATTCTTTTTCAAAGCGACAAATTTTGAAGATAAAGCATGAAAACCTTTTTCCAATTGATCTCTTGCGTGCGAGAGTTCTTCATAGGATAAATGATTCAATGAATTAGAAGAACTAGAGGACGAGGAAGAAGAGTCGGAAGATGATACCTCATGATTTGCCATTAGGCATTTTTTACCTTGGTCGCTCGAGGAGAAGGAGGAGAATGAAGAGGTGGAGCTATCACTCCATGTTTCCTTTGAAGCCTTCTTCTTCTCCTTTTTCTTGGCCCTTTTCTTGTGAGGTGGGCAAACGGGCTTGATCTTTTCGTCGGGTTCTTGATTTTGATCGGATTTTTGCTTTGGAGCCTCGCTAGTACCTTCATAGGTTAGTTCTAAAAATTTCCAAAGATCGTAAGAAGATGTGCAAGAAGAAATATGATCAAAAACATTTCGGTCAAGACCACAATGTAGAGCATTCATGGCTTTGCCATCAAGCTCGAAATTTGCAATGTCAGCGGGGGTCCATTGAGATTCATCGGGAGAAGAAAGGGTGAAACCATGCATGAAAATTTTAAAAATAGGATAACCAATGCTTTTAAGAAATGTGGTCATGCGGGTTTTCCAAAAAGAATAATCGGCTCCATCAAAGAATGGAGCACGATCCAAAGAAAAACCTTCGGGGATTGAGAGGAAGAAGCGGTAGAAGCCATCAAAAAAATAGGATCTTTAATTTGAAACCGGTTAGGGAATTATTCAAATACTTCCTCTGATACCAATTGTTGGGTCGGAACAAACGAGGAAGATGGAAAGAGGGGGGGTGAATTGCCTTTAAAAAAAAAGATTAACAAATTAAAAATCAAAGTTGAAATGCAGCGGAAAGTAAAGAGGCAAGACACACGAAATTGATAACGGAGTTCGGCCAAAACCCGGCCTAGGTCTCCGCTCCCAACTCAACCGTTGAGAGATTCCTACCGCTTGCTTTTCAATGGTTTTAGCAAGAAACCCACTAGGCTTTGAGGTAGCACTAGGACCTATTACAGCTTGCTTTTACTGGTTAAGCAAGAACCCACTTACTTTTAATGGTTAAGTAATAACCCACTAGCCTTTTTAACGGGTGAAGGCTAGCTCACCGAAAACTCAAGCCTTTTAAAAGGAAAGGCTTGACTAACCTCTTCACACCTTAATGGTGGTGTGAGAACCCAAAAGAAAGGGGGAAGAGAAAAGGTGTTGGGGTTTGTAGGCACAAACCCAAAATTAAGCTCAAAATAAATAAACAAGAAAAACCGTGATTGAGGAAGACTTGGGCGCCAAAGTATGATGGAGTTGATGTAGCATGCTCTCCCAAGCTTCTTGAGTGGTGCTCTTGGATGTGGAAATGGATGGAGCACTTGGGGTTCCCTTGGAACAATCCGCCGGAGCTTCGCCAAAATGATCAACAATGTGTCTGGTGGCTTGGGTGAGGTTCCGGGGCTTCCTTGGCCTTTATTTATAGGCACGGAACCTTCAAGTATCCGTTGGAGGGCTTTGGAGCCGTTGGAAAAGGCCTCGGAGCCGTTGGGAGGCTTTTGGAGTTGACTGGTCAAAGCCAACGGCTAGTTTGACCAGGGCTACCGGCTGGCCGGTACAGCTCCACCGGCTGGCCGGTGCCTTGGCAGTGGAGGAGAAATCTGGTCCAGGCTCCACCGGTCGACCGGTGGAGGAGCCACCGGCTGGCCGGTGGCAAGACAGTAGCAAACACTATTTGATCTGTGTGCCATAGGTCGACCGGTGACAGAGCCACCGGTCGACCGGTGGAACCTGGCAGTGGGCAATCCCTCTGCCAGTTCCACCGGCTGGCCGGTGCTATCACACCGGTTGGCCGGTGGACTGAATTTCAGTCCATTTCTTGTCCATTCTTGGGCCAAACCTTTGGCAATCTTTTGCCTATCATCCACAACACTTAAAAACAAAGTTAAACATATATGAAAGTGACTGTGATCATGAAAATCAAAGAGTGTGGGGTACAACAAATGTAAGTAAAAAAAATATCATGAAAACATAATAGTATATTGAGGATACATTTTCAATTCATTAATTGAATAATAAAATCCAAGGGATTGGATAATTGAAATAAAACTAAAAAACATGAGATAGTTTGTTACCTCTTATTTTGGAAACACCTTTTGGTTTACAATAATGGGATTCCATGGATTTATTTCATCAAAAGGGGAGTATTATAAGATGATGATACGTTTTTGAGGATATATTTTGTAAGATATTTTTGGATCAAATGTGGCTTGATAGGTTTTATTAAGTAGGAGGGGAGGAGGCACTTTTATACTAGAGGAAAATGACACCCTTGGTATTTTTGAAATGAATTGTGTGTTTTCTTGAGCATTAATTTTTCCTCATGTGCCCAATGGACCATTATTGAACATTATATGTTTTATTGGAATTAATTTTTCAACATTATAGTTTTTGGACAGGTTTATATTTCATTCAGTCTCATTTGGTTATATTTTAGTCTTTTGTTAAGAATAAATTTTCCTTAATAAGATTAATTAATTTTAATTACCTTAACTAATATTTTATGTAAAAAAATAATTTGAACTTATTAGAAAATATAAATTGTGATGATTTAAAATATGGAATTCATTTTTCAAAATTAAAACCATAGAGGTGGAATAAATTAAATTTAATTATGTGGATGAGATGAAAAGAGTGATTTTAAAAGTAAAAACACTTGCATGTTTGATACGTTTGTTAGTCTATTTAAAATTGTAATTGATTATAATGGAATAAATTGGTTTAATTTACATTATCTAATTAATCTTTGAAAAAATTAAATATATAATTTATCATTATAAATAAATGAGATTAAAAATAAATTTTGATATAAATTTCAGTATTTTTCACTATTCATTAAAAAACGAATCTTCACAAAAAAATAATAAAAATTCCTACTAATATTATTTTCATTTTTATAAATAAATTATTATATTTATATTAAAATATATAATATGTAAATTTTTCAAAAATTTAATGTAATATTGGTTTTCCATTACAGGAGATAGACCATCCTTATTAAAAATATAGGATTTTTTTGTGAAATATTGTAATTGTTCTTATCATATAAATATCAAATATATTGAATGAATATAAAAAATATTTGATTGAATATATAATATATATATATTACATTAATTTTACTATATAATTGTAATTAGTTTAATATTTTTTGATAAAACAATATTGTGTCCATAAAAATTGGTTTCTATAAAAATATTCTTTTAATATTAATTTGTACATTATGATCAATTCTAATTAATTTGTAATCAATGAATTAATTGGGGAAGCCATATATTTTCTTAATATAGTTCATATTATTCATTAAAAATTAGTTTATTATATCATATTATAATAAATAATAATATAATATTTTTTTGTATGACTTTGTATTGCATATACCACAATCTATCGAAGAAGGTCGTTATTGCATGTGGTGCATAATAACATAGTATTGTTTGCATTACATGTTATATTATATATTTAATTTATTTGTAATAATAATGTTTATTTAAATTATATTCCATTAAATTCTTTATTTTTCATGTCATACACACTATCGAATATAATGTTCTTACATTATATTTTTGCGGCATTACAGAAGGTGAAATATTTAGAAAGATAAAAACCTTTTCCATAAACTCTTATCATTTGTTATTAATCCTTTTATGTTCACCGGTTTTACTCCATATGGTGGAATATAAACAAGATAAAACCCTTTCATGAGCTTAGTTGTAAATTCCACATCACCCTCATGCAATAGCCATATGAAGTCATTATGAAAAACATATTGGAACCGATCCACTACAGGATAAAATACATCATTCATTACACCCCCATTATCTAGGAAAAGAATTAAATATTGGACTGTATGATCTTCTTGTTTCTCATGAATGGAAACTACATGGCCTTCTTTGATATCACACACTCCATGATGTACATAATTGTAACCTTCATAAGATATAAATATTACTTTCCAATAATAACAATTGATTTCAGAATATTATGATACTAACCTATACATAAAAAAATAAATAAAAACATGAAATTTGAATGATATAAATATAACATAAAAACTGATAATCACCATCCTCAAGATAAAACACCTTATAAAAATAGATGTCTCTTGTATATAACCCAGTAGTGTCTCAATTATTGTATCCTAACTCAAAAAATATACTACCAGACTCAAAACATTAACATTCTCTAAAGATATAAATAAATACGAGGAGCTATTGTAAAATAAAGTATTAGAATGGGTTAAAGATTCAAGAATACTACAACTTAGTGTTGATCATCCTTCATCAAAATCCACAACTGTAGGCTAAAATGAAAACAATTATCCAACCCCTATTCTTTGTGATGTAGTATGATTCCACTATGCTACACCACTTTTAGGATTTGACATCCCTTTCTATGAATTACTAAATTCACTACCTTGAAATTCATTTCTAGTAGAAAAATAACTACCCTACTGATATGGGGTAGAAGATTCCCTTCCGCCACTCTGATTCATCCTCACTCCACCATAACTACCCTTATGCCATTGGTTACTATGGAACCATTATAGTTCCCCCTATCAATATACAATCTTGGAACTCTATCTATGGCTTGGGAAATTATATATGAACTTTTCCTTGCATACCACATTGGTGGGAGTGTCATTGAATCCTCTATCTAGAAACTAACCCTTCCCCCTAGCCACTATTATTTCCATCTCCATAAAAGATATTTTCATAGTAATGCTTTTGAGAATTGAACGACCAACATCCTAGTCTTCTAGCAGAAACCAGTTATACTCTAATGGATGCCACATTTTGGTTCCCCTAAAAAATGAGAGCACGATTTTCCACTCATGAAAACGTTTTCTACTTAATTATGTTCACATTGGAATTAAACTAACATTTATGCTATCCGAAAACTATTTTTAGACAGTCTCCTCATATCCTTCCAATGATTAAACCATGTGCTACAAATATGTATATTACCCAATATAGTACATCATGAACATACTAAATTAGGTCAACCGCATGAACTCATCCACCCTCTCTTTCCTAGGCATCTCCTATTGAATATTCATCAATAACTTTTCATCCGAGTCCTTCCATACCATTTTATCTATATATCCATATTGAGTCTACATATCCCATTATTTTGTCACTTGAAAACATAAATTATAAGCATATAATTTGACTCCCTTCTCATCAAGAGCCTCAAAGTGAAAAAAAATTTATAGATTAACTCAGTCCAGAACCCAAACGCCTTAGGTACAACCTCTCTAGTGATCATCATAGGGTGTTATAATAGGAACTCCCACGCTGAGTTAAAAAAAATTCACATCCATCTCTTTGTATCATTCCATAAATTTCAAAATGTCGGAAAATTTTTCCTGGAACTGCTATGAGTCTCTATCACCCAACACTATCAAAGCCTCTAGTTCCACCACTAGAGGCACATCTCCAGCCACATCCTCATGTCATCCTATCAAAAAACTTCTTTATGGAATAATATCTTAACAATGTGGAATACATTTCTAAGGACACATAACAAAACATTAACACATCTTTGTAAGATGGATTCAAAAAAGTCCATAATAATTTCTCCACTAGACCTATCCACATGGTAAAAAAATGAGGAACTATCACAACTCTAATCCATTACTCAAATGGTTCATGGATTACAAAGGGTAAAACACTGTCAAAATAATGAGTATCAATTGAAACTCTTTTATCCATGTTCATTTTCAACATTTAACAACATTTTTCAATTTTAATTTAATATTTTTCACCGTTTCATTAAAAATTATCAATAATTAATATCATTTTTCATTTCAAAGACTCCCCAAAAATATTTTTCCCCATGAATTCCCAAAATGGTCCATGTTAATAAAATTCTATAGTTACTATAATGATTTTTTTTCTTTCACAATTTATGTGCCAATATTATCCTTAAGGAAATAATGTTAGAAAAATGATAACATCACAATTCAAGACATCCACCTGAGGTGAAATAACTTTCATATGTAACATTAATCATAAAAAATATCAATCCCACCCTGTGGACATGTTTTTACCCCAATTTTGTGTAAGTTACTTCTAAGCATTATCTCTGGTCGATGTCTTAACTCATCTTAGATTCATGTCTACTATTCAAAAATGGTAAGAAAATAGAAAAGAAAAGAAAACCATATAAGATAACACTTTGTAAGGTCCCAAACTAGGTTCCACATTCCAGTTCACCATGCTAGTTTAGTATGGGACCATAGGCATGCCTCCATGTATGCCACATGCTATCGACTAGAAGTGATAGTCCAACATATAACATGGGAATATTATACCATCATTATCAAAGAAACACTATAGTGTGAAATAAATAAACAATTAACAACATATATACCAATATCGTGAATAATTCCATAATCAAATACTGAGAATTGACACATGATAAAAAAAAATAGGGGAACATACTCCAACTAAAATAGTAGATATGAAATTTCATAGATGTGTAAAATTTTATTTTGAAAAAATAATAATAAAGACACAACAAAAACTCCCAAGAGGACCCCAACCACATGTATTCTTCCCTCATCAACACTCCATCCCAAATCTTCTATCTAACATAGTATTATTGATGTTATCCAATCTTGAAATAGTTAACTCTATTTTGTTACTGATTATGAAGCTCGTGTTCAGTGTCAGCAAAACATAGTAGACCACCACCAATGATGTTTAATACAATATACATTCTATAAGAGTGTATGCTATTTTATAAAGAATATGTCTAAATAATTTAATCTCTTATCACATTTCATTAATCACTAATTAAGCACATAAATTATCTGTGATCACGATGACACCCTAATGATCAATACCTTATATGGCCCATTCCTCAGTCTGAACCATATTAATAAGTTATTAAAAATACTTATAACAATGGATTTAATTATCCATTTTACTTAAATGCATACCATAGATATATGGAACTGTAGACCAATGAAAAAAATTCATCTTATAACACCATGTCTAGAACCTCATGGGTATTGGAATTATCAATATCCCCCCCCAACCACTAAAATTACATATTTTATTTTGATTCATCAGTCCATGTCCCACCCACATATATCACCATACCAAAAATAAGATTTTCAAGTATCAATCCATGTCCCAAACATGAATATCAAATATATCACAAAATCACAAGCATCAATGTAATTAATAACTGAAATTATTAGTATAAATTCTTTTTAAAGTGATCCTATTTAATTCATTAAAACAAAAATGTTTCTCACTTTAATTCACATAGAAAAATATAAAAATTACACATTAAAACTTTTATCATTATGCAATTATAAAATCAATTGACCCTTTATCATTAATCTATACATCCCGTAATTAAGTTAATGAATCAATTAAACATCTCCTCAATCATCAATTCAATAATCATCATTAACAAATTTAGTTTTCCAAGTTCTACCCATTCCCTTATCACATGCCAATTTAGTTAACCAATTCCATGATTCCATTAGTAAATTAATCGATTAATTAATCCAATTCAAGTTTCAATTCCAATATGTGGAAATGGAAATTATAAAATATATTAATGAAATTATAATTCCATACTATGGGAATTGAGACATATACCACCTAATTCCACTTTTTTTATGATTATTCTCTATGAAAGATATCTGAAAATTGAAATGGAATTATCTAAATAACAATGGATTGAGATATCTATAACCATATCCTATAAATAAGATCAAACAGATCACCATCCAAAAAAATCATGGTCTAAATAAATTTCAGTGGGATATAAAACAATCTTCAAAGTATGTAATGAGATATGTGAGATAGAAAAATAAAAACTAGAAGATATTACATACCTAATGATGTGAAGATCCCTAAAATGGAACCTTGATTTGTTAGGAATAGGGTTTGAGAGGGCTAAGAATCCATCTAGAAGTATCAAAAATAAAAGTAAAAAGTATTAGGCCATGTAGTGTCTAACATGGGTTAATACAATGGGGTTTAGGGATTAAAAAATATTTCTTCATAGAAATAAATCCCACAAACATGATTTCATGTACTAGGGCACACAATTTTCAAAAACCGCTCAACTTAATAAAATTACACTTCATAGTGTTATACTATTTCAACTAAGAGGGAGAATAATTTCAAAAACAATGTGATAAACATGAAAATCCCTTCTTTTTGGGTTTTAATGTTTTCCTGACCTTTGTTTACGATTTGGGGAAACTGTGTGCCAACTATTCATGACAAAACCCATCCGAAAACATCGAGCATTATCATGTTTCACCCAAAACATCATCAATGTAAATCCTAATCATGTAATGATTAAAAAAAGGGTAAAAGATCATCAAAATGTTACAATTATACACCTCTATAATGTATGTGATCTAATACCAAATTCTTAAAAACAAATGACATGTCATTTAGAAAACAATAATGAATAAATTAAAATCAATTGGTTAAAATAATATAGAAATAAAATTTAAAATAAAAAACATCAATGGTTTGAATTGATAGTTTTTTTTCATTTGAAACCACCTAAATCGAAGAAATATAACATCAAAAGACCAACATGGATCAATAAATGGAGAGATGTGAAAGGCTATAACCTATCACAGATGAATCCAAAAACCAAAAAATGTCAAATTAGGAACTAGATCTAACAATATCACAAAAACACACTGATATAAAATAAAGAGATAGAATATGAGAAGATAATTGTCGATCTAATTTATATTATACTTATATTATGGGGTTCAATTAATCAACCAGCACTTTGATCCTTAAATATTCATTATAGCAAGGGATAAAATCAACTCTCAAGAGTCTCTAAAATTGTGAGACTCAAATGAATTTTTATGGATGTGATTTTATAAAAAAACAAGGGATATTATGAAAAAATAATTATTACCCTACAATTCCAATTCCCACAATGAATGACATTACCATATTGATGTTCGCTTTTACCTTTTTTATGATGGTGCGGTGGAGAGTGATTGTAGCCTAGAGAATAACACCAGCTAGAGAATTCGTTCATGGATTCATCATATTACTTATTTAAACCATGATTTTAATATCCTACATATTCATAATATATTTATTTATATATATCCATAAAAATTGTTAATGTGAAAATAAATATAGTAATCATGAATATGGTATTCCATGTATATGCATGAATGATATGATTATCTTCATGTTGAATTGAATGAGAGAAAATTAAATGATATATAAATATATATTACCTTTAAAGTAGAATTCTTATTATGTATATATCATATTTGTTTATTAAACCCATCATTAATAAATTCTATAAAAAACACGAATGAATCACATCGCTTTGTGAGGTGGTATCCCACCATATAGTGGAGAGAAATTATCACATTCCTAAAAAATGGAATCAACAAGGTATGTGTTATATTATACTTAAAAGTGAATAATAATATCCTAAATATCATAAATATCACAAATATCATATATAAATATTATATTCATCATCATTTCAAACCATGAAACATTTTAATCGAAAAGATGACATCAGCTCATGAGGCGGTTGTCCTCCATACAGACAATCGATAATTTCATAACCCGTTTGATGGAAGTGTCTGTTATTATAGGTCCTAAGATTAAAATTAAAATATCTATTTATATATAAGAGAGTTATTTTACTTTATAATCACTGTATTATATGTATTGAATGTTTTCGAGAATAATATAAACTAAAGATGTTCATTAGAGAACATTAAATCTTCACCTGGTATCCTTCTTAGGATTACACTAATTCATTAAAATAATGGATTTATTACCAAAATAAGGATTCAAGAAAAATTTTATGGATATTGGAATGTGATTCGTGATTATATTTATCTTTTCAAATGTCTTTATATTCATTAATAATATAGGAGAGTGAGTTCCCTTTTATAGTTGAAGAGGAGTGGAATTATTTTAAATACTCAAAAGTATTCAATATTGGTATGTCAATATAACATCAATTGGATCCAAATAATATAGTTAATTTGTTTTAGTGATGATATATTCTATAAAAACCACCATCACACAATAAATCACATGTTTTAAACATTTGATTCCTTAGCATATATGTTTTACAAATTTTACCATTTTAGAATTTCAATAAGTTAAGTAGTTTTATAAACTTGTTAATTTATCCATTAAGAATAAATTAT
This sequence comes from Viscum album, assembly GCA_963277665.1. NCBI lineage: Eukaryota > Viridiplantae > Streptophyta > Magnoliopsida > Santalales > Viscaceae > Viscum > Viscum album. Next base: position 675,147,234 of record OY728147.1, read on the forward strand.
AGTGATAATTATTATATTATTTTTACACAATTATTATAAATATAATAAATAATTTATTAAATTTAAATATTATGTTTATTGGAAAATAATTTTAACTGGAGTGCAAGTAACACACAAAATCAATGTTTAAAGCATAATAACACTAATCATGTTTATACTATATGAATTCCAATATAGTAATTATAAATTATCAATTAATCCATGAGTGTAAAATACATGATACTTATTAACATCTAAAAATAACAATACTAAAGGTATGTTTTTTTCTAAATTTAATAAAAAATTAATAATAGAGGATTTATTTTAAAATTACAATAATGTAAATTTTGACATTATTTATTTACTTTTAACAAGAAATATTTCATGAAAATAATGGAATTATGATATATTGTTTTCAAACCTATGTAATATGATATATTAATCTAAATAAATGGAAAATAATAATTCATCTAATTTTCTTCACTTTTATTATTATTAGTATGAGTTATTATATATTTTTATCCTCGAAATAATTACTATGTTCGAATTTTTAAATGCATTTTAATTCCCTAATTTATCAATAAAAATTTATGATAATATACTATGATATCAAAAAATATTATCTTTCCAATATATATATATATATGAACATATAATGTCTTTTTTCCTATCTGAAGGCTTTATAAATGTTAAAAGATATAAACGTGTATTTTTTTAATTTTTCTTGGAAAAACTAATTATATAGATCATATTCAATAGAAGGTGGCATTGAATTTATATATTTTAGATTATATGATTAAAAAGGTAATAATATATTTATTTAATAAAATTAATATAACATTTAAGGAAAATTTCCGACTTATCATTATAGTTTAACCCACAGTAACCAAATTATTACCCTAACCATGGTAATTAATTTTTATTTTAGTCAAAATTCATTTTGGTCTAAATATTTCATTACCTTATTAATAATTATAATTTATAAAGATTCAAAATATTTAACCTATTTTTTTCACATTAAATTCACATAATCAAAACATATTAATTAAAATTTATTCTTGAACACATGATGAGAAACCCTTTTTTTATCTAAAAATGTTAAAAATATTATATGTTTTTTATTTAAAATGTAACCAAAATATTGATTCAAATGTCCCAAATTTTATTAATTTTGATTAAATTGTACTAATTTAATTTCTAAACCACTTTAAAATGTAATTTTACATTATAAATCACATGAATGATATTAAAGCATTCAATTACAATTCTGTATTTTTAACAATTAATCAAAATAATCATTAATGAAAAATCCCAAAAATTCACCCCTAGATATTTCAAATATAATGATTTAAAACATTAAGTTTATATTATCAATTAATTTATCTAATTTATCTGGTATTTAATGATAAATTGATTTACCAAAGTGTGAGTAAACAAGGTTTGGTTTAAAAATCAGTACCATATCTAATACGAGCTAACCCAGTATCAATATTATCATAGTGTTGTGTCTAATGAAATCAAAAGTAAATTTTCTTGTAATTAAATATTAACTATGTTTTGTGGGTAAATAAAAATATTTAAATATTTAATTTAATTTGTAAACAAATATTTCAAAAATTATTTGGTGTTATAGTCAAACTCTGAGAGACAATTCATTACTCACCACCGGTCATAGAAGTCATCAATTATTTGGTGTGGAATCTCCTGCCAAACAAACACCCAGTTTTGGTTATTCCAATCTAAAACCATCCTCAATCTAGGATATTTCTCCTAGGATAACAACCCAAGGATATGTAGGTTCACACATTGGGACTAACAAATCCCCTTCATAGAAGATTTTACTAACCACACCGTCCACTTAAATAACTACTCATGATCATTCTAGAAACCATTTTAGTTATCATGATATCTAGGGTGAATATATATTCCTAATAAAAACATTTAATGTGTTAATATTCATTGTGCATACTAATGGTATATATCCACCAAATCCTCTAACACCACATGAAACTAAATCTTATAGAATATTATACTATAGGGGTCATACTTGCCATATGATAAAAATTAATTGGTATCCTCTTACACATGAACTCGTCCTATATTATCTGAGATCACTTCTTTATAGAGGATAAAACTACAACCAACATCTTGAATGCACTACAACCCCCACTAGAAATTGTAAACTAATCATGGATGGTACAAAAGTAGTCCATATTAAGGAAATAATTATAGGGTCCAACAAAAACTATAGGAATGTTCCACACAAGAATTTCTCTCGCTACCAACCTAAATTCAGGTTACATTACCATAGAATGTGTGGGATCACTGATCATCTCATTATATCCTGAAAAAAAATTGTTGAGATAAGGGATCAATAAGATTCTATTAGTTTAAAAAAATATAATTGTAAAAATAAATTAGTGGTTCACAAATGTGTTTACCAAAATAATATCCAAAGTACTAAAGACAAATACCATACCTAGAATCACTCCTAGAGCAAACAGTTCATACTTAAATGGCACTTGAAGATTTCCATATCCGAGATTACCATCTCTTTGAGCCTGTGGGGAATCAAATTGTGGTGATGGTGGTGGAAATATATTAAGGGTTTAACCACCTTCTACTACTTTCTGAGATCCCCTAGCATGCCCTTCATCCTATGAAACTCCACTCTCTATCATTTTCCTAGGCCTAGGTATTCAACCAACCATCCATCTATTTTCATGAAAATATTTAGGGTAATCCAACATGATAAATTATTTCCCATCATAAGAAAAACAATACATCATTATCAATATAATTAGAGGTCGATGAGGTCTTTATGAATGAACCAACCTTTTATGACATGAAAATCATCGCACACATACCATAATCAAGTAATGATCTCCTAGATCCCATGATATCAGTACCATTGAATATCTGAAAATGTGACTGATCCCCACACGTCAACAACAAGAACCAATAGATTCATCTATGGATTAATCAAACATGATGAATCAACATAATCCATTGGAGGTGGCTCGATGTACTGATAATTGGGAGGGATAACCACCTATATCCCACATGAAATGAAAAAATTCTTGTGACTAGCCCCTTTCATGGATTCCACATCCATCATAAGGTTATACTCTATAAACTACTAAAGAAACCTTAACAGTCATCATCCTAGAAACTTCCTTCAACGATACAACATGTACAATTATTAGAGAGTATATATTGGAGAGTTGAATCAAAAAATGGATATTGAAACCACAACTCATTCTGATTTGATTCAGGTGCTAATGTTTTCCATGTAATCAATTTTAACATGTATTTTGTCAAAAAGATTGTTTTTTTGAGTCCTAGTGAATGGATATTTCAATCAAAACACTAACACTAGATTCTAAATCATGAAATCCAAATGGAAAATACATTAACATAACTTCCATATATCCCATGCCAATATTCATATCTATGAAATATCTAAGCTCAGGTATTATGAGGATTATTCAATAGTACGTCCCTATTAGTACCTGATGCACTGGGGCATTCATGGCCAGTGGCATGCCAAGTGTGATAGCCCAAGACCACATAAAATAGGCTATAAGTTGTATTAGAGCACCGAGTATGTATATACACATATAGAACAAATTATATTAATGTACATATACACACAATCACAACTCTAAATAACCATAGAATGCATGAACATAAAATAAAAATGATAAAATGAATTGATTCAAAATATCAATCCCCAATCAGATTATAAGAAACACTTGAAATAAATAACTGAAAAAATATTGTCCCACTAAATCTGATAAAAGTGTCCAACTTTTTAGTAGGTGGTACTACTTCCAAATCCAACAACTCATCAAACTGCAGTCTTTCTAGCTCACTATACTCATCCTTCCCTAGTTCATCTATAGAAACAGTAAAAAGGAATGTCATATACACATTACATGACTTGTGTGGGAAGATCCCATGACAGGTTGAGTATAACAATACCTAGAAGGAGACCCTAAAAATAATGAACATAAAATATATATGTAGATTTAAAATAATCATATTGATGTCTTGTAAATATAAATATGAGACATTCTAGTAAGATTATAATCTTATATATACACATAATATCCATCATGTCAAAGGAGGTCTCAATAAAACTACTGGCCTATGATTAGTCTCAAGTGAAGCATATATTTATCATCCAATAGAAATAAATCCGTGAGCTGGATAATATCGTTGTTACCCATTTCAGAGGACTCACTCATCATGGCTCAAATTGAATAAGTGTATATTGTAAGATAAAGGATATAAATATATTTATGTGGGATCACATGTTTTTCTCATGGGATATGATGAAAAAACCAATATGGAATAACGCACAATATTGGGAAGAAAAACATTTGTATTTTGGTCATGTTGATTCCGACAAGCCCACCAATGATAGAATATATGATTGTGGATACCACCTATAGCATCAAGGGAAGATTAATGAGAAAACTATGTGAGTCTTAACTAGATGATAGAATCATAATTCAATGATGAGAACATCATGCCACATTTTACCATCATATGGATAGACCCGGGGAATGCACTCAACTAATAATAGTATACACAGAAATTGACTAAGGTAATTTACCCGAACACATAGTATAACAAAACTATTAAAAAAGAGGGATCCCAAATTCCCTTCTTGGAGTACATTGTGTGTCCTAAGTGGGTAAATTTCATATCTCACTATTCTCAACAATTCCTGTGTATCACTCTTATAGAACATGATTTTATATAAAATTGACGACATGACACAAAGGGGTGCATAGTGTTTAACTTCAAGATTTAAGTTTGTGTACTAAAAATATTTTTATATCTACATGAGGAAATGCATGTGTACTCTGACCATTCCCACGTACATGGTGATGTCCATGTACCTGACCATTCCTATAAAAACAGACATAATATATATACATAGACATTTATGTGAATGTGTACAACCTATTTGATAAGTGCACAAAAAACATGCATTGGTGGGAGATATACTAAGATATATTTTAATGTTAAGTTTCCAGAATCCCTAAGTGGGAATCATTCATGTCAAATTCATAATTAATTTATTTAATATCAGATGAAATGAATAACTGATCTGTGTATTCATTATTTGATGTAGATATAATTCATCCTAAAAGACTCATTTAGTTTGCCTTCATTGAGATATGAGAATCCACAAATAGAATGTGGAAACATTGACCATAGTAAGCTCGAACCAGTTTTTACTTTATTACATTTTCATATGATACAATGAATCACATCATGATGGACCGACTTGTTTTTCAGCCCTTGTAAACTAGATACATACTTGATTTATATATTAGATTTTAAAATAAAAAAGGCAACATATTTTTTTCTCATGAATAACATATTTAAATTTATAATATAATTTAAAATAAATTTCAGTACACTTCATGGAATCACTGGTACGAAAAATAAGGGTGCGTTAATATTCATAGAATAGGTTACGTAAATGAAATCTATCATGTGTTGGTGAAGAATAATCAATATATAAAGGTCACTAACTGAAGAAAAATTCAATTTAAATAACATAACTGCCATGTTATCATAAGGAATACTCAATATAGAGAGGTAAATAATTAAAAACAAATTTCATTAAATAAATAATCATAAAATCAAATGCATCTAGAGTTAAATTCTTTAGGAAAATCCCATGAGTAATGAAAAAACAATTATCAACAACAGAAATATTTAATTATTTGACATCGTGAAATGAAGCATAATGAAATCTCTACCATAAAAACCTTTTAGAAGATGGTATAAAAATAAAAATATTCTTAATAATAGCTTAATAATTTTTCTCATGATAGTAATGATTCTTCTAGAGGATATCTATAAATAGGACTAACCTATACATTTATTTCCAAATCACCCCACATATATATATAATAATCTATTTAATTCATGAACAATATTACATTACATAAAATATCCAAATTGATTAATGAATACTAATTTACTACTATTTCCCTAGATTAAAAAATCATTAAATTTAAAACACCGTATCTTGAAATGATATAAAAATTAAAAAATAATCATATTCTTGTTTAATAATGTTGATGTTTTGGTGATATTTATTATCTAATCATCAATGTAATGTGAATCGATCAATGGATAGTTAATGACTACAAAATTGAATAAATGTAGTGAAACAATACATTAATTAGTCAAAATAACAATAAAGCATCTAGAAGATGAATAAAGATTTTTTCTATACAACATATCCCCTAAAGAGTATAAGTAAAATAAAGGTTGATTGTAATTTATGAATAAAAATACAATTATATTATAAATAAAAATATTCTTTACGAAAATAATCTTTTCATTTCAAAAATCACCTTTTACAACAAATAGTTCACAAAAAAATTTGAAACAACTTTCATTGAATTTATCCATTGAACATCATAATGGATGTTTGATAACATGGGGTGGTCATAATGGTATGAAATTATTTACATATTCAGTATGATAGAACACAGTTTCCATTCCCATTTTCAAAAATAGAAAAATGTGTCTCATTTTTAAATGAACAAGAATATTCCTTTCAAAAATAATTTAATAATAAAAAATGGGTAAAAATGTATTTGATAAATAATTTGTAAAAGGATTTAGATTATTTTTTTTACAATTTATTAGTTAGCAAGATTTTGGATGAAATTATAATTTCTAACTGAAAATATAAATGAGGATAGATTTTATTAGTAATATAATTCATAACAACAAGTACCAATGTGTGTAAAAATGGTAAAATTTCCTGGAAACATCATAAATAACCAAAGGATAATAAAATTAAATTGGTTTCTCATATATTTACCATATAAATTTCATCAAAGAATACTCAAGAATAAACAATCCCAATAATAATGATATTTTAAGATAATCCCATAAAAAGATCATAACATTTGAATGATAATTAATCAATGAATAATTTTTTGGAAATATAAATACAACTTAAAATGTGGTACTATAGTGTATGAATATCAAATGAAATTGAACTCATAATATTATAATGTCAAATACAAAAAAGAAGTAATATAACACAATGAAAAGAAATTTTGTTATAAAATTGATTCCGGCATGGAAATTTTCATGTCAAATCCCCTTGTATAAAATTAATCAATATGAAAACTAAAATATAATGAATTTTGAATGATTCAGAATGTTATGGGTGAATGAAAAATTATATGAACTTTATTAAGGGAATTTGTTTTACATCATGATAATAATTTTTAATGAAGGAAAATTGAGATGAAGTCCCTTACAAAGATCATATCATTAGTGTGGTGATTAATCGATTAATTTATTATGTATATTATATTAAAATAATTTTTTTTAAAATAAATTGTAAAATAACTGATGTTCATTACACACATAATCATAGACTTACCTAATATATGAAATGGATGTTCAACCTAATGAATATATATCGAGTTAAGAAATATCTTACCTTGAGTACAGCTCATCATGTCTATTATTTACCACCATAAATAATAATAATATGTTAATAATTTAAATTATATAAAACTCTTTCCATATTTATTATTCCATTAATTTTACTTATTAACATAATATATATTGTAATGTCCCGATTCCAGAATCCACCCAGAGGCACCCCATACTCGCTTGGTCACATGGCCTCAAACGCATGTCCCCAAACACCAGAGGTTGCCAACTAGCAGCGAGGGCCTTGGGTATGATAGTGGGGAAACTATGACCTCTTTCGCAGAGTACACAGTGGTAGTAAACAAATCATGTAATAATGGAAGTAGTGAATATCCAAGAACAAAATACATCAGAAGACTAAAACAATAAACAGCTGGAGCACACATGTATATATGAAATGATGCAGGATACATATGTCTAGGAAAGTATCCAAACAAGTAACAATGTTGAATACAATACTAAACCAATGTACAGAGAAAAGTAAATAGATAAGCAACTCATCAGCATCGCAAGCCTCAACTTGGTCCCATGCTCTCTTGCTCCAAAGCAATCAAGTAGCAGAAGTCGAAGGGTGATTTCCCTTGTCTATACCTGTAAAAACATAGTCTTCTTGGGCCCAAATGCATGTCCTAAAGAGGGTGTGAGACTAAATCCATGTAGGCAACCAATCGAAGATCTATGCCTAACAGTCAGTGAGCATATGGTAGGTAATAGTACAGTAAGTAATAAACAATAACAGTAAACAACAAACAGTAATAGGATGATATGGAGTAGTAATCAATCCACAGAACAACAAGCAGCAATGAAGCAAACAGTTAACCACAACAGGAACCCCTCTGGGAAGTACCCGCAGTCAACCCCTCTGGTCCTATCCAAGAAGTACCCACAACCCTCTAGGCAGTTCACTCAGCCTAACCCCTCTGGTTTGGTCATAAGAATTTATATGATTCTCAGGGGAAACTCGCTCGGTCATTTCCCCTTATAGTCTAGGGTAGTCAGGGACTCTCCGAGGAAGATCACGTGGTCTAACTATCTTATAGACCCAAAGTCTAGAAACTCTATAAGGAAGCACGATCGGTCAATTCCTCCTATAATCTTAGGTCTATCACAGAATCTATAATGAAGATCTCTCATTCAATTCTTTCTCTAGCCTAGAAAGGTCGTAAATGAAATTCAAACTTGTAAAGACTCACTGAGGAAGCTCACTCGGTCTACCCTACTTTAGTCTATAATATCCCAGACTCTCTGGGAAGCTCACTCAGTATATCCCATATAGTCCATAATGTCCATGACTCTCTGAGGAAGCTCACTCAGTCTACCCTCCTGTAGTCTATAATATCCCAGACTCTCTGGGAAGCCCACATTGTATATCCCTTGTAGTCTATAGCACCAGGTTCTTATGGTCCCGTGCCGGTCAGTGCATAATAATTCTATAAGGCCAAAGTACACCTATATTGCTACTTGGCATACCAAAGTACACCTATAGAGCTACTTGGCGAACCATTCTACAACATAACAAGTGTGTCAAGAATATCATTCCATCCTATGGTCATAAGGCATGGAAAACAGGTATAAAGGACAAAATCTAAACAAGACCCAAAGGGTTGTAAACAGAGAAAGGCATGGGAGAAACATCCAAGCACAACAAATTATCCTCACGCACGATCAAATTACATCTACACAAGCATAAAATCAAGGCAAGAAAACAATAGGGAAAAATGGTAAACATGCAATACCCTATTCACGGGTATTGGTGGAATTTTCACATAAAACTCAAAGACATAGAAATTTAAGGCACAAACCACCAACCTAGATGCTAGGAGATCAATATACTTTGACCACGAAGCTTGATTCTCCTTAGAATGGAAGTGATTTATGAAAATGAACAAAACATTCAACCCATGATATCTTGAGAAAGAGGGATAATCATGGAATGAAACCCAAGAAGAAGGAAGAGCTCACCGCTGTAGTTCCAACGCAATCGACGACGATCGATTCAGAAAACAGATGGAGGATCGGGGGCTCGGAGGGTGTTCGCTACCGTACGGGTCACTGTCGGTCGAGGAACCTGCAAAAGAAGGTGTTTTGGTCGATTAGGCGTGACCTTGGTCCGTTTAATGAATAAAAGAAACTACACGGTGTGTACGTTTGAGGTACACGTCTTGTACTTAGATTTTCCGTACTCCTCTTTAAGCGACCTCCACATCACCCTTACACACCGTGTGTGTGGCCCAGACACGGAAAACACAAGGCCTAGAACGACATAAAAGTACACGCCGTGTACTTCGAAAATTTCCAGATTCTCCACTTTTTTTAAAAAATTACTAGAAAAGGAAAAACATACATGAAACGAAGATCCAGGTTCTTACAAACTTCCCCCCTTAAATAATTTTGTCCCCGAATTTCCCTATTGAGGCATAGAATAAAAATCCCCAAACAGCTCTGCCCACTGCGATCGTACATCAGCCTCCCTCTCCCATGTCTCATCTTGTACTTTCCCATGCTGCCATAGTACTCATACTAGAGGAATAGACCGGCCATGAAGAACCTCCGTACTACGATCAACAATCTAGATAGGATGCTTCTTAAACAACGAATATGCATCAAGATCAACCTCCACAAGTGGAAAGACATGAGACGGGTTTGAAAAGTAACGTCGGAGGTGAGAAACATGGAAGACGTCATGCATAGCCCAATACCTATGAGGTAACTGCAACCGATAGGCAACCGGCCCAACTCTCTCCAATACATCAAACAGTCCAACGTACTACATTGAAATCTTACCCTATCTCCAAATCCACTTGTGTCCCAGTCTTGGTGCGACACGTAGGAAAACATGATCCCCGACCTCGAACACCAGTGGTCATCTCCACTGATCAGCATACGACTTCTGTCGAGACAGTAATGTAGCCATCCTCTTCTGAATCAAATCTATCTACTCTGAGATATCCTGAACAAGGAAAGGTCCCAAAAATGCTTAATCTATTGCCTCCAGCCAGCACAAAGGTGATCGACATGGCCTATCGTACAAATCCCCGTAAGGTGCCATCTGAATAGTCGCCTGAAAACTCTTGTTATAGGAAAACACCACAAGAGGAATATGCTTTTCCCAAGAACTAAAAATGTCTAGAATGAAAGCTCGGAGCATATCTTCAAGCACCTATATCATACTCTCGGACTGGCCATCTGTTTGGGGATGGTATGATGTACTGAAAAGTACATGTGTACCCAAAGCCTCCTGAAACCCCTACCAGAACTGAGAAGTAAAACGTGCATCCCTGTCTGAAATAATGGAATGTGTAACTCCATGCAGAAATACAATCTCTCGAATGTACAACCTCCCTAGATCATCAACACTAATGGCCTCCTTGATCGTAAAGAAGTGAGAAACCTTCATAATCTGATCGACGAAAACCCAAATAGAATCACTCCCTTGGGGTGACCTCGGTAACCTAGTCACGATGTCCATCGCGACATCATTCCACTTCCACTCAAGAATGGGTAACTGCTTTAAAATCCATGCTGGTCACTGATGCACTGCTTTCACCTACTGACAAGTACAACATATCATGAAGAAACCAGCGGCATCTCTCTTTATACTTAGCCACCAATACTAGTGGTGTAGATCACGATACTTCTTGGTGACTCCAGGATGAACTGCCCAAACTGAAAAATGAATGTCCTGCATCAGCTCCTCGCGTATGTCTACCAAAACCCATATGCGTCCCTGTAAATGCATGATCTAATCCTCTCCCACTTTCCATATAAGAAGAGGGTCCTCTCCTGACACACTCTCTCACAGGACTAGGCCTTCTGAGTCTGATAGCTGCCTCATCTGTACCCGATAGAGAAGGATAGTGGTAACAACTATAGAAGATAGAAAAGTTAGTCCCTCTCTATCGTGCACCTCCATGTGTATCTCAGAGAATAGATCCATAAGCTTCCACTCACTATTGGCCTCTTGAACTTCCTGAATTTGAGTTCTTTTACTCAATGCATCAGCCACTACATTGCCCTTTCCTGGCGTATAGGAATGTTAAAATTCGAAGGACTGAAGATACTCGACCGACCTGCGCTGTCTGAGATTCAGATCACAATGAGTGAAGATAATATAGAGACTCTTGTGGACAATAAAAACCACAAAGTGCTCTACTAGAAGATAGTGTCTCCAATAGCGTAAGGTAGGAGAAACAACTGCCAACTCCAGATCGTGTGTCGGCTAGTTTCTCTCATGTGGCAGCAACTACCGCGACCCGTAAGCAACAAATCTATCTCCATGCATAAGCACAACTCCCAAACCGAAACCTGAAGCATCACAATAGACTTTATAGCACTTGCCCGGCTCTGGAAAGACTAGTATTGATGCTGATGTCAACCTCCCTTTCAGCTCTTGAAAGTCTGTCTCACAAGAATTTGACCATAAGAACATCTCCCCCTTCTTGGTCAGACATGTCAGCGGTGCTGCAAGGGGTGAAAAGTCCTGTATGAAACGCATGTAGTATCCATCCAGCCCTAGAAAACTCAGAACCTCAAGGAAATTCTTCAGCTTCTCCCAGGGAACTACCACTCTCACTTTCTCTCGGTCTACTGAAACTCTTGTCTCTGAGATGACATGACTCAAGAAGTGAATCTGATCTATCCAAAAGTGAAATTTTGAGAGCTTAGCATATAACTGATGCTCTCTCAGTTTACTCAGAATGATCTAAAGTTGGGTATCAAGGTCGTGTCGAGTGTGAGAGTACACCAAGATATCGTCCAAGAAGGACACCATGAAAGAGTCCAAGTATGGATGGAATACTCGGTTCATCAGTGCCATAAAAACTGCTGGCGCATTCGTGAGACCGAATGGCATGACTGTATACTCATATAGACCATACCCGCTCTTAATGAATATAAGAGGTATATCTGATGGTCTAACACATAATAGATGATAACCGGACCTCAAGTAGATGTTCGAGAACACCCAGGCTCCTAGAAGTTGATCAAAGAGGTCATCGATCCTCAACAAGGGGTATCGGTTCTTCACTGTCAACTGGTTCAGCTTTTGATAATCCATGCAAAGTCTAAGGGTGCTTTCTTCCTTCTTCAAAAATATGACAGGAGAACCCCATTGGGAAGTATTGGGTCGGATGAAACCGTTTTTCTTCAAATCCTCCAAATTCTACTTGATCTCATGCAACTCAGGTGTAGCCATCCTATAAGGAGGAATGGACACCGATGCCGCTCCTTGCACGATCTCAATCGAGAAGTCTACATCATGCTTCAGAGGTAAAACTGAAAAGTCCTATGGAAACACATCCTTGAAACGATCCACCATTGGAGGAAAGTATCACTCTGAAGTCCCCATGTTATCCAGATAAAGACTAGAAATATGGGTAGTAACTCTTCCAAGCCCAAGATGCTCTAGTCCAGCACTACCCACCTGGACATCCAACCCACCTCTATGAAGAAAATATCTGCCCTACGGTGATACGAAACTCACCCTACGGTGATATCAATCGACGAATTTCGGGAAGGGAACTAACCAGTCCATACCGTGAATGACATCATAGCCTGTCATCTCTAGGACATAGAGGTCCCATAAGAAGTGACACACTGCAACCTCAATAGGACACTCTCCGCACTGATGTTTTCTAGATGTCCTCATCCTCAACGGTGTATCAAGAGTCAAAATGTTGGAAGACGAAAAGATATAGAGCCCAAGTCTCTCTGCAACAGTAATAGAGATAATGCTATGAGATGCACCAGTATCGAAAAGGGATGAATATAAGACTGAGTATACTAAGATTGTACCTTGAACTGTGGAAGGGTCGGGATCCTCCTCTTGATAAGTCTGCTCCACGGTGAATGTATGGCATGTACTGTGGTCCTGTGCCCCTGACTGTCCACTCTCAGCTGATCCACTTTGTTTTCCCTGGTAACCCGGTGACTGACCACCACGGCGGCGACCTCCACCTCTGCCCGAACAGCCGGATGAACTCCAGTTACCAAACTGGTTTGAAATTGGCGATACATCTCCTGCATGTGGGGTCATAAAAGAACCCCTACCACCAGTTGTAGGCGATAGGATCTGACAGAAACACTGAAGATGACCCATCTTGCCCCAAGATCGGCACTCCATCGGGTCTCTCTGACACTGAGGCCTAGTATGCCCACTCCTACCACACTGGTAGCTTACAACCTGGCTGCCCAATGATACATTCTTCCTTCCCTGATCTCCTCGAGTAGACTCCCTGTGGCATTTCCTACTATCAATGGGAGGAACACTGACTCTGGATATCGAAATGCCCTGGCTCACTGCTCCAGAATCCCTCAGATTGTGCTCAGTAATCAGCGCCTAGTTGATGATAGATGATATATAGTCAACCTGATGATATTCACCTAGGAACAAATCTCTTGCCTGAGACCATCCTCAAACATCCTAGAATGGAACAACTCATCACCTGTTGGAATCAGCGTGAACCACTGCAGCTCGGTAAAGTGAGACGAGTACTCCATGAATGAAAGAGTACCCTGCTCGAGACTCAAAAACTTCCGGGCTCGGTCAGCCCTCAAGGTTTCTCGATAAAAGTAATCGTAGAAGATGTGCTGAAACACATCCCAATTTATACTCTGCTGGTGCCCTGACTGTGAGATCACCTCCCACCACCTCTTGTCGGTGTCTCAGAGCATATAAGTCGCATGCTTTACCCTTTTCTCTGGATGTATCTACAGATGCATGATGATTGTTAGCATGGCCTCTAGCCATGACTCTGCAGCCTGGGGTCCTCCATCCCCTGGGAAATTAGGAGGATATTGTTGCTGGAAAACCCACATCGGCTCGGCCATCAATGGGGAAGGAGGCGGCGCTCCCTAAAAGATATGCATCATCCTTAGGAAGTCCTCCCTGAACTGCGCAGCGGTGCCTGCAATGAGTATTACTGCTGTTTCCAAGGCTGGCATAGCAGGATGATCTGAAGGAGGTCCTTGATCAGTGATATCCAGTGTCTGATCACCGTCTTGGAGATGACAAATAACCATAATACATCTCGGTGGCATAGCTCTAAAAGAACAAAAGCACACCGTAAGTCAGGATTATCTAGGACAGAGAACACAAGGGTACAAAACGAGAACATGAGAAAAGAACAAGGAAGTTCTACAAAACACGACTACACGACGTATATAAAAACTACATGGTGTGTCCTATTAATCCAGACACATGGGTGTGTACTTCAACCTCATATGGTCGTGTAACACCACTGACTACACGGTGTGTTGCCCCCACACACGGCCTGTACTTTAACTCCATTCCCATGCCTAAGTCTCTTTGCATTACTAACTCACACGGTCCTCTTAACCCTATACTACAAGGCGCGTTCACTAAGGACACAGCGTGTACTTGCCAAGGTTTCGGTGCCCCGTGTTGTTAGTTACATGGCGGACCCTTACACGTCGTCTTACGAACTAACAGGGCATGTATAGAAGAGATAACACAGAACCGTGTTGTTTGTGACACGGTTGGGTACATAGAACAAGGATATACGACATCTTCTTACCAAACACGGCATGTTCTGCATGAGGTTCCCCAACCCGTATTGTTAGTGACACGGCTGGGTACACGGCTCACTACTACACGATGTGTAACTACAGTACACGGTGTGTTCCTTAAAACCTTTTCACCACACCATGTTCTTCTCACACAGTCAGTGACGCGGTCTAAAACTACAAGCCGTGTAGTCATGTACACGTAGTGTATTCTGGGTTTTTTTGGGCAGTAGCTCAGAAACTGCACCGCAGCCCAGAAAACACTAAAAATATAATGGAGGTGCCAAATTCTGATCCGTGAGGGCTCATACTCCCTGCGAATAAAAGCTTGATATCTCTTAAATTTCAAATACATGGGTTACAAGTCAATGATCCACCATGTTCTGATTCATGAGGGACCATAACACCTAAAGAACCAAAATTTTGCATTCATTTAAGCAAGGTACAATACAATCAATTTCTCTATCAAACTGTAGGAATTCTATCAAAGCATCTATCACAACAACATGCATAATCTACACAACATCTATCACAACAACATGAAATCTCTAGTGCACCCTAGATGGAATGGTAAGAATGCATGACATGTGATTTCTAACAAGTGCCTATATGATGCATTAGAAGGAATACCCTCATCTCATCGGGTTGCGATAGAAATAGAACCGCAATAGCACAACAATAAGAACACAAGGCATGTGAATCACTCTAGGTGAAATCATATCAACTGTAAAATCTCAAAACCAGAAAACTACAATAAATGAGGTAGATTGGTTTTTACCTATACACGGGTCAGCTACTCCCAGGCACAAAATATTACCATGTACCGAATCCATCATATCCCTGGATAAAGGCTCCAAAAAGTAAATCGAGAGAAAAGACTTCCTCTGATACAACTTTGTAACATCCCGGTTCTGGAAGCCACCCAGAGGTGCCCCGTACCCGATTGGTCACATGGCCTCAAGAGAATTTCCCCAAACTGCAGAGGCTTCCGGCTAGCAGCGAGGGCCTTAGGTGTGATAGTGGGGAAACTATGCTCTCCTTGGCAGAGTACACAGTAGAAGTAAACAAAACATGCAATAGCGGAAGCAGTGGATATCCAATAACAATAAACAGCGGAAGACTAAAAAAATAAACAGCTGGAGCACACATGTATATATGAAATGATGCACTATACATATGTCTAGGAAAGCATCTAAACAAGTCACAATGTTGAATACAATACTTAACCAAAAGGAAAATAAAAATTAAATAGATAAGAAACTCATCAGCATCGAAAGCATCAACTTGGTCCCATTCTCTCATTCTCCAAAGCAATCAAGTACCAGAAGTCGGAGGGCGTTTTCCCTTGTCTATACCAGCAACAACATAATCTTATTGGGCCCAAAAGCATTGCCCAAATAGGGTGTGAGACTAAATCCCAGAAGGAAACCACCCGAAGATCTGTTCCTAACAGTCAGTGAGCATATGGTAGGTAATAGTACATTAAGCAGTAAACAGTAACAGTAAACAGCAGGCAGTAACAGGATGATATGAAATAGTAATCAATCCACAGAACAATAAGTAGAAGTGAAGAAAACCGCTAACCACAACAGGAACCCCTCTTAGAAGTACTCACAGCCAACCCCTCTGGTCTTATCCAAGAAGTTCCCACAACCCTCTATGTAGTGAACTCAGCATAACCCCACTGTTTGGTCATATGAATTTATAAGACTCTCTAGGGAAACTCGCTCGGTCAATTCCCCCTGTAGTCTAGGGTAGTCAGGGACTCTCTGAGGAAGATCACGCGGTCTAACCCTCTTATAGACCCAAGTCCTAGAAACTCTCTGAGGAAACTCACTCAGTCAATTCCTCATATAATCTCATGTCTATCACAGATTCTCAAAGGAAACTCACTCAGTCAATTCCCTCTCTAGTCCGGAAAGGCCTTAATGGAAATTCAAAAAGTAAAGACTCTCTATGTAAGCTCACTCGGTCTACCCTCATGTAGTCTATAATATCCAAGACTCTCTAGGAATCTCACTCGGTCTATCCCATATAGTCTATAATGTCCATGACTCTCTGATGAAGCTCACTCGGTCTACCCTCCTGTAGTCTATAATATCCACGACTCTCTGAGAAGCTCACTCGGTCTATCCCTTATAGTCTATAGCACAAGGTTCTCATGGTCTCGTGCCAGTCTGGGCATAATAATGTTATAAGGCCAATGTAAACCTATAGAGCAACTTGGATAACCAAAGTACACCTATATAACTACTTGGATAACCAGTCTACATCATAACAACCATGTCCAAAAATATAATTCCATCCAATGGTAACAAGTCATGGAAAACATGTATAACGGCCAAAATCTAAACAAGACCCAAAGGGTCCTACATAGAACAAGGAATGGGAAAAACATAGAAGAACAAAAAATTATCCTCAAACATGATCAAATTACCTCTACACAAGCATACAATCATGGTAGGAAAACAACAGTAGAAAAAGGTAAACACGCAATACCCCGTTCATGAGTATTGGTGGAATTTCCACATAAAACTCAAATACTTAGAATGTTAAGGCACAAAACGCCTACCTTGATGTTAAGAGATCAATATACATTGACCACGATTCTTGACTATCCTTAGAACAGAGTATATCTATGAAAATGCACACAATGTTCAACCAATGATATCTTGGGAAAGTGGGAGAATCAAGGAATGAAACTAAAGAAGAAGGAAGATCTCACCACTGCGGTTCAAACACAATCAACGACGATCAATATAGAAAACATACAGAGGCTTGGGGGCTCGGAGGGTGTTAGCGGACGTACAGGTCACTCTCGGTTGAGGAACCTGGAGAAGAAGGTGTTTTCATCGATTAGGCACGACCCCGGCCCGTTTAATGAAAAAAGATACTACACAACGTGTACTTCTGGGGTACACAGTGTGTACTTATCTTTTTTCAGACTCCACTTTAAGCAGCCTCCACATCTCCCTTACACACCATGTGTGTGGCCTAGACACGGCTAACACACGGCCTGGCACGACATCAATGTACACGACGTGTACTTAAAAAATTTCAAGATTCTCTTCTTTTTCTCAAAAATGACCAGAAAATGAAAAACATACATGAAACGAAGATCTGGGTTCTTGCATATATTATTACTTAATAAATTAAAATTGTATTAAATGTTTCGATAATATTTTACTTCTTCGTAAAAAATGACTGGTAGGATATCAAGGGTCAAATAGGTCATTATTTAAATATTTTAAGATTAATAATGATATAATTATCATATTTATATATAAATTATGATTTTAAAATAATTTATGAATTATATTAATGAAAAAAATATCTGTGTTACAATCATTGTGATAGTATACCATACAGGTGCTTGAGAATAGTTTCCATTTTTCGAGGATAATTATTGAATTGATGTAAGTAATATTTTTTCTTTATTGATTGATCATTATATAATATTTTTCATATTATTTGTTTAAATATAACTATATATATCATATTTATTGTGTGGTGATGACAAGAGAGTCACATCGCATTGGGAATGCGGTGTTTCATGCGTACATGAATTACATTATCATTATTCTGTTAGTGAAACAGTAATAAATAAAATGATATAATTATTTTCAAAAAGAAAAACATTTCATTAATATTATTATTATATTATTTATATAACACATATTCATTTAATGTTTCTTAATTATATTCCATTACATTAATTAATAGAAAACAATCATATCTCTGCCTGAGGAGTTACTCCACCGTACAGAGAAGTAACTTTATCATATACCCTACTGAGTGGAACATAAAAAATGGTAAAAATGACATAGTGAAACCAGATGTATAAATATGTAATAAATATAATATATATATATTATATCCATTAACATAACCAACCATGATAGGTGTTGAAGGAAAATGTGTCACAATAGTTCGTCATGCAGTAGTCTGTCATACACATGAGTGATGTTATCCTTTCCAAATCGAGAAAATTTTAGTCGGATATATGTTATTCCATTATTATTTTAAAATATTATTATATTTTTGATACCAATGATATTATATAATCATAAATGATGAATATCTTATGGAGGTGTATGATTAAAAAATATAAAAAAACATAGTTATCAATTCAACCACTTATCAGACCACCACATTAAGATTATACATAATGTATTCCAATAATATTTTTTAGAAAAATTGGTAATAAAAATAGGGTTTGTAATTTCATAATTTCTTTTTTTAGGTCCTTTAAGATCCAAAGGTGTTTTAAAATTTTGAAATAGGGAGGATAGGATGTGTCCTTTTATTGGATGGGTAATTGACACACTAGTAGTTTTTGAAATAAAAAAGTAGTACACACATTTTTCACATTCCAAAAGGGTCCAAAATGGTGTATTATATAATATTAAACACTATAAAGACTATACATGTCTATAATATAAATTTTATACTTGTTTTCTATTAATTTAAACACTTATCATCTTTGTTTAACCACCTCGGTAAATTAGTTTGTACCTAAACTATGGAAAATATTTAAAAGTATTTTACCTATTTATTATGGTCTAAATTTAAGTTGATCATGTTGTATAATATATATTATTTTGGTTCAATTTGTGGAATATATTTTTCCAAATTCCATACACGCAATTTGTGAAATTTAATTTAAATTTAATTGCATAGATGTTATGAGAAAGCGTGTTTTCAAATTAGAAATTATCAAAAGTTTATAAGGTTGTAAATATTATAATTTAACAATAAAATGATTCCCATGTTAAAAATTGATTAATTGATATATAATTTTATTAAATGTAAAATAAACCTAATTTATAATATAATATAATTTTTATATAATTTAAATGAAGCTAGAGTTTTCAACTAAAATCATTATTTACCACTATTCATAAAATTGAAACTTTTTAGAAAAAATCACAATAATATAATGGTGATTTTTCTATTTGAAATATTAATTATATTTTATGAAAAATATTATTTAAAATTGATCAAAAAGTATTTTCAAAATTTTTCCACAAAACACATCGATCTAATCGTGTAGAAAACATAATATTTTTCTATAATCATTTAATTTTCCATAAAATGATACTTATTTATTTCAAATAATAAATGAATATATTTTTAATAAGATATTTAGTAATTTTAATACCCTATAATTTAATATAAAGTTCATAATGGTATACTAAATTACATTTCCTTTGAATAAGGTATTGTTTGTTCTACAATCTATCAAATAGAATATTCTTTTTTAAAATTATGGGATGTTAAATTCTCTCCACATTAAATAAATTGCATCCTCACAATTTAACCAATATCTATATAATCAAGTATTATAAATTCTGATATACCACTATTTAAAAACCCACAAAGTATAAGGGTTTATAAAAAACATTTTTAATAAGATAGATAAGGATTTAAGATGGTAACATAGAATAACTCATAACTAGGTTTCAAAGTAGAATATTGTAGTAGAGAAATGAAATCATTGAAATGAAAGATAATTCTATGGCCTAAGAATTTAATGAAGGTTATTGAGATCATTTATTATGTGAATGTGGGTGATCCTAACATGGTTAATGACCACAAAATCATATGTCTATGATTAGTTATGGGGTCATTTGTTTCATTATAAATGATGGTACAAGGATAACATTTGTGTTTCATGATACCTTTCCTTATGCTGAGGAATCTTTCCTCGTTATAATAATATAAGGGATTATAAATTATTGATACACTTCTATTTCATAATAAAAAATGTTCATTGATCATTTTCCAATTCATTTGTTTCTCCATGTAATGAATATAAATTAGGTTTTGTTTTTCTAAAAGCTCTTAAATTCATATTTAATGGATTTAAGGGTCACTAAAAGATAGGATTATATTTCAATTGATCTATAACTATTTTTGAATACCAATTTGGTAATAAAATTTTATCCAACATAATACATTAATATCTAAAAAAACAATGGTAACACCACTTGTTCCATAGTAATATTTATTTATCAAATAATATAGATAAAAATAATGACATATTAACTAGGATATCACTTTGGCCAGTGGTAGGTTCCAATCCATTTTCATCATTCTATTATGGTTTTTTGATCAATAAACAATTTGGATACATTAGTTTGTTACCAAAAAATTGGGTTATCATTTTTCAAAGATTGTATTAATATAATTCTATTAAAATTTCAAAATAGAATTGAACAAAAATTACTAAAAAATCAAAGATAATATAAACATTAATGTTTACTGAAAACATTATACATAATTTCAATAATAAAATTTAATCTTTTTCCCATGAATAAATTTTTAATATAGAATAATAATGGTTTGTGTTGCCAGAAATTCCTTTAAAAAAGTCTCCTTAATAATTTAATATTACAACTGCACAAATTTTAAACGAGGGTGTCTAGTATTATGATCAGATGGTCAACCTTAAACACTTAAAACCATGATGTTGTACATGATTAATATGTTAATTATGACATACATTATTTTCATATTTAACCCAATCATTAGATGTTTCTGGGATTTTATAACCAAAATTCCATAGGTAAAAATAGTCTATTAATTTAATTCATGAATCGAAATATATAAATTATTCATATATTTTATTTAATAATGGATTATTCCATGGATAAAGGGTTAAATTTTAAGAAAATTCACTAAAATGAGTAATTCCCAGGTTCCCCACATATAGGAAAATGATCTATAAATGGATCCATATGATGAGATTAATTAACATCCATTTTAGTCTTCATTTTCCCTCTGTAATTATCATGTTTATTCGCCTCTTTTTCACACCTAAACACATTCATATTCACTTGAGAATGGATATATTCAATCTAATACACCATAATTTTATCATAGGTCACCCATTGTTAGTATCTAACAAATAATTAAAAATTGATTCTATGGAAAATAGAATAATGAAAACAATGTCCCCCATGAGTGTAAATTCATGTTATCAATAATTCTCATTATCATGCACTAGATGGAGATATATTCATGCCCAATGCACCCATTTAGATGTTATTACACCTATTTTCATCTATGTCATAACCACATCCACTTATAATCTCTAGATAGGAGATTATTTCAAGGAAAAAGAACATAATCTTTTACTTACCAAAAAAATAGGATGCTAATATATAAATATCGATAAATTATATTATTGTGTTATTTTCCATATTTTATGTTTTCCTAAATATAGTTCCTAAGGATTCTAATAAAATTCCAATAATACCAATAATAGAGGAAAAAACACCAGAAACTCAGAGCTAGTTTTGACTTTATTACATCGGAATAAGATACCATAAATCACATCTGGAAGGACCAAATATTTTAGTGGTATTGGTTAACTTCATACATGCCTAATTTTCATATTACATTAAAAATAAAATAAACAGCATAATGTTTTCTGAGGCTAATATTATTCCCTCTATTATATATTTGAACATCAATAATAATACACATAAAGTAATCCTAGGAATAGAAAAAATACTGTTCAAATGAAATAAAATAATAATAAAACAGATTTATATGTAATATCATTGTGAGAATGTGATGGATAAAAAAACTGAATTCATAGTGAAGTAAATTTTTAATTATTGGACTTCATTATCCCAGGAATAATTATACCTCTACTCTCAATAAGTTTCACGATATGAAATAAAACTAATGTAGAATATAATATAATTCTAGCCTACTAAATCTACTCCTGGGAATACTGATGCTTTGAGGGGATAATAATAACCATGGCCCAACAATATCATCTTGTCCAATGCATTCATCACATATTGAATAATCAATTTAATTCATAATCAATGTGCCATATCATAATACATCTGAATTTAAAAATGAATATATATTTATTAATATTTCCCAAGATAATGATAATAATAGTCAACATTGAAAAAATATGCATAAATGATATATTTTTTATTAAATAAACATATGAATGATAATCATTATTGATATTTTTGGTAAATATAATGACTAATGATCACATGAATGAGAATAATTCACGTAAGTGTTAATAAATAAAATAAATAATCATGGAAGTGAATCGCAATAACATCTTAGTCACAATAATCATAAATCAACCACATGAAGATCAATTATTCTTTTGAATAAAACATATCGTTATAGGAGAATATGTGAGAAAAATGAATGTTCTCATTGATGAACATAAATACCAAAAATATCATTTAAAACAATTGTGAGGAAAATATCCATTTTATTTTGAAAATAATAATTTAAAACTAAAAATTAAATAAATTACATAAAACAAATTCCCATTACAATTACTAGTGAAACAATTAATGAACATTTTCAAACATGGTGTGGTCATGACATCAAAGAACTCCATAAAGTAAGTGTAATTAAAAATATTGATATGATTTAATTTTTTTTCTAAATCAATTCATTCAATGTTTTTAAAAAGATATGAATATTGATTACTAATTTATTTTTTAAAATAATAAAATGGGCAAACATTTATTTAATAAATCATTAGGAAAATGGATAAAATCATTTTTGAAAAAATGTTTAGAAAATTTTTTTTTCCTGAAAATTGATTATTGATGGAAGAGGAAATGATGAATGATTTTATTAAATAATTTTCTCCATCAGTTTCACTAATAAAAAATATAAAAATTCTACAATTAGTTGAAAATATCATATATTACCCACTGAGAGTAAAATGATAGGTGTTTATTTGGAAATTAATAAATAATTTCCTACAATGGAATCTCATTTTTAAACAAAATTGATTAAAATGAGATTATGAAATATACAATTACAAATATCATAATGCTCACGTGTGACTTAATGAATGAATAAATTATTTTTTTAAACATAAATGCATGTAAAAATTTAAAATAAAATATAAGATAATAAAAATTATTTACTCACATAATATTAGAATATCAAATAAAAGGAAAACATAATATAACCCAATGAGATCAAAATTGTGTTATGAAATTTATAATCACTAGGCAATTGTGATGTCAAGTCCCATTGGATGAAATAATTAGAATATAAAAATAATGTATCATTAAGTATGATGTAATCGCCATATTACTTGTAAAAGTGGAATTATATTAACTAAATTAAATAAATTAGGTTCATTACATTACAATATTTTTCAATGAATTGAAATTGAGACGTAGCCACTTACAATGATCATATTATTGAAGTGTGGATTAATAAATGAATTTATATTATATATATTGGATAAATCCACAAAAAAAGTAAAGAAAAAAATAATCAAATTTCATCACACGCATAATCTCAAAATTAAAATAATAATTTAATTTTACGTTTAATTTAATAAATTAAAATTGAGTTACGAAATCCCTCACCCTGAGTCTGGATCATCACATACATTTTTTATCTCCTTAAATAATAAGCATAATATAATTTATTTCATTCATAATAACATAATTTTATTTTATTATTCTATGTATTTCACTTATTACCATGTTATATATGATCACACAATCAAATGATAATACATCATATGTTTCGATGAAATTTTACTTATGTGTCCAAAATTACATTGGTAGTTCCCCTATGGTAAAAGTGGTCATTATTTAAACATATATAGAATTTTAATTGTGGAATAATTTTAATATTTACAAATATTATATAAGCCAAAAATCCACAATGATAAATTAATAACATTAATATCCATGGGATGGTAGGTTGTATGTATGCTTGAGTAATGTTTCCATTTTCCAACAATCATTATATAAAGGTGGTAAGTACTATTTCATATTTTCAGAAAAGATAATAACATAATAAATTACATTTTCCTCATTTAAATATAGTTTTAAATAATATACTTGTGGTATGGTGATGAAAATAATGTTACATCACTTTGTGAATATGGAAGTTCACAAAAACTAATGAAGTTATCATTTTCCAGTGAGTGAAAAGGTAATAAATAAATGGGTATATTATTTTTTAATAAAGATAAGTATGTCACGAATGTAAAAAAATACATCATATAGAGTACATATTCATTAAATATATCATTATTACTTCTATTTACATTATTAGTAAAAATTAAATCATGTCACTCTTTCAAGAGAATAGTATGCCTTACACATGAGAAAAGTTATTGTATCCCCAGTGGATTGAATAATAAAAAAAGTATATATGATACAATAAATATAGTGGTATAATAATTTTATTAATATCATATATATACTTTAGATCCATCATCATACACAACTTTTAGAGTTGTTGATTGAAAACATGTCGCATTGGTTGGTGAGGCCTTAGTCCACTATAGACACGAGCGATGTTATTATTTCCAATTTGACGGAAGAGGTGATTGATATAGGACATTAAATTAAAATGATAAAATATAATTGTTTGGAATTAATTGTGTTATAACATAACAATATATTAATATTTTTACAATTAGGTGGAATAAGAAATAAATGAAAAATGAATTGTTAAGAATTATACCACTTATGAGACAAGTACTTTATGATAATAACATAAGCATTAAAAAATTTTTTTTTGACAAATGAAAGGATTCTAGGAAGTGTGAATAAAATTAATAAAAATTATAATTGAATGGAATGTCTTAAATTAATGTTTTTGGATATGTGAAGAAGAGAGAAGAGGTGGCGACATCATATAAGTGATGTTGGAGGAACACATGTAATTGTGGTTAAATTAAAAGGATTACCATTTTTTTCACATTTCAATGTATTAAAAAATCGAATATTATTTATAATTAGTAATTAAATGGTATAAATATTCCATAAAATTGATTTAATACCCGTTTATGTTCATTTTAACCCTTGTATTCTTAGTTTAAACACAATGATAATCAGTTTTTACCTAAAACACAAAAAATTATTTTTTGTCTATTTTGTTAGTAATTATTATCAAAATCAAAGTTAGAATTATTAGATAACAAAATTTATTATTATTTAAAACATGGACTCAATTTTTCAAATTCCATTCACATAAATTGAATAAATCAAATTAAAAATTATTCAACAGAAATGATAGGAAATATGGATTTCAAAGAGAAAATGTTTACAGGATTTCCTGGGATTTATAAAAAACATATTACAAAAAATATTTCAACATGTAAAATTAGCATAATAGATATATAATGGAAATAATATATCTATAAAATTAATTTAAAAAATTCTATAAATTTATAACAAATTCAAATGAAAATATAGTTTTTAATTGTAATTAATTATTATTCACTATTCATAAAAATGAAATTATTCATTAAAATCCAAACAATTCACATAACGATAATTAGGATAATATAATTTATAAAAATAAATTAATTTTTAAAAATATATTTTATAAATTTGTCAATAATTTTGATAAATATTTTCAGAAAATGCGGGAAAACAATATTGTTGAAAAAATATCATTTTTGGAAAACATTTTATTTTATTTTCAAAAATTATAATTTTATTTCTAATCAAAAAATTACTATAATATCTATAATTTATTCAATACTATGAATATATTCTAATTTAATGGATGGTTCATAATAGAATATTATTTTATAGTTTATTTAGACTCGGGGTGGCGTGTTTTGCAGGGTATCAAAAAAATATTACTCTTTTAAAAACATGGCATGTTACATTGAATCGCCATAAAATTAATTCACACATGATACATTGAAATATGATTAATTCCAATCAATAAATAGGTTCCAACTCAGTGAATTTATTGTATTGTGATATTTTTAATGATCACACATCCTTTGATTTGAAGGGTTCTCTTTTGTGTTTCTAATTATTGAGTGGAATAGAGAAGGAGATGTCAAGTTTGAATTTATTATGTCCAACAATTATATATTCATGGATGATAAAACTACACAATAGACATAACCACCTATTTATAGATGTTGAATGTAGGTTAATATAATTATTTAATTGATTGAATCCATATAAATAATATTATGACTATAAGGCCCGAGCCTTAAACATTACTTAATCTTGAGTTATTACAAGATTACACCTTGAGGATCTTTTCAGGTTTAGAGTTTTAGAGAATTAGATCATAAAACATGCATTACATTCAACATTTAAAAAAAGTGGTTAAATAAAAGATAGTATTAATTTTTCCCATCAATGGAAACATATTTAAAATAAAACATGGATTCATTCATGACACATCCTTGACACTATCATCATATCGTGTACCCTTCCATTGACCTGTGAAAAACATTTCAAAAACATGGGATGAGCATAAAAAGCTCAGTAAGGGATATAAAAATTTCGAAAGGAAACATGAGTACATGTATACACAAGAATCAATGAAATCATACTCTACTCATAAAACATAATCACTTTAACATACCTCATTAAATCATGAATAAATCATATAAATCATAAGACATAAGGGTAACTTGAGGCATTCATAACATTCTTACGTAGGGAGTAACCCTCTTGGTTACGTTTGGAATACCCATCACAGTATATTCCCTATATCTCTTTGGAGAAACCTTAACGTTTAACTCCGTCTCGTTACCCAATGAATTAGAGAGCTATATCGGGCTCACCCGCACTTAGTTTAACACGGAATCACCCGTCTTCATAATAATGCCCAAGAACCACAACATAATCGTATCACATAAAACATGCATAAACATAACATTTCCACCTTTCAATCAGAAGATATCAATACAACACATTGATATAAAAACATTATGAAAACCATTTTCAATACCAAAATAAAATAAAAGTAAAACATGGTATTTATTTTTCTTTTAAAAAGAAGGTATGGCTTGTAGAGTAAGCCGAAGCTCAAATAATGGTCACGGCGGCGGAGATGTCGTTGTCACCGCATACGTACGACAAAAACATTCCCTTTTGTCATTTAGTAAAACTCTTCGTATATAAAATATTCATTTTGGATAAACGTAAATGTCAAAGGGGTTTATACAATGTATAAAATAAGGTTGTGTATAAAACAAAATATGCCTCAATGAATGGAGATTGAGACGAAGTCCCTTACCTCAGGTCCGACTTGACTCGATCGTTCTTTAACCTCCTGAATAATAAACTTGAGTTAATTTCTACTTTCTTAAGAACCTTTTTCTAGTTCATTATTCCTTTTATATCACTTATTACCATGTCATTAACACTATGTTATTATTTATGTTAATAACGGTCGTTTTAACGATCATTGGTACTTGAGTCAAAAATAAACTCTTTATAATTACAAAATGTTCATGTGGTAAAATATACATTATATCCAGAATTGTATTCATGATTTAGATATCATATATATCATATATATCCAATACATTCATGCATTTATATTATTACATAACATTTAGAGGTAAGAAATCAAATGCACCGTTCATGGAGACGGTAAGCCGTATGTACGCATGAACGCTACTTCCATTTCTATTTCATATTTAATGGAATTAAAAAATAATGATACAAAATAGTATTTTAATTCCATTATGGTATCATATATAATATCATTAAATATATCATTTATACGTACCACATATGGTATTAACGAATCAAATCACTTTGAGGGGGCGGTAGTCCGCACTTCCTAAAATGAAGATATCATGTATACCCATAATGGAAGCCATAAAGGTACGCCATAAATGAAAAATAAAGAAGCTTAAGGAAAACATAGACATATTATATATCATATATAAATATAGTGACATCTTAACGGCCACCTTTGAAGGTGTTAGAAGAATATTGAACAATCGTCGTTACGTGAGGCAGAAATTTTCCATCCACGGTAACAGTATGTTTTTTAACCATTAGATGTAGGTGTGTGTAAATGTAGCTCTAATAATTTATATAAAAACAACCTAGTATATTGAAGATACTGGATTAGTTAAAAACTAAATGAATAAAAAGAGTTTAGGGGGTTGGAGAAGCAAAATAAAACAAAAGGACTCAAGTGAAGACATTACCTTAAAATCAGGTAACTCCCTTTGGTTTGAGCTCAAAGTCTTCCTTGGTAAGACTTCTGCCCAAAGGTAGGCTTCTAAGAGTTAGAGAGGGATGTGGAGAGACACAATGGGAATGGTTTGGCCAAGCCAAAGTCTTTGGAAGTGTGGGTAAGGAGGTAGAGGTGGGGGCCATTTATAAGAGGAGAGGAGGGGCACTCTTGGAAAGTAAAGAAATGTTACTTTATTTTAAAATGAGTTTCGTATTTAAAAGGTCCCAAATTGATAAAATTAGAGGATAATGTGATAAGGGTTCGAAATATACCCAAAAAATAGGTTTTTGACAGGTGTAGGTCTTAGATTTTACATTATATTTTCATTTTATTTAAATCGTTAAATAATGAGGTAATCGATGCATTATCATGATGTCATAAATAATTTAATTTATTTAATGTCTAAAAATTATAAAAAAAATACTATTATGTAGGAAATCTTTTTATCTTTCCAATTACTATTTATAGTAAAATATCTGACTTGTATTACCCCATGTAAAAAGTGTTTTAGTAAAATAACTCATGTTTGTGACATTTTTACTTTAAAATTGAATTCAAAGAAATTAATGTCATTTTCCATCCAAAGTGGCTCCATGGGGTCCCCAAGTTGACCCATGGATTTTCCTGGTCGGCCGTGACACATCCAATAAGGGTATGACATGTGTCATACTCATCTTATATTATTAAAACATTATTTTACCTTAAACTTCACTAATTACCACTAATCCCGATTAAGAAATTAAAAGTTACTATTCACCAAAAAATTATTTTAATTTCATTAAACCACATTTTAATTCTTAATGACAACCATTTATGTCATATTTTTGAAAATCGAATCACAGAAGTGGCAATGTTTCATTTAAACAAAAAATTAATTTCTTTAACTACCACTTAGTGGTTTCACTATTCATCAAAAATTGAAGTTTTTCAGAAAAATACCAAAACATCACCCTAAGATATATTTGATATTCTGAATTAAAAAATTATGTCTATTTCACAAAATTAAAAAAATATAAGTTGCATTAATTAAATTAATAATTAATTCCCGCTGTCAGAGCAAATAGCGTGTTTTTTATGAAACAATAAGTATCAAAAGAATTACACTAGTTTAAGTCCAATTTCAAAATGAAATTAATTCCAATGAACACTATTGGATTAAATGGTAAAAATATATTCTAATTTTACTTTAAAACAAATTCAAAAGATAATACAACCATATAAGTAAATTAGATGAAAAAGCAGTTTTGATGTAAAATGCAGTATTTTCATTATTCATTAAAAAAATGAACATTGTCAGAAAAATACCAAAAAATTATCCAATGAAAATTTCACTGTCCCAATCATAAATAATAAGTTTATTTTGAAAAATAGATCTTATAAAATTGTCAAATGTTTGATTAAAAAATGGTTTGCCATAAAAAAGACAGTGAAACAATATTTTAAAAATATTAGAGTATTTCATGCTTAAGATTGGATTTATTATCATTTTAAGCCTCTAAAACACTATCTAATTCATTAATAGACATAGATAAAAATATCTGTTATTCATTACTTACTTGGGTTGTTACATCCTTCCCCCCTTTAGAAAATTGCATCCATGCAATTTATTTACATATCGAATAAGTGTGGGTATTTAGCCCTCATTGCATTTTCAGATTCCCATGTTGCCTCTTCAATCATGTGGTTTTTCCACAAAACCTTTACCTGATGAATCACCTTATTTCGTAACACTTTCTCCCTGTAGTCAAGAATCTGGACTGGTTGTTCCTCATAAGATAGGTTCTCTTCCAGCTGAACTACCTCTGGACTCAAAACATGAGATGGATCTGGCATATACTTTCTCAACATCGAAACATGAAAAACATTGTGTACCTGAGATAAAATCGAAGGTAAAGCCACTTGGTAAGCAACTGATCCAACTCTCTCTAGAATTTCATATGGTCCAATGAACCTTGGACTCGACTTTCCATTCTTACCAAATCACATCACACTTTTCCATGGTGAGACTTTGAGAAAAACATGATCACCTACCTCAAAAGAGAGATCCTTCCTCCTGTTGTCCACATAACTCTTCTGCCTGCTCTGAGCTGTTCTCATGTGTTTATATATCAGTTGAACTTTTTTGCCAACTCTTATACCAATTCTGGTCCCATTAACTTCCTTTCACCCACTTCATCCCAAAAAGTTGGAGGTCGACACCACTTCCCATATAATGCCTCAAATGGTGCCATCTGTATACTGGAATGAAAACTTTTATTATAAGAAAACTCAACAAAAGAAAGATGTTGGTACCAAATTTCACTGGTAATCCATCAAACAAGCACGTAGCATATCTTCCAAAGTCTTAATTATTCGTTCTGACTGCCCGTCTGATTGAGGATGAAAAGATATACTAAAATTTAATTCAGTACCCAACGACTTCTGAAGGCCTTTCCAAAAGTTAGAAGTGAACCTGGGATCACAGTCAGATACAACAGAGAGAGGAACTCCATGTAACCTGACTATGTCTTTAAGATAAAAATGGGAATTTTGATCTGGGGAAAAATTATCTCGTATGGAAAGTAAATGAGCAGATTTAGTCAAGCGATCAACAATAACCCAGATTGCATTATTACCTCGAGGTGTCTTCGACAATCCCACAATGA
Source organism: Viscum album (assembly GCA_963277665.1). Lineage (NCBI taxonomy): Eukaryota > Viridiplantae > Streptophyta > Magnoliopsida > Santalales > Viscaceae > Viscum > Viscum album. The sequence goes on from OY728147.1 coordinate 675,178,856, forward strand.
TGTCCATGGATATATTCTCCCATTTCTACTCTGGAACTGGTTAAGGCTGAATAATCCCTTTTGGTAACTGCTGCTCTACATTAACCTGTTGACATGTCAAACACTTCACAGTAAAATCAGCAATATCTCTTTTCATTCCATCCTACCAGTAATACTCCCACAGATCTCTGTACATCTTAGTACTACCAGGATAAACTGAAAACGGAGAACTATGAGCTTCACATAACAACTCTCTCTTCAACTTTGAATCACAAGTCACACACAATCTCTTCCCAAATCTCAAAACGCAATCACTATCAATGTTGAATTCATGCAACTTTCCTTTCTGAACCAGCTCTACCTTTTTATGCAACTCACTGTCTTGCTTCTATGCTTGCTTGATTCTGTCTGATAGAAAAGATTTCACTGAAACCTGAAACAAATCATAAGAACATCCGGCACCAACAACTTCTATTCCAATGTTCATCAAATCCTTAACCAAGGGATCACGTTCCAAATGCAACATTGTTAATGAATCATTACTTTTTCGACTCAAAGCATCAGACACTTTATTTGATTTTCACGGATGGTAATGAATTGTACAATCATAATCCTTGATTAATTCTATGCATATCCTCTGTCTCATGTTCAATTCTTTCTGAGTGAATATATACTTTAATCTTTTGTGATCGGTATATATTTCACACTTTACTCCATACAAATGATGCCTCCAAATTTTTAAAGTGAAAACTACAGTAGCTAATTCAAAATCATGTGTAGGGTAATTTACCTCATGAGTTTTCAACTGTCATGAAGCATAAGAAATTAACTGATCATTCTGCATTAGGACACAACCAAGTCCTTTCAATGAAGCATCACTGTAGATAACAAACTCCCCATTCCTGGAAGGTAGTGCCAAAACTGGATCATTCACCAATCTTCTTTTCAGTTCCTGAAAACAATCATCACATTATTTTGTCCAAATAAACATAACACCCTTCCGAGTTCACTTAGTCATTGGACTAGATAACCATGAAAAATTTCTAACAAACCTTCATTAATATACTGCCAAACCAAGGAAGCCATGAATCTCAGTTACATTTGTGGTTCTTGGCCATTATTCATCATCCTTTATTTTTGCAGGATCAACAGTTATCCCATATTTAGAAACAATGTGACCAAGGAAAGAAATTTTTTACAACCAAAACTCACACTTTCTGAATTTAACATACAATTTCTTTTCTTTTAAGGTTTTCAAAATAATCCTTATATGTCTTTCATGCTCCTCTTTACTTTTAGAAAACACCAAAATATCATCAATGAAAACCACCACAAACTTATCAAATAACTCATGGAAAATTCTATTCATTTAGTCCATGAATACAGAAGGTGCATTGGTTAGCCCAAAAGGCATTACTACAAATTCTTAATGGATATATCTTGTATGAAACACTTTCTTTGGAACGTTTGATTCCTTTACCTTCAGCAGATGGTACCTCGATCACAAGTCAATCTTTGAAAAATACTGAGCTCCCTGGAGCTGATCAAACAAATCATCGATATGAGGCAAAGGATATCTATTCTTAACAGTGATGTTATTAAAGGCTCTATAATCAATGCAAAGTCTCATTGAACCGTCTTTCTTTTTAACAAATAAAACAACAGCCCCCCATGGGGATGTGCTAGGTCAAATGAAACCTTTCTCTAATAAATCTTGCAATTTCTCCTTCAACTCTAAAAGTTAAATTTGAGCCATTCGATAAGGGGGTTTTGAAATTGTCTTAGCATCAGGAACTAAGTCAATAGTAAATTCAACTTCTCGATCTGGTATTATTCTAGGAAACTCATCAGGAAAAACATCAGGATACTCATTTACCACTGGCACATCATTAATATGAACAGTTCCTTTGTTTTCAATAATACGTGCAAGATAACATTCATTGCCATCTTTTAAAAGTTTCTCGACATCTTGATAAGTTATCAACAGGAAGGGTTAATTCTTGTACAAAAACTGAAAGTCTTTCTTAAAAGAAACTTCCTTAGCTCTACAGTCAATTTAGCATGGTAAATAGAGAGCCAATACATACCCAGGATAACATCAAACTCTACTAGAGGTAAAACAATAAGGTTCTCAAGCAGGTTCTTTCCACTGATAAAGATAAGAAGATTCTTATAAATTCTTTTTGCCTCAACATTTCCCCCAGGTATTTTTACCACAAGTTCAGGAGTCATTTCTTGAGATGGTATTCCAATTTTACTAAAAACGTTTTTAGAGATGAAAGAATGTGTAGACCCCGAATCAATCAACACACTGGCATAATCTGAAAAAACAAACAAAGTGACTGATACAACTTCATTTGATGGCCCGACATCTACTGAAGTAGTTGAAAAGTATTTCACCACCCCTTTCTGCTTGTAGTCTAACTGCTTCCCATCACTAAAGCTCTTTTTTGGACACTCGTTTGCATAGTGACCCATCTCATTGCACTTAAAACATTTCACTAACTATAAATCAAATTTGGTCTTACCTTCACCTTGATCTTTTTCAGTGCAATCATGAGCCTTATGTCCCATCTTACCACATCGGTAGCACCTTCAAGAATTCATAAGACATTCCCCATCATGCCTTTTACCACATTTATCACAAACAGGAAACATAGTTTTCTTACCATTAGACTTTTTTGAAGAATTCTTTCCTTTCTCCTACCACCTCAGTCTCTTCTTTTGTTGGTTGTTATAGAAGACTTGATCATCGACAATCTCCATTTCCACCTTCTCAGTACATCGAACAAGGTTTTCATAACTTATGAACTCACGAGAAGCTAAAGCCTTTCGATATTTTGGCATTAATCCTGATTAAAAATGATTGATTTTACTATCAAGGTCTCAGATAAAATTTGGAGCATACATTGCCAATCGAGTGAACCTTTCTTCATAGGTAGCCACTGAGTCTTACTCTTGCCTCGATTCCAAGAATTTCTTTCCATCCTATATCAAAAAACCTTAGGAAAATACTTCTCAAGAAACATACCTTTAATTTCATCCCAGTCGAGAGCATCAATCTCATCAGCGTCCCTGACATTTTTAACCATATACCACCACTGATCTGCTTCACCCTCTAAACGGTAAATAGCAAGACTAACCTTTCCATTGTCTGAACACCCCATGACATCGAAAATCTTCTCCAGTGCTTTAATCCACCCTTCAGCTAAGACAGGGTCAAATGATCCTCTGAATGATGGAGGATGTTGTCTCATGAAATGTTCCACCGCTGACATGTTCTTATGCGGTTGATTTGTCGGATCTCGTGCGTGGATACCACCACCATTTATCTATTGAGTTAATTGTGCCATTACTGCAATAAACTATTCAGTTCCAATTCCGACCATCTCAGGATGCTGATTCGGAAAGTTATTTCCTTCTGTATGCCTTCCTAGCTCTGCTTCCCTATTTCCTCTGCGGAAAACCATTCTGAACAAACATGTCTTAGATGAAGCAACATGGTAATCTTCAAATGCTATATCATTTCAATTTGACCATAAAAAAATATTTTTGGATAATCATTTAATAAAATTCTAACTCCTAAAGTTATCTAAACCGACATTTGATACCAACTATAAGGCCCAGAACTTAAACATTACTTAATCTTGAGTTATTACAAGATTACACCTTGAGGATCCTTTCAGGTTTTGAGTTTTAGAGAATTAGATCATAAAACATGCATTACATTCCACATTTAAACAATGTGGTTACATAAAAGATATTATTCATTTTTCCCATAAATGGAAACTTATTTAAAATAAAACATGGATTATTTCTTGACACTTCCTTGACACTATCATCATATCATGTACCCTTCCCTTGACCTGTGAAAAACATTACAAAAACTTGGTATGAGCATAAAAAGCTCAGTAAGGGATATAAAAATATGGAAAGGAAACATGAGTACATGTATACAGAAGAATCAATGAAATAAATCTCTACTCATAGAACATAAGCACATTATCATACCTCATCAAATCATGAATAAATCATTGAAATCATAAGACATAAGGGTAACTTGAGGCATTCATAACATTCTTACATAGGGAGTAACACTCTTGGTTACGTTTGGAATACCCATCACAGTATATTCCCTAAATATCTTCGGAGAAAACTTAACGTTTAACTACTTCACGTTACCCAGTGCATTGGAGATTTATATCGGGCTCACCCACCCTTAGTTTATCACGGAACCACCCGTCTTCATAATAATGCCCAAGAACCACAACATAATCGTATCACATAAAACATGCATAAACATAAAATTTACACCATTCAATCACAAGATATAAATATAAAACATTGATATAAAAACATTATGAAAACCATTCTCCATACCAAAATAAAAGAAAAGTAAAACATGGTATTTATTTTTCTTTAAAAAAAGGTATGGCTTGTAGAGGAATGCAAAACTCAAATAATGGTCACGGTGGCAGAGAATTCATTGGCGTCGCATACGTACGACAATAACATTCCCTTTTGTCGTTTAGTAAAATGCTTCATATAAAAAATATTCCTTTTGGATAAATGTAAAAGTCAAAGGGGTTTATACACCATATAAAATAAGGTTGTGTATAAAACAAAATATGACTCAATGAATGGAGATTGAGTCGAAGTCCCTTACCTCAGGTCTGACATGACTCGATCGTTCTTTAACCTCCTGAATAATAAACTTGAGTAAATTTCTACTTTCTTAAGAACCTTTTTCAAGTTCATTATTCCTTTTATATCACTTATTACTATGTCATGAACACTATGATATTATTTAAGTTAATAGCAGTCGTTTTAACGATAATTGGTACTTGAGTCAAAAAATAAACTCTTTATAATTAGAAGTCATTCATGTGGTAAAATATCCATTATATCCAGAATTGTATTCATGATGTAGATATCATATATATCATATATATCCAGTACATTCATGAATTTATAATATTACATAACATTTATAGGTAATAAATGAAATGCACCGTTCATGGAGATGGTAAGACGTACGTACGCATGAACGCTACTTCCATTTATATTTCATATTTAAGGGAATTAAAACATAATGATACATAATAGTATTTTAATTACATTATAGTATCATATATAATATCATTAAATATATCCTTTATACGTACCACATATGGTATTAACGAATCAAATCAATTTTAGGGGGTGGTAGTCCGCACTTCCTAAAATGAAGATATCGTGTATACCCATAATGGAAGCCATAAAGGTATTCCATAAATGAAAAATAAAGAAGCTTAAGGAAAACATAACCATATAATATATCATATATAAATATAGAGACATCTTAATGTCCACCTTTGAAGGTGTTATAAGAATATTGAACAATCATCGTTTCGTGAGGCAGAAATTCGCCATCCACAGAAACTGTATGTTCTTTAACCATTAATCATAGGTGTGTGTAAGTGTAGCTCGAATCCTTCTTATAACAACATCCTAGTATATTTAATATACCAGAGTTGTTACAAAATAATTGAATAAAAAGAGTTTAGGGGGTTGGAGAAGCAAAATAAAACAAAAGGACTCAAGTGAAGACATTACCTTAAAATCGGGTAACTCCCTTTGGTTTGAGCTCAAAGGATTCCTTGGGAAGACTTCTTCCCAAAGGGAGGCTTCTAAGAGCTATATAGGTATGTGGAGAGTCAAAATGAGCAGGGTTTGGCCGAGGCAAAGGCTTTGGATGTGTGGGTAAGGAGGTAGAGGTGGGGGCCATTTTTAAGAGGAGGGGATGGGCACTCTTGGAAAGTAAAGAAATGTTACTTTATTTTAAAATGAGTGTCAGATTTAAAAGGTCTCACATTGATATAATTCGTGGATAATGTGATAAGGGTTCGAAATATGCCCTACCAATAGGTTTTTGAGAAGTTTAGGTATTAGATTTTTCATTATCTTTTCATTTGATTTAAATCGTTAAATAATGAGGTAATCGATGCATCATCATGATATCATAAATAATTTAATTTATTTAATGTCTAAAAATTATAAAAAGGATACTATGATGTAGGAAATAGTTTTATCTTTCCAATGAATATTTATAGTCAAAACTCTGACTTGTATAACCTCATGTAAAAATTGTTTTAGTAAAATAACTCATGTTTGTGACATTTTTACTTTAACATTGAATTAAAAGATATTAATGTCATTTTCCTTCCAAAGTGGCTCCATGGGGTCCCCAAGTTGACCCATGGATTTTCTTGGTCGGCCATGACACATCCAATAAGGGTAGGTCTTGTGTCAAGCTCATCTCATATTATTAAAACATTATTTTTACCATAAACATCACTAATTACCTCTAATCGCGATTAAGAACTTAAAAGTTACTATTCACCAAATAATTATTTTAATCTCATTGAACCAACTTTTACTTCTTAGTGACAACCATGTATGTCAGATTTTTGAAAATCAAATCACAGAAGTTGCAATGTTTCATTTAAACAAAAAATCAGTTTCTTTAACTACCACTTAGTGGTTTCACTATTCATCAAAAATTGAAGTTTTTCAGAAAAATACCAAAACATTACCCTAATCTATATTTTATATTCCGAATTCAAAAATGATTTCTATTTCACAAAATTCAAAACATATAAGTTGAATTAATTAATTTAATAATTAATTCCAGCTGTCAGAGAAAAAAGCGTGTTTTTTATGAAACAATAAGTATCAAAAGATTGACACTAGTTTATGTCCAATTTCAAAGTGAAATTAATTCCAACGACCACTATTGGATTAAATAGTAAAAATATATTCTAATTGAACATTAAAACCAATTCCAAAGATAATATAACCATATAATTAAATCAGTTGAAAAAGCAGTTTTGATGTAAAATGCAGTATTTTTCACTATTCATTAAAAAAAATTATCATTGTCAGAAAAATACCAAAAAAATTATCCAATGCAAATTTCAATGTCCCAATCATAAATAATAAGTTTTTTTGACAAATAGAGCTTAAAATATTGTAAAAAGTTTGAATTAAGAATGGTTTCTCATCAAAAAGGCAGTAAAACAATATTTTAAAAATATTAGTGTATTTCATGCTTAAGATTGGATTTATTCTCATTTTAAGCCTCTAAAACACTCTCTAATTCATTAATAGACATAGATAAAAATATCTATTATTAATTACTTACTTGGGATGTTACAATAACTATCAATAAAATCCATGTCACATTGTTTTAAAATTAATATTAATACTAATATTATTATTATCTTTATAATTTTATATTCTATTCTATGCTATCATGTTTAATACAAAGTATTATTTAACTAGATCATTAATTAAAATTAATCCATCGACATGGTCTTCTTCTATTTCAACTCTTATAAAATTTATTGAACACTAATATTAATATTTAATTTAATTATTTCATTCATAAAAATTATTTTTGAATAATAAAACCTGCATACAATTATCCCTCAGTTTTGAGAAAAATAATTATACAATTATTTAAATTCAAATATATTTTAATTAATATCATTAGATTCATATAGCATGTGACCCTCTTGGATTTTTTCTCATTGGAATTAGGATGGCTTTCCCAATGTCCAAGATTACTATCTATCAATAGGTCAAGGAACCCAAGAGAATGAACTTAATGACAGAATGATAACACCCACATAAAAAAACCATTGTGAAATATAATCCTCTTATTGAATAATCTCATCAAGAATGTTTCACATAATTGTTACCATTTTATATGCTTGATATTTCATTATTTGACGATCAGAAATAAATCATCATTACACCATGCCCATGGAATTTATTAATGACCATTATATTCCAATAAATAGTTTCATATATCAACTTTATAAAAAGTTTAGGAATAGATCATTCCATGTATTATTTATTACTAACTTTTTAATCATTACACACCCAATGTACCAAACCTCACTGCAATCATATAGTAGTGTGGGTTTCATTAAAAAAATATAATTGTGATTTTAATTGCATGAATTAATGATAATCATAATGAAATATTCTATCATTTTTTAGAGATGACTTGAGATTGTTTTTAGGTACTGATAATACTTATTTTGAGAAAAAAATTAATATTCGGTGCGTTTGGGTGAAATTTCATGAATTTTAGATGTAATATGTAACCCCCCGACCCCAGAAGCCCAGAGCCGGTTCATTATTTTAATACATTTTCATGATTACAACGATTCGTGTTCTGAAGGACCTATCACTTTTACCATCGTGGAAAATATATTTCATACATGAAAGTCACATTACATTATAAAATGAAAAATAAAAACATTGTCTCTATTGACCACATTCATATCCCTTAGACTATCCTTTCTTGTCATTCATAATATACATTTTCACATCATGTGAAAAAGAAAACATATAAATTGGTGAGCTCAAATACTCAGTAAGGATAACAATATAGCAGATACTTTCATAAAAAAAAAATTCAATGCAATATATAAGACTAAAACATCAGCCATTTAATCTTAATCTTCAACATAATATAAAAAATATAAATCAAATAATTCCATTTACTTATTCCCATGGATATTCTACTAGTTCAATAATAACATGCAATAAAAATAATCAATTTCATAATGAAGGAATGCATAATGCCAGACTTCATAAACACATAGTCAAGGCCTTGTTCAAGGACTAAAAAAATATTTTATCGAGGCCTTGTGCCAAGCCACTAGTTTGTCTCATGAGACTTATCGATGCATCGAGGAACTATAGTGGGCTTCACCCATCACTTACTAAGTCCAATTCATTCCTCTTGTGAAACGGATTAAACATAACATAAACATTCGTATTAAAACTATCATAGGAAATGTTAATTCATTAACCATAAACCATTAATGGTATAAAAAATGACACATACACAATAAAACAAATTACAAAACCTTCAATATAATATTTAATATTTTCATCATAATAAATCATAATCAAACGTGTATAAAATCCATGAAAGGATGTTGACATAGATGAAATCAAAACTATTTGAGAGAAATATCTCTTTCTATTTTGAAATAATTTAAAAGTCATGTAATTATAAAAGAATACATGTATTTTGAGAATATTTTTATAATCATGAAAAGGAAGCTTCAAAGTTGTTATAACGATGGTGAATAACCGAACCCACTGTATAAGTTAAAAAACATTCTTACCTTAATTTGTCGAAAAGGTCATAAAGTACCTTGTTTGGTAAATGATGGAAAGATTCTTTTAATTTTATTTATAAAATTTCAAACAAGGTTATAAATTAATTTAACCACATATTATAGTAAATTGTAAATTTCATGGAAATAAATTTTTAAGAAACACGGATGTTGATGACAAAGAGGTCCCAGTAGACACTTATGTAAAAACAACCTTGGATAAAAAAGAGATTGTGAAATTAACCCTTAACTTATACTTTTCATTGGTCAAGGGTATGTTAACCTCCATTATAACAGTTAAGTAATAATTATTTATTTATACAATAATCCCATACATAAATATGATATCATATATGATCTTCTAATATTGCTTTAATAATAATATTTTAGTAGTATCATCGTTTCGGGTGATAACAGATCTATTTTCCTTTATATGCTTGGTTACGTAAGCCATGTTTGTTATGGATAGGACTTATTTGATTCATATTAATAATTAAATTATGTTCTTAAACATTATTTTTAATCATAAAATTAAAATTATTCTTGAATAATTACGATGGGGAATGAATCTCATCACGTTCGGGGAGACAGTAATCCGTACGTACGCATGAGCAAAAAATATTATTATATTGATGGTGAAATTGTATTTAATTTTATATTATATAATATATAAATAATAATTGATATGTTATATTAATTATTTACATTAGTTATATTCATTATTATACCCATCCAAATAATGAAGTGTTTGAATAACAAACTACACCTTGACGTGGAGACGGTAAGCCGTACGTACACATGTATGGTGACATTGTCATTTATAGAATATAAAGAATAACGAATATAGATGTAATATATTTATAATAACATCACATTATGTAGGAGTTACAAGAGGTATCATTTCGTTATTGAAAAAACAAAGAAAGAGGAAGTGGATGAAGAAAAGAACTTGAAAGAGGGTGGTGAAATTATTACCTCTACTTTGGGTGTTTCCATATGAGTTGATTAAAATAGATCTATAGGTTTCCTTTATTATCAATGTAAGGACTATATGATGATTTGAATGATTTTTGGATGAAATTTGGGCAGTGTTTGGTCGAGCCAAATGGTTTTGGAGGTGTGAAATTAAGAGAAGGGGAAGTACCCTTTTATAAGAGATGTGAGGGTCACTTTCGGAAAAGCTTGAAATATTATTTTATAATAAAATTATTTCCGGTTTATAATGAATTAAAATTAATTTATTTCGATGCTAAGGTGGGTATGGGTCGAAATCCTTTCAGCCAAATGGTTTTAGAAAATTTTAGGTTATAATTATAACATTATCTTTTAGATTTAACAATTAGTTAAACAGTTTAACTTTTACCGTCTCTTCTTTATTCTTACACTATATGGTTAATAAACTTACTATAAATTTCCTAGACAACCTAAAGTGGTTCATTTATGACATATATAATATTATTTAAGCCTTTCAGCCAAACCATATATTTTTAGAAATATTATATCAAACAATAATATAGTTTTTGTTTTAAAAACTAATTTATGTCATTTTTGACACTATTTTGTATTTTTTTGTGAAAATAGTAACAACATGATTAATTCAAACAAAAAATATTTAATCAACCCTAAAATTTGATATTAACCAAGAAAATTAGTGGAATTTCTCAAATTTCTTAAATTTCATTTATTTGGATTTTTATAATATCAATTATTTTAATCTTTCATTAATATGGTAATTAATGCTTCATCATTGTGTCATAAATAAATTTTAATATTTAATTTATAAAAATGATAAATAAAATACCACTATGTAGGAAATTATATTATCTTTATAATTAATATTTGTAATTGAATTTATATTATGTATATCCCTATATTAAAAATGGTTTAATTATTAAACTTTTAATTAAACACTTTTATCTGTTCTTTAAATAAAATAATAATAAATGTCATAATATAATACAAGTATACCAAAATGGGTAATATTTTATTCCTAAGTTTTTTTTGGTCTAATTTCACTTATAAAATAGAATTATAACATGTTTTACGGTAATTATAATATCATCTTTACCCTTAATTGCCCTATTAACTTTTAATTGTGGTAAATAAAAGTCAAAAATTACTATTCACCAAAAATTATTTTCATCTTATTGAAGCACATTATACTTACTGATGTCAACCATTTCTCTTGTATTTTTGAAATTCAACTCACAAAAGTGGTAAAATTATGTTTTATTCAAATTTGTAAATGTACCTAAAAGATGGGTAAACGAGGTTAAAAAGTTCAATAAAATTTTATACATCCAATTTTATTATAAAATGACTCCAATTAATTACATTGAACTTATATAGTTATTATATAACAATTTTAACTTAAAATAAATTTAAATAAAATAAAAAATTATTTCAATAAAAACTCACTTTTAAATAATAACACCGTGTTTTCACTATTCATAAAAAATTGAATGTTTTCAGAAAAATACAAATAATTTACCCGAAGTTAGTTTTGATATTATAAATTAAAAAATGAAGTCTATTTTACCAAATTAAAGACATATAAGTTGTATTTAATAATTTAAAATTACTTCCCGTTGTCAGAACAAAAAAGCAGGTATTAAAAAAAAACTATCTAAAGATTGAAATGTGCTTATATCAAATTTAAATATAAAATTACATATAATACCCTAAATTTTATTAAATTATAAAAATATAATCTAATTATACTTCTCAAACCATTCAAATTCATAATTTATCGCTATAAATTCTTTCAAATAAAAAAGTTGTTTTCAATTAAAACATAGTATTTTTCACTATTCATCAAAATATGAAATTTATTAGAAAAGTTTCAAAAATTTATCCAAACTAAATTTTTATTTCCTAATTATAAATAAGAATTTTATTTCATTAAATTGAATATATAAAAGTGCCATATATTGTTTTTAAAAAAGGGTTCTCCATTAAAAGTTGTAAAATTGCACTTTTTAAAATACTTATTTTATCAAAAAAAATAAATTGTTCTTGTATTTTGTCTAAGAAACACATAATATTGATGTGAAAATTATATAGAGTATATAATATTAAAAATTTCGTTAATACTATTCCGAACCGCTTTTTTAACAGTTCGTTTGGTACGCTGTGGTGCGCTCGAACTTTGTGTTGCGTGTAGCGTAAGCTTTTGAGTTACATTAATGAGATAACATACTATAAAATATTCATGCATTACATTCTAACCTTCTTTAATAAATTGAGTCCTCACAATTTCAATTTTTTTTTGAAAATAAAAGGTTAAAAATAAAAAAATTCCATTGTGGAAAACCCACATCATAAATTGGGTTAATAAACATTTATTTGTAATAAGAGGGAAAGGGAATGAAAAAGTCACCACAAAATTACGATCTCAATTGGGAGAACATTGGTTGAAATTAGAGACACATAATTGGATGAAAAACATAACTATATATAGGGAATGATTAAGGTCATCAATCACAAACAAGGGTAAAATTGAGGGCCTCAAAGAAAACAATCTATGATGATTTAAAATATCAGCGGTTCAACAAGACATAAGGTATTTGGATAACACATTTTTGGTTTTTTGAACCCTTAAATAAAGTTTAAGAATTATTTTATTCATATAATAAGAGGGTAAAAATATACTTGACGAGTAGAGTTTCATCATTCAACTAATTCTTACCACAGAATCATCTTTTACTCCAAAAGATAATTTTATTAAAAAAATTCTATTTACCCTAATCGTATAGGGTTCCAATAAATAATGAATTTATAATTCATTTGTAAAACTATTAAAAAAACTACATTACACAAACTAGGACATAACGTAGGCCAGTGGTAGGTGATGCATCCTTGTCGCCCTTAAGTTGTGGGTTCAAGTCTCGCGGCCTTGCTGGATGCGACATGTTGTCGCCCGACCTTCGGGTTGAAATTTTTATAACAATACAAAAAAATATTAAGAAATTATTTATCCATAATAATCGAATCCAATGTCAAAATTAAACTATTCTAACCTTTAGACTTATCCAATATACTTCTTTTCAAACTCGTTGTCCGAAATTTATAAGGAAGGTAAACATAATGAAGATCTCATTTTTCCACATAATGACATGTGAATACCTTCATCATGTATTCTATTAAAACATGGTAACACCCTAAATTACCCCTAACACCTTATTGATTACATTAGTTATTTCTTATTCGTTATATTATGCTGGATATACTTCTTATATCCAAAAATGTTGTGAACTCCAACAATGATGGAATATACAAATCATTAATCAGTTTCAAGGTAGTCATGAATATCCATTATAATTATTCCAAATCAATTATATCTTATTCCAAAATCACTACCCCAGTATCAGAACTATATTATGGTTTATCTATCCTTCAACCATGTATTTTCCAAAAACGTCTAGCTTGCTATTGAGTCACTTTTCCTGGTACCACATAATCTCAAATCCTTAATGAAATAATACTATAGTAAAATCCTTATCTACTCCATTATTATAATAACCAGTACATTGTTGATACAATACTCAAATGAAATAATTCTTTAATTTCATCATAAGAACATTATCAATTACTCTTCAGTTGTGGTAATATCATAACCTGATTGTTATCGAATAGCATCATTTATAGTATACTATGATGATTTGGACATTGATTCGCGTAGTGTATCAACTCTTTAAAGATGATGCATTATACATTTGAAATCATTTTCATAACCTTCCAATCATGTACTCGGTGACCTTTTTCTCCACACCTATAACAAACACCCATTCCGTTTAATCATTTTCCAAGGTGATTATTTCCACAATTATTACAAATGGTAAAATCATTCTTTCCATTATTCCCTTTATCCATCTTTCTCTATACCATCCTTTTCTTTATTGGATTCCATTCAAAGCCATAAGACTCTAAAATTTAATTAGTTATATTATTAACACATGATACTATTTCTTCATATAATGATAATATATGGGATACTATTTCCTTTATAATTGATGGATTAATAAAATGGATTATAGGATCCTCATTACACTTGGATAATGCGTATTGATGGAGTTCTCATTCCAACTACCAGGTTCCATGTCTAAATAATGACATACACCATGTTAGTTTTATGAATCGCAATTCATAATTCCAAAAATGGAAAATTCCTATCATAAATTGAAAAGATTATGCATATAATCTATAATCATAAAAAAATGTTTTCTTTGAGAAATTATTTACTGTTAAATCATTCATAATGGCTTGTTAAAAAAATGTGAATTATCATAAGCATACCCCCCTGGAGTGTCCTATCCAAGACTGCAGTAATGCACATTGTTATGTATCAAGATACCCCTGGTCAAGCTCAAAACTCCTTGTTAGAGATTTCACTCCTAGTTACATCTGTGTTATAGCCGCCTCTACATTCTCGTATCCAGACATGGGTGCATTTCTTGGAAAATTTACAAAATCTATACGTCACCAAAATTCTAGGAAGTTCTTATATACTAATCTTCATTGTATATCTTAGGGTAATGTTCTATAATAATAGTTTTTCTAAATCTTTTTTCCAAGATTATAGGAAACTTCCTTGGTTCCCAACTATAATGCCCCGACTCCAATAGCCAAGAGCCAGTGCATTATTATAATATATTGGAATGATTACAAGGAATCTAGTTCGGAAGGACCAATCAGTTTAGTTGTCTTGGAAAATAGATTATACACATGACCATTACATTGCATTATGAAATGAGAAAACAACAACAACATTGTCTCTATTGAACTCATTCATATCCCTTAGATTATCCCTACAGGTCAGTCATAATATACATGTATGCATCCTGGAAAAAATAAAACATAGAAAGGGGTGAGCGCAAATACTCAGAAAGGATAACAATATTGCAGAAAAATTCATAAATAAGTATAAAATTTTAATGCAATGTATAAGACTAAAACATTATCCTTTTAAACATAAACTTCATCATAATATGGAATATATAAATCAAATAAGTCAATTTAACTATTATCATGGATATTCTACTAGTTAGATAATCCCATGGAATATCAATAGCCAATCTCATAACGATGGAATACATAATGCCAGATGTCACAACCACATAGTCAAAGCCTTGTAAAAAGAATACAAAAAGGTTTTGTCAAGGCCTTGTGCAAAGAGACTAGTTTGTTTCATGAGACCTACCGATGCATCGAGGAGCTTTAGTGGCCTCCACCAATCACATACTAAGTCCACTACATTCCTCATATGAAAATGTTGAAAAATAATATAAACATTTGTATTAATAATAGCATAGGAAATGTTAAAACATTAACCATAAACTAGGAATGGTATAAAAATAAAACATCCACATTCAACTATATCAAAAAACCTTTAATAAAACGTGGATGATTTTTATCATAATAAATCAACTTCATACAAGTACAAAATCCATTAAATGATGTTGACATAGATGAAATCCAATCTATTTGAGTGAAATACCTCTTTCAATTATGAAATCATTTAAAAGTCATATAATTGTAAAATGAAACATAAATTTTGAGAATAATATTATAATCTTGTAATGGAAGCTTCAAAGGTGTTATAATAATGGAGAATAACCACACCTGCTATATAAGTTAAAAAAATACTTACCTTATTTTGATGAAAAGGTCATAAATAACCTTGTTTGGAAAAGGACAAAAAGACTCTTTTCAATCTATTTTGTAAAAATTAAAACAACTGTATAAATGAATTTAACCCATAGTCTAGTAATTAGTGAAATTGTTTTGAAATACATTTTTAAGAAACATGGATGTGGATGATGATGTTGTCCTAGTAGACACTTACATAAAACAACCATTGATAATAACGAGATTGTGAAATTAACCCTTACCTTGCGCTTTTCCTTGGTAAAGGGTACGTTAACCTTATATATTACTGTTAAATAATTATTATTAAAATTTTAAATAAGCACATACATAAATATGATATCATATATGATCTTATGATATTTCATTTTTAATAATATTTTTGTAGTATAAACATTTCGGGTGTTAACTGGTCTATTTGCCTTTATATGTTTGATTACGTAAGCCATGATTTTTATGGATAGGATGTATGTGATTCATATCCATAATTATATTAAGTTCTTAAACATTATTATTAATCATAAAATGAAAATTATTCTTGAATAATTACGATGGGGAATGAATCTCATCCCGTTCGTGGCGACGGTAATCCGTACGTACGCACGAGCGACAACATAATTATATTGATGGTGAAATCATATTTAATTGGATGTTATATAATATATAAAGAATAATTAACATTTTATATTTATTATTTATATTAGTTATACTCATTATTATACACATCCAAATAATGATGTGTTTGAATAACAAATTACACCACGACGTGGAGACAGTAAGTCGTACATACCCATGTATGGTGACATTGTCATTTATAGGATGGGTAGAATATTCAATATGGTTTTACCAAATTTATTATAATATAATAGTATGTATTAGTTACTAGATTTATTATTTTGGTATGGTAACAAAAAAGAAATAGGAAGTGTAAGAAGAAATGAACATGAAAGATCGAGGTGAAATTATTACCTATTCCTTGGGTGTTTTCTTTTTGAGTTGATCAAAAGGGATACATAGGTTGGATTTATGATCAAAGTAAAGACTATATGTTGATTTCAGGGAATATGGGAGGATATCTCGGCTGGGGTTGGCCGAGAGAAATGGCTTTGGAGGTGTGAAATTAAGAGAAGGATAAGTACCCTTTTAAAAGAGTTGTGATGGTCACTTTAGGAAAAGATTAAAATATTATTATATAATAAAATTATTTTCAGTTTATAATAGATCCAAATTGATTTATTTAGAAGATAAGGTGGGTATGTATCATAATCCTATCAACCAATAGGTTTTTGACAAGTTTAGGTTACCATGTTAACCTTATCATTATGATTTTACTATTAGTTAAATAGTTTAACTTTTATCATGTCTTCTAGTATTCTTACACTATATGGAGAATAAAATTACTCTAAAATTCCAGAAGAACCACAAGTGGTTCATTAATGAAATATATATTATTATTTAAGCCCATTGGCTGAACCTTATTTTTTTAGAAATATTAGGTCAACCAATAAAATAGTATTTGTTTTTAAAACAAATTTATGTAAATTTTGACACTATTTGGTATATTGTTTTTGTGAAAATAATAATAGAATGATTACTACGAAAAAAATTATTTAATAAACCCTAACAGGACATATTAACCTATAAAATTAGTATAATTTATCAAATTTCTCAAATAACATTTATTTGGATATTTATAACAAAAATTATTTTCATGTTTCATTAATAAGGTAATTACTGCATTATAATTGTGTCATAAATAGATTTATTTATTTAATGCATAAAAATAATAAAATAGAAACCATTATGTAGGATATATCATTATATTTATAATGAATATTTATAGTCTAATTTATATCAGGTATAACTCTATATTTAAAATGGTTTAGTTAATGAATTTTGAATTTAACACTTTTAACTGTTATTTAATTAAAACAATAATCAATGTCCTAATATAATCCATGTAGACCAAAGAGGGTCATATTTTATCCAAAAGGTTGATTTTGGTATAATTACACTGATCTAATAGAATTAGGACATGTGTTAGGGTAATTATAATATCACTTTTACCCTTAATTTCCAAATTTTATTTAAACTGTGGTAAATAAAAGTCAAAAGTTAATATTGAGAAAAAATATTTCAATCTTATTAAACCACATTTTACTAACTAATGTCAACCATGTATCATTTATTTTTGAAATTCAACTCATATAATTATTAAAATATTGTTTTATGCAAATTTGTAAATGTACCTAGAAGGTGGGTAAACGAGGTTAAAAAGTTCAATAAAATTCTATACATCTATTTTTATTATAAAATGACTCCAATGAATTAAATTGAACATATATATGTATTATATATCTGTATTTACAAAAAATAAATTCAAATAAAATAATTTTTTATTTAAATAAAAAGTCTGTTTTAAACAATAACACAATGTTAATAACTATTCATCAAAAATTGAAAGTTTTCAGAAAAATACAAAAAATTTACCCGAAGCCAACTTTGATATTATAAATTCTAAAACAAATTATATTTTACCAAATTAAAAACATAAAAGTTTCATTTATTAATTTAAAATTAATTCCTGTTGTCAAAACCAAAAAGCAGGTTTTTAAAAGGTAAAAAAAATAAAAATAATGACATGTGCTTATGTCAAATTAAAATTTAAAATAACATAAAATGACCTAAATTATATTAAATGAAAAATAAATAATCTAATTATACTCTTAAACCATTCAAATTCATAATTTATCAATTTAAATTATTTCGATTAAAAAAGTTGTTTTCAATTGAAACATAGTATTTTTCACTATTCATCAAAATATGAATATTATCAGAAAAGTATAAAAAATCTATCCAAACTACATTTTTATGTCATAATTTTAAAGAGCAATTTAATTTAATTAAATTGAATATATAATAGTGTGAAATATTTGTTTTAAAAAGGGTTTTCCATTAAAAGCCAGTAAAAATTCATTTTTCAAAAAATACTTATTTTATCTGAAAAAATGAATTTTTTTATATATTATGTATAAGAAACACATAATATAGATGTTAAAATTATATAGAGTATATAATATTCCAAATGAAGTTAATACTATTCATAATCACTTTTTGAACGTATAGTTTGGTATGTTGTGGTGTGCTGGAACTTTGTGTTGCTTGTAGCACACGCTATTGAATTACTTTAATGAGATAATGTACGATGAAATCTTGGGGGTGTTACATAATATGGGTTGTTCATAGTTGGCACATGGATTTCCAAAATCTTGGGACAATCCTAGAAAATAATTTGAACCCAAACCTAGGTTTTTCACATGGAAGATTCATGGTTTATCAACCCGTGCACCCTCTTATGAATAACAATGCTACAACCCTAGAAAAGGCACATGGTTATGGTGGATTGTTTGGAAAACCATGCATCACTTGAAAGTAAACCATGAATGGGATTTTAATTAACCCAAAAAATATTTTTAAAATTTCTTAAACCCCATATTTTATCTATAAACCCTATATCTCACCTAGAATCTATTCCTTATATTTTTCTGGTCTACTAACCTCTGGTCATCGTGATTTATTGACTAGATTGAATATCTACACCTCTAATAGTATGTGAATATAATCTTGATTGGTTTCTCATATCTTAACCTTTAATGGGATATTTTCCTTCAAATTTGGGATCTAGATCTAGCTTTTGAAAGATCTAATCTGTTTAATCTAGTATAACTGTTTCAGATCAAGATCTCATTCTTCACGGTGTGTTTGGACATTCCATTTCAATTTGGTGAGTTTTAATTGGGTTATTACATGTCAACGAGTTGAGGTAGGTGGTCCAAATTCCAATCAAATTATGTTTATTTAATAACATATTTGTAATTGTGGGATTTCAATTTCCATAATTAGTAAATTGCATTGATAATTAAATGTATTTTTTCAATCATTTTGTGTGAATGATTTATATTTAATAGGGGATATTAAATTGTGTAAATTAATTAATAAATGGTATAATGGAATTATGAATTGAATTATTTAATTTTGTGAATTAATTAATAGATATCGTTGTGATTATTAAATTGGAATTTGAATAAATAATTATTGAATTAATTAATGGGATATTGAGAATATGAATTCAATTAATTAATTTTTGAATTTTTCAATGGGATAATATGATTTAGAAATTGTATTAATTAATTATATAAATAATTATGGTAAATTTTTGTGATTATTCATTTGATTGAATTGGAATAATTATTTTTGGATGTAATTAATAGATGTTGTGATTGTGAAATGTGTAAAGATGGTAAATGTAGATTAACCTAGATTGATAAAATATATATGATATTAAGATAAACATTTGTATTCATGTGTCATACATGTTCTATTTCATCAAAATCCCACATTGATAAATATTTACATTCGTGTGTGGGGGATGGTCAGGTTCATCAAAATCCCATTACGATAAAAGAGTGTGGGACACAAACTACTTCTACATGATCCCACTTGTGTGATTTCTTGATAAATGAGTGTAGGACACGGTATGCATTAGCAAAATCCACTTGGATGATGGATTGATAAGTGTGTTTGGGACATGGTCTACCCTATTAAATCCCCACATGTGTAATTTCTTAATAAATGGGTGTGGGAGATGGACTACTATTTCAAAATCCCACAAGGTCCATGGTATGGAGATCTACGACCAGAATGTTGGAATTGGACCATCCTTCAAATATTTGGTATAATAAAAAAAGGTTTAATAAAATACAATGTGTTATAATTAATTTTGAATTCAATATGTAATATAATTTATAATTCATCATAGGATGAAGCATATATTGATGATTTAGTGTCTGTGGGAACCCACGGTTTTATGTGGTTAAATAAAGAGATACTTAATAAATGTAAATTGTTTACTTTATTATATGAATTTTATTATTTATGAAACCTTATAATAAATTTTTAACAGGATATTATTTTCAATGAAATTAGTCATGTCCTACTATGATTTACTCTAACCACAATTTGGCTTCCAGATCGGTACTTGAATAAACATTATGTTAATTGTATTAGATAATTGAAAATTCCCAATGTCAGATAGTTGAGTCTAGATAGATTATGGTTGAGGTAAAAAAACATGGTGTCGGGACCATATATAGATTTCAGTGTCTTAATTTTGGGTTATTCATTTTGACACATGACACATATTTGTCATGATATATCTACTTTCAGTTTTGAACCTTGTATTCATATTTTGATCATCACATGATACAAATTGAAATTATTTATTTGTTTTATCATTTGGTTATTATTTATTTATTTTCAATGATGTATTAATCTGAAAAGAAGGTTATAGACTTCCTCAGATTGATATTAGACACTCGCTGCTAGTCATAATCCTTTTGTGTATGTGGAGGCACAACTAGAGTAATATGACCAACCAGCCCAGGGAACTGGAGTGTGACACCTAGGTCGGGATGTAACAAACAGTTTTAAGAAAAAAATTTCCTTTTTTTTCCTTTTTTTCATTTTTATTTCAGAAAGGTAGTCATTCTATTAGGATGATCCAGGACTTGGACAAATTCTTGTGTGTGGGAGAAGGTATCCCATGTATCGAGTGACACCCAATAACATTGGGTGGTATTATTGTTATTGATGTGTGAAATTAGAGTTGATGAAATTTAACCTCAAGGGATATACTTGTTTGAGGTTTTGAAAATGGTTTTTGAGATTCTTGATGATTCTATGAGATTAAAATAATTGTATGATATGGAATGAGAGTTTAGTCTGAATGAATTATTCTAGAAACATAATATTATTATCTGACATGGATAATTATATGCATTCATAGTAAAATGGTTCTTGGGTATGTTGTTGAAATTGAACTACTTGACATGCTTGGGAAATTGAAAAGAAAATGTTCCTAATATGAAATTGATAATTGTAAATATTAAAATATGTGAAAATAATTGTCTAAAGATAATGCAGGATGGTTAAGGGTAGTGATAAAACATCTATTTTGATAATGTTCTATGGTTTTGGTGGAAATACATGTTATGGATTCTTGTGAAACCCTCTTATATATATATAACAAATTTGTATTTTGTTTCCAATGATGTGTGGTTTCAATTATAGAGATATTCCTCCATGACATAGTCTTTTTAAATGATGACATGAGGGTATGATGTGACATGAGAGTTTTAGTTGAAGAATTATCTAAAATTTACTATAAAAGGTGTATGTGAGATAGCTTAGTTTTCATTGAGTCTATGTAGACCATAGATGACCATACACATACTCCTATAAAGAAGAGAGTCAAATTAAATGCTTACATGTTATGATATCAAGATAAGTATTGTTGGGACATATATACATTGTATGGATGGATGGATAAAGCGGAGTGAAAGGAATTTATTGGAGAATTTAGTAGAGAAATTTTACCTGTATTATATACGACATGAGAGGAAATCTATGTTAATGTGGTTGACATATTGAAATATATCTGTTATGGACTAAAATGGCTGATTTTTATATTTATAGTTTTATTTTCTAGAATTGGTAGTAGATTAGTCTAATACAGTAAATCTATTTTAGGATGTGATTAAATGGGAGATTAATTCCAAGGTAATATTTAGTAGGTTGAATATGTTTTTAGAAGTTGGAAATATTTATCTCATTTCTATGGGGAACCAAAATGAGGATTCTAGTGGAGGACACTTGGTTTCATCTCAATGGTCAAGAGGAACTTAATACGAGAGAATGAAGAATCATTATGAGAATGTTAGACATAGTACTGGAAAGTAGAGTGGCAAGGGGAAAAGGCAGTTACTTAGTAACCTACTCAAGTGATCTATCATTAGTGTGATAGGTCAGGAAAATTATGTAGACAATGACCCCAACCACTGATGGAGTTCCAAACCTCTAGAAGAATTGGTTATTGGTAAAGGTTCTACAAGAACCCCTGATCGATCAGTGGTGACAGAGAATATAGATAAAATAACAGTGTGGGAAGGGGGTATTCTAAGGCATATCATTCTAGAATATGTAGTTATATTGGTCATGGTAGTAGATATAAAGGATAAGTTTATATTATGAAATAGCACCTATGTCAACAATGTAATTCTTCATAGGGGACTGAGACTATATAATATGGAATAAGTGCAATATATTTTCAAATAGTTCATAATACACTAGATAGTGATGTTGGGCCATCGACATGTTGAGGTACAATTTTTATAGGTACTATTCTGGGTAGTTACTTATTCAATAATGGTTCCTCTAATTATATTATATCGTTAGAACTGGTGAATGAATTGAGTTTAAAGGTGGATTGTTTTGTTGGGTGATGATGATAGATACACTATTTTGAGTATGGTCTAGATACATCTACTTGTAAAATGGGTGTTCTCTCGTGGTTGGGGAGTATAATTTTCTGTGGTAAATTTTAATCCTTGACATGTCTGTATTTTAATTAATTTCGAACGTGGAATTTATAGTAGCATACCAATCACATATTTATTAATATGGAAAGATATTTAATTTTACATCACCTAAAGGAGAATCTTATATTCATCATGGAGAGTGGGGCACTAATGAGGGTCATAAAGGGGAAGTTCACCATAAATTGAGAGACAATACCGCCTACAATTCTAGATTGTTTCAGGATAATAGTGGGTTAAATCTAGATGTATTCCCATCCATAGTGGACAAATTTTATACAAATTTATTGAACACTTTTCAGGGAAACCACCTAAGAGAGATGTGAAATAAAAAATTGATCTAATGTTAAGGCCTGAACCAATTTCTATTCTACCATATAGAAATGGCACCGATAGAGCATAAATATATAATGAATTGTATAAAAGAGTCAATAGATAATAAAATTTTTCATTCTAGTAAGCCGCATTGGGGTTCTCTAGTTTTTCTTGTTAACAAGGCTGACGAGACTCTACACTTATCTACTTATTATCAAATGATGAAATGGATGATAGTGAATAACTTCTATCATTTTTTGTATATCAATGGATTTTTTAATAGTTGAGAGGAGCTTGTGTCTTCTCCAAGATTAAATTCAAATCTGGGTATCATTATTTGATAGTTGTTCCTTATGATATACAGAGGGCTTCGTTCGGAATTAGTTATAGCCTTAATGTGTTTGTTGTGATGTCATTTGAGCTAATGAATTCTCCATCTATGTTTATGGAATTAATGAATATAATCTTCCACATATATGTAGATCATATTTAGAAGTGTTTGATGATGAAATCCTGGTATAATCCAATAATAAGGATGATGATTCCCAACATCATGAAATACACCTAAGTACGCAGAGAGTGAATCGTCTATACACCATGATATCAATATTTTATTTGGATTGATCATGTAAATTTCTTTGGTCACATCATCTTAGAGGATGGTGTGTTAGTGGATCTAGAGAACACTCATGGTGTGTATTCCTTGGAGAATACCAATAATTGTTTTGAATTATATAGATATCTAGGGTTATAAGGATATAATTTGAGGTTCATATAGTACATTCCCCTTTAGAATCCCAAATTTCAAGATTGAAAAAAGGGATTAATGTTTGAAAGGTATAAATCATTTGATAGTGCATTCCATTAGTTGAATAAGAATTTTAAAATAAACAAATCATCATCCTAACCGATCCATGGGAGGAGTATACAGAGTTTTTTTTATTCATTTGGGATGAGTCCTGTAGTAGTGTTGATGTAAGGAGATCAATTTATGGGGCATGGGTCGTGGTAGTTGAGGCCACATGAAATGATCTACCCAACAAAAAACCTAGAGTTTTCTACTGTGGGTCACTCCTTGATGTATTAGTGACATAATGTGTTTTGTGAGAATATTACTATGTAACTAATTAGAAGAGTATAAATTACATCTTTACATAGTGATAATTGTATCTACAACAGTGAGGATAGGTTGAGTATATGAAATAATTTTATTTTTATCTATCACATAGACCCGGGATGGAAAATAGTGATGCAGATTCTCTCATTTGAGAAACTCAAACTAAGGTAGTTCAACAGTCTAGTGTTGAGTTGAAGACAATGACTTAGATGACTGAGATGCATGTTGGTATTTAGGAGGGTTAGGAGAAGATGAATCCCATATCTATTATAGTATAGTATACACACTTGATATGGATCAGAGATATAGAATTATAGGATCCATAAGGTTTGGACTTTAGGGAAATCGCTAAATGATCGAAATCACCTTGTGACTGGAAAATATATAAGGATTAGATAATATAAGTCTAGGGTCATGTTGTTTTTACAAGGAGTATTCAAGATGAGGTAATGTGTGAGTTTCATGCCCTGAAGTGGTAGGTGCATCAAGGTGTTACCAAAATGTACCATGACATACAATGATTGTTTTAGTAACTGGGCATGAAAAGGGAGATAGTTGGGTTCATGACATGATGTCACCCCTGTCAATGGGTGAAGGCTGATAATCAATAACCTGGTGGTTTACTACATCCATTTAACAATCTTTAATGGGTGTGGGATGACATTACCATGTAATTTTAGGTGGGTCTCTTGATGATACCTTGAACGAATGATGTTATTTGGGTAATTATCGACTGACTGACCAATGCAAGTAATTCATTATTCTATGACAAACATTATTAGTGGATTATATGAGAGATATGTATGTTTGGTAGATATTATATATGCATGGGGTTCTCTAGAGTATTGTTTAAGACCGTGAATCATGTTTTACTATGTCATTTTCATTGTTCATGTAGAAGGCACTTGGCATATACACCCACATAAATATAGGAAATCATAGTGTACTATTCAGTTGCATGAGGTTATTCTTTAAGAAAGTGTCATTCACATTGGTGGGTCATAGGAAAATCACGTAGGCTTGGTAATGTTAATCTGTAATAGAAATTATCTGGATTCTATTCAGATGGCTCAATAAAAGGATTTTAGGGTAGGTCATGTCAATCACATCTATATTTGACGAAAGATAGTGATTTAGAGTTGTTGGGACATGGTCTCATGAAGGGGACATCAGAGAAGGTTAAGATGATTCAGAATCTTATTTTACTTTATTATCATAGAAAAAATTCTTATCTTGTTAGATGTAGAAAAACCCAAGAGTTTGTAGTGTTTAATCATGTGTTCCTTCCAGTGTCATGATGAATAGGCCACTGTAGGTTATTGAGTTAGGGAATGTTGGCTCTCCATGATTGTTGGACAATTTGAGGTTGTTGAGGGAATCAACCTAGTGTTATGCAAATCAGTTCTTCTATAGAGATACAGTTCAATGCATGGATATTTTCATGTTTCACAGCATTAGTGGTATCACCCTGACCCATTTAATGTGGTCAATATGGATGATGTTGGGGATGAGACCGATGTAACCTTTGTGGAGAATCATATTTCTATTTTGGATCATCGTAAAAATATATTATGGGGAAATAATGTATAGATAGTTTGTGTATTGCAGAAGTATGGTAATTTATAGTATGAATCCTTATAAATAGATGGGGATATGCTGGCTTAGTGGATGGATCTTTTTGAATTGGAATCATAGAGATGCATGGGAGTTCAGCTCGAGGAAGAGCTATTATATTATGTGGAAATTATAAGATCCTATCATTTTCAAGAGATATCATGAGTTTGTTTTTATGTAACCATTGCATTGTTTTGAATACTTTACTTGGATTAATTGGGTGTGTGTTTGGGTGAAATTTGATAAATTTTGTAATATAGAGGGTCTATGGACAAATGGCATGCTATTTTCCAAAATCATGTGTCCAGGTAAGAAAAATTTCGGACACAAACAGAGGGGATTCAAATGGTTGGCGAATGATTTTTAAAAAAATGAAACTTCTAAAGTGTAATCATATGAAACACCTAGAATAAGAACATGATTAAGGAACATATATTTTCCAACCATGTTTCCTTATCTATGAATCCATTGTTTGGTGTTTTAATTATCCCTAAAATAAGATTTAAATTGTCTTGAACCCCCATCTTTTATCCCTAAACCAACTTACTCACCCATAATCCTATCATTTAATTTTTTGAGGCTATAGAAGGATTTATTATGTCTATTTGACAATATTCATCTTGATTGAAAGTATAGATTGAAGATATACACATTTCCAAATAAGTGAATGTACAATTGATTGGTTTATCATCTCTCTATAATTATAATACCATCATTTTAAAAGATGGTGTCTTCTCTTTATGAATCAATATCTTTGGTTTGGTATATCTAGTCCACATAATCTTGAATCAAGGTTTTGGATCTAGATATCATTCTTCATCATGGGTTTGACATTTTCATTTCTATTTGAGGAATTTCCATCGTGTGAACACAAGTCATTGATTTTTTGTAGCTGGTCCAAGTTCCAATCCCATTGTCATGATTTAATTACGTGTATTTAATTAGGAGAATCCACTATTTATGATTTGGAAATTTATATTATAATTTAATCGATTTGTTTTAATTGTTGTGTGTTAATTATTTTGGTTAAATTGGGATGATTAAATTATAGAATAGAAATCATTAATTATTGTATTAATTAATAGGATACTAGAATTGTGAATTGGATTAATTAATTTGTAAATTGATTATTTAATATGATTGAGATTATGAAATTTGAATTTTATTATATAATTTTTTAAATAGTTAATGGTATATTGAGTATTTGAATTGGATTATCTAATTGTTTAATTAATTAATGGGGTAATGTGATTATATAATTAAACCAATTAATTGTAGAATTTATTAATTTGAAAAATTGTGATTCTGAAATTGATCAAATTGGATTAATTAATTATTATATTAATTAATATATTCATGATTTTGAAATGTTACACGAGGGTTAATGTTGATTAAGTTCTATTAATAAAATATAAGTGATATTGTGATAAATATTGATATTAATGTGTGAGACATGGCCTTATAAATGAAATGCCCATTGTGATTAATATTGATATTCATGCATGGGATATGGTCTAAAACATCAAAATAACATAGAGATAAATAAGTCTATGACATAGACAGATGCATCAAAATCCTAATCATGGGATTCCTTGGTATATGATTGTCGGACATGGCCTGCTACATCAAAAGCCCACTTGTGTCATTTATTGATAAATGCGTGTGAAACATGTTCCTATACATCAAAATAATGATTATGTGATTTATTTATAAATGGGTATGTGACATGGAATAACGCTTCAAAATCCCATGGATTTTTAGGCATAGTGATATAAGAAATAAAAGTGGGAATTAGACGATGTATTCAATAAAAAGAATTATAAAATTAAATGAAATGGATAATGAAATCATTTTTCTTTTTATAAATTATTAATTCAATATCTAATATGATTTAGACACCAGCCTAGAAAGAGGTAGGTATTGAGGTTCGGCTGTCCCCAGGAACCTGGGCGCTTATGTGGTTAATAGGGATTAATTGAATAAAAGTAAATTGATAACATTATTGATGATACTTAATTCATTATAAATATTTATACCATTTTATTCCCTGAATATTATTTTATATAGCATTGGTTGTGTCCTGCTGTGATTTTCTCAAAACATACATAGGATGTCGAATCAGTAAACAAATAGACATCATGATTGGTTGAAATGAAAATGGAAATTTCCCTATATTAGATTACTGTGTCAGGATGGAGAATAAATGATGGCACTCGACATGATATCGGTACACACATGGAATTTTCAGTTTCTTTATTTTTGGGATGTGAATTTTCACACTTGACACATACATTCCCTGACATATGTACATGTAGTATTAGATATTGGATTTTTTATTCGATCTTAATGTTGTATTGGTTTGGATTTTCTATTAGTTATTTCATTTATTTATTGTTTATTTATTTATTCTTGTGTATAACCCTAATAAATATGGTATAGTCTCCCCATGATTAATATTAGCCCGTCACTATTAGTCAGAAGCATCTACTGTATGGGGAGGTGTGCGTGCGATCATGTGACCAACCAACATGGGGTACCAGAGTTAGGAACCTATGTAGGTATGATACACTTAATTTATTATTCCCATTACACAATATTTCATATAGTAATATCTAATGGCACAAAAAGACGTCTCCTACTCGAGGGTATTTTCTCATAATCTCCCCTATTGGATATTATAATGTGTGATCTTCTTGAGAATAATATTCATATACTTTCAAGTTATCACACCAGATATTATATATACTATGCATCCCATCGTAGTATGTTTACTGACCTCATTACTATATTTTTGAATATTATCATAACACATCAAAGTTCCCAATATATCAATGAACTTCTATGATATTATCAATTGGTCGTATACTCTTCAGAATTATTATGTCAGAATCAAATAGAGAAATGAAAAATATGTAATTATATGTTTTATTAATATTTACTATATTAAACATACATTTCATAAATATTAATATACTTTCTCTTACAAAACCAACATCAAATTAATCATACATGGCCTAGATCGAACCATGTGCAAATTCATTATACTAGACCTCCCATGTGAATCATGTTGACTCTATATCAATAATTTTGTTGAGTGGTCTGCCACATTTTATTCCATGGAAATAAATCTCACTAAATCCTCAAATATCTGAAAAAATGAATCAAGAGGTTCTACTTTTGAATTTTTTGTTTTATCTATTTTCTTAGCCCTAACTCTTTTATAGATGCCACCACTACTGTATTATCATAATAGAATGTGATTAGAACTTTATGGCTACATTCCACATCAAACACTGGGTTGATGTTTTGAAACCGTAATACATCTTTAGTTTTCATAAAATATACAGTATTCCCAAAATCTATATTTGAATCTGTGGCTCCTACCATCTTTGATCTCTTCCATCTCACAACATAGAAATTAAAGGTGAAGATGTATCGCGTATTCCCTTCATTTCATATTTATCAGTTTGGAAACTAGATTATAAAAATCCATTGATGATTAGTTACCCATATACTTCAAAAACTAAGAACATATCCTCAGAATTCCTTTGATAATTTGGGGTAGTTTTGACATCCATCGATTAGTGGTCACATGGGTCGACATGTTATCTTACCACCAAAAATAATGCATAGGTGAGTTTTTTCCTAGTACATAGATAATAATATATGACAAAACAAGTCATTAATGAATATGTAATCCTTTCCACTCTCTTTTTTCTTCATGTTACTGAGGAAATATTTCCTAGGAAAGATGAATTCCATCTGATTATTAGAAAAAGTTTTTCATGGATTGTTCAACACTAAATATCTTCACTATATTTTCAATGTCTGTACTATGACATAGGTCGAGCAACCTATTGGTTCTATCATGATTTTTTTATTCAATTAATATATGATACCTTACCCACGTCATCCAAAGATAAACTTTTATGAAACAATCACATGACATACACTAATACTATTATTTCATTTCCAACGTGTAAAATTTCATCAGCATACACAATTACGAAATCAAATACACTCCCTCTAACCAGTTTTTAGAGTCAATGATTACACTAAATCTCAATGAAACCATATTATTTTATGTCTTGATCAAAACTAATTATCATTTAACAAGATTCTTTCTTCATTCCAGAGTTTTTTTTTCAATATTTATATCTTATTGGCATCCATTGGATCAAAAAATAATTTTGGGTATTTTTAGATAGACATATTCTTAAAGGTACCGATTATGGAATTATCCTTGACATCCATGTTCTCAAATATCATTGTCAATGTAATCCATAATAGAATGTTTAATGAAAATTTATTTCAACATTGTAACTAGTAAAAATAATTTGTTATAGAAAATGCCTTCTTGATATTTTGACCCTTTTGTAACTAGTTAGGCCTTATAGGTATCGACATTACCTTCAATGTCTGGTTTATTTTTGAAAAACTCTTTAAAAAAAATAATATTTACATCCACTACTAGATATACCAAGATATGGACTTCGTTTTGGCACATGGAATCCATTTCAAAAATATGGGATTCTTACCACCTGAAATCATATTCTCTACTTATTTATTTCAAGTGAGATGATCATTATTATCCAATAATAATTAGTCACCATCCTAATTGAAAATAAAATCATACCATTTTAGTTCTCTAACATCTCTTGTACTCCTACGTAATACTTTTTTCAATGGATTAGTTTCTTATTCCCTGGGGATTTTTTGAATCTGATCATCTTCCAACTATGGGGTAACTTTTACCAAAAGGTCATTGAAGCCTATATAGATCATAAAATCTCATTCATGGATGTGATACCTCACAATAAATATGAAATTTATTTCCACTAATATCTTTTTTGATAGTTCATATAGTTAATATCATTTTTCATTAGGGTATCATATACAGGTATATTTTGTGCCTCTAGGTGTAATGTTTTTAACTGAATGATTGATAATAAAAGGATGACTACCAGAATAATAATGGATTCAAAGGACGGGTTCCTTCATGTAGCAAATGGTTCCTTTTCATACAACTTCCATCTTAAATATATTCTTTTATGGAAGAAGAAGATCCATCATCTGTCAGTTCCTTTCTTCAGCAACCATGAAGATCAACCTGAACCAATTAAATCAATCTCTTTTGATTTATTTGAGTTTCAACTACTCTCACTCAGTTGTGGTAGAGTATTATCATCTCATTCTAAGATGTGGATAACCATTTCTCTATTAGTTTACCATTATTCTATTGTAATTTGTCTTGTAATGGTTTCAACTTCATACTATATATTGTGGAAATTCAGTCTTGTGATAATAGGACTAGACTACTGAGATTCCCAAGGATCACAGAGAGAGTATTTAGTGGAGTGGACTAGAGGATCATTGTTCCCCAAACTAGCATAAAAACTTATGTTCTTTATTTCTATTTATCCACTGCATATTTTCATAAAAGAATAAAAAAATACTAATCCTCGTAAAGCACAGTGGGTGTCTAAGGTTAGAACTATAGAATATTTTGAGAAGACACAATTATCCCACCTATTGTGTGTTACTTAGTATATTCCAAACTATAAAATTGGTATCAAAGGTTAGCTTTTGAAAAAACTATAAAAAGATTACAAGTTTAAAGTATATAAAAAGATGGATATAGATGATCATATAGAATGACTGTCAATGGTACATGATCCATATTTAAATGTAGAAAATTATAGATTTTGGAAATCAAGGATGATTATCTATCTGCAAAGTCAAGGATTCAGAGTTATCTCAATGATCATTACCACATATCAGATTTCAGAGAAACTAGACTCTTGGGATGCTACAACTGAATCTTAATGTAATAAGAATTAAAAAGACATGAATGCTATTGAATGTGGAATCTTAACAGATGAATTAAATCATTTATTACAATGTAAAAAATGTATATGAAATGTGGAAAAATATTTTAGATTCTTATCAAGGAACAAATAATATAGAAAATGAGGTATGCTACAACTAATCCAAAATTCAAAACATATATAATTCTTGATGGTGAAGGAATTAGTTAGATAAATGGAAGGCTTACAGAAATTATCAACAATATTATATCCTTAGGAGAACCCATCAAACAAAATGATCTGGATTTGAAAGTATAAAATGTACTACCATTTAAATGGAATGGAATATCTGATACTATTTGACAATCTTCATAGGTTAAAGATATGAAAATTAAATAATTATTTGGGATGTTTATGATTAATGAAGATAAAATACAAGATGAAGTTTAAGATCATAGAATAATTTTCGAAAAGGATAACATAGATCTAAAGGTAACATCTCAAGAGAAAATTGTAAAATAAATCAAGAAGAATGAAAGGAGAAGAATTTAGATTCATTTGAATCTAAAATTGAACAATCTCAATTAGCCCAAAAAATCATCTAGTTCTAAAAGAACAAAATAATATTCGGAAAATTCTTCAAGAATGAAGAGAATGAATTAAATGAAGACAGAAGCTATGAATCTAAGAAATTAGGTCATATTAGACCTGATTTTCTTCACCTAAAAGATGAAAAGAAAAGAAAAATAAGAGATATCATAAAAATGTTAACTATTAACATATAAATAGAAGAGAAATGAAAGAAACATAGAGTGTTTATTAATATTCAATTAGTTCATATAAATATGTTTTAGAACAAAAATGAAATCCAATACGTGCTTCATGGCTAAAGAGAAAACGTCAAAAACCCATTACACATCCAATTCTGATTCTGACACTTCTAGTTTCTCAAAAATTAAAATAGATGCCTAATTTTATATGTTAAATGAGAAATATGATTAATTCATAAAAAATCAAAAATCCTTAAGTAACATTCACAATAATGTTAAGGTTAGATAAATAAATTGATGAAACAACCTCAAGAATTAATTGAAAAATTTAACTCATCTACATTAAAATATGTTTTTCATGAAAAAAGGTCAAAGAATTATTTGATGATGTAAATCATATTAGAGTTTTTCTCTTGACATTACTAAAGGAAAAAAATATTAAATAAAATCAGTAGAGAAAATTTTATTAAAAATAAAAGATTTGGAATAATAAATAAGGGTTAAGAAAATAAATTGCACCATAATTATTTTTTCCCCCAATAAGAAAATGATTTTTTTTATTTTTTTGGAATAAAACAAGATGTAACAAATAATTATTAGTTTAGAAATCCTCAAATATGTTGTATTAAAAGAGTCATTATTTCAAAATGATTACTTGATTCTAATGATAAAAGCATTAGAAAAACAATGAAGATCAGGATGATAAAATCCTTGCAAGTTAACACTGCTAGACCCATACATGTTTTGGTACCAAAACAATCATTTTTTAAATTAACAATTACATATAATGGGCCATAGAATCTAAAATTATATATGGTATATAGAATGTGGTTGTTCAAGAATATGAGTAGAGATCTATCAAAGGTTCACATAATAACTCTAATAGATGAAGGTTATGTCACTTTTGGTGACAACAACGATAGAAAAATTAATTGGATTTGAAAATTTTTGAGATCCGAAGGTCTTATCTATCAATAAGGTACTATATTTAGTATTGTTAAATCAGAATCTGATAATTATTTCTCAATATTGTGATTATGGTTTTATGTTGAATTTTTCTAAAAAATAATTCTTTTTTTAGACATAGATTCTATAAGTTTTGATCAACTATAACTTATAAAGCTTATACATTGGATTAAAATTCCATATGTAAGAATAAAGTTGAATTTTAACTGATAAGAAAATGAATCATGAATTTGGAATTGAAGACTAGGAAACTATAATAATTATTCTTTATATAAATTATCTAATAAACATCTAGTCTTTGATTTTCCTATTCTTACGTTTAACAATGAATGATTCTTTTATGCATGCCAACCTGGGAATCAACACAGATATTCCTTCTAATTTGTTAATAAAATTTCTGCATCTAAACCATTAGAAAATATTCATATATATATTTTGTACCATAATGAGTATCAATCTTAGATGGTAAATTATATATAAATGTTTTATTTTATGATTAATCTATATTTACCTGGGTTTATTTTTTAAAACTCGAAAAGTGATACTTGTGCTGTTATTGAATGTTTAAAAAAATCAAAATGAAAATGGTTTTAATATAATTTCATTGAGTACTGATCAAGGTGGAGTATTTTAGAATAAATAATTTTATTATTTTTTATCTAATTTGAGTATTAATCATAGGTTCACTGCACCAAGAACACCTCAAAAAATGGAATTGTTGAAAACAGAAATTGAATTATTCAATAAATGGATTGGTCTATATTGAATGAATACAATCAACCTACCTATTTTTGCGAATAATATATAAACACATCCTACAATATCATGATTATTGTTTTACTTCTACCTTTTTCCAAACGACACCTTATTAAATATTGAATAATATAAAACCTAAAATAATGTAATAAAAGGTCTTTAAATGCAATGTATATATCATTAATACTATGGATAACCTTGGTAAGTTTGATTTTAAAGGATAATGAACGAATTTTTGGGGATATTCTGCTACCTTTAAATCTTATATGGTTTTTAATTAAATTTCTAGGATTTTTGGAGTATCAGTTCATGTGATTTTTGATAGAACTGACCCTATCAGTAATTAAAAAGATCAAATATATGAAGTCAATAACACTTTTGATACCATGTATCATGAAACAAATAAATATTATTTTGAAACTAATATTAATAAACTTCAGTCCAATTAAAAAGAAGATGAAACTGATGATCATTTTGAATCCTAACGAACCACCCTTTAGAAACTGTTATAGATGACCTAGATATAGGAAAACAAACTAGAAAAAATGAATGAAATATAATATAATTTTATACCTTTCTACCATAATTAGATCCTTAGACTATTCAAGAATCCATATATAATCATATTTAGATGTTATAAATGGATGAATATATAAACCAGTTCAATAGAAATGATTTTTGAGAACTTATAGAGGGACCAACAAAATATCCCATTATAGTAACTAATTGGGTCTTTAGAAATAAATAGGATTTACAAGTGATCATAACCAAAAACAAATCTAGATTATTATCCAATGGTTATAATTAGAAAGAAGGTCTACATTATGATAGGTACTTTGCTTCTATAGCATGATTAGAAGAAATTAGAATCATTTTATCTTATGAATATCTAATTAATTTTATACTTTATCACATTGATGTTAATTATTCTTTATTAAATGGTTATTTAATGGAGGAAGTTTATTTGAAACAACCTCCTAGTTTTGAAAATCCTGTAAAATCCGACTCTACTTGTAAACATATTAATGCTCTCTATGGCCTAAAATGGGAACCTAGAACTTCATATGAATGATTGAGTTATTTTCATTTCAAAAAATGTTTTACTATTGTTTTAGTAGATCCAACACATTTTAAGAAAACTGTTTGTTCTTATTTTTATTAGTCCAAATATATGTTGGTGATGCTTATTTTGTTCAAGTAATAAAATAATTTGTCATGATTTTTCAAAATTAATGTCAATTGGATTTGAAATGAGTATGATGGGAGAACTGAATTTTTCATTAGGATTTCAGATTTATCAAAAAGATTATGGAAATATTTTAAATCAATTTATGTATATTATAGATTTATTGAAAATGTTTGGGCTTGAAATCACTAGGACATATACAACTCCAATTTATACAAATATAAAACTTGATACGAATAATTCTAAGAAATGAGTTGACAACATGTTATATAGAGGTATGATTGGAAGCATGATATATGTAACTGCTAGAAGACCCGCCATCATTTTTTTAGAATTTATTTGTTCTAGAATTCAATAAAAACCAAAATAATCCAATCTTAATACTATCAAATGAATTTTCATATATTTAAAGGGAATTATTTTCATTCTTTTCTTGATCCCAAAACTCATTATTTTAATTTAATTTCATATTCAGTTGCTGATTTTGGAGGGTATAGATTAGATTGAAAAAGTACCTCAGGAACGAGTCACTTCATAAGAAAATACTTAGTTTCATGGTCTCATAAGAAACACTAATATATTTCCTTGTAAACCACTGAGGTATAATATGTATCTGATGGTAGTAGTTGGGGACAAATTTTATGGAAGAAAAAAACTACATGACATTGGACTAAACATTAATAGTATTCCAAATATATGTGATAATACAACTGATAGTAGAATATCTAAAAATCATATAATTCTTTCTAGGAATATAATCATTGACGTAAGGTATCATTTTCTTTGATATCATGTCCTTAAAAAGGATATATCATTATATTTTTTTAATAAGAAATATCAGTTAGTAGATATTTTTACTAAACCCCTTTCCAAGTGAAAGTTTGTTTTTTTATGGGGGAGTCAGGATTATTTTAATTTAAGTGATTGTCTGTTTATTTTTTCTATTAAATATTTTATTTTGTTTAATTTAATATATTTTATTTATTTCTTATTAGATTTAATTTTAGTTCTCTGAATATTTTTATGGGATTTTAATTTAATATATTTTGCAAATAATTTAATTTCATTGTATTTTATTTTTAAAATTATTATATTTTTCATGAGTACATCCTCAATCATTAGGAGAAAAATCATTTTCCATCGCCCACTATCTTTCTCTACTCCTACATGTATGTTTGAATTATAATGTCCCTCTCTATTTCATCTCCAATTTATCGGGAACCCTAATACCTCAATAACTTCTATTTAGAAATCATCAGCAAAGGAAACTGTGAGAATATCTGTTGATGCTGAGTTGAACAGCTGTATATGTGCTTCAGAGAAATATTGCAATGTTTTTCAAGTAAAGGTAATCGATTTTGGTTATCATGATTCTAAAAATTTGTCGCTTATGTAAGTTATGCATTTTCAAGGTGTGATTTATGATTTTAGATAAGATAATATGCCAATGGTATTTGATATAGTAAATAAAGAATTTTTAAATAATGCTTTATTTTTTCATGGTTTTATATAAGATTAAATTAATTCTAAGATAGATCATAAAAGAAATTTCATTGTCCTCTTTGAAAATGGACGCGATGTAATGATTTCCTCATGATGGT
This sequence comes from Viscum album, assembly GCA_963277665.1. NCBI lineage: Eukaryota > Viridiplantae > Streptophyta > Magnoliopsida > Santalales > Viscaceae > Viscum > Viscum album. The sequence continues at coordinate 675,216,224 of OY728147.1, forward strand.
GTGCTTCAGTTTGATTTATGATACATTGGTAATGGAAGACATGTGTCTGGGGAAACCGTGTTATCTTTGTCTTGTAAAAGAAGTGTTAATAATGTGTTTACAAAATTACAGTCTCATAAATATTGTGTGGTGATGATGTTTATTCAATTAGGTATTTTTCCTAGAACCATTAAGAATCATTGTTTTTTCTATAGAAACTATTGTAATAGTTGGCTACTAGTTGTAGTGGAACAACAACAAATATTGTTATATACTTCTCAAAGGGGGAACATGATTATCCCTTATATTGGTATGGTACTCCATAGACATGAAGAAGATGAGGGAACATTTTGGACCAAAGAATCTTTTTTAGTAAAAGAATATGTGTTTCATTTAATATCTCAGATATAGTTGAAACTAGTGGAGATGTGGATAACGGTCCTATTAATGAGCATAGAAACATTGTTCATGTGGATCTAGTGGTTGAGAAATTTAATAAGGAGGATAAAATTAATGACCTTCATAGGGAACATATCCCTGATCCTAGAACTTATATTATTTATTGTCCTAGAGTTTCAGGGGGCCTTGATTTTGGAAGTAGACAAGAAGGAGCTAGTTAGCCAAGACGGTCTATAGTTGCAGTTGATCTAGTAGGAGCTAATTCTCCAGAATCCTCTGATTCTAAATCTAATACTGAAGTTATAAAGTTACAACTATTAGATTCCCGTGTTTCATTTTTATGGGAATAGTTGGATTATGAGAATAAATTTTTGATGATTATAGAGTTACTTCTGTACGACGATTAGACTATGATGCTCAGATTATTTTTTGAGAGAAATAAAGAAAAATATTATTTCATCTAGGGATCCTATGGTGATTAGAGAAAATATGTCAAGAAAATTTCATGCATTAAAATATGAATATTTCTAGATGATATAGTTTGATAGGTTTATGGTAATGATTGGAAGATAGTTTTAGTCTCTCAAGGAATCAAATAGGGAATCTACCTCTTCTCAATAGACACCACCAGAGCTGCTCAAGAAGATTGAGGAAATTACATATGTTTTCGGTAATTGTAATGACACCATTCACACTCTTTTGTGTGATAGCATTCATTTGAATGTTTTGTTAAGGGGAATTGGAAGTATATGGTATGTCATCTCACTTCGAATGAGACACAGTTGAGACTGTTGATTCTACATTTCAAGGAAAAGTTAACCACTTTTATTTCTTCATAAGAGGATGTGAGTACATTTTTCAAAAGCAACTTGGTAGAAAATATGAAAGTTGGATATGATTCCAAGAATCTTTTTTAGTATTTGAAATAAGTGATCAAAAACCAGTTCTATAGACTCTTTTTGAAGATGATGGATCTTAGAAGTGATGTTTATGCCATTCCTCATCCATAAAAACCCATTTATCCTACTGAAAGTGAACTCTAAAACTGTTCATTTTGAATATCAATGATGATTGTGGATTGTACTACAACATTTGAATGTCTGTTAAACTAAAACATAGATTATTTTCATCTATATTTATTTTCCATTATTTCTTTTCCATAATTTACTTCCAATTTTTGATTTATTTTTCTTTTGACTGTATTTATAACTATTCGCGTTTAGTTCTATGATGTATTAACTGTGGTTTATTTCATTTATTCGTTGATCAACCATAATTTTTAAATCAGACAAAGGGGATAAATATTTATGTTTATGGAAACTTTATCTGGGAATATGGAGATAATACTTGAGACCACAACATTTAATTTTTATGATTATATACATTTTCGAAATTATTTTTGTGAAATTGAAATTTTGAGAAAATATTTTATATCTAATTTTGTTTTTTACAAATCCTATATTTTCATTAATAATTATGAGACTATTTTATTTGTTTTGTGATCATAAAAAAGTGGGAATTTATTGTTTATGTATTGTCTCAACAATAATTTATGATTTATGATGATTTTGATGCTGAAAAATACTCTTGTATGTTTTCTAATAATGTTTTGTAATGTGAGTTTTACAAGAATTCCTATTTTATTTTAAAGTTTTTTGAATTATAGAAGGATTCTGAAATCATTGTATATATCTCTACATTATGCTATAAAGGATAATATTAGAGTACGGTATCTACCCAATGACATGCAAAATGGTTTTAATTTGGAACAACATCCCTAAGTGAGGAAATAAAAAAAATTGATTAGAAACTCTATATTAGAGGCTTGATTCACTATTCATACCCAATATTTGGGAATGTCTAATGTATATTCCATCAATTCTACATTCTAGATTTTATCCCTACAAGGATAAATGTATGGATCATAATCCCTATGATACTTTGTTCCCTACATTGCATAATGATGAACATATGGATAAATAAATCTATGCGAAGGATCCCTATGCTATGTGAAAGAACCCTATGCTACATGAAGGAACAATATGCTATACAGTTCAACACTACATTGTGTTATTAGTAATGAAGATCCTCAAGAAGTCCTTACAATTCAATATTATGGCAACAATCATGTTAGATTTAGAGGCAGATTTAAGGAATGTTTTTATTTATTTCAAAGAATAGTGTTTGAGGGAGAAAATCATCCCTATTTTTAAGAATATTTATGACTCATCTGATCAATTGAAATTTTAATTTTTGTGATCAATCATGCTATTCTTTCAGATCTGGAATTTTAAATCAAGCTATCCTCGTTCCTATATATTTATGAAAATGTTCTAAAAAATATATCTTTATGTAATATATGATTGATTTATTAAAAATATTTACAGTGCTGAAAAGATAAAAAGAAATCTAAAAGAGGAAATCACATTGAATTCATACATTTTATTCATCATTATACTGAAATATCACTACTACTATTTATTACTGTTATTATTTGAGGAACATTGTGAAACAAGGATCTCTTCAGGCTACACCAATCCAAAAATAATATTTTCTGAAGAAGAATATCCATCACTTATTAGATTCATGCTACTGCAATGTCTACGATCATCCTGATCCACTTAAATCAATCTCTTTTGATTTATTGGTGTTTCAAATTCTCACACTTAGTTGTGGTAGATTTCAGCTTCTTGTTATATGTTTTGGATAACCATTTCTATATTATTGTACATGAGGGCTTTTGTAATTAGTATTGTAAGGGTGTCAAATACCTGTACTCAGTTATAGAAATTATGTCTTCTGATAAGAGTACCAGATAAGGGAAATTCACCAAGATCATAGAGACGGTTTTTGGTAGAGTGGAAACGTGGATATCTTTTCCCCAAACCACTATAAAAAGCGATGTTATTTATTTCAATTTATCTTCTACATATTTTCATAATATATAAAAAGAATGTCTAATATTCATAAAATATAGTGTGCTTCTGAAGTGAGAATTTAGGAAGATTTTGAGAAGACATAATTCACCCATTCTTGTGTGTTACCCTATATGTTCTAACTTAAAAATTAAATAGTTTGTTTAATCTAGAACATAAAGACATTATTTAAATGTGTCTTACCATAAAAAATGTTATATTTATTAAATATGCAACATTAATTTTCAATCATGAAAATAAATCTATCTATATCCCATATAGATACATATTTAATGTTTTTGTTATCAAAAGGAACATAATATCATTAAAATCAAACAATGATAAGCCTTTTAAGATATTTTACAAGGTAATCCTAAATAGCCACAACACCATGTTTATCTCTATTGGCTACTTGAAGATCTACCACCCCTCACTCAATCATTCTGAATATACTTATTTATTTTATTTTAATACATATGTTATAAACAATTGAAGTATATAGTACCCAATATATATAAAAATATAATTTGAAATTGAAACAAATCACCTAAAGATTTCAATTACATTTTTGGTCAGGTGTATCATTTCATCTTTGGTCCCTTCTTCCCACATGAAAAGGAAAAAACATTCTCCCTCACTTTCCCATTTATCATCCTCATTATCGATGTAATGATGTTTTGGGCTTAAATATCTTCACATTACCATTATGTTTGATCAATATAATGACTGAATTATTTTTTTACTTCATGTTGTTATATACTTATCAAATATGAGTAAGAATTTCTAGAAGACAATTCTCAATGTTGGATATATTAAAATTTACAATAAATCTAGATAAAATCTATGTTAGGGATTTATATATGTGATTTGTGCATAGTTAATATGGGAAATTAAATCCTATAACCTATAGGGGCGTAATGTTTCCCATGATCTTGAATACATGAGGCCTAACTGGGGGACTATCCAAAATATTTATATGAAATAGAATATTTTAAATATGAACCAATAATTTTCGAGCTCAATCCTATTAAATACCAAGCTGTTTAATAATAATTCTTTGAAAATTAATTATTTAATGATAATTCATGAGTTCAAATGACATAGATAAAATTAGTAGATATTGATAATCAACAATTTCACTAAAATTATTTTCATAGGAATTAAAAAATTCAGCAATGACCTCTTTGTTAGGTGGATCAAGCATTGTGGATTTTAGATTATACCATTGTAGTTCATGGTAAAAAATGGTATATAAATAAACTCTCAAAATCTACTCATAGTGAGGATATTTTCATTCATTAATATAGATTGAATGGATATGTGGATGATAAACATTTAATTTTATTATACAATTAAAATTTAATATTATTAGTACCATTACTGATTATTTGTTTTACAACAAATAAATTTATTGATTTTATTAAATCTCACAATATTTTATCATGTCAGAAAACCTCTCTCTATTGAAGTGGTAAAATCTAGTTACATGAAAATTTGGGTGGAAAGGAAACATAAAAGACTATTGTATAAATTAAATGATGTTTGGTCAATCTAATTTAATATATTAATGTAGGAAGGTATTTTAAAACTACATTCTTGAAAATCCTTTTTTGTTGGGTGGGATACACAATCCTAAAATCATAAGAATGATTTACCCAATAATTACCTCCACATTAAATCAACTATGGAAATAACATTTTATATTGATTTAGGATTGTAATGTTACCCAATAACATTTCTAAAATGCATATTAAAATTATGTTTCCTAATGTGGTTTGGTCAAACACATATTTTAAGTCATTTATTCATAATCAAGCAATGGAGGGTCTTGTTTTAATTAATATTTAATTTAGGGAATTTATTTTTTTATATAGACATTTTCTCTTATATTAACATCTACATGTAATATTAGTGTTAAGTGGATATCACATAATTGTAAAATAATGATTGTAAAAAAATTTCACATAATACATTTATTAAAATAAAACTTTTCACATTAGTTGAAATAATTATGTTACTATGTTATTACATTAGTAAAATAAATAATTTCATTGAAAAGAAAATATAATTCATTAAATTACATATTCATCATATTTATCTAATGCTTTATATAATTGGTGGACATTAATTATACCTATTACTAAGGATAAATGGATCATATTGATTTTAATTCATGAGTCACATAATTCCATTTATCTACCGATTTATCTTCTATGATGGCATCGTTATGGTTCTACATTGAATACTCTTCATTTACATATGGAAACACGATTAATTATAAGTATTTCATTCTAAAATATGGGTGAGGAGAACCAAAGGAGAAGTTAAAGGTGTATATCATGAGGACTGATCAAGTCCCATTAAGAGGGGGTCAATCAATGGTACCAATATTTTATTAAATTTTACACTTTTGAAGTATACATATTGAATTTTTTAATGTTATTGATCTACTTTGTAGTTTATATCAATCTCACATCATTAGTTGTAGAAAAATAAGAGAGGGTAGAACATTGTATTTACAAGGTTCGGCAAAAAAGTAATTATTCTGTGGGATGATTTTTATACACCCCAAAGTTGATTCACATCATAATATCTACATTTTAATTGAAATACATAAAGACCCCAACTCCATTATTAGTTAGACACCCCAATTTTTCTTCCCATAGTTGGTTAGTCAGAAAAACTACAATTATATTCCAATTTGTTCCACACCCCATATCACAAACCACCATTAGCCTGTTAGATACCCCATCTATGAGATTCCTCTCGATTGTTGGTCCTAGAATAACATGATATTCTGTGAAAATTGGATTCCTCCATAATAAATATAGATTTCCCTTTATTGTTTACAATTATTAAAGTCATTAAATTGATGACTTACTCAATATTATTGGCCTCATAACTCTATACAGATATTGGATGATTTGAATCGTCTTCATCGAATTCTAGTGTATATGTAATCCCATTCTTCCAAAATTACCCAGATTTTTCACTCTTAAAATTCATAATACACAAATGATGCAAGGATCCTCAAAAATATCATTCAATTATGAGTATATAATTTTTCATCTTCTCCATTAAATAATTTCTAAAAAAATAATGTGGTGCTTGGGTTATCAAAGATTAAGTGATTTATTTATTTTATTTAAATCCACAGTTAAATACATTATGAATAAAATAAATTGTGTTCATCCCAACAAAATTAACTGAATGAAAATAATTTTCTATATTTATTTCCTCATATTTAAATACCTCAATGTTTTTGGGTAGTAATATTTTCATTTTGAGTATCACATAAAATAGGCTATTTCATTTTTTATATTCATTTGAAATACATCAGTCGATATTATATTTATCTTCATCAATCTATAAAAAAACACACGACATGCACAACATCTCAAAATAATTGAGAGGTGTATTATATTCTTCTCCAAAATATTTGATTAAGAAAAAACACACTCCATCTTCATTCATGAATGCATTTCTCATCATGAAACTATATTTAAAATAATAAATATATGCATGTATCTTATTGCCATATAGATGTAACACTATTAGGATCACTATAAATATCTGATATACCAATATTTTATTTTTTCACATGGGATATTCATCTTGGAATACCCAAATGTTTATCTCATTAAATTACCCAAATGATTTTTCCATAAATTTCCTCACACTAATAATAAAAAATTTCATCCTCATGATTTGGCCTCACCACATTCACGTTAGAATACTGGGTTCTAAATTAAAACTACTTTATAGCTGTGTGAATGTGATAGTGCATACATTATCGATTGTACTAGTGAATTTAACAGAACATCTTCTTCAAATAGTTAGTCAAATTCGTGTGGCAACATCACTGTACAAGAGAATTCTATTGATGTGCGTACGTGCTTGTATATTTTTTAAAACTAAATGCCTTTGAATCTGATAGATCATGGGAGTTCATAAAGGGTATAAGTAATGCCCTAATAACTAATTAGAAAGAAGGAGGGGGAAATGATAAACCCATATCGATCATATGAATCATTTAAAGAATATAATGTATTTTAGGAAATTTATATCAATTTTAATGAAAGATAAAAAGTGACCAAGAAATCCATAGAGCAGATAGGTTCTCTATATCACCTCTGATGTGGTATATCATTCAATTCATTCAATCTCCTCTTTATAAATCTCATACCCCTTTAGGAACTTTACTGTTCTTGTTATAGTATCATTTGGTCTTCCCCATATGGTGGCACCACCACTACTCCCATAATCACTTCTACAATCCATATACACATGCCTCCCTTCTGTGCTACCCCTGTCATTCTAGGTCTAGTTCCCTTAGGAACGGTTATCCTCTGGTCCCACATGGACCCTTGGTCAAAATGGTCATCACTTCAATGTGGGATGCCCTTTTTTAGTAATACCATCCTAAAAATATATAGAAATTATAAAATAATAAAATGTAATTCAAATAAATCCTCATTAAAAATTTCATGATATCTTCTTCTCAACCATATCTTATTCTTCCTCAAATATTATTAATTAATATAATATATGAATTAATAATTCTGAATGGACATTATTAATTCAATATATTCATGACTATTGTCTATACTATTATTGCATGAACATCAATAGATATGCATGGAATCATAAATTCAACATGAAAATAAATATTATCATTTTCTTTACTTTTTATGAATTTTGAAAATTACTTAACACATGTCTTCAATCATTAAATATTAGTTTATAAATTCTTATTGTAAATATGGAATGATTTTTTCAATCATGACATCACACTCCATTAAATGAATCCATATAACTTCACCATGCAGCCCCGTTGCATCTTTAATCACATATTGTCACTTTGAAAACATATACAACACTTTGTAACAAAAAATAGCCCCTTTTAATTTTATTGTAAATTTCTTATCACATAAAAAAATTCAATATGTTAAAAAATTATGTCTTCTCCCCTTATAGAAAATAAAATGTAAAGTATACTTTGGGTTTATTATCATGTCATATTTTTTCTCAAAAACATCATCTCATATTTTGAAAGAAATGTATGTTATCAAAAGTTATATATTAAAGGGATTTATATAATAAAATCATAGTCAACTAAGGATAACACGATGATAAAAACAACATTTAATTAACCGAGGATTTATAATATTCCCATAAAAAATTTCTCATGTGATACAATCCTTTGAGTTTTTCAATTCCCAATTATTGAGTTTCAAAATTCCAAAATATTCAATGAAATAAAAAATCATACAGAATATAAAAAAACATTAGAATGATCAGGTAGTCGAGAATAGATCCCCTTTGTATAATTTTACATTCAACTAAGAACTCACACTTAATGAATAAAATTAATTAAAAGGGGAATAAACACAGATTTGAATGTGTCAAGTGTTTTAAAATCACCATTACAAGGGATTAACTCATCATTCTCATCATGGATATTAATAAACTAGATGATAATCAGTAATTCCCCTTTTAACCCAACATGTTAGCTCATAAAACATAATAAATGAACAAATAATAATATCTTATTTTTTTAGAGGAAAAAATCAAGGTGAGATTTTTCTCTAATATATTATTTAATCTTCATTGAAATATCATAATTGAATGTTTTTTCTTAATTTTTGACTTGGTTTATGGATTGTGAACATGTTTTCCTATCAGGACTTTTCCCATTTTCCTGAAACTCTTTTTCCACCTCCTTCACTACTTGAAAAAACTAATCATTTAACTTCCAACATTGTATGATTTTCTACCAAGAGATTTTATGCTAGTTTTAGGATTTTAGTTCTTTAAACACACTATTTTTAGACTCATTTTCATTATAAAAAAAATTAAACATATTTTCTATATAGATTGTCCTTTTACCAAGATAAGGAATTTTCAGGTAATACATAGGAGTTGAGTGTATCTATATTGATTAATTATAATTCCATTTATTCACATGTGTTGAATTATATCCCATATAAACATGTTTATAACATATTGCACATTTACAAAAACATTAATAACTAATTTGTTCTCTTCTTAATCGATATGATGTCACCGATGGAGTTTTTCCAACATGGATCTCCAATTAAAGGTATAATCCTTTCCACACTTGTTATAAAACCCAAATGGATTCTCATCATTATATATAAAAGTGAACAAAAATATCTAGAAATCCTACATAAAAATTCATTTGAAGCCCCAATTTCTATTTCCATGGTTAGTTAGACAGCCCAACATCTCTTTTTTTGATTGGTTAGACATCAAAATCAAAAGCCACTATTATCTAGTTAGGGAACCCATCTACAAGATTAATCATCAGTATTGATTAATTAATATAAATTTATAATTCATATATTTTCATCCTCTATATGGAATATAGATTTCCCTTCATTATATAAAAATAATAATATTCTTAAAAAGATAACTTGATCAGTCTTGTGGGACAAAAATCTCCTATAAAATACTGAATGATATGAATTTTAATTTTCGAATGCTCTGGTAATTGAAATTACATTCTTTTAGAATATCCCATCTTTTTGTCCGCAATAATATTATTCCTACAAAATAGATTTTTGGGAGTCTGAAAATTTTCTTTCAATTATGGGTATCAAATTTTTCATCACTTATATGCACACAATTATACAAAAACAACATGGTGTGTGGTGTCTCAATAATTACATGAGTTAAATTCAATAATTTAAATACTCAATTAAATATTTTATTAATTATTCTCATTAAATTCTCTTCTTCAAAATAATAATACTATAGTTACCAAGGTAATTATATTTATTTTCACATCATTGAATTCCTCATTATTTTCAAAAAATAATTTATTCTTTTTGAATAACCCATATACATGTGTACTTAAATTATCACAGTCATTTGAAATAGGAAAATCAGGATTATATCCTTCTGTATGAATTTATAAAATACTCAAGGCATGCACAGAATCCCAAAATATAATAGAGTATTACTATCTTAATATCATATGGATTTAACTAACACATGTATAAATCATTAATGGAATCTTGTTTTTCATAGTATGATACTACATTGAAAAACACTAGAGAGAACTGGGTATCATCATCTCACATTGAAAACCACATCCACATCTCTTTTTTAATTCCCAATATATTAATGTTGTAATTCCTTCTTGTAGGACATTCATCTTTGAATACCCAAATGTTCAACTCATCAAAATACCTAAATATTGGGTCCCCAATTTCATTAATTGGATAATAAAACACCAAATCATCATGATTAAACCCTATAAAATTTACCTATTAAAATTTTGTTCCACAGTAAAAGACCTTCATTGATGAATGAATGTGAAACTGGAAGTATTTCCTATCATATCAAGTACTTTTACTCAACATTTTCTTCAATAAAGAAGTCAACAATATCATGTGACTTCACTATTCAGGTATCATATGTTCATTAACTACCATGAATGAATATGGATGAAAATATAATGTCATAAAGTCAACTAGTTCTCAGGAGATCACTTTGTCATTTAGTTTCATTCTTAGATCAATATCCCTAAGATCTTCAAGTCATCACTAGCATAAATACCATGCTAGGATATTCTTTGAAAAAAGGAAGAGGAAGATGATATCCCCTACTTGATCACATGGCTCAGATAATCTGTATCTTTTAGTAAAGGAAATTTTCATCATTTTTAATGATGGATTAACAGTGAGAGAAAAATCTATGCCCCACATAAGTTTTTCATGGCTTCTCTACTATGGTTTATCAACAACACAATCCATCAGCTTTCCAAAAATCCTTTAACCTTACCAGAACCACCTCATACTAACTCTAACTAATTAAGTGCCTCTCCCACATGCAATTTCCACTATTTATCCCTATCACCCTTCTACGATCCTTATAGACATTCACACACTTCTCTACCACCAGTGGTTGTTCCCCCACTGGTTCCTTTGGGTGCGGTTGAACTCTTGTCCCACATGATCCCTTTATCAATTTTTCCTTATCTCTTATGTGGGATGAAAATATTACATAATAATTAAATAATAAAATCCCTTGTAAATAATTGGAATAACAAATTTAATTCAATGTAATGCAAAAATAATATTACAAGACAACATGTTCTCAAAACACACCGTCTCCTTTGTCACTAATTAATCTTGAAAAATATATATGAACATCTAAATTTACATTGACACCATCAATTACATATCTATATGAATTTATTCATTAATATTATTGCGTGGAAATCAAAAAATATACATGTAATCTTCAATTCAACATGATAATATATATTCTCATGGTCCTATCTTATTGTATTCATTGTTAGAAATCCTTATAAGCAGTTCTAAATCTTTAATGACCAGTTAAAAAAACATTAGATTAAGCGTGAATCATTCATTAAAAATGACTTAAAATTACATTAAATAAATCCATAACTATTCATTAAGAATCACTACTTTTTGTTCACTAACATATCAACTCCTCGACCTGAATTGAAATACTCTTTCACAACAAAGAAGATTACATAAATATACTCTAACACACAGTTCATACATAAAAATATAGTGTTCAATGATTTATGTCTCATCAAATATAATTTAATAATAAATAATTAAAAACTATTGAAAGAAATGAAATTAAATTAATGGAAACACTTACAGCGGTCATTTTCTAGATCTTGAAATTTCATACATGAATCACATATAAAAAAATTAATGGATAATATTCATTTCATTATACATTCATTATTATTAATAGAAACACAATTGATTTAAATAATTAAATATTTAATTAATTACATTTAATCTTAATAACCTTATCAATTTATTAGAAGATAACAATCATTATGGAATTAATAGAAAATAAATGTCACAACCAATGGATATTGATTTCCTAAAAAAAATTTAATTTACAATTTAAAATTCATTAAAACAATTTTTAGATTTTCAAACACATAATGTTCTAATAAATGTAATAAGGTTTTAATTCCCCGATTAAAAAATTAATTTACCTTAATTTATCCATTAATTTGAAGACTACATGATGTGGAAAATATATCTACATACTTTGTACCTCGGTAGTCATATATCAGGGTCATATGTCTGGGAATTTAACCTATTGATTTCACCAGACTACACGATGTGTACCTGGAAGCTACATGTCGTATATCTACATTCTATGATCTCAAAATATGTTCCATGCTCTTTGGAGTGTATCTCATAGTAATAATAAAATATGTAAAGGACAATTACAATCCATATTGTCTAGTTTTTTTGTTCTTTTGGAAGCCACCAAAAGACTCTGCATGTTCTCAGGAGGGATACTACAAAACACGTTCTTCCTACAAAACATCATTGGTCTCTAATGTCATGTTTCTAGATAACAAGACAGAGAATTCTATGGGTATCTCATATACATGAATTTATGAAACACACACTACGTACACCTAATATTGGTTATTTATATCATAAATGATCTAGGCTATCAGTATCACACAGTATGACCATGTACAATGACCACATAGATTTTGAAATTTACAATTTTCACCCATGTATTTACATGGCATGTACACTATATACACTGAATGTGATTGAACAATTGTACTCTAGGTTCTCTCTAAAACACATGACATGTACCACATGTATTAACTATATGTAATGTTGTGGATCTCATGGAATTTATTGGTGAATCTTACTATAGTACACGATGTGTACTTCAGAAACACACTGTCTGACTAAATATTACAGGAATATTTTTTGGTATTTCTCGATGGCATATCTGGTCATTCTACATATATTTATAGACCATTAAGAAAATGAAGCACTGAATGAACTTGTTAAACATTTCAATGACTTGATAATTCAAAATTTATTAAGGAAAGAATAATATGAAATGAATATTCCACCACGATTTTCTATCTATCAAGAATAAAATACATAATTATAAATAATAACATGACCACAGAGATACCACTTGTTGGTTCTGAGAATAGTGGAATCATGTAGTGATGTGTGATATATTTAAATTAATTTTATTTTGGATATTCCACAAACTCAGAGTGATTATATTGCATTTCAAATAGTAAATTAATTTATTTAATATCATTGGAAACAAATACCCTATCGGAGGATTCATTCATTGATGTAGAATATGATCATCCCCAAAGAACCATTATATTTTTCTTAATTTCCCTATGAGTATCCAATAATAGAATCTCTCTAGTAGTGATCAACACATGATCATTTGGACTCCGAGAAATGGTAATAAATATTCAGGTAATAGTATAGTGAAGTGATTATTTTGTGTTATTCGTGTTGAATGGTAATCCATAAATCCTAAATGGATCTATTGTTCATTTTTTTCTCAATATAATGAGATAAAGGGGATTCATGTGTGAATTCATTATGAACAATAATTATATATTTTTTATTTCACACAATACATGATAATCATAATGATATTTTTTAAGAGATGGGGTTGATGTTAAAAAAATTATTTAATTTGATGTCATCCCATAAAAAATAATATAACCATTAATAATTTCCATGTCTCATAATAATAGAAATATTATTATTCATATTTTATAGTGTTATCCAACATGATAAATAGTAATTATTATTTAATTGGATTGTTAATTAATATTTTTCAAGGGATATTATCATTTTCCATTCAAAATCTTATACAATTTATTAAAAAATTGAATAAAAATTTATTATTCATATTTATTTCATCAATAAAAATTTGTGATTGATATATTGTTAATAAAATTAACCATTTTCATTTTAAATAATATTAATAAATTAATTAAACTGTAATAAAATTTAATAGTTATCATAAGAAAACACTTCGTTTACAACCCTCTGTGATTATTTCTTTTTGGAATTTAGGGGGATCTACTAAAATACAACATTACTATCTATAAATAGGTTATAGAATCCTATATAATGAACTTAATGTCACAATGATGAAACCCACAAACAAACTCTCATTATTTTATATAACCCCTTTATGAAAATATCTTATCAAGAAGGATTCAAATTCAGGTAAAAAAATAAAAATTATCTATTTGTATATCATTGAATATATGAAATAATCATTTTGTTACACCATGTCAATGAAATTTAGAGATATTAATTTTTTATAATAAAATGTATAAGATATCATCATCAATAATTATGGAAGGGACAAATCATTCATCGACATGTCTATTACTGATATTTATATCTTAATTCACCCAATATACACAACCTCAACATGAATATACAGTATCTTGGTTTACATCATAAATCAATATTTTGGAGTCATGAAATGAATTAATGAGAATATTAATGCCTTTTTTCATTACACATGCTCATGGATAGGGATTCCAAATGACATAAAATCCGGCAGAATTCAACTAGAGGGTATTTTCTCATTATCATCCATCTTGGAGATTACTATGTGAAAATTTAAATAGAGGAAGCATTATCCTCATATAAACAATCACACCTAACAATTTATATACAATGTGTCCCATCATAGTACATTATCCAAATGAATAAATATATATGTATGTTTTCATATCACATCAAGCATATCATCATAGTGTGAATGTGTATAATCTTGGATGCAATTAAATCAGATTCATGAATAAAAATGGGTTATATGTCAAAATATGTTATATTAATAAAACATATATTGAATATACAATTAATCTAAATACATACAATTTTTCCAATTTCACTAACTCTAACATATCTAAGGAACTCATCGAGAAAAGCAAACATGATCACATAGAATGTTACATCTTTCTTAGAGTAAGTGATATTTTAATTCATGTGTAAACACTATATAACATTTCTAGTTCCTCACATTATGTTTTCATAAGAATAGAAACCTAGTAATGAAAGATATTGGAGAAAATTTTAACCTTCGTCTGGGTTCTCATTACACCTCCAGTGTTGTTGATTCCACCATTAACCATGACAGTATATCAGAGATCTATATCCGTCCTTGCCCAGGCCATCACCAGTGGCTGGAAACCAAGCCATCAATCCCCTCAACTATTTTTCAAAACCACCATGTAGATATACAAAATCTCATGGATGGGGATCTCCAAATCAGAACATGATCCACTATCATCACTATTCAGGATAACCATGTCATCAATATCCATCCAAAACCCTTGGTAACAATATTATTTTTCCAATGATTTATTATGAAATGATCATTTAACATTAATTTTTCGAAAATTTAGAATAATTGAATACCAACATTGATAACACAAAAAAATGGGGATGCACATGCATAAAAAATAAGAGGAGAATACTTATCAAAAGAATGTATTGGCCTCATTCCATTTTAATTTGAATGAAAAATGAAGAAAGAAAAATAAATTAATATGAAATTCCTATTTATAATTAGATAAACTAAAATCCACACCACAAGATCAACCCATTACATCAAATGGAAAGAATAATTTATTCATGTTCATGATGGGATAAAAAATTGGTTTATATCCATAAAAGAAAAATATCCCACATCATGTTAGATAAATAATTTCTTAATAACAAGTCATCTAGAAAATAATATTAATATCCTTCTATATTTTTCATCCATATCTTGATTCACCACAATCTGCTCGTCCGTGGTCCACAATCCCAATTCAAAAACAATAAAAAAAATCTCCTCCACTCTAACCTCCCATGTTTATGTGATTATCCTAGAAAATTGACAATAATTGTGCATTTATATTGAGGGTTATTTAGTTGTTGTAAAAAATAAAATAAAATAAAATTAAATAATTTATATTATAATTTTCACCCATGAAGACACATTAACCTGACCCCCAATCATATGTAAGATTATTTCAATCCTAGGGGATATTGAATATTCTAGATTCTACAGTGGTTAGGGTTTTTGAATCAGAGTTCCCATTTTGGATTTCTTCCATTAATTTTTTATAATTATATGCATGTGATATAATATTCATTATATTTTTGTTAAATCAATATAGAGTCTCATTGGGCCTCAGAATCTTACATCATCTCAGCATCTGTCGCCAAAGTATTCCTTTGATTATTCCAATGTCTTATGAGAAAAAAATAGAGATGTTTCCAATTTTATAATCACTAATTAATTAGAAAAAAAATAGGGAAACCATATTCATTGGGGGTATAGAAAGTGGTAGAATCAAGAAGGATAATCATAATGGAGATGACAGAATAGGACATGAGAGAATACCCTCTGATCCAAATGATATGAAACCAATGAATCACCATGAATAGTCCATTGTAAAATATAAAATATGATGGTGAGACCCATTATGTTATATTTGTTGTGTCCAAAAATCCCTAAAAGGTAATATGAATGAAATTATACAGAATTATTTTTAATAATAAAATAAATTGTATGAGTTTTTACAAGAATAGTGAATGGGTTCCCTTCTCAGGAATATTGTTAATGAATGAAACAAAATTATGAAGGTTATAACCACTATAACAGTTGAAATTAATTGTATTATTGCATATAATTCAACGTACACATGAAAGAAAAGAAATAATTATAAATACTGAAACTAGATATCACAAACTCAAAATAAAATCCATAACCAATAAATATAAATTAAAATTTTCAATGTGATATAGTGGTGGTGACAATACATTCCAACTAAGAGTATTCTTTGGGAGACACAAAATCTTTATGTACAATCCACATCATTATCATAATGAATATTAAAGGATGATATATCGCCTATGCAATTAACTATACAAATACAAGTTAGTTAATGACATATCAATCCGACATTAATCATAAACCATTCACCTGATCATGGTGACACGTTGTATCATTGGATAATGCTCAACATATAATGATCTATATCATAGGAATAGTAACATATAGTAGTCTAAATATATAAGAATAAATAATATTATAACATGTTTTTTGACTTCATAAAATAACTTTTAAATAAAATTTTATAATAATGCAATATTGTAAATAAATTTTCAATCCTTATTAAATCAAATACAAACATGTTAATAGACTAGTTTTAGTATATATCATTTGTATCCCAATATTTTAATATGAAAAATTTTAATTACCATTCCTTATGTAACTTATATAGGAAACATTAATTATCTTAATTCTTATATGATAATTTTTTAATAAAAAATAATCCAAAAGGATTCTCTATCAATCATTGTATGGAATAAAATTATTAATTTCTTTTATTAGTATAAACCCATCACATATCTGAGTAATCAAGGTTATATGAAAGATCATTAATCTAACCAATTTATTCTCATACATCATTATCATTAAAAATTCACTAATGACCCTCTCACGCACTCATATTTTCAATACCTATTTTAGATATTTTTTGGTCTTCAACTATTCAAATGATCAAATAGAGTACTTCATTTGGACAGAATATTTAATAAATTTAAATTTAATACTTTTTAAATATTTTTTTGACCCCATATGTAAAAATTTCACTTCATATTAATTTGAAATAAAAAACACCTATTTACATATACATATTTCTATGAAATAAAATAGTATAAATTTATGTGGGAAATCATGTTAATTCTATTACTTAACCATTAATACTAGTCCCCAAAAAGAAATACCATATTATTTTCCAATTATAAATTTCTATATATATATATATACATACATACCGAGATAGGGTTTTCCTCTCGCTGCCGTCGGCCCTTCGCTGCGGACGGTGCGACGTTCCCTCTCGAGCTCGGGGAGTCGGCCAGGATCTCGGCAGCGTCGCGCAGTTTCGTTGTCTTCCCTTGATGTGGAGTTTATCTTTGGGCTTCGGTAGTTGCGGGTTCTGACCTGTGGGTGTAAGACCAGTCCCCGCCGACGACATACTCTTCAGAGCGCTCCTGGGTTCATTCTCGGAAACCAGCTGGTGTCCTGCGGTGTGCTTCTCAGCATCTGATGGTCGCGCCCTTGCGTCAGCGGTGCTTTGGGTCCTGGTCTTTCTCAGGTGAGTGTGGTGGGGTTTCTCCATGTTTGAAGTGGTCGTTTTGGTTGGCAGCGGTGGGATCTTCTATTTCAGGGCGTTGCTTGTGCGCTTGGGTGGTGTTTCTGTGATTTTTTGACACTTCGAAAATGGTTTTTGAGCCTTCCTTTCATATCGTTTCGTGGTGAGTTGAAGTATGGATGTATTGGTGTTTTCAATTTGTTTTTCAAACGTATATGTGTCTTTTGGTGCCTCCGGTGAGGAGATGAATTTGGATATGGCGATGGCGACGGTGTGGTTGGTTCTCGTCGGAGATGCTATTGAAGGTTTGTGAGCGTATGTTCCCACTGTGATTCCGCCGGTGGTGATTATGTAGAGATGCTGGAGGGACGATGGCATTGCGGTGTCGATGATGGCCGGAGATGCTCGCCGGTGAGGCGGTGTAGTCTCGCGGCTCGAGGAGGTGTGTGGACCAAGGTGATCACGTGATTCGACGAAGCCCGAGGCGGTGCATGGCTCGAGGCTTTGAAGGCGGTGTTTTTTAAATTTTTGAAGTATTTCGTTTGAATTTTGAATTTCCTGATGTGGTGATGTGGATTTGTAGTGGTTCGGGTACCGGAAAACCCTCAACTAGTTTCATGGGAACCGACTAACCTCAAACCGACCATTAGAAAAAAATGGTTTGCAGGATTCTTTACAAATTATATAATGACATTTTACATGAAAATATGAAAAAATATGAAATTTATTTAATTATAAATACATATACATATATATTTAAATTTTAGAATAATATACAGATATAATAAATTTAGAATTTCAACAATCCCCTAACATTATTCCCTTGAAATAGAACCTTATTTAGGAGTGAATACAATTATTTGGAAATTAAAATAATTTTCATTTGATAAAGATAATCTAATAGATCAACCTAATGTTTCCCATTCACACATAAATTCCACCCCACATAAACGTATCATGTTGTATAATATAGACCAAAAATACATGTTAGGTCCAATGCCTCTGCCCATTATACCTTTTTATAAATTTTAGCACTATATCTATTTAAAAATATACTTTAACCAAGATTGGAATTACATAATTTTCCATTTCTTATTCAAAAATTATCCAACTACTCTATATTGAAATCACCACACTTATGAAACATACAATTTTTAAAAAATAATGTCAACATTGTCATTTTTATCAAAATATCCCTAGATGACTAGAGAATGTTACCCAACTCGGCTCGACATTAGACCTTTAGGTGGTTCTCAATCCCCATGTTCAATGACCTACTTCTTGGGAATCGGGTAACATGATCTTCAGAATTATTTATCTAAAAATAAAATTAATGTAACGAAGAATAATTTATTTATCTTATTAATAATCATTTATATTTTTTATAGAGTTATATTCATTACCCAAATGTTAAGTAGTTTCCAGTCAAAAAGAGAAGATTTTATTTCTAACAAAATTTTGGTTTCATGTATTATATAATTTAAAAAAAACATCCAAATTATTGAATCTATACTTTAGTAAATATCTTTATTATTTAATTAATATTTCTAAAATAATATTAGGATGAATTTATGGTAATTTTCATTAATGTATGATTGTTTCATTAATTGTAACAAATACTAATTTTTATTGAATATTTTCTTCTATATTCTTATATTTACAACATAAAAATATATTTTCTACTATTAAAAAACATTAATGATTTAATTATGAATAATTGTTTTTAATCTAAATAATAATTGGATTTGGCATGGAAACATTTTTATAAATAAAAATGATTTTTCATAAGAAATGTATCTTTATCATGGTTTATTAGTTTAATTTTAAATTAAAATTTGACACTTATATGAATTAAATCTGATAAAATAAATAAATTATACTAATCATCCTAATAAATGTAATTTATTATGATCAACATTATTTTTTTCATAATGAATAATAAAAATAGTAAAAATCATTTATTCCAGTAATAGTGAAAACATGTTTAATTATTTTTAATATAAATGTATAAGGGTAAAAGACATAAAACTTGTCTAAATAAATTTTTTTGATCTTATATAGACCATATATCCTCTCATACCTTTTAATTGTCCAATTTGGAGCCATTTAGAATATGTAGGACTCTAATATATTTTAATCATTCCAAAAATTACAAGTATTTCATCAACCCATCATATAAAAGAGTGGTATCTACCCTCTCCAATACACACATTAATAAAAGTTTCGATCATCCAATACTTATAAAAATACATTCCTAACAAATAAACCTATTTCCTAGAGTTATTGGTTTCATCATAAATCCAATAAAAGAAGGATTTAGGTATAAACAAATAGAGGATGTCCGAAAAAAATGTATGGTTCTAAAAAGAGCATTTTTATATTATTTCTTCTTATGACAACTTCAAATATTATTCAAAAACAATTCAATATTAATATCATTATATGAAATATATTTTTATATTATTATTTAATGTAATTAGTAGTATCAATCAAAAAATTACTAAAATGGGAAATGAAACCATCATTTAGGTGTGTGGTGGACTACAAACTCACGAACCAAAGTAATTTTTTCCATCACCAAATCTCATGGATGTTTATAATGATGGAAATTATAAATAAATTAAACATTCATGAAATAATTATCCTTATATATTTATATTATATCAATTATTTCTATAAATTTTTACCCTTTAAAAAATTATTATGTCCTTCGCGCGTACGTGTGAATTAACAACACAACAAAGCGTTGTGATTCATTTTTCATCACCACATCACATTGATTTGATATATATGTTCCGATAAAGATATAATATGATATTTTTGATGTGGTAATCATTAAATAAATAGGAAATGATACTTAATTTCAATACCTCTTGCTCGTTATAGAATGAAATCATTTCTTTGTCATACGTATGGATAAACCTCTACATGATTGTATTGTAATTCCGATTGCAAATCCATATTTCATTGTTGGGTTTTAAAATTTTAATTATATTATAAAAATTATAATTCTTTCATGATTATTAATTAGTTAAATATTAAATAATTATTTTTTTTCACCATGCTCATCATACAAAACTAATTTTTTAATTATGAATTAAGGAACCTCAAAAATCTCAATGTGGACCTATCCAAATATGTAATTAATGATGTCATTGAAATAAAAGAATTAAAATTCTTAATGATAAAATATTACAATTAAAAATTATTATTAAAAAATTAAAAAATTAAAAAATTAAAAAATATTTATTATATAGTTGTCAAAGGAAAAACATATAAATTATTTCACTAATGGTTTGGGATTTCTTCTCAATTTCCATTGATTGAGGGATGTGAAAATATTTTTTTTAAATATTCATTAATTTGGTGTATATACTGGCCAATTTAAATATTATATTATTAATCCTTGTTTTTTATTTTATTTTTTGAAACAATCCAAATTACATTATTTATGTAGATTTGGCTTGAATGATACAAAGTGGTTTGGGGTTTGATCATTCAATTTTCATTCATTTGGTTATACTTCTACATTATTAACATTGATTTTTCCTTGATATTTTTTAATTATTATATGCATTAATTTATTATATATTTAAACTTTTTTGTTGATTTATATATTCTCACATAATCACATCATCTATTAATTATCACATAAAATGTTCTGATTATTGGAAGTGTTTTATTTTTCTCGATCTCTTTTTCTGGATGTAAGATTCATGTCATGGAAACATGATAGCCTTATATGATTAAATTAACTATAGATGAATTATGTTTTATATTTATCGTTATATAATTAATTTCATTTAAAGAGTCATATTATACTGTTTTTACATGGCCTTTTCCTATACTGATTCCAATGTTTCAATGTATTTATTTTACAGTTTCTATTTATTTCAAGATTTTTTATTTTGAAAATTACAATAGGGAAAATCATAGGCACTTATATGAAAAAATAAAAATATATAATTCTCTTAAAGTTATCAATGTGTTTTACATTATTATTTTCTAGTTCCTCCATTATTGATAAATAAAACATCGTGATTTTTTTGTTCTTGATACTAACCAAGAATGTGTTTTTCTATTGAGAAAATTTACCTTCTATGTTTAGTGTTTTTAAATGATTTAAATAATATTCTGTTCAAAAAAATATTATATACTATAGTCATTTTAATTGATATTTTATGTTATTTTAAATGGTTTTAAAATAAAATTTCATATTTTTTGTACACGGATCAATTATCACTCTCTTGAAATTTTTTTAATAAATAGTATATTTTTACCATTTACATAATGACTGGATTTTCTTATTGTTAGAACTTTTATTTTTTATTATCATGCATTATTGTTTTGTAAGGTTATTTTCCATTAAAATATTTTTTTCAAATAATTTTTAAATATTTTCATTTTATAAGTTATTTTCATAGTGAAATGTATAATTTCCTCAAACTTTTTTAATGATCTCTTATTAGCATTTATATCCCTCAACAAAAAAAAATTTTGAGGTTACCTATGATCTATTTTATATATGTTTCAATGATAACATACATATTATTAATCATGATGGATTATTTTTGACAGAAATATATTTTCTTGGAACCCGTTTCATTTCAACTATTAAGCCAATATATAATAGAACAATTGTTATTATTATGTATTAAAATTCACAGCTACTTATATAATTGTTATATTATAGTTCTCTAACATTTTTTATGATGATAGGTGTTCGTGATATAGCTTTTGAAGATGTTTGATCCCAATATAGCTCTCCAATTATTTTGGTAATGGGATATATTTTATTACTCATAGGGTTATGTGAAGAGATTATTGGAATTTTTGGGGTTTTTTATTCGATTTTTCAACATGATTTTAAGATTCATAGGAAAATAAGGTTCGATGTTAACAATATTCAACCGTTTTACTTGAATATATTTCTAATAGACCCCACAATAAACGATTTATTTCACATGTCTTATGATTATTGAGTTATTTAACTCTATTAATATGTCAAATCTTCATTACACGTCTCATGTTTGTAGCCATGTTTTTAGGGGTATTACTTATATTATGTTTTTCTCATTGATTTTATTTATATCATTATACCCTCATTCTCATATTGTACACATTGATGGAATTCAACTGCCAATGATTATGTTTATAGTTACTAAGTGTTTGAAATCACCCTTATTAGTTTTTATATTTCCCTAATTTATTATGATTTATGTTAGATTAACTATGCCTAGAATGGTTTCGTGTGTGATGAATTTTATTAGAGGTTTTTAGGACCCAACAATGAATAAGAAAATATATGTATAGTGGAAATTTTAATCACTTAATATAAAGTTATTTTCATGTAGTATGTTTTCTTAATTCCCTAAAACACTAATACTAAATGAACATTGAGTATATAAGTGATACAATATTTTATTTTTATGTTGTATACTTTGGATTGTTAATATTGGGTAACATTTATCAGTATAAATTCCAAAAATATAATTATTATGAATTAATCACAATATTATAGGAATATGGGTTCAGGGATTTCATATTTTTTTTATAGGTGGGTGTATATATAAATTTAGATCAATATTTTTTCTTTTGAGGTTAACATAAGAGTTATTATTACCATCCTGGGTTTGTATGTTTAATTTTGATCATAAAGAAAATTTCCTATACAATCCTGTTATGGTTTTAAGGGATGGGATTTGTGGTGATTAAAGATATGTTGGGGAAAATTTATTGGGTTGAGGTATTTATAACACCTAGGTTTAATGTGAAGGATTATTTTTGAGAAAAAATATAAATATTTACAGATATATGTTTAATGGTATGAGACAAATTTTGAGATTAACAAATTCATTATTGTTGAGGTTATTGGGGTTAATTATGATACATGGAAAATTATTTATGGAATGATTTAATTAGGTATTTTAGTGTTATTATTGAATTATAGAGATTAATGTATTATTTATTCATAAATTTTTATATATTTTTAATATTATTTTATAATATTTTAACTATTTCATATTTTTCAATATCTGAAGAAGCATAAGAAAATTATTTCTTCCTTTTATTAATTAAGTGACCTTTTATATTGTGATTTTAGTTATTTATGCATGATAATTTCATCATTAATAATCTTAATTTTATGAAAAATATAACATTGTTCTAGAAATTGAATTATGTATGAACTATACATTAATAGTAAGTGTATTTAATTACATTCTTAGTTTATATTGTTATTAAATCATTCAAATACAAGTAAGTGATCTTGAAAACATAATTTTATCTTAGTAAATTCAATTATGATGAATCGATGGTCTTCTTATCTCCTCATGGATTTAGTATTATGTAATTTTGACTTTATTAGGATCATTCACTTTCTTGTGATCAAATTTCACTAACTTTCTATATCATTATTTGAAAATTAAATTCTTCCATCCTTCTCTATGTTTTGAATTCCCACTAAATTCATCCAATTTGGAAACCTAGTTATGTGTTATTTGAGATGACCTTCATAGTTAGCATTGCATCTTTCCAAAATATAGAATTATAATCAATTTTTATGATGTGGTTTTTCAATAATGGTATTTTTAAATATTAAAATGTTTTTCCTATCATGTTTGTATGTTTTATCTTCTTCTCCAGGAAATTCATGTTATAAATGTTTTAAACGTTTTATATTTTGTGTGGTGTAAAATTGTTCAGAAAGAATTTATAAAAAGGTAGAATAATGTTTAAAATCATGTAATGAATGATAAATAATTTTCATTTCATGTTAATATACATTGATTATTATTTACTAGGTTACAAGATGAATAATAATATTATGTAAATTTTCAATTAAAAGGAAAAATATTTGTTTTAATCCAAAATGGGGTTTCACAAACTATGTGGTTTTATTTAAATATTTATTTCAATGTTATTTTATATTAATTTTAAAAAAGGAAATACATTTACAAATTCTTCATGTATAAATTATTTTAAGACGAATTTTAGAGAATTTTAAGGAATGTGTTATTTTCAAATCAATTATGAAAAATATAAATTTATATTCAATATAATAAATCCATCACATGTATTTAATAATATGAAATCAAATATCATTATGGAAAATAGAACACCTAAAATAGGTATAAATGCCCTTTGAGAACAAAAAAATGTGAATTTTAGTAGAAAAATATTCATTTGCAATTACATGTTTAATTTTACAATATTTTCTTAAACAAAAATGAATTTAATATGGAAAAATGAATTCCATATTTTTAATAAAAAAATTGAAATTGGTAAAATTGTTAAATTAGTTTTTTTATAATGAATTGTAAAAACATTAAAAATTCATTACCTAGGTTATGCCTAAAACAACATTACGTGGTATTATACAAATATATAAGGGTCAAAATTAAGTAATAGAATCAAGAAATAATTTTTTTTCCATATCCCTTAACTATATCATCAAATAGGTTTAAATATTCTATTTTAGATTCATATCGTTTGAGTTTTAAATTAATATATTTTAATGTTTTAAATAATTATATATGTGTCATACCCATAACTTCTCTCTTATCCAATCATCATGATCCTTTTTATTAGAAAAAAATCTTTTCAAATACATTAATAAAATTCCTCCCCATATTCAATAGTTCTAGGTTTGATTATAAAATTAACCTAAAAAGGATTTATGTATAAAGCTAAAGAGGTTGTTTGAAAAAGATGTATCGTTCATAATAGAGTGATTTCCTTTTATGTATTTATATAAATCCATCATATATACTTTATAGTTGATTAAAAAAATAACATCAATATAATAAATATAATAATATGTCAATATTTTTCTTGAATAACCTATATATATGTCCTCTTCCATCAAATGGAAATGAGACATCCATTCATGTGTATAGTGAACTACATCCTCGCGAACAAAAGTAATTCATATTCCATCACATACTATCATACATTTTTATAATTATGTATTATATATATATATATATTATTCATGAAAATATTATTATTATAGAAAGGAAATATGTCATATATTTTATTATCGTTCCACCCTTCTGAAAATGATAATGTTTTTAATGCTCAGGTGTGGTTTATCACATCCAAAAACCAATGTCATTCCTTTTTCATCACCATATCATGTTGATGGTATATATAAAATTATATAACAAAGTAATATGGTACTTATGATATAATAATAATTATATAAAGTTAAAATTACAGTTAACTAACTTTCTCCATTCTCATTGAAAACGAAAATTTTACTCATGCGTATATACAACTTACTGTCTCCATTATTGTAAAATCGTTCACTTTTCATAACAATATTTAGTGGTTGGATTTTAAAATAATAATTACTTACTTAATAAAATAAATATATCTTATTATTACTGTATATTTGATTTAATAGTTATATAATTGAACAAGCTCAATATATAGAAGTCATTTTTGTAAAAATGAACTAATTTTCCTCAAAAAACCCCATGTGGAGTCAGCTAATAAAGTAATTAAATATGTTATTGAATAAAATGAAATAATATTTTCAATTTAAAATAAATATAATATTAAATTGTTCACAAACATCTAAATAATTAATATATTATTATTTTTTGTAAGTTAATTGAAAAATGCCATATTATGGACTTGAGGTTACAAATTTCATCTCAATTTCAAATTACTGAGGAATGTTTTAATATTATGCACCTAATTTATATTATATGGTGTTTATACCAACAATTGTAAATTTTATATCTTGAATCCTTCTTATTTAATGGTTTTTTATTTTATGATTCAATTTAATTCGTTCAAATCGATTTTCCTTCAGTGTTACCATTTGGTAAGGGGTTTCATAACCCAATTTTGTTTCGTTGGGTTTTACTTATACTTAATTAACACAACTATAGAATGATTATGAGTTAATTGAACTCTATAATTTTTTACTATTTATTGAAAATTATTTAATGTGGATTTATATGTCTTCACATAATCACATCAAGTATTACATATCACTTAAAAATTTATGAACTCTACAAGGTTTTTCATTGGCTCAATCTCATTTTCTAGAGACATGTTTCGTTTCAGGAACAGTAAATTTTTTACATGATGTAAATAACTACCAAGAGATGTATTTTTGGCATATTAATTCATGGAATTAATTTTTTTTACCAAAAAATATCAAAATATTTATCCAAATGAAATTTTATTTAAATTTTATCAAAATGGTAAAGGGATTATGTTAATACCGAATGGCCCGAAGGCCTTCTTTTTTTATTTTAAAATGGATAATCCCCCTTTTAAGGGTTAAAGTGGAACCTGTACATAACCCGTATGGCCAAGGTAGAAGGCCCAACTGACCTGCAATACATGAACCGAAGGCCCAGATGCATACCATGACCAATACATGACCCATAAGTCCAGCTCAATTGAACTACCCATCCCCAGCTTCTGCGTCATTGATCATCTAGCTCACCACCTTGCATTGCTGATCGGGTAGCATTGCCCTGTACAAAGCTTCACAGTGCCTAGTCCCGATGGAGGCTGCAATACCCTATCATTCTTCTAATCTGATTATCTTTGCTTCTAGAGGATTCTACTGTTCTTCCTATGATCCTCTTCAGGGGCCTGTTCTTTGTGAACTGGTCTAATCAATGGTCTATATGGCCCGAAGGCCCTGTGTCCCGACCTCCTTTGATGGCCTGAAGGCCCTTGAGACCCACATGCCCATACTGGTGGCCCGAAGGCCCAAATCAAGTGAATTTATTCTACAATATCGAACAATAACTGCTACTGTAACTACTATAGTACTTCTATAGTACCAAAATTTCATCTCCACCCAGTTTTGAACCTGGGTCTCTTGGATGCCAAGTAGGAGCCCTTACCACTATAGAATGGGCTCATTGGCTAAAGGGTTTATGATACAATATCTATTCATTTCATTATTGTTTAGGTAAAAAAAAATTTAGGTTAAATAATATAATATTATTAAATTGAACTTTATAGATCTTCATATAATTTTTTATGATAGTGGTATACATGTTTAGTTTTCATATACACCAATATTGATCAATTAAGCTTCCATAAAATAGTTTGTAAGTGATAATAGTTTTGTATCTTCTTTTACATATGCAATCATCTTATTCCATATTTATCTTTTATTAAATATATACAGGAATAATATTTTCTATATATTAATTATCTAATGAAATTATTTTCCATGACTTATGACCATTTATTAAGAGTATTTATATGAAAATTTATAATCATTTTCTACATGGGTTAATTTCAACTGTCATTACTAACATTGGAAAAGAATTCTTATTTTTAACCTATAAATTGTGAATATATTTTTATACTGTAAGATCCATTATTCCATTAGAAACAAACATTATAATATTCCAATATTCTTTCTGTCCAAAATTCTTTTCACAATTTTTTTTTTAAATTTTTTGTTTTTAAGAGTGATTATTAATGGAAAAACTATATTTAATTAAGAATAATTTTTTTGATATTTCAATTTTATATTTATGAACCAATGATACAATCACTAAAAAAATTTAGTATGCTCCACTGTGGAAATTTATTAATTAAACAATATTAATTCTTCAATTATATGGATTGTTCTTTTTTCAAAGAGATATTCTCAGAACTTATTCAATTTCCAAGTCTAAATCTGACTATGAAAGAGTAATTATTATTATTATTATGAAAAAAAATCAATCTATAATGTTTAAGTTGTGGTTCTTGAAAATTTTCAATTAGTAACATTGATCATAATATAGATCATGTACATGAGTTATCTCGATATATTTCTCTAATTGATTGTGTAAATGGTTAGAAAAATCGGATTAGAGGTTTACCATAATAGATTAAAATAATTTACCAAGTATGTTATTCCATTTTTAATAGTGATTTTAAGAGTGATTTAAAAATAAATTATTAGGTTACTATGTTTTTCTCTGTTCATTCATCTAGTTCTAATGGATCCTTTTTTAAAAAAAAATTTCACATGGGTCAGGATTATTGTCTTATGTAACTCTTGTCTTATTTTATAGATTTAAATCATGTAATTTATTTTATTCTCTAGGTATTTGGGGTTATTAATTATCATATGTTATGATCATGATATTTTCTAATGCCATCATACTCTTATTCTCAACTTATTATCACTATTAGAAATCAATTATTAATGATTATTTTTACCATTAATATTTTTAATCCCACACATATTATATTTTCTTATTCTAGAGGGTATGAAATTTTATAGTAAATAAATTTGTTCAAGAAATGAATCATGTTTTAAAAAATTTATTAGAGATTATAAATATTTAATGCGTAATAATAATAGAATGGTATAGTGGAAATAATTATCCAATAATGACAATGATATTCTTATCTATTAAGTTTTACTAATTCACAAAAAAATTAAATATAAAAGTTTTTTTGGGTATCTAATTGATCCAATATTTCATTTTTATGTAATATTTTTTAGATGGTTGAAATCAGGGAACATATATAAGTTTTATATCTATGAATTTAATCATTGTTCATTAAGAATTAAATTTTGGGAGCATAGATAAGGGGATGAAACAATTTATCTCCCAAAAAAAATAATCTCCATCATAAAAATACATATATTCTGGTATGTTAAATGAATAAACAAAATAGGTATGAATCACTAAGAAAAATATAATAATAACATGTTGGGATAAGGAAACTACAACATCCCAAAATTAACCAATTGTAATACAAAACCTAAAAATCCATATCTATCTGAAACATGGTCAATAAACCCATACCAATAAAACCTATCAAGGGAAAACCATCGTTAAAACAATAAGAGGAAAAAACTATGCACATGAATAAAAAAATTTACTTTATAAACCGACCGTTTTTTAAAAAGTGTGAGAAGAAAATTAAATTTACATTCTCACCACAGTGTTTATGAAATTCCATAATGATTAAGTTTTAATAATTACATTTTAAACTATATCTGTAAAATTGGGTTTATATGTGAGTGAAAAAGAAAAAAACCTGAAAACTTTCATCCCTCTGTAAATTCCATTTTCAAATATACATAAATTTTAATTTAAACCAAAATAATTTCCTCTAAGGGTATCACATTTGAATCCTTAATAGATACCCCACTATTTTTAAATAAAATAAATCAATTCTATTGGTCAAGAATTTTTATTTTGTAGAAAATTTATCAAACTAAGTAACCTATTTTTTAAAATATATGAAAACATATATAATACATTGGTGGGTGATTGGTTTAGTATTCGGGGTGAAGGGAATGTGGTGGGGGTCATATTCCCATGAATATGTGTTTTTTTTTGATTTTTTCCATTTGGTGTGTTCGATAGTGAATGATACAATAAATATTATAATCTACACCTAAAGAAAAATAATTTCAACACAAGTGGAATTTAGTATTAAAAAATGAATTATGTCATGTCTTTAAGTGTTCCATCCTATACATCATAGGCTTCTGACTAGCAGTGAGGGCCTAGGGTGTTTCTATTGGAAGATTATGAGCTCATGTTATTGTAGAGCATAGTTTATATATATATATATAATTGATAGATAACAATATTGAAATAATATTAAAGAAATAAAATACTTTTAGTGCAATATTATTATACATATATATTAATAACACTCAACTCAAAAGATGAACAATATTGTATAAAAAATATGTTGATGTAATTCAATGTTTGAAAAAAATAAGAGATAATGAGTACATAGAAGAAATAATACAATCTGGTACCTGATATAAAAATGAACAAATGAATACAAAAAGCAATCCTACTCTCCCAAGATCCTTATATGTCATCTACTACCCAGATAAATCAAAAAAAATCAATGAATCATGTCAAGTTCCCAAGGTAAGATGTGTCCCCTTATCCATACCTATGGTCACACAATATTATATGGTGCCATAGATGGTGGAGATTTGGTGTGGGATAGATCATAGTAGGTCACCACCAATGGAATCTATGTAATCCATCCTTTGAATATAAATTGAGTATTGTGCCTATATATATAACATTATGATATTTAAAAATAAAAAATCATAACTAATTTAGCCCTAGGTGGTTATGCATAAAAAATAGAGATCATCTATTTTTTTTAAAAAGTTTGGGCTCGAAGCCTCATTTTTATTATTAAATCAAAGCAAAGTCCTCTTTTTAACTGGGTAGAGGGAAACCCATTACATAGCCCGAAGGCCCAGTGGGCTTGTAGCCCATTACATAGCCCGTAGGCCCAAATTCTAAGGCCAATTCACATTCTGTGCATAGTAACCTGCTGCTACAGTACCACACAGTATTGCCGCCACTACAGTGCCCTACCGCCGCTACAGTGCCCTACCGCTGCTAGAGTACAAGCTGATGAACAGTGTCGCCGCTGCTACAGTGCCGCTACAATAATGCTACAGTATCCTGCTATAGTGCCGCTACAGTACTACTACAATTAACAAAATTAACACACATATTTTTCAAATAAATGGTATTTTTGTAATCTATGGGGATCACCCAAGAAATTGCACTATAAAAATTGCTAAAATATTTTATAGATCTCATACATGGTAATAATAGTATAACAATGATGGGACCAATGGGGTGAATGCACGGACACATGTATTCGATGAAAAAAAATCTAGATTCATGTTATTTATCTGAGTTATCCAAATATCAGAAGATATATTAAAGGGAACCTTTGATATAATTTCAGTAATTCTCTTATAGAAAATTAACAAGATTCAAGATGGGTATCTTCCTTAGAAACTAGTTCCATGAATCGGAATGGAATCCTCTAAGTGCTCAAGGAATTCCTTTGAGAATCCAAGGCATGCCTCATGTCTAACCATTCCATTGATGATAAATATTTCCATAGAAAATATGAACATTATAGTGATTATAATAATATTATATTTAGTCACATTCCATGAAATATGCACAACTTTTAATTATTTTATAGGTTATTTCATTTACCTATCGATGAAACTGGCAAAGTAGACTATGGGCATGAAACCAAAAATCAATTCAATTACGTTAGAAATTATTAGGTCCAAATCAATTAATTTCATTTTTCATGAAAATGTAATCTAGGTATAGGGAACCAATTTACACTTCCATATGTAATTATATATTTGGTTCATTCAATTTCCTATTAGCAGGTGTAATAATGTAATTTTGGAGATTCAACCAACAATAAGTTTATTTGTTTATATAAATCAAGGACAAGGGATATCTATAATATAATTTCTATTTTATGTATTCGATAATAAATAATAAAAACCTCCTTAAATAATGTGAAGTACAGTGTACCTGAATAGTGATGCAGATAAACCCAACATGGGTTACTAAGTAATAACTACTGAATAACACTACATGGGGTGGTTGGAGTTGAGTTAATAACCTCTAATGACCTGAATATCATGTATAAATTGGGCTATAGATAATGATTTTAATGATTTTAATCATGTAATTTGAGTTTTAGTTGGTACGCTTGGTGAAAATGACATGCACATAATGATGTAAATTTATAAATGATAATAATTTTATAGAGAAATCATTTACCACCTACCTTGTTCCTAGAGAACTATCATTATCCAGTATAGGGCATGCGTTCGTCCTGGATTGGGAAAAAATATAATAATGTATTGACACCATAAAAAAATTGAATTGTAGCTTACATAAATATAGAATCATCAAGAGGAGGAATAATTAAGAACCGAGCCTATTGATTCAATTGATTATAATGGGGAATCTAACAAGATAATCAGATCTTAAATCAGAGTTCAGATGATAAATTAGGATCAATCCTATGGAGAGAGGATTTGGAGTTCATTTGGGTTAAAAGGGTGTCTCCATTCATTGGAGAAATAAAATAAAAATGAGGGTTTGTTAATTTATATTTGTATTGAAAATGGTATTGTACATAAAAATTAATGGGTCACATGTGTTTCCAAATAGTGTAGCAACGATGTGCAAATCACAGTTTCATGATAGAACCCACATATTTTGGTCACACAGTTTGAGAATCTTTCTTCAAAACAATCTATTTGGATCCGCTAAAGATTGAGGACAACCAAAAAGATAGTGGGGCCCCGATTGTATTATTATGGGAGACCATGAACCCTTCTATTACCTTTTAAATTTTTCATGAAATATATAGAAATTGTGTGGTATATGTGTAATACATTCTATTAACCATGTTTCCCAGTTTGTTCTTCAACAAACTGGGGTTCTGAGCTCCGAACAATCCCCTGACTCCTCTATAACATCAGTTTACTCACTGAAAATCTATTAATGTATTATTATATTAAATTAGACAAACATATCAAGGATTATTACCTCATTTGAAAAAATTATTCAAAGAGTCTTCCCACATAATGTAATGCATCCTTGAGATACCATTCCAAGGACTGCAAAACATTTTCGGAGAATATTTAACCCACTAGTAACGTACATCGACCTCCATCTCCAAAGTCTCATCTGGTATACGGTTATTATACCATAACACCAACACCAAAGGGATACACTGACCACAATGAGAATTCATTCTCTAGTAATTTTTGAGTATGTGATACTCATCAAATGTAACATCAAAATGATACTCCACATCTTTGGGATGAAAATTGTTATATGGGTCGGCGTGATAAAGGAAATGTGGTGAAGCATGCAATTTTTCATTATTGGGATAATACATCTTAGGTAAAAGAAACTGATAGTCTATTTGATTGACTATATTTAATATAATAAAATACCAAAACTAATGATGTGACATATTCCATTTCTTTTGTATCGGTCTATTCCCATTTCTAGGTGATACCCACATGAAAACGTTTTCCCCAACCATAAACCCCAGAGGTTTCCTATGGAGATCATCATATGATTTTGTTAGACTTAATGGTATACATACACTTATAAATTAATTAAACCTTCTCTGACGTCTCGTGAAATATATAAGGACCTTCTAGTGTCACCTCTTCTACATCTATCACGCACAAGGGTGAACAGAATGACCTACCATATAAGGCCTCATATGGATCAATCTTAACATAACATCATATATATTGTTGTAGGATAAATCAATAAAAGGGATACAATTATTCTAAGATCCTTTTAAATAAATGATTCATGATTAATTCCTATCCTCCATCACATGAATGGTTTATTCTGATTGAACTTCAGTCTAAGAGATAGAGTTTATGCTCAAAAGCAACTTTTTACACATATCTTTCTATAATACCAGCCAGAACATTGATATGAAATGATCAACCCTATCTTTAATTATAGTATGAGGGACCACACTAGATGTATAATATCAATAACGTATATTATTCCACAATCATATAATGATAATGTCTTCTTAATATAAAGAAATTATGATACATTAGTCAATCGGTCCATGACTACCAAAACCATGTCACTACCTCACGGTGACCTAAGTAAGAAGAATACAATATCAATTGCAACATCTTCCCATTTCCATTATTTTAAAAAAGATATGTAAAAATACTTCAATCCAGTTGTTATCAACCATCACATACGAAATGGTGGAAGACAATGTGATGAAATCTGTAATATTATTTCCAATCCCAGGCCATCAATACTCGGGATGCATATAATGATACATTTTGAAGATGACTGCATGCACTACACAATGAGATGTTTGAGACTATGAAATCATTTCAGATATCATATATGTATAAACCTTGGCACACCCATGTAAGTGTATAATTCCATCTCCTTCAATACAACAATTTGGAGTAGGAGGATCACTAGAAATACCCTCATAGGTAACCAATCCCTCCTGATATAAAAACCACGTTCTCTTCACACTATATATGAGAGAAGAGAAAAAAAAATCAAGGTTGTAAGATAATACCAATCAAGAATCTCATGAAAATATATATGAATCTACTAAACGAGGTCCATCAATTTCAATTCATCATTGGATTCTTATACAACATGTTCATGAGTTTTCTGGAATTGTGCATCAACAACCATATTACTCATTCTAGTAATACAATCAAGCTCAATGTCAAAATAATGAATGTATCCAACCAATATTCGATGTTTTAGATTCATTTAGAACTGTGTAAATATATTTTGTAGGATCTTGTGGTCTCTGTACACAAAAATTACCTCACCCATAAGATATATCAATAGTGTAAGGCCTGGAAAACAACTGTTAGATAAATGTTAGGAGCCAGGTAATTATGCTCTTGTGGTCTCAAACGGTGAAAACCATATGATATTACTATATCCTACTATTCCAACTCCACACCTAGACCAATGATAGATGCATCATATATAACTATATAGATTATACCTGACTCTGGATGAATCCAAATCGGTGTAGAGGTAAGCCTTTCTTTCAGATCCTGAAAGGATTTCTCACACACTTCAAACCATTGGAACATCACACACTTGTTTATAATACTAGAAGTAGGATGATCAAAGAATGAGAAGTCGAGTTTTAAGCAAAAGTAATATCCATCACACCCCTTAAACTCTATATATTAAACCCATTTTTGGGATACTCTTAGGAAAACAGAATAGTAACCCCCTTTAGGTTTACGGAAACTCATGATTTTAAAGTAATGTTATTCAAGAAGTGCTCGTTTTCAATATAGAAGTGGCACATTGAAATATTACAATAATTGTGATTCTACCTCAGTGTATTGAAATAAATCACAATCTGTTTAGAAATTTCTCTATGAGTATGATAATAGACCATGATGTCCTACATGAAAACCAAGACAAAAAAATTCAGATAGGGATGGAAAATCGTATTCATAAATGAAATGAAAATATTTGGTGCATTTATATAACTAGATGAAATAACTGGATACTGATGAAGACAATAAAAATATCAAAAATTCGTACATTATATATCTGATGTATAGACACACGCCTGATGATATCTTTATCCCAGTTTGTTCTTTAGAGAACACCCAAGCTCTTAAGAGTTGATCAATGATATAATATATCCTTAGAAATGGATACCTTTTCACAACCATAGTCTTGTCCAACCATGATTAATCCACACATAAATGCAGGTTATCATCTATCTTTTTACTAAAAACCATGGGTCAAATGAAATTTGTTGTTTTGGGTTGGAAAAAAACTTTAATTATAAATCCTCCAACTGTCACTTGATCTCTTGGAACATTGTAGGTGATATCCTATTTGTAGGAATTGATAATGTATTTTATCTTGGAACTATATCTATCATAAACTATACCTATCTCTTGAAATGTCTTCCAGAAAAATAATAAGATATGTCGCCCTGAAAACAATCTAAAATGAGAGGAAAATCTCTACATTTAATTCCTAATCCTCCAAAAAGACACTAAATTATAGAGGTCACTCCTTTAAGACCATGATTCTCGCGTCTAACATTATTTGAATAAATATTCCATTTACTAATAATGATAGCTATAACCTTATAGTGACAATGATGATTCCATGTGGCGATAGTAGTCCACATATGTAAGATATGGAAGAAACCATCCCATATGGATAATTTCATCATAACCTATCACCTCAAGTATGAAGAGACCCTATTAAATGGGAAAACTACCTACTTCAAAGAGAATCCCATACATTGGAATATTCCCTATGACCACACACCCAACAACATGACCAGGGTCATCACCCCATAAAGGTAAGAAATTTCTTTCACAAGGCATTACATGATTGATAATGATATAATAGAGTGAGATACACCACTAACAAACCAATAATATACAATAGATGAGTACAATAGAATAATACCCCATATAATTGATGGTCATATATGCTAATCCTCGTGTATTTTCTATAAATCATGTAATATAAAAACAAATACTCATGTACTATATCTCGACCACCCAGATATATAATAAGAATTTTGTATACTATAGACGCAACCACATCATCAGCCTCTTTATCTGGTGCTACTATAACTCACTTCGTGATGGAGCACAACTAACACCACATCAGATGGTGGAGCTGGTGATGATCCTATTCCACATGAACCGAGTGGGATGTTTTTGAATAATCTATTTATAAGTCACACACAACCTCAAGAAATAATAATCCAGAGGGTTTCTATCACACTGATGATTTATACCCCTCAACATTCCCCATTGATGGAATATTAAAGAGATGTAAATGTGAACAATTTTTCTTCCATTTCTAAAATTTGAATATGAAATTCAACACATCTTTCTAATTGATGAACTATACCCCTTCCTTGACACTGAACTACTATTTTTAAGATAATGAAGTTATTCCATGTCTCACTCATTGTTATGATCATAATATATGTTCTCATAAAATGAATATAGAAAAATGAAATCCAATAGTGAGTGAATGGCATACTTGAGTCTATCCTTGAAGCTTCTTTCTCACAATAACTCATCAACAACTAGAAGTTGTTTATAGAGGTGAAGTTCATTCAATGAAATTGAATTGTACATTATGGACATAACACCCAACTACAGGTTATCGATCACTATGTCTTGACCATCTATCTGTATATAAAGAAAACATAATCATCGAAGGATGTCTAGAAGTGAACTCAACCCATGCCTTGACAATTACCAGCCTTAGTAATCACAATCATCCAAGGTTTGGAAGAATCAATCAACATGTAGGTTTCAGGACTGATCCTCATCAATGGATGTGTCTCTATATAATCAAATATTGAAAGGATGGTCTCCAACTAAGACCTATTATCTGGTGGATCATCATAACCTAAAAATATGGGAGGATGTTTCTACAAGCACTCAAGAGTCAAATTATACATAGTAGATGCAGGATGGGGATCACAATACATAAATTGTATCAAAAATTGGAAAATCTATTGATGCAGAGGGTCATTCCCCATATCTAGAATAATAGGAGGTTCCTCTAGACACAATATTGGAGGGATCACTGGTGGGTCAGGGGCCACCACCTATAGAGTGTGATCTACACCACCGTTTGGAAACAGTACTACAAGATGTCATGCTGGTATATCCTAAATAACAACAAGTACAATACTCAGTGTAGATTATAAATAATATAGATTTACTAGTGGAAATATATATTAATAAAAACGTCTAACATCCCAATGAATACTACTCAAACAACCCACTTTGAATTCCATGGAATTGGTATGTGTTAGAATTTAATTTTTAGTTATTTTATAAGGGGAATAGTCAATTAAACTTTTTATCTTCATTTACTAGAAATAATTTCAATTTCTGAGTGGAGATTTAAAATTAAAAAGTATATTTACCAAATTACATTGAATAAGGTTAGATTAAATTTTTCATAATTCATTGAAAATAATGCACCATAGAAATTATAACTTCAATCAAACCCCATTTAATAATAATTATCTATCTTACATTCAATCTACGAATGTAATGGGAAATATATCATTACTAGAATTTGTTAATTTCCCAATATAATTCATAAGGGACTATATAAATCATAAATTAAAAATGGTATTCACTTAGTCATGGAAAAATTTCAACTCATGTTTCCAAAGGTACATAGATGACATGGGTAGAAACCAACTGATTAATATCTAACACCACAAAAGATGGAAATAATAATATCGTTTTCAATAGCATTTACGAAACATAACACCAAGAACATGTAGAAATATATTATCATGTGACTTTATTATATATTTAAAATTTTAAATTAAACCATGATATTGAATGAAATGAACACGATAATAATTTATCATGTGTCTCATTCAACAATAAGTTTCTATGATGACTTGTGTTACAAAAAAGATTGAGTTTTTCCAAACATTATTATATTATTTGAATATTATTATAACATATAACCAAACTCTTAAATTAGGGGGTATGAATTATATTATATAAATTATAATAATATTTGTTTCAAAATAATGTAAAATGAATTTATTGTTTATAAATTAATTAGAATTGAATATATGATCAACTGAATATAGAGAGAATATTATTTATAGAAAAGTATTATTATGCATATAAATATTTTTTATCCTAATAAATTGAATTAATTTTAATTATTTGGAGATATTAATAGAATATATATATATATATATATGATTAAATAAAATATATTTTATATTCGTCAAATATATTTTACAGGAATATGATAGGAAAAAAACCAATATTATGCATAAAACACTATATTTTTATAAGGGCACTTCTTCCTATTTATAATAGAGAACCTATTTTAAATCCAATTTTCTCAAATTTTATGAAAATGATTTTACCAAATAAGCTTAATATTTGATATTGGGATATTAAAATATATTTAAGGGGATTAATTGGAATTTTAATTTGAGGTTTTATTTTCATCAATAATGAAAAATAGTAAATTTTTATTCAAAATCTCTTTTTCAACCAAATTATTTATAAGATCATATTTTATGTTAATTTTTTAAAAGATTAATTATATAAATTTTATTTTATTTAAAAAAATTCCGATAATTAAAATATATTTCTAGTTGAATATGAATATAAAAATATAATTAATTTTTGAACATTTTTCCATTAAAACCCTGCATTCCCCTTCAGTCTACAAGATTAAAAACAATTAAATTTCATCAATTTCTATGATTATAATTTTGAAAAACAAACTACATATTTTTAATCTTTATATTATTTAACATGAAAAAAGTTCAATTTTTCTTACCAAAATATTAGTGAATGTAATTAAAATTATCTATAGTTGTTAAGAAAAAAATTGGATTAACAAGGGACTTAACCTTAAATAGAATGGGAAAATGACCTAAAACATGTTTAGAAGACATTGATTTGAAATATATAGACACAATACTCCATTTTATATAAATTGGACTATTATTTCATCAAATCTTTATTGTAAAAACGTGGAGGGAATTCCATTATAATAAATTTACAAGAATGATACTTCTCCTCCACTACAAAAAGGCACTCAATCCTTTCAATTTCACATACCTCTGAAGCCTCATTGGTTTGAAAAAATATATCTTCCCAAATAGATCCTCAAAATCCATAACCTAATACTAGATGACACAACTTTTTC
The DNA here is from genome assembly GCA_963277665.1 of Viscum album. Classification (NCBI taxonomy): domain Eukaryota; kingdom Viridiplantae; phylum Streptophyta; class Magnoliopsida; order Santalales; family Viscaceae; genus Viscum; species Viscum album. The sequence goes on from OY728147.1 coordinate 675,256,543, forward strand.
ATAAATACATTCATGGAATACCTTTTATGAAAACCCAATGGAGTTTCTCGAGGATGTTGTAATATCATTATCAATCTCTTATGTTTTTATTTCATTCTCCACTCATTAAATTATTCTTATTCTATTATTTTATAAAATAACCAGTATACTCAATAAAGATATTTTTTATTCTTCATTGGGTTAAAAGTACACTTAATCAGGCTTCTATCTAATGGGTAACAAACTTACCGTATATGTGTATGCTGAAATACCACATCACAAAACAATGTAATTAAATTTTCCATTACCACCTCTCATTATTGGGAATTATGATGGTCAAAATGTTTATATATGATATATATAATATCTAAAATTTATAAAATTTATTTAGTTTTCTTTAATTCTTATAAAATATAGCATTATTATTTCATTTTTTTTTGGAATATGTTAACTTCTTTTATGGATGTGTGGACTACTACCTCCACAAAGGGATGTGATCCATTCATTGTGTACATGGAATGTATAAAGGATGGGTTTAATTAATCATATTTATCATATATTCCATAAATATGATAAATTAATTATAATATCAATGTACATATATATCATTTACATTTTATTTTTTTTAAATATTATAAGGAAATGAAATCAGCGTTCATGCGTACGTATGACCTAACATCTATATGAATAGTGCCTTCTATTTCATATCTTAAAATTATTTATATTATTATAAATACATATATAAAAAATATATAGGATATTTAAATAATTGTATACATTTTGGAAATAAGTATTTTAGGTTCTATGTAACATGAATAAATACTAACAAGTTAAAACACACTCGGTAAAACAGGCTATTGACACCCGAAATAGTGAAATTTTTAGCAAACGAGATATAAAATTTTACAATAAGTTAATATATGAGAATATAAATTGGGGTATTGTTATTATATATGTTAGTGACATGCTTAAAAAATTATTCAGAAATTTATAGGATGTTCACCATAAATTAAATGCAAGGTAATGGATTTCATCCTAATTTACATTCTATTGAGACTTATTTTTTGTTATGGCCCTAGTTTCTTAATATAAGTTATATAATCCACTATCACATGTAATATAATGAATATATTTATTTTAATAATATTATAAGACTCATTTAATGTTATTATTTAATGCATGTTTTGATTCTAATTTTTCAATGTGGTAGGGGACACATTGCAATGTTTAACGATTATTCTCCTCAAGAATCTTTTTATGATTATCATGGTAATCTAGCTTCTTTTTGGGAGTATTAACTTTCTCTTGAAACATTACAAATATTTTGGTGCACATAATTTCATATATATGCTATAAATACTACCACTCAATCATATAATATCACGATTCATTCATTTTTCATGATATTATGAGTCTTAATTTGAATTATTCAATCTAAGGGGATCTGTGTTAAAGGATACATGGTTGAAACTAATTTCATAACACAATTAGTTTTCATTGAGTTATATTACTTCCATGATGTCATCAATATTATCTGATTATGTGTATAATGACTTTGTTTAACTATATATTTATTTCCACTTTAATATGTATATTTTCATTTGATACCCAATATATTCCCATTGGTTGATTGTCACTCAATCATTATAATCTTTTCAAGGGCTGATAGTACAATAATTGTTTTTGGATTTCTTAAAAACTAAATTACATATGGGGAAATAATTTTATAAATTTCCATTAGAACCATTAATTTTGGTATCCATTAGTTATTAATGACCTTGGTAAAGTAAATGTACCATTTTCCTACTCTTTGGTACTAAAATATTTTAGAAATATTATTTAGAATACGTAAATTTATTTCCCTCTTTATCAGAGAACGAGTTTTCTTCAGAAATTTTTTTTTTCTAATAATGTTTTCCAACATAATATTTAAACATTAAAATGACATATTAAATGATTTTTTTACCCTTTTATGTTTTACAATTTTTTCCCATGGAATCCTCTATTCTCTTTCGAGATAGTGCATTTTTTCTATTCTTTTTACTATTCAAATATAAATTTCTTTTCACCCTGTACATCATGTATAGATTTACACACTATTATTACATATATTATTCCATTTCAAGTTTAAAATTTTATTTTTATATGATTTTTTTTCTGAATCATATTTGTAATAAAAAGGATTTCCAAAAATATATTCAAAATAAGAAAGATATTTTTCGGAAAAATATTTATAAATAAAATTTTATAGTTTATATATTCATCAATGGAAACATACCTTTATTTTTACTCAACATGGGATATTTTGTATTGATAGCTTCCACATTCTTCTATTAGGTGGTTTTCAAATGATTTGGCTATAGATAGAATTGACATTTAATTCCTTGACTCGATTTTTAGTCCCCTTGAAATTTATAATTTCACATGATCATTGAAAATTAAATTTTCCATAATTATCCATTTTATTTATTATGGATATTTCCATTGTATAAACCATACAAGACTTTTAATAGATTTTTTATTTTGATAGTTGTTTTGAAAATCTAGAAAAATATATGTAACTTTGTGTTCATTATTAAATATGGATTATTGACAATGTATATTATCTATTAATTAAATAGATTATAATAATTAAGGAATTAATTAGATAGTTAATGGTGGGTAGGGCCTAGAAATTATATAACCACTTGACGCATCGACACGTTCTCATGAGAAAAATTGTTTTAAAAAATTAAACTGGTCTTTATTGATGTTTGAACCATATTTTTAAATGTATTGAGAGGTATATGTTTTCATGTGCCCCATACATGATGTCTAACAATTATGAATTTTCCTCATTTAGATTAATTTTTTGTATCCACGAGATTTTGAATCAACATATCCTTGGATGTATTTCATTCTATTTTCATCGATTAAATGGATTATTATTTCAGTTTATTATATTATCATAATGAATTTTCCTTATATAGTTATTTTAATTTAATGTGTTTTCTATTATTTAACATTCCATATTTTTTAAGCACTTCATCATTTATTTATTTATTTTATGTCATGTGCCATTAGTTATAACCATACCATATTGACTATTCTCATTGATTCCTTATCACTTCAATTATTTATATTCTTTACTAAGAATTTGAGGTCACTATTATTTTATTTTAATTCCATAAGAAACTATGAAGTATACTAATAATGAAATCCAAGGATACTCTATATGGGATAATGTTATTATTCATGAATGAAATAAAAAAAAATAATGTTTTGATTAGTGTAAATTTTTGTATTACTAGACTCATGTATGTATCTATTTTACCATTACTACTAGAATTTTCACTCATTCGGGATTTGATTCCTTTTAATCATACCGATATAATGACTATAGCTCTATAACTTCTTAAGTAGGGTCACTATAGTTGGTATTGGAAGAAGTTTATTAAGAAAATTGGAAAATATATTTTGAAAACAAATATTAGTGAACATAACCCTATGGTATTATTTAATGATAATTATAAAAGAACACCCTAAATTTTTGGTAAATAATATTTTATGTGGGTTATCCTAGAATATCATCTCAGTCTATATTCGACAGGTGGATGTGGTTATGGAATAGATGCCCCAGTGGGTAACCAATCCAATATGGTGTGTCGGATCTAACTCTATGAAACATGGTAGAAAATAAGGGACCTTATTAAAAAACTAGTTTGACACTCCTAAGGGGAACAGTTTAAATATTTCACATTTTATTTTCAAACCATTATGATGGATTTTAATAGATCATGGAAAATACATAGACCAGGGAAGGATCTATGTTCAACTAAAATGGTTGATGTATTTATGTATTGGGTTTGTATTCAAAATTGTAGTTAAAATTACAATTTTATGATTAACATTATTTCTTGGATTTAAATATTATATATTTTGGAAAAAAATTTAATATGTAATTATAAATGGAAAATATATATTCCATGAGATAATACATCAAATCCGATAAGGCCAAAGGACATTAACCCATGACCGATGGATGATAAGGGTTTATGTCAAACACTATGCTATGAAAGGACCTAGTGAATATGTCATTGTTTTTAGTTAATAAATTTTATTAATAAATATTAATGATAAACCATTTGTGTTAAATTTTAGGTTTAGTGATAAATTTATTTACCATAAGTATTTTGGGAGATAGTTGGAGGAAAATGGTCAGACATTCAAATCATGTATGGGCTTCAAGATATGTTACAAGAATAATTTTGTGCTTTAGGAATCAATGTTAATTTTAGGATATCCACTTCATTATGTAATGGATGAGTTGTAAATTTATAAAATAAAGACCAAAGGATGAAATTGAGTTCATTGACATATTTTTAGAAAGTATATTTCCATATATTGTTTGTTAATAAAATAATTCCACAACATTTGGAAAATGATATTAAATAAATTTCGTCCAAATACCTATTTTTTTGTTGAACCGATGGTAATATAAATCATCAATTTCTTGTGTGTTTTAGCCTCCTAGGGTAACATTTAACATTCACTTGATTTAAATTAATGACCACAATAAAACCTTTAATTATCTACTCTTTTTCTCCATGTATGGTTCTCAATTTCTCACTAATAATCTCAAACTCAGAAACCTAGTTGTATGTTAGTCAGTGTGACCTTATTATATCACGTTCTCACTTTTATAGAGGTTGGTTTTCATAAAATTATCACAATATAAGATATAAAGATAAATAATATCAAAAAATGTACTACAATTTTCTATTATAAATTTTGGGAACATTATTTAATTAAGGTATGGATAATTTAGCTCCCAAAAATTAAAAAAGAGTAATTATTTATCTAATTTCATTTATAACATGTAACACCAAAAGTGCAGGGAAATATAATATCATGTGAATTTATAATATGAAAAATATCTTTGAACTAACCACAGATAAATCATGAAATTCATGTGATACTAAGTTATCATATGTCACACCATACAATGAGTTTTTTCAGTGACTTGTGTCATGAACATGATCGTGTTTTACCGAACAACAATATGTTATTAAAATATTTTAATAAGATACAACCAGGTAATTAAATTAATGGTTATGAATAATGTTAAATAAATTCTGAAAATATATTTTTACACAAATATAAAATGAATTCATTTTTTATAAATTAATTAGAAATTAATACAAGAACCCATTAAATATGAATTTTATGTTTTTATAGAAAACTATTTGTATGAACAAAAAGATTTTTTATAATTATTTAAAATTTATTAAAATTAGTGTGTGATATTAATGAAATATATATTTTATTTATACAATACAATATTATTTATATTAATAAAATATTTTTTATAATAATAAGACAAGAATGAAGCAAATATTATTCATAAAAACAAATATTTTAATAAATGATATTTTGAGGCATTTTAATAGAGTACGTATTTTGAAATATATTTGTGGAATTTTTTTAAATATTATATGTATATATAAACACATTTTTTAAATATTATCACCAACATCAGGTTAGGGTAATTTGTTTGATATTTTTCTTTGAAGTATGACTTTTTTATGAAGACTGAAAAATACGAAATTTTAATTCCAATCTTCTTTTTCATATATTTTCTTTGTAGGGATAATTAATATTTTTTATTGGGTTTATGGTTTGTAAGAATAATTTCATATTATTAAATATAATTAAGACAATTTTATTTTACATAACATTGAATTTGAATATAAAAAAATATCAAACTGCTGAAAATTTTAATTTTAGAAACCTGCATTATTGTCTTGTCATGAGGATTATATTTAAATTCATTTATGTCACTACTATGATTGTAATTTTAAAAAATTGGTTCAATATTTGGAATACAATAATTTATAATTTCTATTATTTTCATCTTAATTTTTTTTACTATATGATATGTGAAAGTAATTAAAAAATAATTACAGCGATTTATAGAAAAATTAGCTAAATAATGGATAAAACCTCAATCTTAAGGGACCGAATGACCTATAAACATGTCCAAAATCCATTTTATGGAAATATATTAAAACTATTATACATTTTATATAATAAAGACCATTATTGGTTCCAATTTCTAATGATAAAATATATATGGAATTCCCTTTTCAAAAATATAACTGAATGCCACTTCTACTCCACTATAAAAAGGGACTCAACCCTCACACTTCCTCAATCCTATCAAACAAATTTTTATTGGACATTACCTTCATAAATAGCTCCTAAATAATCTATAATCATCATATTATCCTCTACATTTTCATTAATCCTTCCATGGATTCCCTTTTCGGAAAACCAAAAGGAGTTACTTGATTAAGACGCAACATCATTCTTTAAGATTATTATTTTTTTCTTTATCTACACATTCAATTATTCTTATTACATGATTTTATAATAAAAACAGAATCATTAATTAACTGATAATTTATTATTCTAATGGTTTGATCTAAAAAAAACAATATTTCCTCAAATGGTAAATGATCTTACCATTTATGTGTACGACAAACTACCACCTCACAAAACAATGTCGTTCATTTTTCCTTTACCACCTCTCATGGTTTGTAATTGTATTGAAAAAATGTACATATATGATATACATAATATTTATAGTTCCATTATGATTCATTCATTATTATATAATAAAACTACAGTCTTTCCATTCTGTTGGAATACAATAACATTTTTTATGGAAGTGTGGACTATCGCAAGCTTAATGTGTGTGATTCATTCACACCTTACATGGAGTTTTCAATGGTAGATTTTAATAAATATATGTAAAATATAAGACATATATATGATATTCTAATCATAATATAAATATATATATCATTTACTTTTTATTCTTTAAAATTATGATAAGGAAATGAAACTAGCATTCAATCATACGTATGACCTACCATCTCCATGAACTGTGCTTTTCATTTCATATATCCAAATATTATGAATTATTATAAAATATAATAATAATAGTATATATAATATTCTTATTATGGTTTAAATTCATTATATAATTAAATCATTTTGTATTTATTAGTAACTACATGTAACATGTTAAAACATACTTGACAAACAATGAAATTGACACATGATATAGTGAAAATTTCATAGAAAATGAGTATAAGATGTTATAATAAATTTATATATGATATTAAAAATGTATGTATGGTTATGTTATAATATATTGAAAATTTTAAAAACATTATACATGAATTTAAATAATATTCCCCTAAAATAAAATTCATGGTATGTGATTTCGTCAAATTTATATTCCAAAGTGGTTTAATTTATGTATGCACCTTGTTTCTTTTATATGGTGTATATGATATCCTTTTACTGAGATATCATGAATATAATTCATCAAATTATATTATCAGATTAATTTAATATTATTCCCTCAGTTAAATTATTATTCAAATGTTTCAATGTTGTATGGGACACATTGGAATGTATAAATTTTATTCTCGTCAAGAATATTTTTAATGGTTAACTTCATAATATCACTTTATTTTGTGATTTTTAACATTATCTTCAAACAATATAAATATTTTTGTGAGCCTAATATCTTATGTATGGTGTAAATTATAGAACATTTTCTTACAATATCACACTTCATTAATTTTTCATGTAATTTTGAATTTTAATTTGAATTATTTCATTATAGGGTATTTGAGTTAAATGATACTAAGTGGAAAATAATTTCATTTCATTAAATTAGGATATATTACTTCCTCATGGACATTAAAATTCAATAATTATGTGTATAATCAATTTTAATATTAATTTATTTATTTCCACTTCTATATTTGGATTTACAGTTGATACACATAATCTACTCACTGATTTTTTCTTATTGGAAGATTATAAAATTTTCATGGGTTTAATTTTTGATCTCATTTTGTTTGGGTATATTTACAAATAATTTTTTGTTAGATTAAATTATGTGATCACTATCATACAAACCCTTAAATTTTATTATCCTCTACTTATTCAGGACCTTTATCATGTTATAGTACCGATTTTCCAACCCTTTATACTTAAAATGATATTGAAATTGTTTTTACGAATAAATAATTTTTTTATCTATTTATTTAGAGAACATGTTTTATTTTTAAAATACTTATTTTATAACAAGGTTATCAAATATATATATTTTTTTAATTTACAATATGATTTTTAAATATATTTTTACCCTTTCTGTCTTTTACCAGTTTTTTAAGAGGTATCTTTTTGTCTCTTTATAGATACAAAATTTTTCGGACCTTTTTATCATCTGAATAGAATATTATATTTACCTCGTATGACATGAAAATATTTTATGACCATCATTTCATGAATACATAAATTTCATTTTTAAAATGATACATTTATAATAAAATGTTTCCATAAATTATTTTCAAATGGAATGATTTTTTATTTTTATTCTAAATAAGAATTGGCATTTCCCATGAGAATGCTAGCCACGATATTTTTATAGTATTTATATTCATAAAATATAAACTACCATTTATTTTTACTCAACCTGGGATATAATTTATTTATACCATTCTTATTCTTACTCTAGATGGTTTTTGAGTGATTATTCAAATGATAATAATGTCATTCTCATCCGTGATTCCTTTACTAGACCCCATGAAATATTTAATTTCCTATGATCATTGAACATTGAATTTACCATAATTATCCATATAATTTATCTTTTATATGTTAATTTTATAAACGAAAAACAATTTACCATGTTGTTTTTACATTGAGAGTTAATTGAAAATCTATAGAAAATTGATAGATCGTTGTTCTTTATTTAATAACAATATTGGTAAAGAAATATTTTCAATTTATTTAATAAAATATTTGTTATTATAAATTACTTGGATTAGAAATAGTGGGTGGGTTCAAAACATCATATATCCCATTAATGCATCGAAAGGTTCTCATGAGAAATATTTGTTATGAAAATTAATTGGCTTTCTACTTGTTGTTTTAATCAATCATGTAATAGGTATTAATGGTATATGTTTCAATGTTCCTTAGACAATACATACAATAATTTATAATTTCATTCATTTAGATTTATTTATAATTTACCCATGAAAAATTTTGTCGACATATGTATGGATACATTTCACTCTCATTTCAATTATTAATTGGAATGTGTTTTTCATTTCTTACCTATCCCAATTGATTATGATTTGTCAAATTTTCTGAATGGAATATATTTTTAGTTATTTACATTTCCATATTTTTTATAGAGTTAATTATTTGTTTATTTATTTTTTGGATTGTGTATTTAGTGATTACATTTCCATATTGAATATTCTCATTAATTCATCATTTCGTCAATAAGGTTTCCCTTACTGATAATTTCATCTCCCCATTATTTTATATCATTTCCATATGAATCCATGAAGTATAATAATAATTCCATTCATGGATATTCTATATGGAATGATTTTATATTCATGGAAATAAATAAAAAAATTAAGTTAGAGTTAGAGTATGTATTTATATTATAGGACTCCTGTATGTATCTAGCTTTCCCATACTACTAAACTCTTTTTTCCTTTAAGAATTGATTCTTTTTAATCACCCCAATATAGTTGTAGCATGACACCAACTCCAATATTTCTGTGGTTGGTTAGCTACATAATATTCCACCATCAACCTATATATGAAATCACTATTTATATTAATGATCACACATTAAATGAAAATTTTAAATTTCCATGAATTGTTTTAGCAATACTTGAATTTATAACAAACATGGTTTAATAAAAATAATTGAAAACATATGAATTTCCACCAATAAAATGCACTTGTATGGAGAAAATATTTATGGAATCTGAATTTTTATTGACTATAATGATGTATAGGACATTGTTCCCTTCCATACCAGGACAAGGTAAAACATCCATAAGGAATATAGAAAAACCACAATTCAAGTAAATCTCCAAATAATAAATGTATATCATCTATAATAATACAAATACATCCTAAAATTTTCTTATTCCTATGAAACATGGTATTTACCCCCTAAACATTGGTTTGCTACTGTGAGGAATGACTGGTGACCATGTTCCAACATGTTTCAAAGTCCATTTCTAAATTTCCCAAAAAATAAGAAAAACTAAAAAGAGAATCCCCTCTAATACCACTTTTGGACATCCCAACTCGGGTTCCACTCAATGGATCCCCAAACCTGGTTGGCCACATAGCCCCAAGATCACCTCCCCATATGAGAAATGATTCTAACTAGCAGTGAGGTCCAGGTCTATGTCTTTAGGAAGATGATTCCCTCTTGTAAAAGTTGATAAAATAGTAATATATTTATAAAATAGTTTGGAAAAAATATATGAATTATAATTATGAATTAACCAATCAGGACAAAGAAGATATATATAAAAATACCTCAACAAAAATCACATAAACTTTTAAATAGAATAATATAAAAACATGTTGATGCAATTCCATGTCTTTACAAAATTAATGAATAGGTGTGCATGGATGAAGGAATACAATATAGTAAAAGATATAAAAAATAAAAAATGAAGATATAAAACTATCCAGGAATCCTAAGCCCGTTCTCGATCATATTCTAGAAACATCCCTTGTGAGAAAGAAAAGCATAAAGATATATGTATAGTGGGAGATTCTTCCCCTTGTCTATACATGCAACCATATAATATTTATGGGTATGAATAGTTTTTAGAATTTGGTGTGAGATAAATATTAGTATACCACCACCAACAATGTCTATAAAATATAGTCTATTAATATAAAATGATTAGTTTACATGTATGTATAAAATTATTCTATTCCAAAATAATAACTCATATATTCTTGAGCCCCACATGGAAATGTCTATGACCAATGAAATCATTTAATTAATTCATCAAATCTCTATTTATAAAGGTATGTCATGTGAAAGTGTTAAAAATGGATATAGACAATAATAATAATGAACGAGGATCCAAGGTGGAACCAAGGAATATTTGACATTAGGGGTCCGACCAATTCATAGTAGTAAGTAATGGTATTATAGCAATAAAGGGTCTAATTCTAAACTATGGGTCTCACTCAATACCTTCCACTATAAATGATTCAAACTAAGTCTATGTAGTTCATCGATAGTAAACCATGGTTAAAGAAGACTGGGCCCAATAGGTAGAATTCATGGTGCGACATGTCCAATGAAAACAATATGGATCCAATGAGTGTATATGTGGAATCCTAATATTGGTAAATATAGTTTACGGATCCTACACAATGTTATTGTGAATCCACTTGTACACAATGACTACATTATAAGGTTGGTATCTACCTTTAAAATTGTCTACCTGAATGAGATTATCATTATCAATATGATTAGGAAATCACCTTAGGAATCCAAGGCATGCCTGATGTCTTACCAATCATATTACTAATGAATTTTATATATTCAATATGAAACATATAATTTTTCCTTTTTGATCATATGTAATTATAGGCCATGTGATCGTCATGACTTTCAATCATTAAATGGGTTCATTCCATTACCTTTCACTAAACATGACATTGTGGGATAGAGACAACCATCCAAAAAAATTAAATTCTCATTGAAATTATAAGGTTCATATGATTTCTTTTCATTTAGAAAGTCATGGTAATTTGGGGATATGAAACAAATTCCCATTTTCATTTATTATCTTGTTGTTGGTTCATTCCATTTCATTTAGGTAAGCATAAAAATGTAAATCCGAACATGTAACCAAAAATTAAATATATAAAATATAAAAATCAAGTCCATGTGATATCTATAATATACATAACATTTTAAAAATTCATTATTCAATTAAAAACATTTACCATATCAAGGTTAAGTCAAGCACACCTGATTGTTAATGAAGATAAACTTGACATGTGTTACCAAGGAATAACTATGTAATCACCAAAAATAGGTTGGTTGGAATTGAGTTAAGAACCACCAATAGTGTGTATATGATGTATGAATAGGGATATATATTATGATTATAATTATTATAATTAAATCATATTAATTTTTAAGCAATTCCCAGTGAAATCGGTGTGCACAAAATTTCCGAAATTTATAATAATGATACACAAAGGGAAAAGGAATAGATCACCTAACATGATCATATATCACTCTCCTGATCTAGCATAGTCTCATAGATTTTATTGAATGGGATGAAAATATATGAACAGATAAATTCCATTAAATTTGGGCATATGAGCCTATATCAAAATAATGTTGTCGAGAGGAGCACCAACGAATAATTGAAACTAAGAATGAAAGATATTATCTTGATTAATACCATGAGATGATCTAATATCATATCGTATTTTGGATGATGAAATGGGTCCAAAACCTATAAAGAGTGGTTTGGGATCGGATTTGGGTAAAATGATATCCTTTAGTAACTAGCACGTGATAATAAGGAGGGGTGGGTGAATTAGAATATTAAGTAAAAATTGGTATTTTAACCAAAATACTACAAAAAACAGTTTTCTACATGGTTCTCCACACTATTTCCCAACCTATCACACCTCACTACCTCAAGAGGGAACAAACATGGTCTTTCTACACTATTTAAGAAACCTTGAACCATCCATCCCATTTGGATTTGTTAAAATTTTATTAGAATCTGAATGATTATGCAACCCTCTTTTCTTGGTTAGCCCATAATGTATGACCTATTATTCCTACTGAAATTACTCAAAGGGATTGGAAAATATTAAGGGATGAGTATAATATTTTCTACTAAATGTGTGGACGGGATCATTCTTCCCTTGGTCAGGGTTATGATCCCCGAACATGTCTCATACACAACATAAGCTATTATAGCCTCACCAAGAATCCATAAAATTTCAAGGAAAAATAATTAGAACAAAATTTAAAGTATCCATAGCTCATAAAAACCATATTCTTACAATAAAATAAGTATATTCAACAGAAGTGGCATTGAATATTGAAAAATTAATGCTCACAACTCAATGGATCCATATATCCAAAATTAACAAGGCCGTAAAATAATCATAACATGGTAATCCCTTATATGGAACCATAATCATTGTAAAAGTGTCATAGAAAACTAACTAGGACCTAAATAAAAATAATCAAAGGACATAAAAAACCTAGAATATGGAGATAAAAATTATTTCATTCCAAAAAAAATACATAATCGATTATAATTATTTATATATGCCTTTTAGAGGGAACACCACTAGCAAAAGAATACTATATATATATATGGGAAAATGCATGGAATGTTATATATCAATATTATCAGACATGTTGAACTCTCAATTATTTCATAGTATACCATGAACATAAATAAATTAATATGAGATAAAAATTAATCAAATAGAAAATCCAACAAAAATATGTTAAAAGGAATAAATCACCCCTACACTCCAACACCCTCACATGAAAAAACCCAATACATAATTATTGTTGTGAATAATTAATTTCATATTAAAAATCAAATTCATATATTCTAAAACTAAAAAAAAACAAAGAAAAATCATGGGGGATTAAATTTAACGGAATCACAAAACATTCACATAAATCATGTTATAAATATTCCAAACATGCCTTGGATTACGTTAATGGGATGTGTAGCTCTGTCATCCGGATTAATAGGTTTATTACTGGAAGACATTATTTTAATGTCCATTTGTAAGTTCATTTGTAATTAATAACCTGTATTGAAAAATATTTCAAAATATAAATCATCGTTAATATATAATACCGTATCAATTAATAGTTCTCTAAAAAACAAAATCCTCACAATAATTTTAAAATATTCTCTTAAAAAATCAACATAGTTTCCAACACTCTCTTAAATACAACAACTCGTTTAAAAAGGCTCCTGATGAATTTTTCAATTCCATTATAATTATATTACATGAATTTTCATGATTAATATTTAAAAAGAAATGGAAAAACATTATATTAATAGAAAATTTCCTTGATAATAATTTCAACAGAAATCATTGGTACATTACATGAGTATAACTTTTCTAAAAATTACAATAATTATTTCCCACCATCCAAGATATTTCAAATAAATTAAGTAAATTAAAATACATACATTAAACACATGTATAATTTGTTATCTATGATGAGAGAGTATTAAATAATGATGTAGAAGAAAAATATATTCTTAATACATTAAATTATTTAATATTATATCCATTATAGACCCTAAACCATCTAACATGATCCCTATGTTTTTAGGGGGAGAACAAATAGGAGAAACCAACTATGATAGGGAAATAAAAAGAGTTTTATAGGTCTTAATGTATAATTATTGAGCTCAATAATTATTGACATCCAGAGTATAATACATGGAAATTGTGAGATATAAAGGATTAAGTATTCCTTGTCATGGGTGGAAAAAATGGATAACGACAAGCAAGAAGTGTAGCAATTTCTGAGGGAAACATTAGAATTTAAATATATATATTTATATATATATAGAATTGGGAAGACCACATGGTTTTGATACTCTACATGTAATGACCCAAAGTGTCATTAATGGAAATCCATCTTGATCTAATTAAATGTCTCTTTATGTTTATATAAAATGTAAACTTCATAGGTTTTATGTTATGAATTTTGACCGTTGCTAATATAGCCGTTGAAGAGTGATCACGTGATTAGTATAAATATGGGGCTTTAACAAATCCAATTTACTCAGACAAAAGATGAGATCACCTCATCTATTAGAATTTCTCCATATGAATCCCGTTTTTTAGAGCTCGGAAAAGAGGTGGCGTCCTTGGGCTTTGATCTTGAGCAAGCCCAATCTGAGCTTCAACATGTCAGGCTCGAATGAGACAGTCTACAGGAAAAGTGGAAGTTGATAGAGATTACCACTCAGGAAATGTTATCTGAGCCACCCCAAGAGTCTTTCACCATCACACACTTCACCCTTAGGTCTTATGTGGCTGTTTTAAGTGGTTAAGTAATAAGCCTATAGTACTATGTTCATGTATATTATTTTTTTATATAATAATGAATATACCTCCTTGTCATTTTTGATACATTTTAAATAGTTTTTAGAGTAAAAATAGTGTTTTTAGTTATTATTTAATTAAGAATTATATTTTCTTAATTTAATGGATTTTTTAATTAAATAATATTATAATAAAATATTATGATTATTAAATAATTTTTTGTTATATATAAATTATCTTCTAATTTTATGAATGCTATTATAATTTTTATTAAGGTTCGAAATACATTTCTGTCAAAACCCGTGAATTTTAGATAAATGTCGGATTTTATTTTAAAAGTGAAAATTTACATAATTAGAAAAAAAATTAGATAAAATAAATGTTATTTCTAGAATTAGGACATTTATATTATCCAACGGTTAATTTTTCATAATTTTGTAGGACAATTAAATTTTTGGGTAAAAATTAAATATCGTTTAAATATATAATGTTTTTATGACATCATAATGACCCAATAGTGATGTAATAAAATACTATAAGCTTTATGTTCGGCCAATATATGTTTTACCATTAAAATAATGTTAGTTTGGGTTTGTTTGACCTACTTTTCAAAGCATTCATGGACCCCTCAAGACTTCTTAAACATCTTGTCTTTTTAAATTATTTTCCATGGGAGTGTGACTCACCTCCACATAAGCAACCTCATTATTTTAAGAAGTTTGTACTTTGGACTTATATTTTATTTCCTCTCCCCTTTTCCAAAAACAATGTAAAAAACCATGTGATGGATTGTGGTTTGGATTAATTTAATATAAGGGGTCCCAAACATAAATAATAAAGAATTCCCTCACCTTTCCTATATAAACACACACAAGCTCCCACTTCCTCCTCACTCAAAGAATTATAAGTTCATCCAACCTATGACATACTCTCTCTAGAATCCTCCCATGGTGCCCCAATCTCCCATGAAGCCTCTCACAAGCCTCTAACTAGCCTTTGGAAGCACACTTCCATGTAAGGGGTTTATCTTCCTTTCTCATTTTTGTTTAATTTTCATTAAGTAGTTTTTCCATTTTTATTTAAATTATTAATGTTGGGGTATGATTTCACACCTCCTTCATACTGATATCTTTATGTTTGAATGATGTGAGAACCCTTTCTCTCTCATTAAATGCCTCCCATGTACACCCGTTTCTATGCCGAAATTCCGAAAGGAACTTCTCTCTCCTCATTTACATTCAAGAAATACTTTTGTATCATGAATCTAAATTCCATTAAAATTATTGGGATGTGTATCTATATGAACTCCTTACTTTCCATTACATGTAAATATGATGAGGAACCCCTTTCTCTCTCATCAACCATTTTTATGAATTCTTATGTCACGCCGTTACGCTTCCAAAATCGCACCGATTATCTAAGCCAACGCCATTGTGTAGTGAATACCATGACCATTTCTCCATCAAGGGTATTCACCTTTATGCACATTAACATAGTGATTATAAATATTCATGTATGAATTACACATTCCTTTATTGTGGAATAAATGATTATGTTTTATGAATCAATGTTTTATGATCCATGTGGCACGCTTATGCATGAAATGAAATATTTAAGAAGGGTGCGCTCTTATAGCGTTATAATGCATTGGATAAAGTATAATATCATGATACGTCATGTGCAATGAGTGTTGACTCATGCTAATTCAAGTGCAATGAGGGTTTTACTCATGATTCATGGGAAATGAGTATTTACTCATGCTCCATGTGCAATGAGTCTTGGCTCATGCTAATTCCATGTTAAGTGTTGTTGCCACATTCCCCTGTTATGATTATCATTATTTATCATGCCTTTATGTTCATGCTTCCCTTGTGCTCTACTGATATTCTTTATGTCTAACATGTCTTTTACTCCTCATGTTATTTCATGTGTATTCCCTTATTGGACTTTATAGCTCACCCTTTTCATATGCATATCCTCAGGTTATCCCATGCAATGCGAAGTACGAGGGAATGTAGTGGTCATGTAAAGGTTGTTTTCAATAATGATGTCATATTTCCTTTTTTAAGGTTTTATGTAATGATCCTAATACCCAAATACACTAATTCTATCAATCTTATTTGTTGTATCAAGTGAAGTTTTATGTAATAAATCATGTTTATGTTTGTAATAAAATCAGGGTTGTCATAGTTGGTATCAGAGGATATGTATAGTTATTTTTGGGATTAGGATTAGAAAACCCTAGTAAAGCCTTATAGAAAAGACTATGTATAATAAAAACATCCCTATGTTTTGGTAAGTACTGAGTAAGTGGTTTATAAAACAAAGACCTCCCTGTCTGGATACGAGCAGGTAGAGGCGGCTCTGAGACAGATGTATCCTAGGGGTAAAACCCGAAAACACTGCTTTGAGCTAGACTCGAACAGGAACTGGTGCACGACAACGGGACTTACGGCACTCTTGGATACCACACTCCCAGGGGATATGTTTTGATAAATTCACAAGCTTAGTATGATCCCTTATTAAGGGAATTAAAAAAAATTCCCATAAGAATAGATGTTAGAAGGTAAATCATGAAAATCTTAGATTGAAGCATAAAGAATCACGAGTTAAGGAAGTAAAAGTTTATTTATAAGTCATAAACTTTTGTCTTTAGATTACCCTTTATGTGTTACCCCTAACTTTCCTTTTATTCCATTCAATGGCCAGTAATAGGAGGACTCGGGCTAACAACCGTCATGAAGATCAGTGTGATGACTGTACCAATTAGATGCCCAATCCAATGGGAGCAGGAATTGTGAACTTTGTCATGTTGATCAAAAATATGAAGCTTGAGGAGGAGATCGAGGCATTGGAATGGAAGGATTTCATAAATATTTTTTTGATAAATATTTTCCGCGCACCCTCCGGCTTAAAGTGGAAAGGGACTTCCTTTCCCTCAAGAAAAAAGACGAAGAATCTGTTGGAGTGTAGGAGGAAAACATCACAAGGATTGCACGATACGCTTCTGGCTTTGTCGTTACCCCAGAATGCAAAGTTGACCGCTTCTTTGGTGGGTTGAAGCCTAGCCTACGGAAAGCATTAGCAATCCATGACTTCGACAGCTATGAGGAAATTTTCCGATGTGACCTCAAGTTTGAAATGGAGATCGGAGAATCACAGGGGTATTATGTGGATAAGAAGCATAAGGTGGAATTCAATGATGGTGGTCCGATGGATAAATCCAACAGTGATAAGAATATCCTGCACCCAACATTCCAAATGTGCAGAATGAAGAACCCTGGAAATTTCCTTAAGGTGATGAGAAACTGCTTCAGGTGTGGAAGAGAAGGGAACCTAGCTATTAACTGCCGGTAAGAAAGACACGCAGCTGCGATAGAGGAGAGGAACACTCCGTTCGAACCTCAATGCATTTTTCATTGCTAAAAATTCAAAGAACCAGGGCATCTTGCAAATCAGTGCCCTAATCCAAGGGTTTTCGGAGGCAACCAACAACCTCCAAGGCATCAAGGAAGAGCTTTTTCCATCACTTCTACCGAAGTGAACCCCGAAAAGGAAGTGGTGAGAGGTACACTTGTTATTTATTCAAGAATATAGAACATACTTTTTTATTCATGTTCTACGCATTATTTTATATCTCGAAAGTTTAGTAGAACAATTCTAGCACCACCAAAAATCATGGAAGTGAAGATGTCGGTGAGTACAACAAATGGGAAAATCATTGCATCCCATGAATATAAGTCCTCCCCTATTATAATATGTGAATTTCATTTCCCGGCGAACCTCATCATACTCCCTCTTGTGTAATTTGATTAAATTCTTGGCATGGATTGGATTTCCATATATAGAGCCAACATAAATTGTCGGGAGAGGGAAATCATACTCCATATGGAGAATAGACCCCCGATTCATTACAAGTGTATGGAGGAAGATGAATCTCTTTTAGCTCCATCATCTCATTTGTGGATATTACTTCCCTATGAGAACACGTATCCGGCTCAGATGATTGAGTCCAAAAAAGAAACCATCCTTGAAGAAATGCCTATTGTGAGGGAATTCGCGTAAGTGTTTCCCGAGGAACTTCCTAGTCTTCCTCCTAGAAGAGATGTTGAATTCTCAATTGAAATTATACCCGGGCCATTACCAATATCCAAGAATCCATATAGAATGGTTGTTGTAGAGCTTGAAGAGGTGAAGAAACAACTACAGGAGAATCTGGATAAAGGGTTTATATGCCCAAGTGCTTCACCATGGGGTGCACCAGTCCTCTTCATCAAGAAGGAGGATGGATCAATGCTCATTTTCATCGATTATCATGAACTTAACAAAATAACGATAAAGAACAAGTATCCTCTTCCACGAATTTAGGACTTGTTCGATCAGCTACATGGAGCACAAAACTTCTCCAAGGTAGACATGTGGTCTGGATATTATCATGTAAGGGTAAAGAATGAAGATATCCCCAGGATGTATTTTTGCAAAAGATACGGGCACTATGAATTCATAGTAATGCCTTTCAGACTCACTAATTCTCTAGAAATATTCCTGGACTTAATGAATAGAGTCTTTAGAGATTACCTCGAAAAATTTGTGGTAGTCTTTATAGATAAAATTCTAATATACTCTAAAAGCAATGATGATCATGAGGAGCAATTAAGAAATGTACTAGAGACTTTTTACAAGGAGAAGCTCTCTGAAATGTACAGAAAATGTGAGTTCTAGTTAAAGGAGGTCTCATTATTGGGCCATATAATCACAAGAAATGGGATATCTGTGGATCCCTCCAAAACAAATGGAATTAAGGGTTGGACGAGGCCAACATCGGTAATCGATATCCGTAGTTTCTTGGGGTCATCTGGATATTATCAACTATATGTGAGGAATTTATCACGATTGTCGAACCTTATTACAAAGCTAACTCAGAAGGGAGTAAAGTTTTCATGGAGTGATGAATGTGAAGAAAGCTTCAAGGAGTTGAAAAGGAGGCTCGTCACTGCGCCCATGCTCACTTTACCCACAAGTGGGGAACTTTTTGTGGCATTCAGTGATGCTTCTAAGAATGGATTAGGTTGTGTGCTGATGCAGAATGATAAAGTGATATACTATGCCTCAAGGAAGTTGAAAATCCATGAGCAAAACTATCCAACGAATGATCTGGAGTTGGAAGCGGTGATCTTTGCCTTGAAAATCTGGCGGCATTATCTATATGGAGAGAAATGTGAGATATATACTCTAAACAAGAGTCTTAAATATAAATTCACACAGAAAGAGATTAATATGCGCTAGAGAAGATGGGTAGATCTCATCAAGGATTATGTCTATTCAATACATTACCACCCAGGGAAAGTGAACAAGGTGGCAGATGCCCTAAGTAGAAAGGACCCAGCGATTCTATCAATGATGATAATTGAGAAGGATCCAATCTTCTTAGACTAGATGAAGATGGACAGGGTAATCACAAAGAAGTGAAAATCATAAATCCTTTCATAAATGATTGCTCAACCTCCTCTTTTGGAATGGTTAAAGGATGATCAAAAGGATGATGTGGGAATTCAGGAAAAAGTAGAAGCCATCAAAAAGGGAAATCCTCTGAGTTTATATTAATGAAAAAGGAATTGTGCGGTTTGGGAAAATACTATGTGTTCCATCAAGTCCGAAGATGAATAAAAAACTTTTGGATGATGCACATAGTTCAAATTTATCTATTCACCATGGGAGCACAATGATGTATCGAGATATCTGAGAAAACTTTTGGTGGGATAATATGAAGAAGGAGATCACTGAATATACATCAAAGTGCTTGGTGTGCCAGGAAGTGAAGGAAAAGAGGCAGAAGTCTAAGGGGATGATGCAACCATTTCCCATACCAGAATGGAAATGGGAGGACATAACCATGGAATTTTTCACCGGACTTCCAAGGACATCAAAGGGCATCAATGCGATCAGGGTTTTGGTGGATCGTCTTACAAAGACTGCACACTTAATTTCTATTCGGGAGTATTTCTCATTTGATCAACTGGAATAGATATATATCAGGGAAGTGGTAAGGTTGCATAGAGTGCCACTATCTATTTTTTCTGACTGAGATCCAAGATTCACCTCTATGATTTGGAAGAGTCTTCAACATGCTCTGAATACTGAACAGAACTTCAGTACGGCCTATCATCCTCAAACTGATGGCCAATCCGAGCAGACTATCCAAACACTTGAGGACATGTTGAGAGCATGCTCAATGGACTTTAAAGGAGGATGGGATCAACATCTTCCACTGGTTGAATTATCCTATAACAACAGTTTCCACTCAAGCATCCAAATGGAACCATATGAATCCATGTATGTGAAAAGGTGCAGAACACCGGCATGTTAGGATGAGGTCGGTGAACGTAAGCAACTTGGACTGGAAATGGTCAATGAAATGGTGGAGAAGGTGATAGCCATTCAACAACATATCAAGGCAGACTAGAGATCACAGAATATTTATGAAGATAACTGTCGACGAGACCTTGAGTTTAAAGTTGGAGACATGGTTATTCTTCGCATATCTCCGTGGAAGAAGGTCATGAGGTTTGAAAAGAAATGGATGTTAAGTCCAAGGAACATCGGCCCCTTCGAGATTCTTGATCGTGTCGGGGCTGTAGCCTATCAACTAGAACTTCCACCTTACATGGCCAAAGTACATGATGTCTTTCATGTATCCCTGTTAAGGAAGTACATACAGGACCCTTCACATGTACTCTCTTCTGAGGAGTTACAGTTGGAGGATGATCTTTCATATGAGGAGAAACCAATGAAGATATTAGATCATAGAGGAAAAGTTCTATGAAATAAGACAATTCTCCTCGTCAAGGAGTTGTGGAGAAACCACAAGTTTGAAGAAGCAACTTGGGAATCAGAGGAAATGATGAAGTTGAGTTACCCACATCTGTTTTAGTGTGGGAAAAGGAAAATTTCAAGGGAGAAATTTTTTAAGGGGGGAATATTGTAACGGCCCAAATTTTCATTAATGGAAGTCCCTCTTGATCTAATGAAATGTCTCTTTATGTTTATATAAAATGTCAACTTCTTTGGTTTGATGTTAAGAATTTTGACCATTGCTAATATAGTCATTGAACAGTGATCACATTATTAGTATAAATATAGGGGTTTAACAAATCCAATTTACTCAGACAAAAGAAGCGATTGCCTCATCCAGTAGAATTGCTCCATACGAAGCCCATTTTTGGAGCTCGGAAAATAGGTGGCATCCTTGAGCATCGTTCTTGACCAAGACCAAGCTGATCTTCATCATGTCAAGCTCTAACGGGACCGTCTACGGGGAAAGTGGAAGTTGAAAGAGATTACCACTCGAGAAATGTTATCCGAGCCACCCCAAGAGTCTATCCCCATCGCACACCTCACCCTTAAGTCTTATGCGACTGTTTTAAGGGGTTATGTAACAAATAGCTAGTGCTATGTTCATGTATATTTTTTTTGTATATAATAATTAATATACCTGCTTGTCATTTTTGATACATTGTAAATAGTTTTTAATGTTCCAATAGTGTTTTTAGTTATTATTTATTTAATAATTATATTTTATTAAATTAAGGGATTTTTGAATTAAATAATATTTTAATAAAATATTATTATTATTATCAAATAAGTTTTTATTAAATATAAATTATCTTCTA
Organism: Viscum album; assembly: GCA_963277665.1. Classification (NCBI taxonomy): domain Eukaryota; kingdom Viridiplantae; phylum Streptophyta; class Magnoliopsida; order Santalales; family Viscaceae; genus Viscum; species Viscum album. Next base: position 675,279,162 of record OY728147.1, read on the forward strand.
ATTTTATGAATGCAATTGTAATTTTTATTAAGGTCTGAAAGCTATTTCATTCAAAACCTGTTAATTTCCGATAAATGTAGATTTTTATTTTAAAAGTGAAACTTAACATATTTATAAAATTATTTAGATAAAATAACTGTTATTTCTGGAATCAGGATGTCGAAATTATCCAACGATGAATTTTTCATAATTTTCTGAGACAGTCAAATTTTTGGGTAAAAATTAAATACCATTTAAATATATAATGTGTTTTATGACCTCATAATGACCCAATTGTGATGTAATAAAATACTATAAGCTTTATGTTGGGCCAATATAAGTTTTAACATTAAAATATTGTCATTTTGGGTTTGTTTGACCTACTTTTCAAAGCATTAATGGACCCCTCAAGACTTATTAAAAATCATGTCTTTTTAAATTATTTTCCATGGGAGTGTGACTCACATCCTCATAAGCAACCTCATTATTTTGAGATGTTCGTACTTTGGAGTTATTGAATATTTTTGTCCTATTCCTTTTTCCCAAAACCATGGACAAAAACCATGGAATGGTTTGTGATTTTGATTAATTTAATATAAGGGGTCCCAAACCTAAATAATAAAGAATTCCCTCATCTTTCCTATATAAACCGACCTAAGATCCCACTTACTCCTCACTCAAATCCTTTTGAGTTCATCCAAACTCTGAAATACTCTCTCTAGAATCTTCCCAAGGTGCCCCATGCTCCCAAGAAGCCTCTCACTAGCCTCTCTCTAGCCATTGGAAGCGCATTTCCAAGTAAGGAGTTTTTCTTCCTTTCTCATTTTGTCCAATTTTCTATAAGTTGTTTTTCCCTTTAAATTTCAATTATCAATGTTGGGGTATGGATTCAAACCTCCCTCATACTTCCCTCTATATTTTTGAATAATGGGAGACCCCTTTATCTCTCATTAAATTCCTCCCATTTACACCTGTTACTATGCCGAAATTCGGAAAAGAACTTCTCTCTCCTCATTTACATTCAAGAAATACTTTTGTATCATGAATCTAAATTCCATTACAATTATTGGGACATGTATCTATATGACCTCCTTATATTCCATTACATGTAAATATAATGAGGAACCCCTTTCTATCTCATCAACGATTTTTATAAAATCTTATGTCACGTCGTTACGCTGCCGAAATCGCACCGATTTTCTAAGCCAATGCCATTGTGTAGTGAATACCATGTCCATTTCTCCATCAAGGGTATTCACCTTTATGCACATTTACTTATCGATTAAAAAGATTCATGTATTAATTCTATATTCGTTTATCATGGAATAATTGATTTTGTTTTATGAATCCATATTTTATGATCCATGTGGAACACTTATGCATGAAATGAAATGTTTAATAAGGGTGCACCCTTGTAGCGCTCCAATGTATTGAGTAATGTATAATATCATGATACGTCATGTGAAATGAGTGTTGACTCTTGATAATTCAAGTTCAATGAGGGTTTTACTCGTGATTCATGTGCAATGGGGATTTACTCATGCTCCACATGCAATGAGTCTTGGCTCATGCTAATTCCATGTTAAGAGTTGTTTCCACATTTCCATGTTATGATTATCATGCATTATCATGCATTTATGTTTATGTTTCTATTGTTCTCTATTTATATTCCTAATGTCTAACATGTATTTTACTCATCATGTCATTCCATGTGTATTCCCTTACTGGGCTTTATAGCTCACCCTTTTCTTATGCATGTCCTCAGGTTATCCCATGCAATGCTAAGTACGAGGGAATGTAGTGGTCCTGTAAAGGAAGTTTTCAATAAAGATGTTGTATTTCATGTTTTATGTTTTTATGTATTGATCTTAATCCCTAAAGAAACTAAACCTCTCAATCCTCTTTTTTTTATCGAGTGATGTTTTTTATAGTAAATCATGTTTAGGTTTGTAATAAAAGTAGGGTTGTCATACTACATTTCAAATTATTATCTAACTATTTGAATGTTCACTAAACGCAGCCTTGTACAGCGTACAGTTTTTCCACATGGGTATACAATCCATAAACGAACTATGTGAATTACCACTAATATTGAATGATATAACTTTTAATGTTTTCTACATAGTTTTAATAGAAGTATGTAAAAACTAAGATATATTCATTGAAACTCTAGTAGTTACACTGTGGTATTTAAAAATTAGAAAATTATTATTAATAATGTATTTGATATGAAACACCGATCTTATAAAACACATGAAAAATATTTCTCTAAAATTAATCTCTTTAGTGGATTTTGGGACCTGAAAATCCATTTAAGAAATTAAAAAAATGATTGTTTACAATTCTATTATAGTAATTAAATTGGAAGGTATGGATATTAATAACTAAATTATGAAAATTTTGTCAATATATTGATTATATGTAAAATAAAAATCATTTAAAATAAAAAAAATTATTTTAAAAAAAAATTATATTTTCTAAAAGATGGTTTAGTCTCCCTTTGGAAAATTATTGAAAATTAATTTTCAACATTTAAATAATATTAATAAATTTAATTTAATTTAATTTCTGAAATCATAAGGAAAAAATTATCATATGTTGAATGTTAGGAATTTGTCTGATAGGATACATTTTTTGATAAATAGTGAAAATAATGAATTTTAACTTAAAACTTCCTTTTAGTTTAAATTATTTATAATGATGATTTAAATTTTTAATTGGGTTTAATGTAATATTAATTAAATTTTAGATCCTAAAATTCAATTTTGGTAATTTTAATCTTGTAAATATATAATTTTTGAATAAATAATTTATTAAAATTTGTAAATTTTATCTCTAAACCCCTGATATCTCATCACCTCAGTGGGATAAATTTTAAACAAAAACATTCAACAATGTGGAATGTAATTTAGAAAATTGATACATTAATAATAATAATAATAATTAATATTATATAATAAGGTCAACATAATTAATTAAATGAATGGATACTAAAAAAATTAATAATAATCTATTGTAGATAATATAAAAATATATTAACAGTATGATAAACTAAAACGATAAAGGTAAAAATAAACTAAAAATAGGTATAAAATATCATGTATAGAAATATTTCAATCATATATTTAAAAATTATGGATTAATTGATTTTGGACCTATTTAGAACGTGAAAAACATGTATACACCTTATTTATTTTAAAATATTACATGTGTGCCACTGTACAAACTTATAAAACACCACCAACCCATCTCTCATTTTAATACCACTAAAACATTTGGATAGTCCAATAACCTCAAAAATAACATCCAAAATTCCATACTCCCATCATATATTCTTTAGTGTGATCATGAATTCACCCTAGGAAATATTTTTGTGCAATCCTTAGTATTTTACCCAAAGAAGTTATTAAATTCTTCAATGAGCATTTATAATTTATTTATTCCTCCACCTCACTCAATTATTATTAAGATAGTATAACATAATAAACTCATTAACATCCATAATTTTTTTTCTAATAATGGAATTAAATAAATCCATCACCACGTCCATCCAAAAGGTTATGAAATCATCATTCATGTGTACAGAAAACAACCACCCTGCATACATTTGTCATTCATTTTTTGATGACCACCTTTCATGGATTGGAATGATGATAGATGGGAAAGATATATATGATATTTATAAAATATCTATAACTTTTAAGTCATTATAATTTATATATATATATTATTTTCTTCCATATATGATATGATGACATCATTCTTGTGTACGACGTACTGCCTCCTCTGGAAGCGAATTGATTAGTAATTCACTAAATCTATCATGTACTGTAAAAATGAAAATGTTAATAAATATATATTATATCTATGACATTATTAAGATATTAATTACATATATATCATTAATAAAAGATAATATATAATTTTCATTATAACATTTTCACTCACATAATGATGGTAACATTGTTTGTGTATATGTGGACTACTGCCTTCACAAATCGATGTGACATTCTTTTCATCACCACACCGCATGGATGATAAATACAAGTATAAAAAAGTAGTAATAGGATATAAATATAATATTATGATAACTCATGACAGATTAAAAATGATTTTTTTATTTCTATGATGATAAATGAAAAATAGAAATGTTACTCATGCTACGTATGGCTTACTGTATCCCTGATTATAACAACACCCATTATTCAAAACCATAGTTCATGAATGGTATTAGACTGAAAATTAATAAAAAAATAGGATAAATAAATGAATATTATTAATCTATTCATGATTTAATTGTATAATATGAATATGATCTGGATCGTTCATGATGTAATACACATGATGAATATGGGAAATTAACATCCAATGTAATGAAGATAATGGATGATTATTTTCAAGAGGGAAATATTAAGTTATAAAGGGGATATATATGATATTATAAATATTAATATGGTTCCATTATAAGTTAATAACTTGATTAGAACCACTATAAATGAAGTAAAATCATTTTCAACCAAAATAAATTGTGAGGTAACAACCTTTGGCTCAATTTATACACATTGAGGCATATGGAAATTATATATACATAATTTCTTTTATATGGTTTATATACTTCCCCATTGACATTAAATATCATTATTAATTAAAAATTCAAGGAATTTTTATTTTCAATTTGAATTATTTCATGAAAAGATATTTCACATAAAATTTACTATGTTGTGAATAATTTTATAACCCAATTTCTTTAAATTGGGTTATATTAATTCTTGTTCATCATTGATATTATGTAATTAATTTTGTAATTAATTTGTACTATATATTTTTGTATTTATACTATTTAAATGTTTATGTATATTTTATATATATACCGATTTATTTATTAATTATCACTTAAACATTATGATCGATTTAATGGTTCACTTAACAATCTCAATCTAAAATTGATTTTTTCTAAGAATTCCATTTGAATAAAATTATATGATAATTTTGTTATAAATCCTTTTTATATTCTTTTAAACTGGTTATCAATGTTATTTTAAATTAATAATACCATGTTTCCACCCATTGGAACTAAAAATAATTGAGAAATTTAATTTTAGTTAATCTAAATTCATTTTTCACGTTAGTTAGAAATCAATTTTCTATCAAAGACCTCTTTTATACAAATGGATTGAATATTACATCACACTTTTCCAAATGATTTGTTATTGTTGAAGTAAAATTTGTTTTAATGTTAATGGAATGAATATAATACACAACTTTTATGAGCATTAAAATTATGTAAGGATTGCATTATTAGTTTTAAAGTATACTTCAAAATATATTATTTTCAGTATTTTTTGTGATTTTTTTAAAAATTGATTTTCAAAATTAATATTATATTTATCTTAGGAATGTTTTTAATGTTATTTTTTTGGTATTTCTATTATATTATGAAAAAATTTATATACACCTAATACAATGGGTATATAAAAAATTTATACCATCCTTATTATTCCAACAATTTTTATGATCATTTTTAGTAATTAAATATTTTAATTCAGTTTCATGATTCACTTATGTAGACATTAACATTCCATTAAAATATTTACTTTCCAGTGATCATTGAATAATAATTTTCCCCAATATAATTTCATTATTTATCATGGATACACATAATATTCAAAAATTTATCATTTTGTACAATTTTTTTTCTAGTTTGAATGTTAGTTGATTGACAAGAGAAATATTGATAATCTATATTTTTTTTTGAATAATTATATTTAATATAAAAACATTTTCTTAATTAGATAAATTTATTATTAGATATATGACGAATTCATTAGACATGATGACATAGGTGGGGCCTAATTATAGATATCCCCTCAATTCATTGATAATATCATTAAATGAATTAATAATCTAGAATAAAATTTTTCAGTCAAACCTAATGACTTTTTACTCGGTAGGGTTTAACAATCTCATTAAATGTCTTGATGTTATAGGTATCTTGATCTCGAGTTCCTGATGTCCAATAATTAATCATTTCCATCTATAATAATCGTATTCTTATTATACATGATATTTTCTCAAAGTTATTATCTCTAGATGCATTTCATTCATAGTTATTGATTCACGGGGATGTGTTTTTCTGGTTTTAACATTAAATATTGATAATAACTTATCAAATTATGATAATCATTTTTTGATTAAATGGAAAATTTTAAGGTATTTTCCTTTCCATATTGATCAATATCATTGAATGTGTCATATTGATTTAATCTTATGATAAAATTTATTCTATGTTTATTTTTTAATTTTTTGTGAGTTTATTTATTTACCTTAATATATTAATTATAATTGTTGATTCTTGATTTATTTAGTTGTACATAATAAATATTGTGCATTTCAGATGGAACATATTTTGTTTCCCTTCATAGGAATTCAATAAGTGTGATGTGAATGATATGGATGGATACCAAAGAGGTAATAATGATACTTTCAGAAAAATTTATTCCATAATTTATGTTTTAAAATGTAATATTTGAATAAATATTATATCAGGTTTACAAGATACTAACAATCTTTCGTTCATTCTGGATGTGATCCCTTTTATCTTATGATAATTTAATAAAGTAGACACTCACTCAGGCATAATGGGTTTGAGGTAACTAATTTCGGTGTTAGAGGATGATTATTAGAAACCGTTGGAATAATATATATGTTAAATAGATTAGGGAAAATATATATTATTTAATTTTAGGATAAACATAAAATAAAATCCTAATGTTTTGGTATAGTAGATATTATGCGGTTTTTATTTGAAATGTATCTCTATTTATAGACTACATTTGGGATTAGTTTTTTCACAAATGTACGTAGGGGTAATAACTTCAACAAAATAATTAGGATTTAAATTATCACCATCAGGAATATAAAAATGAACCTAACATTTCACCTAGTTTGACTCTCCCAAGCTATATTCTTTGGATAATTCATATATATTTTTTCAGAAAATTATGAAGGATTTGAATTTATTTTAATAACGAATGTCATAGGTCAAACAAAAAAGGTTTCATACATTGAAAATATGGCGTATCAATATATTTTTATAATCATTTTTCATGGAATGATATGGAATAAATTATATAATTTCCATGGAAAAATAATGAGAACAATCGGTGTAAATAAATATCATATTTGGGATACACTTACAGTTTATTATCTCATATATCGATAACCAGGTAATTGTTAAAGTCAATAAACTCTTCTAGAAGTGATGGAATAGACTATGGAAGAACATAAATTGAAATAAAATAGAATATTAATTTATTGGGAATATAGGATTATATTATAAATGTATTTTTAAAAATTGTCTGTTAGTATAAGAATCATGAAACATTGAAATATTTTAATTAATTTTGTTAGCTTGTATATCTTCCATAACATATGATTTAAGGAACCCATTGTGGGATAATGAATTGAAGAATTATATTAAGTAAAAATTTTAAAAAATAGGATTTAAATATTGTGATATTACCAACATTGATGTTATTTTTTTGATAAATTAATCGAAATAAATTCCATGGGTTTCGCATTTGGTTTTAATTAAATATTTAGTTTAAGAAAAAATGGATGAAAAAATTGTGGGAATGATGTGAATGGTATTAGTAACATTTAGGGTTTATATTATATTGAATTTGAAGTTATATTAGTTCATTAAAATTTAATAATGTTATAGTAAAAATATAAATATAGTCTTGTAAAATGAGAACACACTTTTTTGGTGACTAGCCATCGAATTTGGAAATGCCATGTGATTTAGAACCATTACTAAAAGATGATAAGTGGTTATTCCATAATTTTATACTAAATGGTGTCCTAGTTAATGTTTCATTATTTTAAATTAATTTTTTTTGAAAGATAAATATTAATGATGAACAAGTGGTGTTATCTTTTTGGTTTATAGATTAATTTATTATATTATATAACCTGGGGAAACAATATTGGTTTTGGAAAATATTTTGAGATTGATGAAAATACATGTCACTCATTAAATGATCTTCCAATTTTTTACAAATTAATTTTAGTGAATCATGAATAAAAATCCATTTTTGGATATTTGTTTCATTTATTAAGGAATGGATTTGAAATTTGGCGAAGAAAAAACAAAGGTTGAAATTGTTATTATAAAATAGAAATAAATCAGGTAAACATATTTCCTTATATTCATAGATTGTAATATAATTACTAATGTTTAAGAAAATGATATTAGGAATTCCTTATTTTATATTACCTTCATATATAGAGAATAAAATGGTCTTTTAAATCATTCAATATTTATTGTTTTTAGGTCATCAACATTAAATTGATCATTAACATGATTGTGATCAATGGAATGAATCACCCACTAAAATTATTTATGTTATTCTTCTACATCCACATCGTAACTATCCACCAATGTTCTACTATGTATAAACCTAGTTATATTTTATTATATATGACCCTTGTACATCTATTTCATTCTCATTATGAATATGTTTTATATAACATTTTATGAAGTGGTTTTTTCAAATAATGGTAAATCCAAATTTCGAACCATTGATTTCCAAGATCATGTTTAATTTATCTTTATAAAATTTAAATTTTGTGGATTGAAAGTAAAATATTTGGATATTTTAAAATAAGAACATTGTTATAGTAGCATATTGGACATGAAGCACTGATCTTATACAAACCACGAAATATTTTTTTTTAAAATTTATTCTCTTTAATATCTTGTGTTACATACTAGCCTGGGTCAAAATGAATTGTAATATGGTATACCGTTATATCCTAGTTATTAAATTGGTAGTTATTAAATTTATATAAAAATTAATAATTTTTTTCATATATATTCATTAGAAATAAAATATGAATCCTTGAATCGAAAAGAAATTATTTTCCAAACAACTGATTTTATTTTAAAAATAGATTTTTTCCTTTTTTTTGAAAATAATTTAAAATAGTTTTTACAAAGTTTATATTATTTTTTTAAAAATTAAATAAATTTATTGAATAATAATATAAAAAATATCTTAGGGTTTTTTTTATTTCATTTTATTTTTCAGAGATTTAATATTTTTTCATGAATACTGTATAATACTGAATTACAACTATAAACTAAATTTTGGATTAATTAATTATTAAGATAAATTATATTTTAAACTAGTTTTAAATTAAAATTAGTTCAATTATAAACTTTATAATACATTTTATGTCATTAGAATCTTATTATTACTGAATTTTGATATAATAACTTTATTAAAGTTTGAACATTTTCCCTTTAGAAATCTACTTTCTCATCGGGTCTCGAGGATTATTTTAAAATTATATTTTTGAACTTTTGAAAATACAATTTTTAATAATTGATTCCATTTTATCAATAATAATAATTTATATTATATTTTAAATTAATATTACATTCACCAAAATGAATACTGAATACATTAAATATTATTTATCTTGATTAATGTAAGAATGAATTTACTATGTGAGGGGGGGGGGGGGGTAAACCCATATTTTAGTGTCATAATGACCTAAAAATATTAATAAAATAAATTTTATGGACATATTCAATTTTTTGATTTATAATAATATAAAACAATCCATTTTGGACCCATGTGACTTGAAGAAAAATGTTTCTACCAAATTTTCTATACGAAAAGTATATTAATTCCATTCACCTCACTTACAAAAATCTCACCTTCTCTTCTCCCTTCTTCGCACCATTAATCCATTTTCTTTTGGAAAAGTCCTTCAAAAATCAATTAAAACATTTATACTCTCTTAATATAAGCCTTATTTTGGTCAAAAATCCAACCAAGGATTGCTTTTTGAGAAATCCTAAGGGGTTTAACAGAAAAAGGGGTAATATTATTCCCTAAGCATTTTAATTTTATTTCATCCTCCTTCTCATTCAATTTTTATTAAAAAAATTTGAAATTAAAAATTAAATAACATCCATATAATTAGTTGTTTAATTAATAATTTAATGTTTTGAAAAAATCCCCACTTCGATCAAATGTGTTATACAATTATAATTTCTATGTATGAAAGATTATCACCTCAGAAACCGATGCCATTCTTTGGTTCTTTACTACATTTCACTACTGGGTAAACTTATGGATATAATATATATTTATGATATTTATAACATTATAATACCATGTAATTAATTATATAAAATATATCTTTTCACATTTTATTCCACAGGGAATACGATAACCACGAGCATGTGTACAACAGACTATCACCTCCCGAAGCGATGTGATTCGTCTTCCACTAATGCTTTATATGTAATGTATTATGTATAATTTTAATTAATATATCTGTTATGAATTAAATAATTTTGATATTAATGATATATGTATCCATATAAAATGATAATATTACATTTTCATTTATACCTTTTAACTCACCTAAATATGATTACATCATTCATGTACGTGTTGAAGACCACCTTCATGAAGTAATGTGACTCCCATTTCATCGTCACACCACATGGATGTTATATAAAAGTATATTTAATGAAATAATATGACATATATGATATAATTTTACTTACCCTTTTTCATGATGATCATTGTATAATGGAAACATAACTCATGCATATGTACGACATACCATCTTCATGATTGTAACATAGTCCATTTGATATAAAAACATTTCTGATTGGTATTAAAGGTATAATTGATGTCAAAATATGATAATTATGTTAGTTGTTATAAAATTACAATATATAATATTATAAACATCACTATGGATTCTGTATAATTAAATAACATGTTTAAAAAATATATGGGGTTATAGAATGTTCAACAAAATGTAAGTGTGGGGTAAGGAACTTTGTCTCGATTTCTCTTTATTGAAGCATATTATAATTTTATGAACCAAATTATTTTATACGTTATAAATATTAAATCATTGAAATGTAATATTTCGAATAATTAATAATTTATTTTTTTTTGTTTCAATTTAAAATATTTATTCTATGGGGATTTGATGTAAATGTTACAAAGTTCAAAATTATTTCATAACTCAATTTATTTTCATTGCATTAAATTTATTCTTTACAATCTATGATATTCTAATACATTGTTTGCTATTAGTTTTGACTATCAATTTTTTATAAAAAAATCATGCGGATTTTCTTTCATACAAATAATAAATTCATTAATTAATTCTCACTTCAATGTGATGATCACATTAAGGGTTTCTTTTACAATATAATTCTCATCAAGAATGTTAATTCGATACATTTAGTTGAAGGAAATTTTATGATCATTATCTGATAATATAATTAAATTTTTTCACAAAAATATTATTCCTCGTATTTTCAATTAATAGTACTATTATTTATCTTTTTAGTACTTAATATAATTGAGAAACTTTTTAATAAAATATAACAAAATTTATATCTTTGGCTAGAAATCCTTTTTCGTCCTAAACCATTTATTCAAAAAAATTAAAAATATTTTACAATTTTCCTATTTATTTTTTAAAGATAAATTTAATAAATTTACTTTTTTTTAATTCAAATGAATCTTCTTGTTAATTTTCAATACAGTTGGTATTTTTCTTTTATTGGAAAACTGAAATAAATATTTATTTAACATGTATGGAATGAATAATGTATCTAGAAATTTTGACAACACAAATGTTTTAATTATTTTATATTAGTGATAAATGATATTTTCAATGAAAATTATTTACATTTTTTTTGAAATATTAGTTTTGAAGATTTTTTTTAAAATGAAATGGATAATTTCCCCATGATTGATTTTAAATATATTTTTAAAGCATTCATATTCCTAAATGATAATTACCCTTTATTCTTACTCCAATGGGTATATGGGGTGTTGATAACATCCATATTTCTTCCTCTTGATGGTTTATGATCATTTTTTATCAAATAAGTTAATCAAATTCATATTATTGAATCATTTTTACTATGGATAAATTTACCATGAGATATTTTGTTCATATTAAATTACCCAAATTAATATATTTTTTGCCATACAAATTGTTATTTTATAGAATATATATTATTTCAACTTATGTTGTTTCATTTTTAAATTTATTTTATTGACTAGTGAAATATTGAAAATCTGCATTCATTCTTTAATATAGATATTTAATGTAAAGGGATGTTAAACCCAAATTAAATCAACTATTATATATATATATAGTATTCTTGTGATATGAATAAATGGGTGGTGCATAGAAATAAATATACAATCAATGCCTTAGTAGTCTCAAGAGGGGAATTGGTATGCTATCAAAAAATCAGTTGGCCAAACCAACACATTTGGTACCCAATAGTTATAAACTATCTTGTAAAAGGACATGATGGTAGAGGTATCATAATCTGGAGTGCATGTCATCTAGTAATAAAGTGTTTCCTTAAATTATAATTCATATATTGTTATCCATGCGATTTTAACAATGATTTTATCTCCTAATTTATTTCACTCATAGTTATTGATGAAATGGATTTTTTTACATATTTACCCTACCATATTTATTAGACTATATACAATTATGGTAATCATGTTTTTTATTACATAGATTTTTTTTCAATTATTCATATTTCAATATATATTATTATCTATGATATTGTTTCATTTATATTATCCAGGGATGCACTTACTTCTGTGTTTATTGATTATATGAAACGTGTGATCTGTTATTTAACATTCCATATTGGTTGTTCTAATGGATTCATTTTTTATTCTACATTACTTAACCAATATAGATCATTTTTAATGAAACATATTTTATTTCCATTACTATAAATCTAGGAAGTGTATTTTTAATTATATTAAAGGTTATCTTATAGAGAATAATGATATTCTTGAAAAAATATGTTGGACTTTTTTTTCAAATTTAATATGGGTATATTATATATATATATATCATGATTACCAAAACTACTAAACTATTTATTACTCTTAGATGTGATTCATCGTAATTGATGATAATGTAATAATGTTACCACCTACTTTGGTGTAATTGGTTCATGGTCGATAAAGTAGATATCAAAGGATTTTTAGTAGAAAACCTGGGAACTATATTTTAGAAAAATAGATAAGGGAGCATAATACTTTGACAACAATTTACTATATTCAGTGAAGAAAATTATATAATCTTGGTAAGTTATATATTATCTACATCATATTAAAAACAATTCCATTAGTATATATTAATATTGATGTGGTTCTGGAATAGATAAACCTTTTGTAATTAACTCTAAAAAATGGTGCCTCGGTCTTGATATGATATTCACCTGGTCTACAATAATGGGAATTAAGGCACACCTGGATGGAAATTACCATGAAATATTCTTTGGATAATTTAAATTTTTAGTACAAATTATTATGAATGACTTGAATATATGATAAGAAGATATGAACTATGTTAAACCTATGTTTCCTTGGTTTGAAATGAAGGTGTCTCAAAAGAATGTGGAAATGATTATTCTATAATAATAAATGGAATAATGATATTATTTTACAACAAAAAATTAATTAAATGATGGAAGAAAATAAATATCATCATAAAGATCCATTTATAGTTCGTTGTCATAAATTTAGAGTGACATGTATAAATTCGAATCAATGACCTCATCTAAAGATCAAATCAATTCATCGAGAAGGGACAATGTTTAAATAATATGGTCGATGAATTTATTGGATATCAATAAATATATTATTGATTTTTTTTACCAATAGTACCTTCGTATATGAATAATGAAACATTTATTGAATTTGTTAAATTTTAGAAGCATGTAACTAATTATGAATATAAAAGTTATTGATACAATCATTGGATAATGATTTTAAAAGGTATAAAATGATCAAAGACATAGTAACGTCTTTTTGAGGATTTATGTTTGAAAGTCAACAATGATAGATGATTCTTTGGGAGAAAATAATGGAAATACAACCCATTAGTTTAGTATATGTTTTACTCAAAAATTAATTTAAGGGATAATTAAATTACATATTTGGGAATAATTTTATTGGTATTTGTAACCGTTATGGTTTATATTATTTCAATGATGGTTTAATTGTGGGTTATTAAAATTTGAGGATGTTTTAGGAATAATATTAATATTTTTTTTGGAAAAAGGTCAACCCACATTATATGTGACCATTAGTCATATCCTTTAAGGTGATGGGGCTCAGAAAAATGAAATAATTAAGATAATGGTGTAAATCTAACCACTGGACTAAGTGAAATCATAGTTAATATATCATTTTTTAGTTGAATTATTGAGAAAATAGATATTAATAAATGATGAATCTTTTTATAATCGATGCTTGGATATTTACTTATGATATTGGATAACGTTATCTAAATTTATTGGTTTTAGAGAATTTTTAGATATATACAGAAGGAATTGTCACAATTTTTTAGATCATAAAATTTGTTAAAAATAAAATTATTTTATAAAAGTATTAAATGAAATATTTTTGGGAAATTAATTTCATGGAGTAAGGGGTCAATAAAAAATTCATCAATGAAAAACCAAAAGATGAAATTTCGATTTTAAATAGAAATGCAAAAAATATTTTTATTTCATTATAATCATTGATAATAATAGAACTAATCAACTTTAAAAAAGGATATTGAAACAAATTTATATCCTATTTCCATTATATCATATGAATATAATGTAATTTTAAATCATAACATATTTATGGTTTGGAGGCACTTAACATTCCCTTGACAATTCACTTTCTTGTCAATAATGTCCTCAATCACTCATTATAATTATTTTTAATTTTTATCCATATAAATAGATTCAAATTCCACTAATTTTCTATTGTATAGAAACATAGTTATATGTTATCACATTTGAAACTTTAACATCCATTTCTCTCTTATTAAGGGGATAATTTTTTAACACTTTAATGATGTGGGTATTTCCAAAATGGTACTTCCAAATTCGAAACATTTCAATAATGAGATAGAGATTTATTTGTGAGGATACAATTAATTTATGTCATGAATAACATAAAACCCTATGATTTTAAAATATGAATATAGTTTTCAATAGAGTATGTGACTTACTTCACAGAACATAAAGAACAATAAAAATATATTTCATTAAATTTAAATTTAATCTCATCAATAGCTCATAGAATACACAACCCCCGAGTATAAATGAACTATAATAGTTTATACCATTATAACATATCTATTTAATTGGTGGATTTAAATAGTAATATCTAAATTAGTTATATTATGGTTATATATTGATTATAAATAATATAATAATAATTTAAAATAAAAAGAATAGTATTCTGAGAAATTTATGTATTTTTTTAAATGGCAGTTTAGATTCTCTTTAAAAAGAAAATTTTATAATTAATTTTAACCAATTATAGAAAACTTATTCGATAAAAGAAATTTTAAATCTGAAATCATTACATCATTATTATCTATGAAACATTCAGGGGATTTTTTATGCAGTTTCTTTTTTAAATTGTGAAAATAATGAATTTTAATTAAAAAATTAGTTTTCATTTAATTTATTTATCATTTTAAATTACATTTTCAATTGGTTTAAAATTTGTATGTGTATAATTATTTGTTTACGGATACAAGTTTAAAAATTAACTAAATTATAATATAATGTTTTTATATAATTTTTTTTTCGATTTTTAACATTTTGTCTCCAAAAAACCAAGTTCTCATAATGTGTGTGGGATTAATTTTAATCAAGGAAATTTCATCTTTAAGAATAGAATAATGAAAAATGGTTTCTATATTCTTTAACAAGATAATTTATATTATCTAATTAATAAAAATAATTATTAACTACAACGAATACTAAAAGTGGTAAATGACATTTCCCATGGTTAATGAAAAAACATTTATATCAGGGGGTTAAACTAAAAAGATAAGGATTAAAATTCCCAAGAACCATATCTAGAATTTATTTATAGAGATATTATGAAATTTATATCTATAAATATTGGTAATACTTCATTTTGGACACTATTTTCAATTAAAAAACATTGTCATGCCATTTTAATTTCATAAATTACAAGTGCAACACTCACCCCACTTTTAAAAGGATACACCCACTCCTCTCAACATAACCCCATTAGTTTCTTTTAGTTCAACAAAAACATAAAAAATCAATTTATTAAAAACCATAACCACATCTTGTAATCAATTTTTGGAATAAATACTTCATATGAATGCATCTTTACCTAAGGAGTTTACAAGATGAAAATTAAGCTTTCATCTATGAGCATGTATATTTTAATTCTTCCTCCGCACCACTAAATTCATCATAAAATATTATAATGTAATATCCTTTATAATATCTCTACATTTATATTTTTTAAAATATGATAATAATGTAAAACTATCCTCACTTCTAACAAATGTGTTATGAAATCCAAAATCATGTGTTTGGCGTACTACTGCCTCACGAACTGATGTGATTCCTTTTTTCCACTACAACCATTTAGGATTCTATATGATTAAGGATATAAACTATAGAGATAATATTAATAGAATAATTATACCACATAATTAATGAATCATATACATATATATATATATATCATTCTATTCTATAGTGTATACGATAACATCACTCATGTGTATGGTGGACTACCACCTTGCGAAGCGATGTCATTTTTCATTCTCTATAAATTTATATGGAATGTATTTAGGGTAATGATAATTAAAATATGCGATATAAATGAAATAATTGTTATATTAATAACTTATTTATAGATCTAAAAATATAATATATCATGTTTTTTCTTACATTTCACTCACATAAATATGATAACATTTTTTGAATACGGGTGGAATGTTGCCTTTACAAAGATATGTGACTTTATTTTCATCATAAAATCACATTTAATGATATATATATGTACATTAATATATATATATTAGAAATTATTGTAATTATTTAAAATTAAAACATAAATTTCCTCCTTTCAAAAACAAACATTGAAAAATAGAAACGTAACTCGTCCATATGTATGTTCATCCATCTACATGAAAGAAACACACTATATCTCCTATAAACATCATTAATTATCGGTATTAGAAGTATAATTGACATAAAATTATGTTAAATTTTTCTATATTAGTATTCTATATATGATTGAACTGTAAAACATGTGAATTACCTGGATATTTTATATAGAAACACGCATGGGGATACAAGGAAATTGACACCTGAATCAACAAAAATAAATAATGCTTAATGTCAGAAGTTTGATAAGATGATATAAAGGGATCATATATGATATTATAATTTTTTATACGGATCTCTTATAAGTTAAAAACACTTTTGAAACCACTACTCATAAGGGTAAGGCATGTTCAACCAATTGTAATCATGAGGTAAGAAACTTCATTTAAAATTATCTTCCTTGAGATATATTTTAATGTTATACAAATAATTTATTTCATATGGTGTATATATTTACCCTTTTAGTTGTAATATAATTAATAATTAATAATTAATATTTCAATATATTTTAGTGTTAATTTGAATTATTTCACCCAAGGGGATTTTACATAAAAGTTACCAACTTTTAAGGAATTTCATAACTTAATTTATTTTCCTTTGGGTAATACTACTTCTTCATTTTCTCTAAAATTATAATATCAACATTGTAATGAATTTTTTAATCTATTAATGTATCAAGAATTTTTTCTATGTATTTATAAGTCATTCACAAAATATATTAATAGATTAATTCCCTCCTCCATGTTATAATAATTTTTCAAGTTTTTTCACGATATCATTCTAATTGATATTTTTTATTCCTGAATTTTAGTTGATGGAAATTACTTATTCATTATTTAATAAACCCATTAAATTTCCATCTAATATGTTTATTCAGGATATTTTCTAGTAGTAGTCCATTTTACTACTATTTCTAAATTTAAAAAATAGAGAAATTATTTTGAAGAAAACATGACTACATATCTCTCTTTGGTTGGAAAACCATCATCAACCTATACCTTATTTTTATAAAAATCATAAATGATTATAAAAAATTACATTTTTTATTAATCTAATTTTTAGCCATTTTCTATTTTTTTAAAATTAAATGTAATTTTCGGGACATTTTCAAAATAATGAATGTTATTATTTAATGGGTAATTTCAATGGAAGAATTTTTAATGTGTACGAATTGAATGAAATTTCTAGAAGTCATAGAAAAGAATAAATTTTAATGATTATTTTATATATTTTATATGATATTTTGAATGAAAATTATTTTTATAATGTACTTAAAAATTTTATTTTCTCAAGGATATTTTTATAATGGAAGATTATTTTCTTGAATAATTCTTCAGAGGTCATTTTATTTTATTTATATTAATGAATGAAAAAAGAATTATTCATAATAAAGAGGAAATAGTTTTCATTAATACTACCCTTGTTATTCCTCAGACATATTGGGACCATTTCGACCATGGAAATTATTATCATTCACTTTCTTTATTCATTTTCATATTCATTATCATTAACATGAATTATTGACTCTCATGCAGTCATTAGAAAATAAATATTCAAATAATATCTATATTAATTAACATGGATTTTCTTAATCATTAAATTGTATCTCATTCATACATTTTATGTTGTACATTTTAGGTTATTTTATTTAGTGGGGATGTAATAATAATGTGAATTATTTAATCAATACAAATATTTAATGGTAAGGCTTGTTGTTCATGAATGAAATAGTTCATTCAATATATTAGGAACTATATAGCCATGTAGACATGTGTGTAACCAGATTATATATGGACAGCCGATGCATGTATAGTCTCATGAGGTGAATCACAATGATAACATAAAATTAGTTGGACAAGATAAATTATTTTGGACTCGATAGTTTTAAAAATTCTTATGAAATGTCTTAATGGTAGTGGTGACATGATCCAGAGTTAATGAAATCATATAAATAAGAACATATATCATTAAGAAATAATTTATTTTAATCCATGATATTTTTTCAATTATATTACCAATAAATGGATTTATTTCCATGTAATTGATTAAATTTCATGTTTTTCAGTTATTAAACTTTATATATTTACTATGTATTATCCAATTATGATATACATATTAATTATTAAATGGAATGTGATTCTAGTTAATTAAATTTACATATTTATTATTATACATAATATTTTTTTATTTATTTTTTTTGATCGCATCATTCTTTATTTATTGATTACAGGAAAAATGTGTTCATTTTTCACCTTTCAATATTTATTATACTTTTTATTAATGATTTATTCTATATTACATAACCCACAATAATAATATTTTCTAACCCACATTTGTTTTCTTTTCCACAGAATCTATAAAGTTTACTGTGAATTATAAGAAAGGATATGATAGAGGGAAAAATTATATTCTTAAAAACATATGTTTTAATTTGTGTTTTCATATGTAATATAACAATCATGTATATAACTATTATAATGAGACTACACTATATTAGATCTATTAATATCTGGTTCCTTGTATCTAATGATAGTTTAATAAGCTATACATTGACATAAGAATTCTAGGGATTAGGTTACCACACCAATGAAAAAATAATAATGTTTAATACCCCAAAATCTTATAACAATTTTCAAAAATAAATCAATAAATAATTTAATAAGGAAATTAATTATCTGTGTGTGATGATTACACAATACATGATAAATTTTTACAATAAAAACTAACTTGTAAAAGATGGATGGAAAAGAAACAATACTGTTAAAATACTCAAAAAAATGTTGGAGGGATATAGAATGCTAAAGGTGAGCTTATATGGGGAGAAATATAATCCAAGACCATTTATCCAGATCAATGGAGCACATACTCAAATATTATTTGACAACTTCAGGTTGAAATGAACTAAAAAATGAGAGACACATATCATAGAGAACATAGTTTCATATTCATATATCCTCAAAATTTGAATTCATGAAAAAATAATGGTTTAAGGGATATACACTCTCCACAAGTCATGCTACCAAGAAAAATTGATTTAATAAAAAATAATTAATTGAAATTATAATTTCTGAATTGATCGCACTACCCATTCATAAATCAAGATCCCTATTTTATAATAAAAATATATATTGGAAAAGGTATTCATAATAACCCAAAAAATGTAAATTTAAATGCATAAATATCTATTCATAATGAAAGAACCAAAAAATTAATGAATGAACCATCAATATGAAAATATATCTACCAGGGGGTAGACATTCTAGACATGAAGGAATTATAAATCTTTACCAATGGAATGAAACCTATGTTGCATCCACACAATCCTAAATGATCAAACTAGTGTGAAAAAATCACAAATATTATTGACCCCTAGAACAAAAAAAAATTCCTTATTCAATACATCAGAAAAAACCAGTGTTTGGTTCATAACTATAAAAACATGATATTTTAACATTTTATTACCTTTTTGTTAGTCAAATTTTTGGTAGCATGGCGCACGTGAAATAGTAAAATTAAATCAAATCGTTATATAAGTAGATAAAATATTAAAATTTTGGTATGAATGTCAAAAGAAAGCCATTGAATTTGTGAGATAGAATTAGAGTAACCATTTAATGAAATATTTTGGGAAATAAAATAAGGACTACTTTTAATTTGAATGAAATTCAATATGTATCTTTAAAATGACTAGTAAGATCACTTTAATCAAAATATTTCACATTAAAAAAAACATTTTGCACAATTTTTTTATTATTATTGGAAACCTATTATTAATTTATTGGAATACATATTGAAATTATTATAATTTTACAAATAATTGCAAAATTATTTAATATACGAATAGTAATATATTCTGTTCAAAAGATATTTGATTCTAGTAAAAATTATTTATCCTTTTATTTTGTAATTTGAATTTTTTACAAATTATCATTACTTTAGGATTAATCATAGTAATATTTTCATAGGATAAATTTTTCTTATTTATTAAAAAATATTTATTATAAGGTAAATAGTGTACTGTTATGATTTTAAATATATAATGATATAATGAACCTATTGTAATATAAATATTTCAAGAAATTTATTTAAAAAAATTTCTTCAAAAAATATTTCTATTGTTAGTGAGATTATAGGTCTATAAATATTAATTATAGTATACAAATATATATATGTTATTTTATAATTTAAGACAAATTTTTCAAAAAAAAATATTTTTAAGACATTATATATTATTTATTTCAAACTAAATTTTAATCAATTTTATGAAAAGAATAAATTAAATTAAATATAAACGGTTGAAAAATTATCTCAAAATTATATAATAATCATCATTTTATTTTCATGTATATGGAATAAATTTCATTAGTAAAATTATTTATCACGGAATGAGTTATTTGGGATAATGGAGTTCATCCATGTAAAAAAGTGTAAAAATGTTAATAAATTGAGTGATAATGGTTTCAAGATGAATTTGTCAACCTTAAATAATCATCAAACCATTACTTTTAAATTATGGATCCACTTTCCTTGATAGTTAATTCCCATTACAAAAAATATATGGGTATTTATAAAAATGTCATCCCTTCTCACTTATAAATGGATCCTCTCAGTACCCATTAAATACCCCCAAAAAAATTCAATTTCTTCCTATGATAATTTCATAAATCCCATCCATATAATCGTTATTTTCTTCCACGAGATTCTATTAAAAATAAATAATCATAAGCCCTCATTTTCCATGGAATTAACCAAGGAATAACTCTGAGTTCTCAATGTGAGTAATCAATTTTAAATTACTCATATCATTTTTATCAAACATTTATAGATTTAGTATTAAAATACCTATATAATGACATTAATATAAGTTATATACCTATTTTTGTTATGATATTATGATAAAAAAATTACAACATATCCACTCTTCACATAAGAAAACATATTAATGCATTTGTGTAGACTACTGTCTCCACCATGAAACATGCATATTTTCATTAACATCAATTCAGGGATGGTTATAAGATATATTATAATGGTAAAATATGTTTTTCAATATATTAATTTGTTTTTTTTACTTAAATTGATATTAATATTAATAATAAGAATGAAAAATAATTGTTATACAATGAACTATCTTAAAATAGAAATCTATAAAAAAACAATATGTTAATATTGTTTAATTATTTTTCATCCATCGCTAATACTCATAAATATTAAAAAAATATAATATATGACCATATTATAAATATAATTTATTGTTTCAAAAGATTCAATATGACCTTTTAAGTTCACTATGTTTTGTAAATCACAAACATATTTTCTTTAAGGATAATTTAGTTCTTTAAGAAACATTATTTTTATTATAATTATACTCATATAAGAATTTTCTGATTTTTCCAGGAAAAAATAGTATTGTCTTAAACATGACAGATTAGACTCTATAATATATGAACATATATTTTCATACATATTTTAATGAAGTTCGATGTTTATTATATTTTGAAACACTGCAATTCTTGTATTCTGAATTGATGAAAAGTTTCGATCTGTTATGTTTATTAAATTCTGTAGCACTGCATTTCATAGATATTGAATGATTTTTTTATCTGAATCAGTTTTCCAATTATGATTCAATGCATTCCTTAGATTATAATTCTCATAGAATCGTTAATCGGATTTATGTTCATTAAATCCGAATTTCTCAAAATATCAAATTTGATTTACCATGTTTATTAGTATCTGATTCCCAATTTTTTTTAGTTCATGATTCTTAGTATTTTTTATATACGACTCTCATAGTTATTTTCATCTGATTTTTCATTAAGTTTCTAATTTTATATATATCATAGAGTTATTCTTTTTCTTTAATTTAATGTTTCAAACATTAATATTCTTATATATTATGGAAAAGATAATGTTACTTGTAATAATTTTTTTATCTAAATAGTGTCATGGTTTCAATTACAATATGAAAAATAAGAGTGACACCTCTCCAAGTCCCTCTAAAAGTTTAGATAAAATATAACCATTGGAGGAAAATGCATCCATTAAAGATCTTGACTATAAATACCGAGTCATTTGGATGAGCTCATAGCTTTTGGATTTTCACATACATTAGTTCTCTACCAAAAATATATATTGAGAGAAAGCTGTGAAGAAATTAATTTATGAATAACTTGTTCAACATAATTAAGATCATAATCATGCTTTGATCTACTTAGTGAGATTCCAAATATTGCTAATTTTGATCGAGGGATTCTGAGGATTATAAGATAGAAGTTTTTATTACCTACATAATTTATGGCTTTAATGTTGAAAGAATATAGAGGGTATGATCACCATATAGATTGAGGGCTTACGGTGATAGAAAAACAGATACCGATCATCATATCATGGGATTATCCTGGTGTGAGTAAGAGAATATTTCATGAAAGTATAAATAAATGGATCTTTATACATGGTGTTTTGGATACCATACTCTTTTGGATAAAATATTTTCATTATTTAAATATAATTTTAATTCCATTCCACCTTATTATAAATAGAATGTATAAGTTTCATAAACATTTTCATTTTTTATAACTATGATATAAGATTCTATATTCATTAAGGTAGAATCATGGTTAAGTATACCAGTGTGATTATTTCATTATAATATGATTTTATTCAGATTTTGTGTCATTATGATCTATTTATTGAAGACTGTATAGGGTTTTGTGAATGCTATTTGTTTATCTTTGTAAAAATAAGTTTCCATACATTTAAAAAAGAAATGTTTTAAAAATAAAAATTCACTAACTCTTGTATTTGAGTATCTACAGCTAATATTATGATCCTATAATTAGCATAAGAGCAGGTCACTAGGTTACTGATAGTTACACATAGTATCAATAGATGATTTTTATTGCATAGTTTACATACACATTTGTTTACATCTGATAGTTATTGATAATATTTTTATAAACTCATTGATTATAAATATATATGACAATAATGTGTGGAGTGGAAATGTTTTGGTTAAAAAAAATGGGGGGATTGAATGCCAGATTTATAGATAATCTGTACCCTACAAGACAATAAATCATCGATGGTAATGATTACAAATAATAGAGAGACATAATGAAGTCTTTTTTATCAACACATGGGTGGATAATGTTTTCATACTAATAGGTGATTATATGATTCCATACAAGGAAGTAATAACATTTACAAATCATGAAAACAAAGAACATTAGAAAAATATAATGTATACAATAATTTTCTTATTTCTTCGATAAGGAATATTTATACTACAATACATTCTTGTGAAGTAGGTCACAACATCTGTAAGAATCATAATGTAGCACATTTTGGTACATTTAAATTTATTGAAACAAGAAGTGTCGTGCTTAGAGTAGGCAATCACAGTTTTGTTTATCATTATGAAGTAAAAATAGTTAATTTTCGACAAGGATTCTTGAAAATTTGAAAATTGTCTACAGTTAATGAGAGATTTTGTCATAGAAGATTAGGTGCTTGTAGAAAAGATCATTAAGATAATAAAAAAATAATTTGAATCAAAGGGATATTCTTTTTATGAGCCCAGGAAAGATACAACTATTACTCTTAATGATATATTTGAAACTATCTTACAAAATGAGAATAGATTAAATAGAGATGCTAAAAATTTGAAGAATAAGAACGTATTGTTTCTTGTATTACTACTTCAAATTTGATGAATGAAATGATTTGTGGTAATGTTACTCTATCAAAAAGGTCTAATAAAGTAATTATTTAGTCAGACTCAAGTGAATCCAAACTTTCATAGATGGATTTAGAAAATCTTGCTTCAAGGATGAACATGTTATTAGGAATAACGAATATCAATATATATATATATGAGAAAATGATAAGAGGGATAATAAATACTCCGAATTTACAAGTTATGAATGAAAGAAAGATGTACATATCAAATCATAGTTTGCAAGGATTAAAATAAAGGATATGAATGATGGACTTTTTGAGGGGAGTCAAATAATCTATTCCAATCCTAAAGGAAAAAAAATTCTTGATGGAAAATGATTCTTGTAATGTAAGTGGATGAAACCCATTTGATGAATCGTCTAATAATGAATCCACTTGATAGAATAATATTGGTCTTATTTATGAAATTCCTATTGAGAATAAATGTCATATGAATATGGTAACCACTACAGAATCTTTTACCAATATATCATTAAGTGATAATTATCCTCATGATAGTGAGTATAATTAATAAGATAACAATTCTACTACAGCCAAATATAATTCATTACCTTCTATGATGAAGTATCTTGGTTTCTTATGTTACTTGAGAGTGAAAATTGTATGATAAAAAAGAAACCTTATAAGTCAAATACTATAATTAATATTTTACCAAAATAAGTATCATATCTTTCAAAAGATATTGATGAAAAATATTTTTAATTTGTTTCTGTTTCAAAAAAGAATGAGGATTTTTGATCTATAATTGATCAAATTTCTAAGATATAAAAATTGTTATTTATATGAAAAATGATTTAGAGACAAACCTCATTACTAAGACTAATGACTATGAGGAAAATAATTTATTTATTAGACTAACATCTAAAAACATTTCCTTAGAAAACCATTATAGAGCATTACATATGGTAAAAATTAAGTTTATAAAATGTATTCACAATTTTTAACTCTTACTAATAGTTATGGATTTGGTAATAATCACCCAAAACAAATTTTTAGTAATAATTAATTTTTTCCTCAAGGATCCCCATTTTTAACTAAATGTAAATGTGGTGGACATTGGGAGAAATTTTTTTCTTTGAAGGAAACTCAATACATAGGTTTTCATAAATCCCAATTTTCAATGAAAATGTTGATACCCAGGAATTTATTTACTAACATTTTTTGATAGAAGAATTTTTGGATTATAAAAATCTAATAGTTTTATTTTTAGGAAAAAAAGGAAGTACAAACAAAAATATATAGAAATGGTATACTTTATTTTCCTTCACATTACTAGTATAAAACTTCATTTAAAATATTATTACGATTAATAAAGTAAGATTAACTATTGGGGACAATGCTCAAGGAGAAATTGTTGGTATAGGTAACATCATTCTTCTAAAAAATCCTTAATTGCAATGTTTTTGTTAAATGTATTCAGAATAACATTATAAGCACAAGTCAATTATGTGATGAAGGTTACCTTATGAACATTAGGAATGATAAATTAATTTTACATAATTCCAAGTATTATTTAGTTTTTTTTCTATATGGCAAGAGAATGTTTACAAAAATAACATAGAAGACATTATGAGCCAAGACATACCTTGCCTTAGTGCAATGGAAGTCCAATCTTGGTTATGATATAGAAGGTTAGCACACTATGACTTATGGAACATATGTAAAATATCTATGAAAATACCCTTTAAGAATTTACAATATCTTTGACTTGATTCATCAAATGTTTTTTATAATTTTAAGTACAGAAAGAAATATAGGTCATGCTTTAAGTCTATTTGTGAAGTATAAACATCATATGCATTACAGTTAGTGGACATGGGGTTGTTTTGTCCTAAAAAAACTGGATATAAGTGAGGAAAATACTATTTATTTGTTTTACATAATGATTACACCAGATCTATTTCAGCTATTTTTAAAAATGAGAATAACCTTACATTGATTTATTTTCGAAGTAATGATGTTAGATAATTTGAAAATTCAGATTTTGAAACATTTTTTTGTAAGAAATGCATTAATCCTAACTTCTCACTCCCAATAAGTCCTTAGTAAATTTGTGTTTTTGAAAGAAAAAATCATATTCTTCAAGGAAAAATAAGAACAATGACGAGTGGATGTTCAATTACAAATCATTTTTGGGATTATTCTATGAGTAATACTTTTTATACTATAAATCGTGTTTTAATCATGCAGTTTTTTAATTAAACACCTTCTGAGTTATAGACAGGTCGAAAACCTAAGGTTCCAAAGTTTAATGTATTTGGATGAAAAGTATTGATATTGATTACTAATTATAACTTATAAAAATTCAAACCCAAATACGATGAAGGAATATTATTAATATATTCCACTAATTATAAGGCATATAGAGTCCTCAAGTAAAAATATAATACCATTGATGAAATAGGTCACATTAAATTTGATGCAAATGATCCATTTTTTTAATAAAATTCAACCAAAATCCTCATATGTGTTATAAAAATTGATTTTCCACAATTGAATAAATATTCTTCTAATCGAGAAAATACTCCAGAAAATATTTCTAATTTATTCACACTATACGATTTTATACCCTATATTGATGAATATGTTTTAAAAAATCCCAAGTCAATGGTTTTGTAGAAATCATCCTAGTGATAGTATCATTGAGGATTTACATCAACCCATAAGCACAAGAAGTAATTTAAAATATGAAGTAGAGCATCTAACACTTCTTTCCCAATTATAACCTAAAAGTTCCGATGAGGCTTTAGTTGATGAATATTTGATGAAATCTATGTAAGATAAACTAAATGATTTCGAAAGGAACAAAGCTTAGACATCAGTTGAAATACCCAATCAAACGTATGTAATTAGAGTAAATTGGTTCCTTAGATTAAAATGGGATGAAAATGGAATCATTATTAGAAAATAATCAAGATCAGTTGCTAAAGGATACAATCAACAAGAAGGAAGAGATTATGAAGAATCATATTCTCCGATATCTATAATTGAATCTATTTGAATTCTCTTAGCCTTTGTAGTATTCATTAACTTCATTCATTTTTAAATGGATGTAATGTGTGATTTCCTTAATGGATATGTTCAAGAGAAAGTATATGATGAACAACCTCTTGGTTTTGAAGGTACAATACATCATGAGAATGTTTTTAGCCATAAAAAACATTATTTGTTCGTAAAAAAAACCCTAGATCATATTATGATAGAAAAATATTAATTTTTTTACAAAATAACTATGTTAATGGAACTTATGATTTAACCCTCTGTATAAATAATTAATAGAAATTTTTTCTAATTTTACACATTTATATTGATGATATTATATTCGGATTAGCTCATTAATCCTGAAGGGATTCATTTGTGAATCTTATGAAATATTAGTTTTAAATGAGTATAAAGGGTGTGTTAACATTTTTTCATGGTATTCAAATTTCTCAAAAACCTGAAGGAACTTATATATCTCAACATAAATATTAAATACCTTCTAAAATATTTTTTATTTTACATTAGTAAATGTATATGAACTAAAATTGTTACCTCGAATACTCTTCATATGGATGAGGCTAAGAAACCTGCAATTCAAACATCATTTATTGTTATGATAGGTAGCTTGCTATACATAATATCTAGTTATACAGACATAATTTTTTTATTATGTTTATATTATAAAATTAATCTATTCCCATATAATTCCATTTAAAAGAAGACAAAATACTTTTTTGAAACCTAAAGGTAACAATGGACTTAGGACATATTTATTCTTTTGGAAATGATTTTGTATTAAAATATATATTCAGATTAAGAATTTAGTGGTTATAGAATGGATAGATAAATCACATCCATAAGTTATCATTTCATAGAAGAATCATTAGTTACAAGGAAATTTAATAAATAATACTCTATAGATCTATAAACTGGGGAAGCTGAATATGTTGTAGCTATTAGTGCTCGTGCTCATGTGTTGTGGATGCAACACACCTTCACTAATTATGGGCTGAGTTTTACTAAAACTAAAATATTATGTGATATCACTACTTCAATATCCATAAGAAAAATCCATGTACATCACTCTCTTTAAATGAACATAAATATTAGGCATCACTTCTTTAGGTATTACACAATTAATGGAGATATTATTTTTCAATTCATCACAATGAAATAAAAACATGTTGATATTTTTACAAAATCATAACCTTCAGACAGATTTGAATATATTATAAAAATTAGAAATGATAACCATAAGGTAATAATTAATATCCACATTATGTTTAAACCATATCCTAAAATTATGATACTTCTTTTCATTGGTGGAGTACACTTGATTTCATTAAATAACATTTTTGGGAATCTAATAATGTTTTTCAAAAATTGAAAAATCTTTTAAAAATATAATGATTTTTTCTGATTATAATAATGTTTTGAGGAACCTAATAATGTTTTCTGGAACAATTTAATACCTTTCAGTATCTAATACTTCCAATAAGAATCTAATAAAACACTAACTAATATTATGGCAACTCTGAAAGGTACATTTTCATACATATTAGATTTTATCTTAAACTTCTATTTTTTGGTATTTTCAAATATTTTTAAATAGTAAACATCAATGGATTCATCTTTCCTGAAGTCCATTTTATTTACTGAAATGATTATAAGATCAGAACCTATAAATCTTCTTCGTCTCAATCATGAAGATCGGATCAGATTCGATCAATGTCAACCATTTGGTCTTTCATGGAAGGCCAACATTCACAGCGACGCCTGTATAAAGGAGAGGCCCCCTCGGTGTCCCAAATTTCATTCCAGAGTAATTCTCATGGAAACATTATTTACCTTCAAATCAACCATTCTGCATTATTTCACCTTCTTTATTGTTCCAAATTTCATTATATATAACTTCTAAAACCACTATTTTTAGGAAATAATGATCTCAAAGATTGGACAATCTTCAAAGAGTGGTTAATTGGTCATATTTTATTACATAAGTATGAATCATTGATAAAAAATATCAATAAGTTCAAATAATGGAAAAATTTATGCACTGAGAAGGATAAGGGAGAGCAAGATCCTGTAATAGCGGATTTGGTAATAATGTTTTATCTGATTGTTGAATTCTATATCAACTGTGGTATGGAAAAGGTTTTGTTCATGTATTATGTGATGACTTATTCAATGAAATTTAATAATGCTAGTAAAATTCTTGAATTATTTTATGGGGGATAAGCATATTACCCTTCACATAAGATGCTATTTTTTGATGGACCATTTGTTAAAGTCATGTAAATTTTATCCGTAGGCCTTCTGAGAGTTAAGTCACATAATAATTATAATCATCCATATATCCATAGGATAATCATCTTATTGTTATAATGTTTTTTGATACCTAATAAAGGAGAAAAATATACATTGAAAATGAAATACATATTCATAATAGACATTCTTTTTAATCTATGTAACATTTTTTGGTCATGTTTATCTTTCTTATAATAAGAAAGATAAAGGATGATTCTATCAGTAACAAATCACGATGTTCCAAAATATTTTGTCAATTATTATAGTTAATTGATTAGACTTCTGAAAATTTTTATTTCTAATTAAAGACCATGAATATTAATATTACATTGTTAAGTGATGAAGCACTGAAGAGAATGAAATATTCTTTTAGTGATAGGACAAATGAGTTTGTTGACATTGCAGGAAATGAAGGGAAAATTTGAAAATGTTCAAAGTCTAAAGCATTGAAAAGAAACTTTCAAGAATATGAACCATCTCATGAATCCAAACCTCCAAGGTCCATGAAACAAAATAATTTCCTTGATGAATTTGTATCATGTCGGATAAAACAAAATGAATAAAGGAAAGAAGGAGAACCGATGTTTGATTTAGATACTGTTAAAGCTAAGGCTTTGAGAGTTTAAGCTGGTGAAAAGCTTGAGAAGAAAGATAAATGTAATAAGAATAAAAATAACCTCTATAAAGAATAAATATTTCAGGATTGGTTGAATGATATGAAAAGAGCATCTGAACCAATTTTTGTTCTATAAACGTTTCACCAAGAATGAGAATTTCGTTAACTTTGTCAACAAATGTAAATAGAGGTTTCCCCTTCATTAATAGTAGAAGAAGTTTTTTATGGTCGGGAATAAGTAGAAGTATAATAGGAATGATAAGGAAAATAATGTAAAGACTAGATTCGACAGATCAATGAAACTCAGAAGAAAATTTAATTAGATAAGATGTCCATACAAACCTCTAAAGCCTCTTTTTTCTAAGATAAAGCAAGTTCAAAATATATTCATCATGATTTAAATGTTTTTTGAAATTAATGTAAATAAACTCTTATCTGATTATGATGTTGTGGATAATGAATATGATTTTTTCTAGGATTTTTTTGTATTAATGATCTTGTTGATGATGATGATGATTAAAGGATTATTAAATTTCATTTTCAAAGGCATGAAACTCAGATGTTGGAATAGTCAGACTTTATGAAGGATAATGGAAAATAAAACAATGTTTGTACATATAAGAAGAATTGTTTAAAATTAGAAAGATCATCCTCCTCCATAAGAGAATACTTTGTCATCTAGTCCTTGAAGAAGTTGGTTGACTCCTTTTCTTACTTCCCTAACCTTGAGTCCAGATGCCAAATTATTTCAGTGTTAGTGAATTAGATGTCATAATCCTTAACCCACATGAAGGTGAAATAAATTAAGTTGGAAATGGAATTCAAATCTTTTGTTCTAAATTAAAATTCTCAAAGAATGTATTGTAATGAAATAACAATGTGGTCTAAACATTTCAATAGTGATCTTAAATGTTTTATGAATTCTTCGAGAGAGTTAAGTGAGCCTTCAAGGAATCAGAAGCCTCGTTGAAAATTATTTATAGTATCTTTTCTGAGAATATAATATAGAACTAATGAATCCAAATTCATGAAGATAAAGACATGAATGGAAAACTAAAATTCTAATGTATTGAGATAAAGATGTTAAAGGTATGTAGAGGTGAGTTGGTGGAGATACTCAACTCTCTGGAAGAGATGATTAATTATCAAGAAGATAAAATTTAATGCCCAAAAAATGATTTAGAATCTTTTGAGGAAAAAATAAGAGAAATAATAGTGTAGGGTGAACATACAAGATGACCATAAAGAGTAAAATAAGCTGAAATAGATAGTCAGGAAACTTGTTCGAAAAAGGATTTAATGTTCATGTAATCTGATGTTCTTTTTCATTAAAACAATTCCAATATTAAATATTGTTATCCATTTATTGAAATTGTATTTTTTAGGTTTTATCTTAGGTACCTTGTAATTCCATACATTTCATTTTAAAAATAAAAAAGGGGGAAACAGAGATGAAATTATAAAAATAATATAAATATAATGAAGATAATGACAATGTAAGGGGGAGATTACATAAATAATATTCTCTTATGAAAAGGGGGAGTGGTTTCATTGAGAAAAGATGAAAAATTTATGAGGGCATGATTATGATCCTTTGGGGGGATTCCGTAATATATAGGGGGTTATTCTTATTCACTTTATGTCATAAAATCTAGGGGAAAAATTTATTTCATTTAAGTTATTATATGAAGTCATTATGGATAAATATTATTTTTCTAATAAATATTGTTTGTTATTTCCAAAAGGGGGTATTGTTGAGTCAAAAGATTCCTTGTATCTTTTTTACTCTATTATGTTTTGAAAATCACAAAAATATTTTCCTTAATGATAATTTAATTATTTAATAAAATCTATTTTTTTAGACTCATACTCATATATAACATTTGTGTTTATTTCCAGCTATGTCTAATAATGTTTTCTTTAATACTAACAAGACATTGTAATAGATAAAGAATTATTTTATTACATATTTTAATCAGATTCATTGTGTTTAGATTCCAAAAAACTGTATTTTTTGGATTATGTATTGATCAAAAATTTGGATCCAATGTGTTTATTAAATTCTGAAACACTGTATTTCATAGATACTGAATCAAATTTTTTTTATCCGAATCACTATCATGATTCTGATTTAATGTGTTTCTTAGATTATAATTCTCATAGAATATAGAATCTGATTCATTATTCGCATATCTAATTAGTGGAAAAGAGAAAATCAAATTTACCATGTTTATTTGAATCTAAAACTCAATTTTATATGAATCAGATTCTCAATAGTTTTCAAAGTTTGATTCTCATTATTTCTTGTAGCTGATTTTTCCTTAAAGATATGATCTTATATCATTCATTATGTTACTATATTTCCTTAATGTATGATTTCATACATTTCTATTCTTACATACTATTCAAAATCTAATTTTACATGTGATAGATTATCTTATCTAAATGGTGTCATAGTTTCATTTATAATATGACCATTATGAGTGCCACCTATACGAGTCCCTCTGAAATTTTTAAAAAATAACCATTGGAGGAAAATTCAACCATTGAAGATCTCACCTAAATGTACTATGTCATTTGTATGAGCTCATAATATTTATAATTTGAGACACATGAGTGGTCTTCCAAAAATATAATTTATGGGAAAGCTATAATGAAATTTTGTTGTTAATAGATTGTTTGTCACACTTAATATCTTCAACAAGATTTGTTCTTCTTAGTGGGATTCTAATTTTTTCTGATTATGATCAAGAGACTCCAAGGATAGGATGAAGGATGATTTAATTACCTACTTAATAGTGGGATTCCTTATTGAAGGAAGACAGAGGTCTTGATCACCTTACAGATCAAGGGATGGCATATATTGTTATTTCGATACCAATCATCATATTGAGGGCTTACCTTGGTGTGGGTAAGACAAAATTTCATTAATGTATAAATAAAGGTACCATTATCCAAGTATTTTTTTAATACCCTACTATTTATGTTAAATGATTTTTATTCTATACTCGTATTTTATTTCCACTACATAATTTTATAAATTATATGTGTAACATTTCTACTCTTTCTAATTTATTGTAACTATGGTATAAGATTCTATATTCATTAAGTTATAATCGTACTTAAGTATATCAGTGTGTTATTTCATTATGATTTCATTTTATTCATATTTTTGGACCTTCAAATATATTTTCAAAAGAGTGTAAAGGGTTTTGTGAATGTTATTTGTTAGTATTTGATAACCAATGATTCCATAAGTTAAAAAATGAAAGGTTTTATAATCACAATTCTCCCATATTTTAATTGAGTATCTACCTTTCATATTCTGATCGTACATAATTGGAATAATATTATACTATTATAATTAAATTTCATATTAATAACATCATAATCATACACTAGTTACGTTATGTTAATGTTTTGTATGGTTTTACTTACTACAAGAACAATTGTACAAAATTTTATTATAGTGGGATATAAAAGTGTGAATAATTATATAATATGATATAATTATTTAAATAATTATTTATTTGTCATAATATTTTCAATATTTACCATCATAATTATGAAATACATGTTCGTGGTTAAGCAAGTAACTCAAATGTGCTTATTTTCGATTCCATAATCACAGGTAAACAATGAAGCACTAATTTATGGAAATTGTAACATCATAATTCATTATTTATTATACATTATAATAAAAATAATGACATTTTAATAATTATATTTTGAATATAAAGGAATACCAAAACATCTCATATGAATATAGTACATAAAATAAAAACTATAAACACATTATGTGGGAAAATATTTTAAAATAACTAATATACATGTATTGAATGATTATATATGAAAATTGGAAATAGTTTTAGGAATGAATATATTTTTGAAATCATTCTCTGTGATATTTATTTATTTTTTATATTAATGAATATGGTGTATTTATGGAAGAAAATATCAAGGGTATGTCTTTCTTTGTATCATTTTTAATTCCATGTGGCATGTTTAATATTCCACACTATAATTTTTCTTATATATTGTTTTTAAATTCCCAATTTCTTTAAGGATAGTTAATAACATTTATTTTATTGTATTTAAATGTATATTTAATTTTCTACTAATTATGTTCACCGATTATTAGTTTACAATTTCTTTAAGGGATACTTATATCAATTTGAAATCCCTTGATACACAACTCCTTTTAAACCCCGTATTTTAGTCTCAATGTTTTATTCCCTAACCTATTTATATCATGTGGGATATCATATTACTTTTCATGAAAATTTATGGACAATTTCTAGAACTCCTTCTCATATTATTTTGATTCTTACATTCCTTCAGTCCTAAGTGACATTTAAACTGATATATCTTACTTTGATGTATACATTTTCTATTAAAGATCAACCAATAAATATCCATATACCAATATTTGACATTTTATATATGATTTACAATTTTATATATCTATAGAAAATGATTTATTAAATAAAATCCTCTTCAATCAATGAATTTTTTTCCATAAAATTAAAATATGATTTGATTTAACCATATCCTCTTAAGTGTTTAATTCTCATAAATGGATTATTCTTAAAGACCATCTGTTCACATAACATATTTTTTTTTATTATTTTGAAATTAAATTATGTATCAATTCATGTTATCTTAATAATATTTATTTAACAGTTTTTTAATAATATTTTTAATATTTGGTTCTGGTTTCTACTTTTTCTAAAATGGGATTTATTTTCCATGATTCTAGGTTTTATATATCACACTCTCAAGTATTTTATTTCAATATAATATAATTTTTCATCAAGAAACACATATATATGAAGATAGTGGTGGTCCTATTTTTTAGGCCTTCACTCCTCCTCAAAACTAGTAATTTATCAGGTTATCTCATGGTTTTTTGTTTCTATACATTTCGGTCCTCAAAATATGTTTGATATTACCTATCTAGATTTTTGGTTATCATGATTATTTTTGTTCCATAAAAGATGATTCAAACAAATAAATAGTGATTTGTTCTTCATTTAGAGATGTTTGGTATTTATGGTGGTGGTTTCGTCATTATAGCATCATTGAGGGAGGGGTGGAAAAGTCTTTGGCTTTTGGCAGTAATGATAGAAAAGATTTTTCAATGGAGGGAAATAAATAATGTGGAGGCATCAATGGCCTTGGTTGGTGTTTGTGTTGGGTCTAAAACTACTAAAATTGGTGTGTCTTCAATGTCTGAGGGTTTCATGGTGGGAAGAGGTGGAACCCACAATTTTTATTACATCAAGAGGTATAAGATGAGTGGAATCAAAATTGGAATGTGACTAGTAATGTAGTGGCATTTGTGGATTTAGGTTTCAGTGGAATAATAGCTTTAGGAAATGTTGACTATGATTATTTTTCACAAAATATTACTAGGGATGCAATAGGTGGATATGACTCACTCATGATGGTAAAAGTATGGTTTTAAAAACCAAGAACATTTGGGTGTTTTTAGTGGTCTTTAACCACTAGGCCTCATGGACACTATATTTGTAGGATTGTTTTGGAATCCAAGCCTTCAATTTTTTACCAATGAGATTAATGTAGAATTACTAACATTACCCATATAGATCAACACAAGAAATAAGTATTTAAATATGGAATTTTTGGTTAGGGAGTGTCAATTAGAGGGACAGTCTTTATAACACTTATCATTCATCATTCCATCCCCTTGGTCTACCAATGTTCGATGGATGGGTTCCATATCATTTTATTCTATACATATGTGACAAGAATGAGGATGTTTAGAATCATGTAGGTGATGAAAGAAATCTACATGCAACCATCTCCAGGTTGACTGCTCAAAAGACATGTGGTTGTATTGGAAATAATCATTTATCCATCATCCCAAACCAAGATAGATGGTTCCCCTCCACGATGTATCATGCATAATGAACCAATTTAAATAAGTGAATGAGAAAAATCATTTATATTAGGATCAAGTGGTAAATATTAATATATGAGGGGATAGTGTAATGTTTATCTAGTGACATTTAATGTTTTAGTCTTTTTATTGAGGGCCTTTGGTACATGTTTCTACCTTTGGGCCATGTAGCATGGTTTAAATTTAGTAGTGGTCCTTTTAAGTAATTTATGGGTAACCTCTTAACCAAATTTTATTTTTCTATTTCTATTTATTTTGATATAAAAAGGGTTGTTTCCCATAACTAATTTAAACAAATCACACTGTAAATGATTTTATATTTTCTATCAGTGGGGTGATATAATTTTTTAATTATAGTTCAAATTTTTGTGATTATTTATGTGATAACTATTGAAATGTATTGAAATTCACATAATTATTAATAAGTTTAAATTTTTTTGATGATTAGATGATTTTTAAAGAGTGATGTGTAAGGAAACAATTTAGGTAATTGGTATAAATAATAAGTCCCTTCAATGAATTAGGTACATGCAATAGATCTCATGAGATAGTGGTGAAAAGTGCAGTGGTACTTAAACTAAAATGATAAATAGGTTGTGATTCATGATCATCTATGGGAAACATGCCTTCATGAAAAATCCTCCATGGGATATATGTGGTGATGGATTATAATTTATGGAAAAAATATAGTGATTCTTAATCTCCAATGTTGTGTTTCAATGATAGTGTTTGTTACACACTGCTTTGATATTCGAATAATCTATGCTCCCTAGATCATAAATTTTGTCTCCTGATTTTCCAATCATTATTATATGTAATATGTTTTATCATATGACATTATTTTTTCTCCTATATTTATATATGAACTATTTTATGATTCTATATTCTAATAATATGATATTCATCTACATAATTTGTTTTCCCATATGCATATGATCTCACACTTGATAACATGTTTATATAATTAGTTTTTCCTTATAGTGTGTTTGAGATTTTCCATTTCTTATGTTTCAATATCACATACATTAAACAA
The DNA here is from genome assembly GCA_963277665.1 of Viscum album. Lineage (NCBI taxonomy): Eukaryota > Viridiplantae > Streptophyta > Magnoliopsida > Santalales > Viscaceae > Viscum > Viscum album. The sequence continues at coordinate 675,316,777 of OY728147.1, forward strand.
GTGTTTTACATATGATATTTTTAGAAGAACACCTATTATTATGAAATTGTTTTTAAATTTTCTCTAAAATTTTAAAATTAGATGATTATGTAAAATATCTCCAAAGATACAAAACCTCTCAATATTTGGTATGTTAAAAAAGTAGAAATATTGGCTATATCAAATACCTAAAACCATGGAAATATGGGTAAAATCATGGCTATATTATATAGAAAAAGTTCAAGCTCGTATGGAACATATTGTCATGGTTATAGCTAAAATATATAGCCGTCGTTCTCTAATCTATTTCCATGGATATCCACTATGGCAATAGAGCTATTTCCATAGTTTTCCAAACCATGGTTGTAGATCCTATAGCGATCCATAATGGGACTTGGTATATAACAACATTTTTCCACTTTGGAAACATATTTATTTTTATAATGGAATACTCTAGATATATCCGATGTAAACTGCGGCGATATCCTAAAAATAATATGCACCCGACCAGATTCAATCTATGTACATCCACTATTCACTACAACCACCCTACAATTACACTAAGGATGACATTGGGTATATATATTTATATATTTATATATATTATTAAAACTATGGCTATAACATATAAACCATGTCTATATCCATTCATGCTATTTTTTGGGTTATTTTTTCCCATACAAGGGAGTGATACCAATAGCCATGGATTTTAATAACCGTGGCTATTGAAAATAAAAAAACTCTATAGTAATATTTTTGAAAAACAGAGGGGAATAACCCTCATAAAAACACTCTATATCAATGGTTTTATAGAAATGGTGGATATAGCCCTTAAAAAATATCTATAGTCACGATTCTACACAAACCATAGAAATATCCCTTTGTAAGAACTCAATAGACAATTTTTTAGAAAATATATGGCTATAACACAAGAAAAGGCCCTATAGCATTGGTTAAACACAAACCAGGTCTATAGTCCTTGTAGGAACAGTAAGTTTCCATGGTATTACAGAACCATGGTGATAACTATCGAAGAAAAAACTATACCGCCATAGTTTCACTAAATTGTGGCTCTACCCAGGGAAATTATCTCTTATATCTACATATTTAACTAAAATCATCGATATATCCTTGGAATAAATTTCTATGACCACAGTTTCGGAAAATCATGTCTATAATACTATATTTATAGCCCATTTTTCTAGAATTTATTTGTTTATTATGTTTAAAAAAATAATTATGGAAAAAATGAATAATAAATAAATATTTAGTTTACTTCACCTTAGTTGGTATTAGTGTGGATTTTTATAATTTTAATAGAAATTATTCTTGATATATTTTGTATTAGGGTTTGATAACCTTTTTGAAAACCCCATAGATGAGTCTAAAAATTTTATGATATCTCGAAATATAGTCAATGTCTTGGGTATGTGGTTTTCCTAGAAATACATCTCAGTCTAGATGTAGGATAGTGGATGTAGCTATGGAATATATTCACTTATTATGTAATCACCCTACCAAGATTTCCTCCAATGTTTACATGATCATGAAATTGATGCATTGTGAATGGGACTACAACAAAACACATAGATTGGAAAAACTAGGAGATAAACATTATTTGATTTTATTCTATGTACAAACCATTCTAAAGATTTTATATCCAAAAATCATCATGGTAAGAGGATAGAACTTATAATAAAATACAAAAATGATTAAATTAATTCAAAACAACTACAATATAGGTTTAACTGAGAGTGATATAGATTGGATATAAATATTTAAAATATTTAATTATAGTGTGATAATGTAGGATATCATGATATTTTTCTATAGTTCCCTTATGATGTTTATTTTTCATCATTTAACTTAAATCTTTTATGTTTCAGTAATGTATAGTTCTATAACAAAACAATATAACAAATGGTGTGATAGAACTACTGTTATTGTCTCAATCATCAAACCATAAAAATACGAGATGGACTGTAAAATATAATGATTATAAAAAACCATCTATCTAAAAATCTTGTTAACCATGATAACATAGTTGAAATCATGATTAAACGAAACAATACAAGGAAATAACATCACATATTATTTAAAGCTAATGATGAAATATTGAATAATATTTAATCTCCTTCATGAAAAATCTATCAAATAATTATTGACTGAAATTTCATTAATATAAAGGATAGATAAAATATTTATCGAGCTGAAATCTATTAGAGTCATAGATGATTGGGAATAATAGATGCTAAAAAATAATTACATTAGTTAAATTGCGTCAGGAATTATGTGACTCAACATCCCAATCGAAGGGACTACTATCGAAGTAGTCACCAATAACTTTGAAAACCATGAAAATACTATGATGTTTCAACTAAGGAATATTATAGTGATCTACCATCCCTATTTTTCCACATGAAATACATAGGAAGTTATTAATAAATATTTTCATGGCTATGTGCTAAGACAACATTAGATTCTGAGAACCAGATAGCCTTGATATTGATGTTATAAAAATATTAAATATAATAAATAAAATAGTTGATGTTGTTATAAGTCAATAAATTACTATTAAATGGAGTATTTAATCAAACATATGAGAACAACGTTGAATCTGGAATGTGTAGTTTTCCCTAGGCTCGATATATCCTTTTATGTGTCATGTTTTTCTAAAAGGGCATTCATGGGAGGGTTAATAATTTAATTAAATAAATATTTAATTAATTAATTTTTATATCACCACAGAAAATAACTCCTTGTATAATAAAATTTATACTAAATCCCAAGGTTTAGCAATATATCATTTGTATTGAGAGAGGATTCATCATAGAATATTTCAAAGATGACCAACATCAATTTGTTATTTTGAGGTTGATGTGCCAAAAAATATCAAGGATCTCACAAATAATGATAGAATAAAACTTTTATTTTCTAATGATGGATTCAAACAATAGTTATAGTGTTACATTATGGTTTTATCACATTAGAAATTATCCTGTACAAAAAAAATTCTATTATTTTAATTTTTTATGTTGAAAAATGATTTTTTTTCTTTTGGATTCACCTTCATAGAGTTTTAGGAATAAAGAATATTTATTTTTTTATCTTCATTCATCAATAAAATAGAAAAAAATAAAATTGAAAATTTCTATAGGTCATTAATATTTAGTGTTTCATGGATATCATGCACTATTTTCAGAGTGAATCATCAGTTTTATTTTATAGTCCAGCAGTTTGACGAATTCCATTATTCGATCTTTTTGAAACCATTCATTAGCACAATGACTCAATATCTAGGTTTCTAGTTACCAGTATATAATGAAATATTGGTTCCCCAATGTGGGTGTATGATTAGAGGATGATCAAGTTTGGGTCTCTGGTTTCTTGTTTTCTATTTTGTCTTGGAGTGATTGTGTAGTGCGACATTGATCGAATTCCGAGAGGAATAGATTTCTAGATCTAGCCACAAGAAATGGTGACACTGGAATGAAAAAGATCCATAATCTCAATGCATTATTATTGAGAAATATGAATTATATTGTAGTGGAATTAAAAAAATGTGTGATTACCCATCAGATCTGGAAAATCCCATGTTACACGGTGTGGAGTCCAGTGAAACACAAACCTTGTGGACACATTTTGCGGAATCTTGGGTATACATGTGAAATATTATACACCATGTGCAAATTTAAAATATTGTTTGACATGAACAATAGTCTCTTCATTTACCCTGAGGTTACAAAGGAATATAAATGGCCAGTTATATGTGCAATACCTATGTACGCAGACATGACTCATTTATTAGAAAAGACCATGTACTCATACATGACTTGGTACATGGGCATAGAAAACTACCAATGGCAGGGCCTTATGTACGCATATTGGGACCAAAGAACATTGGGTGTAATAGAGTGGGAAATACATGTTGTATACTATTGTTACATTCCATGTAATTCATATAAGATTTATTGAGTCCCTTGATATCTTCATTATAGAAATGTTTACATAGGTTGTGTTCACTTGGTTGGTTACCAATAAGGGTTGAGTGAGACATCAAATCGTGAGAAAAAGATTCAATCACATTTGTGGGAATAGTATTGAATATAGTTATTAGAATCCCCCATGAGGGATAGGGTGAGATCATTAATCATTAAGCATATTATAGGTTGGGTATAGGGAATCAGTGTGACTAACATATATGGTAATAGAGTGTTATCAGGTCAAATTTTATAATCAGATAAATGATTGGAGTTTGTATAACTATTATTTTTGGTTTTGGATTTATGGAAATTATATTAATTTTTTTTTGAGTTGAGATCTCATGATACATAATATGTTAATTTTGTAGTGTCTATTATATCAATTCATTCAAATTCTTATGACATTCATATTTCTTGAAACATGTATCCATTATTTTTAGAAAAAACATTGGTACATGCATTATATAGTAATTTTATGTGGTTTCCATAAAAATCATGAGTCTGTGGTCCAGATATACTGTTTTCTAGAGTACATATTATCGATTTAATGATTCCTCCTAGGCATCTTTTATCTAGAATTATATAGTAGGATCATGTGGATAATCATAATAGTGAGGAGGCAACAATATAAGGACCTATTTAGGTGATGATAACACTTTGTGATTTTCTAACCCTATCACCACACATTGAGTAGTAGCTAGTTCCAATTTTATTGTAGTATGAGGTTAATAATATAAGAAAATTAAAACAGGTTCTCCAATAGGTTTTGGGGTGATCGAAACCCCCATTATTTCGAGGACTTTTACGAGGATGTTAAGCAAGCATTACCCTCATTTGGACACTTACAGACCAGATGGTGTTCCGAGAATCAATAATTCTCTATAGATCTATAGAAAAAAAGATGGGCCAAATGGATATATCGTACGACAGATGACTACCCAAATGATATAGTTTGAGTTTATTTTATGAGAAGAGTTACCACCAACATCACTATAGATAGTTGACATCTAGGAGATTCTACAGTTTAATTAGGACAACACGAATTTGGTTGAGTATTTTTATAGGTTCAATAACCTCTCACAATATATGATTGATATGATTTTTGATTAGTTCTTCCAGATATATACCATTTAGTGGGACCAATGAAGGGATATTCATTCTAGAGTGATGACATTTTTGAATTCATACAATTTGGGGGTTATTGAATAATTATTTTTTAGTAGAGAGAATTCCGTTCAAGAATATGCCAAATGTGGCTTCTAATAGTGGGAATACATGATATAAGAAAATGAAATAAGGTACCCAATGGAAGATTTAGGGTATTTTGTATGTGATATTTTTCAAGATTTGATCATAGGAATGTTGTTTCGTGGTTCCGGGAGCTCAGGACAGTTACTGTCAGCTTAGGGAGAGGTGATTCTACTATTGTGACTATCAGGGACATATGATATGGTATTCTCGGACCCACTATATTGCTAATATATATATAGCTTATAGGACACAAAAATTGAACCATTTATATAAATATGGATGTACAAGGGGTGGTATACATGGCAGAAGAGTAGGGATATAAACATGAGGTGGAATACGGGTTGACATATTAAAACCACCACTACCAAGTGGTACCCACTAAGCATAGGGAGCTTGTCGATATAAGAAACAATAGCTAATGGATGTGAATACCTATTACATAGTGGATAAATGTATTATTATTTTATTTTAAATTATCTTTTATACCATAGTTTTAGCAATGATAGACACATGTTTGAGTCACCCTTTTATTACAACATCCACAGATCAAGAACATGTGATTCAAGATGACACTTTGTCTCAATCCCTATGTTTAGAGACTCCTACTAGAGAGGATTCATATATTAGAATATTCTTATAGAAGTATGAAATTACTCAGGGTGGAGACATATTCAATTGGTATATCTTTGTGGTATCAATGCATCATTACGATGTGTTATGAGGTATGGAATAGATATACATAGTTCATCAATATATTAACTATTTCAGGAAGACGATGTGGTGTGTCTATATAGACAGGATGTTGTTTTCCTTCATCATTACGATGAAAACATATTATGAGTAATATGGGATAATATATAAGAGATATTAGTTGATTAATTTTTAGTTTGTTATTATTACCATTGGGGAAGTGGATGTTGTGTGCTATCAGTTTCACATAGCAGAGACGAAGTATGAGGATGTTATTTTTGAGGATGTGTCGAGCATAGATCCCCAATTTGTGATAAAATTATTTATTTAATCCCTCATATATAACCTTATATGTTTTATTATATAATATTAGATGTATTTAATGTAGATTCATGATCTAGAGTTGTCGTTGGAGGAACTGCATAGGAATGCTGTTTTTAGATGCAATGTGTCACCCTAGGTAGCCCAAGGGTTGTTTGATATGAAAAAAGATAGGAGATTGAGGTTCTGTATGGATTATCATCATCTATATCTGGTGGCCATAGAGAATAAGTATCCATTACTTATGATTAATGAACTCATTTATCAGTTGCAAGTGGAAATATGGATCAGAAATATTGACCTCAAATTGATTTATCACTAGCTTCAACTACAAGATAGGGATATACCAAATATTTTATTATGAAATAGCTAAATTCATTATAATTACTTGGTGGTCCATTTTTGCATGATGAACACAATTTTTTATTCATGGGATGGGTGAAACTATCCTTCATCCATTCATAGAACACTGTATGATGGTGTTCATCGTTGAAACTTTAGTGCACTTATCATCAAAGGAGGAGCACACAAGAAACATGAGGATGGTCTAGGACTTATTCTAATAGAACCAGTATTATGGGAAGCTCTCTAAGTGTAAGTTATCCATTACAGAGGTCCATATTATAGGGACTGTCATATCAGTAGAGGGCATGAAACTAGACCTAGATAAGGATGAGGTATTAATTGATTGGGATCCATAAAAGGGTGTGACAGATATACAGAGTTTCCAAAAGTTGGATGGCTATAAAAGGATATTTCTACACAAACTTTCGTGGATAGTGGAACAAAAGGCTACATTGACTCATAGGGGGAATCCGTTCACTTATAATGAGTGGTCCTATAAGGCCCCAGCCTTAAACCTTACTTAATATTGAGTTATTACAAGATTAAACATTTAGAATCTTTTCAGGTTTAGAGTTTTTGAGAATTAGATCATGAAACTTTCATTACATTCCACATTTAAACAAAGTGGTTACATAAAAGACAGTATTCATTCTTCCCATCAACGGAAACTTTTTTAAAATAAAACATGGATTCTTTCTTGACACATCCTTGACACTATCATCACATCATGTACCCTTCCCTTGACCTGTGAAAAACATTTCAAAAACATGGGATGAGCATAAAAAGCTCAGTAAGGGACATAAAAATATGGAAAGGAAACATGAGTACATGTATACATAAGAATGAAAACTGTTAGTTTTTCCAACATCAAGTAAACCATGTATACTCTATCAAAGTAATACCTTCACCTTCATGAAGTAGTAAAAACTCTTCACGGAAAAAAAGTATCATTACTTACCTTTTTGTAACCAAAGGATTACCATAAAACCCACATAAAGAACACATAACATATATAAAGGTAACTTGGGACATAAACATACTTAAGTGGAATAACCATACGGTCGACTTCCACACATATCACTTAATGGAATAGCCATATGGCCAATTTCCATACATACTTAATGGAATAGCCATACGACCGACTTCCATACCCAATGCATTGGAGGTTATAACGTAACCACCCGTCCTGGTATTCACGGCACCACCCGTCATATGGTTTATAACGTAACCACCCGTTAAAATGTCCAAGTACCAATATAAAATCATAAAACATAAAACCAAAATAAAGGAATGATAACATTTCCACATTTCAATCACAATATATCATAAATATATTGAAATAATATAATCCTTTATCAAAACCATTTTCAATACCAAAATACATACAAGATTATATGGTATTTATTTTATTTTAAAAACATTACGGCTTGTTGAGGAAGCCAAAGGCCAAATAATACTTGCGGCGGCGGAAAAGGTCATTGTCACCGCGTACGTAAAAAAACCTTCCTTTTTGTCGTTTAGTAAAACGCTTCCTAGGAAAAGATTCCTTTAGTATAAAAGTAAAATTCAAAGGGTTTTATACACCGTATATAAGAAAGTTGTGTATAAAACTAAATATGCCTCAATGAAAGGAGATTTAGACGATGTCCCTTACAAAGACGGTATCCTTGATTTAAGGATAAATCAATTACATAATTATGTGTGACAAATGAATACACCAAATATAAGTGGATATTAATTGTAAAATAATAAAAGGTCATTCACACATATTCAAAGGATGACATATTCAATAACTACATGTTAAACCCAAAGAAATCGAAATTGGGTTAAGAAGTTCCCTTGATAGCCTAACGGTGTCACATCAAAATGAGTTAATGAGAGATAAAAGGTGTATCTCATCACTTGGACATAAAAGTTACATAAATAAGGATATATGAGAACATATCCCAACATAACAATATGTAGATTAAAAGACCCAACAAAAGAAGTCTTTTAAAAAGAGGAGGGTGAAAGTTTCCCTTACCGACTAGGGTATCTTTCAAAACATACACCCCATGAAAGAAGGACAATACATCATTGATGTAAATACTCATAAAACGAAAGTATATTACAAAAAGTGTAGAATAATGGGCAGTACTTACACCACTCAAAGGAAATTGTGGCAAATGTAGCATAAATCTCACGGGAATAAAAGTGAGATGAAAAATCCCTTACGAAAACTCAGCAGCCTAACGACGCCACATAAAACATACAAAAATGGATTGATGAGATCAAATAGGGTATATAATCATATTAACATAAATTTTATAGAAAAGGAAATTTAAAAGAACATCCCCCCAACATAAAAAATTGGAGCTTAAAAGAAGTGACATAAAGGAGAGTACTTAAAAATAAAGAGAGAGATTGGATCTCTTATGAAAAATTCGGCAGCCTAACGGCGCCACTCAAAACATCCAAAACGGATTGATGAGAGAGAATAGGGTCTCTCATCATATGAACATAAAAATTACAGTAAGAGTAATATAAAAGCATATCCCAATAACAAGAAATATTATCTTTTAATGGAATGACATAAAAGAATTTACTTAAAAAGAAAGAGAGGTGTAGGATCCCTTACCTCAGGTCTGACTTGACTCGATAGTTCTTTAACGTCCTGAATAATAAACTTGAGTTAATCTCTACTTACTTAAGAACCTTTTTCAAGTTCATTATTCCTTTTATACCATGTTATGAACATCATGTAATCATTTAAGTTAATAATGTTCATTTTGTCGGTATTTGGTTCTTAAGTCAAAAATAGACTTCTTACAGTTAGATGTTATTAATTTGGTCAAAGGTTCATTATATCCAGAATGATATTAATGATTTGGATAACATATATATCATATATATTCATCATATACAGGTATTTATAATATTACATCACATTTAGAGGTAAGAAATGAAATGCACCGTTCATGGAGACGGTAAGCCGTACGTACGCATGAATGCTACTTCCATTTCTATTTCATATTTTATGGAATGGAATCATAATGATATAAGAGTATATTATAATTACAGTATATTAACATATATAATATCATTAACTGTATCCTTTACACATCCCACATATGGTATTAACAAATCAAATCACTTTCAGGGGGCGGTAGTCCGCACTTCCTAAAATGAAGATATCGTGTTTACCCATAATGGAAACAATAATGGTATGACATAAATGAAAAATACAGAATCTTAAGGAAAGAATAAACATATTATATATCATATATAAAAATAGTGACATAATAATGGCCACCTTTTAAGGTGTTAAATGAGTTTTGAACAATCATCGTTTCGGGAGGCAGAATTTCGCCATCCATGGAAATCGTATGTTCTTTAACCATTTGATGTAGTTGTGTGAGAGTGTAGCTCGAATAAATTTTATAACAACATCCTAGTATATTGAAGATACTGGTTTTGTTATAAAATATGTAAATAAAATGAGTTTATGGGGTTTGAGAAGCAAAATAAAACAAATGAACATGAGAGAATGAATTACCTTTAAAAGTGTAACTCCTTTTGATTTGAGCCTAAAGGCTTCCTTTGAAAGGATTCTGCCCAAAGGGAATCCTCTAGGATGAGGAGAGGGATGTGGAGAGAGTTAATGGGCAGGGTATGGACGAGCCAAAGGCTTGAAGAGTGTGTGAAATGAGGTAGAGGTGGGGTCCATTTATAAGAGGAGAGGAGGGGCACTTTTGGAAATCATGAAACTATTATTTTATTTTCAAAAGTGTTTCGAATTTCTAAGGTCCCACATTGATATTATTCTAAGATAAGATGACAAGGCTTTGAAATATTCCCATCCAATAGGTTTTGGACGTGTGTAGGTTTTGGATATTACATTATCATTCCATTTTATTTAAATCATTAAATAATGAGGTCATCGCTGCATCATCATGATGTCATAAATAATTTAATTTATTTAAAGCCTAAAAATTATAAAAAAATACTATGATGTAGGAAATATTTTTAGCTTTCCAAGTAGTATTTATAGACAAAAATATGATTAGTATAACCCCTTCGTAAAAATTGTTTTAGTAAAACAATTTATGTTAGTGTCATTTTCGCCTTTATTTTAAAAAAAGCATTAAAGTCATTATCTCACCCAAGAGGCTCCATAGGGTCCCCTAAATCGACCCATGGGTTGTCTTGGTCGGCCATGACTCATACAATAGGTGTAGTACAAGTGTCATGGTGTTTTCATATTTTTATAATATCATTTTTACCTTAAATTACACTAATTACCTCTAATCGCGATTAATGAAAAAAAGTTACTATTCACCAAAAAATTATTTCACCCTATTGAACCACATTTTACATACTAATGACAACCATGTATGTCGGATTTTCAAAATTCAATACACATTAGTGGTAAACTTTCATTTAACTGAAAAATCAGTTTGCTTGATTACCACTTAGTGATTTCACTATTCATCAAAAATTGGAGTTTGTCAGAAAATTACCAAAAATTCACCCTAAGCTATATTTGATATTCCGAATTCAGAAATGAAGTCTATTTTACAGAATTCAAATCATATACATCACATTAATTAATTTAATAATTAATTCCCGTTGTCAGAGCATATAGCGTGTTTTTATAAAACAATAAGTATCAAAAGATTGGCACCAGTTTAAGTCTAATTTCAAAGTGAAATTGATTCCAATGACCACCATTGGATTAAATGGTAAAAATATATTCAGATTACACATTAAGACCAATTCAAAAGATAATATAATCATATAAATAAATTAGATTAAAAAGAGGTTTTGAATTTAAAATACAACATTTTACACTATTCATTAGAAAAAATGAACTTTATCAGAAAGAAACCAAAAATTTACACAAAGTAAATTTTGATGTCCCGATTCCCAGGAAGAGTTTCATTTGGTCCAATAGAATGTATAAGAGTGAACAAACCTATATTTAATGACGGTTCGCCGTCAAAAGGAGATAAGTGAACCATTAGTGAAAACTAGGTCATATACGCCAAGAATTGAATTCTTTCTATATTTTTAAGCCTTTATCTTTTATTGGATAAATGTAAAAACATTTGAAGATATATATAATCATATTTTAGTTATTTATATCCATTCCTGCCAATACAACGACTACATGTTAACTACCATTTAAAATAATATTATTTAATTATTAGAGTGCAACGTAAGATTCCCAAGAAACTCGTTGTTGCGTGTTGGGTACGCCATCTAGCATAGAATCCCCTTTAAAGTCATATTAATATTTTATTCACAAATATGGATAAATATGAAAATGTCATATTCTTTATTTACCTGGGGTGTTACATCCTTCCCCCCTTTTGGGAATTGCGTCCTCGCAATTTTTAAAATTGAGCTTGGAAACATCCTTGAAAGTCCCACATCGGAACAAGAGTCGGTAAAACAATCACATTAAAAGAATGGGAGAGAAGTGAAAATGTAATCCGAGTGAACCCATATGAATAAAAACATGGACATGGATGAAAATGCAAAGGGTCATGTTCTTGAGGGAGAGTGATAATAAACATGTCTAGGAGAAAGTTAACCTTGAGAAAATCACAAACTTGTGATGGGTTAAACGGTATTAGATTCCCCAGTAGGAAAAGTTAATAGACAAAATTTTTGTTTTATGTTACTTTTTATTGAGAAATTTATTCATAAGGAAACATAATCACTTATCATGTTGACTTTCAACTTTTAATAGATTCCTTAATCAAACTCATATCATTTTTCCAAAAGACGAGTTTTTAGGGAGACTTGTTCGCACTAAGAGTACTATAATCAACTTATAGAGAATCAACTAATCCACCAAAGAGAACTATATACTTCCCATGTCATTAGGCTTTAACCAAAACCAAATCCAAAAAGGTTAGTACAAGGTCAGATAATCCAAAAAGGATAACCCTTTAAAAAGAAAATCTATGCTTAATCTCTAAAATTTGTCCAACAAAACCCAAAGTTTAACGAGGACCATCCGATAAACAATTTTTCCATAAAATTATTCAAAGTAAACCAATATAAGATTGAAACCCAAATATTTGAAGGATTTAGTCACATAGTCTTCCAAGTTAAATCGTAACATTTATCTCCAAACAACATTAGTTGCTCATAAAGTCTCGTATTGAAAAGTAATTAACCTAATCACATATCCTCCATGATAGGTTAATCATTTTCATAAATATCCCAAAATCAACTTAATCTTAATTCATAAAATCATATAACTAAAAAGAATCAGTCAAAATAACCAGGGACTTCACGTAGTCCAGTGGTAGGCGATAAATACCAGTCGCACTTTGGTTGTGGGTTCGATTCCCGCAGCTTTGCCCGACGCGACGGGTTGTCACACGGTCTGCGTGTTGTCCTTTTTCCAAAACTATATAATTCTAAAATCATTCCCCATAAAGGGATAAAATCATCAAAAATAACAATAACATAATTTAACCTTGATTTTATCTCATGCCTTTCACTTCAATCATAACATATAGTAACCCATAATTACCTCAAAAGTAAGGAACATATAAACCCAAATGGTTCTTTATAACTATGTCCACAAAAGAAAAGATAACTATTCCTTGAATAAAATTTTCCTATATTAAACATCAGGGTTACACATAATATGAAAAGTCTCCTAATGTAACCCCATCATCAAAAGAGACTTAATACTCTTAAGAAATTCACCATAACTCTTGAAGTCCTTATTTGTTGACATCTTACTCATTCAACATTCTTTATGATCCATTAACCATTCCTTTCCAACTTATTCTGAAATACGTCTTTCTTACAAACAAAATCATGAATCATATCCTAAGATTCTAAAATAGGAAAAAAAATAGTCATGAAATAATACATACCTTTGACTGGTCATTGTCAGTTTCTTCATCCTCAATCGGAATGACATTAGGTATTTGTAAACGAACATTTGTACGCTCTTGGTGACCCCATTCATGAAACTTCTTCATAGGACATGTGTTTGTATAATGACCATGCACACCACATTTAAAACATTCAATTGAACCCTCAGAAAGAACTTCTTTCCCTTTCTTCGAGTCAACTGGATGCTTCCTTTTTCCATGGCAGGTTCTTACATTATGACCTTCATTTCCACATATATAGAATATTCCTGTCCCTTTGAAACATTTTCCTAGGTGTTTCATTCCACATCGTTGACACATAGGTTTTTGAACACACTTACCTTTATGATTATTACCTGTACTTCCGTAGCGATTTTTTTCTCGCATATATGATGCCTTAGAGAAATTGACAAGGTTTAGGTGGTCAATCATGACTCCAGATAGTTGTTTGAGGATAATCACAAGATTTCTCATTACAGCTCCAATATCATTTAGTTGCTTGCTCAAAAAACTGTCACAGTTTCCTTCACATCCACTGTTACTTTGGTGCCTGCTAGATCCAGCCATTTACTAAAACCAAAAATTTCAGTGTGAGTATATCGAAAAAACCATCATGTACTAATTAAGGAAGGTAAACACTAAGATATAATTACTCATTCACTTTATCTAAAACTAGGACTCTTTCTGAAATCATAACCATTATGGTAATGTCACTTATGCTTAAAGAATACCCTAACCTCTAAAGTTATCTAAACCGACCTTTGATACCAACTATAAGGCCCCAGCCTTAAACCTTACTCAATCTTGAGTTATTACAAGATTACACATTGAGGATCTTTTCAGGTTTAGAGTTTTGGAGAATTAGATAATGAAACTTGCATTACATTCCACATTTAAACAAAGTGGTTACATAAAAGACAGTATTCATTCTTCCCATCAACGGAAACTTATTTAAAATAAAACATGGATTCTTTCTAGAAACATCCTTGAAATTATCATCACATCATGTACCCTTCCCTTGACCTGTGAAAAACATTTCAAAAACATGGGATGAGCATAAAAAGCTCAGTAAGGGATATAAAAATATGGAAAGGAAACATGAGTACATGTATACATAAGAATGAAAACTGTTAGTTTTTCAAAAATCAAGTAAACCATGTATACTCTATCAAAGTAATACCTTCACCTTCATGAAGTAGTAAAAACTCTTCATGGGAAAAAAGTATCATTACTTACCTTTTTGTAACCAAAGGATTACCATAAAACCCACATAAAGAACACAACACATATATAAAGGTAACTTGGGACATAAACATACTTATGTGGAATAACCATACGGTCGACTTCCACACATATCACTTAATGGAATAGCCATACAGCCAATTTCCATACATACATAATGGAATAGCCATACGACCGACTTCCATACCCAATGCATTGGATGTTATAACGTAACCACCCGTCCTGGTATTCACGGCACCACCCGTCATATGGTTTATAACGTAACCACCCGTTAAAATGTCCAAGTACCAAAATAAAATCATAAAACATAAAACCAATATAAAGGAATGATAACATTTCCACATTTCAATCACAATATATCATAAATATATTTAAATAAAATAATCCTTTATCAAAACCATTTTCGATACCAAAATACATAAAAGATTATATGGTATTTATTTTATTTTAAAAACATTACGGCTTGTTGAGGAAGCCAAAGACCAAATAATACTCGCGGCGGCGGAAAAGGTCGTTGTCACCGCGTACGTAAAAAAAAATTCCTTTTTGTCATTTAGTAAAACGGTTCGTAGAAAAATATTCCTTTTGTATAAAAGTAAAAGTCAAAGGGGTTTATACACCGTATAAAAGAAAGTTGTGTATAAAATGAAATATGCCTCAATGAAAGGAGATTGAGACAAAGTCCCTTACAAAGACGGTATCCTTGGTTTATGGACAAATCAATTACATAATTATGTGTGACAAATGAATAAACCAAATATAAGTGGATATTAAGTGTAAAATAATCAAAGTTCATCCACACATATTCAAAGGATGACATATTCAATAACTACATGTTGAACCCAAAGAAATCGAAATTGGGTTAAGAAGTTCCCTTGACAGCCTAACATCGTCACATCAAAATGAGTTGATGAGAGATAAAAAGTGTATCTCATCACATGGACATAAAAGATACATCAATAAGGATATATGAGAACATATCCCAACATAACAATATGTAGATTAAAAGACCCAACAAAAGAAGTCTTTTAAAAAGAGGAGGGTGAAAGGGTCCCTTACCGACTTGGGTATCTTTCAAAACATACACCCCATGAAAGAAGGACAATACATAATTGATGTAAATACTCATAAAACGAAATTATATTACAAAAAGATTAGAATAATGGGCAGTAATTACTGCACTCAAAGGAAATTGTGGCAAATGTAGCATAAATCTTACGGGAATAAAAGTGAGTTGAAAAATCCCTTACGAAAACTCGGCAGCCTAACGACGCCACATAAAACTTACAAGAATGGATTGATGAGATGAAATAGGGTATCTCATCATATTAACATAAATTTTATAGAAAGATTAATATAAAAGAACACCCCCCCAACATAAAAAAGTGGATCTTAAAAGAAGTGACATAAAGGAGAGTACTTAAAAAGAAAGAGAGAGATTGGATCTCTTACGAACAATTTGGCAGCCTAACGGCGCCACTCAAAACTTCCAAAATGGATTGATGAGAGAGAATAGGGTCTCTCATCATATGAACATAAAAATTACATTAATAGTAATATAAAATCATATCCCAATAACAAGAAATATGATCTTTTAAAGGAATGACATAAAAGAATGTACTTAAAAAGAAAGAGAGGTGTAGGATCCCTTACCTCGGGTCCGACTTGACTCGATCGTTCTTTAACGTCCGGAATAATAAACATGAGTTAATCTCTACTTGCTTAATATCCTTTTTAAACTTCATTATTCCTTTTATACCATGTTATGAACATCAGGTAATCATTTAAGTTAATAATGTTCACTTTGTCGGTATTTGGTTCTTAAGTCAAAAATAGACTTCTTACACTTACATGTTGTTAATTTGGTCAAAGGTTCGTTATATACAGAATGATATTAATTATTTGGATAACATATATATCATATATATTCATCATATACATGTATTTATAATATTACATCACATTTAGAGGTAAGAAATGAAATGCACCGTTCATGGAGACGGTAAGCCGTACGTACGCATGAACGCTACTTCCATTTCTATTTCGTATTTTCTGAAATGGAATCATAATGATATAAGAGTATATTATAATTCCAGTATATTAAAATATATAATATCATTAAATTTATCCTTTACACATCCCACATATGGTATTAACGAATCAAATCACTTTCAGGGGGTGGTAGTCCGCACTTCCTAAAATGAAGATATCATGTTTACCCATAATGGAAACAATAATGGTATGCCATAAATGAAAAATACAGAAGCTTAAGGAAATAATAAACATATTATATATCATATATAAAAATAGTTACATCATAATGGCCACCTTTAAAGGTGTTAAATGAGTATTGAACAATCATCGTTTTGGGAGGCAGAATTTCGCCATCCACGGAAACCGTATGTTCTTTAACCATTTGATGTAGTTGTGTGAGAGTGTAGCTCGAATAAATATTATAACAACATCCTAGTATATTGAAGATAATGGTGTTGTTACAAAATAAGTAAATAAAAAGAGTTTAGGGGGTTGGAGAAGCAAAATAAAAGAAATGAACATGAGAGAATGAATTACCTTTAAAAGTGTAACTCCTTTTTATTTGAGCCTAAAGGCTTCCTTTGAATAGATTCTGCCCAAAGGGAATCCTCTAGGATAAGGAGAGGGATGTGGAGAGAGTAAATGGGCAGGGTATGGCCGGTACAAAGGCTTGAGGAGTGTGTGAAATGAGGTAGAGGTGGGGGCCTTTTATAAGAGGAGAGGAGGGGCACTTTTGGAAATCATGAAACTATTATTTTATTTTCAAAAGTGTTTCGAATTTATAAGGTCCCACATTGATATAATTATAAGATAAGATGATAAGGCTTCGAAATATTCCCATACAATAGGTTTTGGACATGTTTAGGTTTTAGATATTACATTATCTTTCCATTTTATTTAAATCGTTAAATAATGAGGTCATCACTGCATCATCATGATGTCATAAATAATTTAATTTATTTTAAGTATCAAAATTATAAAAAAAAATACTATGATGTAGGAAATATTTTTATCTATCCAAATAGTATTTATAGACAAAAATATGATTAGTATAACCCCTTCAAAATTTTTTTTTAGTAAAACAATTTATGTTAGTGTCATTTTCACATTATTTAAAAAAAGGCATTAAAGTCATTATCTCACCCAAGAGGCTCTATAGGGTCCCCTAAATCGACCCATGGGTTTTTTTGGTCGGCCATGACTCATCCAATAGGGGTAGGACAAGTGTCATGGTGTTTTCATATTTTTAGAATATTATTTTTACCTTAAATTACACTAATTACCTCTAATCGCGATTAATGAAAAAACGTTACTATTCACCAAAAAATTATTTTCATCCCATTGAACCACATTTTACATACTAATGACAACCATGTATGTCAGATTTTCAAAATTCAATACAAATTTGTGGTAAAATTTCGTTTAACTGAAAATCAGTTTGCTTGATTACCACTTAGTGGTTTCACTATTCATCAAAAATTGGAGTTTTTCAGAAAATTACCAAAAATTCACCCTAAGCTATATTTGATATTCTGAATTCAGAAATGAAGTCTATTTTACAAAATTCAAACCATATAAGTCACATTAATTAATTTAATAATTAATTCCCGCAGTCAGAGCAAATAGCGTGTTTTTATAAAACAATAAGTATCAAAATATTGGCACCAGTTTAAGTCTAATTTCAAAGTGAAATTGATTCCAATGACCACCATTGGTTTAAATGGTAAAAATATATTCAGATTACACATTATGAACAATTCAAAAGATAATCTAATCATATAAATAAATTAGATTAAAAAGAGGTTTTGAATTTAAAATACAACATTTTACACTATTCATTAAAAAAATGAACTTTATTCGAAAGATACCAAAAATTTACACAAAGTAAATTTTGATGTCCCGATTCTCAAGAAGAGTTTTATTTGGTTCAATAGAATGTATAAGAGTGAACAAAACTATATTTAATGAAGGTTCACCATCAAAAGGAGATAAGTGAACCATTAGTGAAAACTAGGTCATATACGCCAAGAATTGAATTATTTCTATATTTTTAAGACTTTATATTTTATTGGATAAATGTAAAAAAATTTAAAAACATATATAATAATATTTTAGTTATTTATATCGATTCCGGCCAATACAACGGCTACATGATAACTACCATTTAAAATAATATTATTTTATTATTAGAGTGCAACGTAAGATTCCCAAGAAACTCGTTGTTGCGTGTTGGGTACGCCATCGAGCATAGCTTCCCCTTTAAGGTCATATTAATATTTTATTCACAAATATGGATAAATATGAAAATGACATATTCTTTACTTACCTGGGGTGCTACTGGTCCTATTATAATGTCAGGATTTATGGAAGTTGTTGATGAGCACTGCCATCATGAGATTTAAAGAGGATGTTTTTGATTACATAGTATTATGTGATGCCTTAGGGGATGGAAAATGGTTGTGTTTTGATTATGAGTTAGAATGTGATTGATCATTGGTCCCAACGTTTGAGACCATATCATAATACATTCTCAACCACTAATCTTTGGATGGAATGAGTAATCTTAACCCTAAATATGTAAAGACACTACCTTATGGGTGATAATTTTATCATCTATTATTCTAATAATATTCCTAGGTATATCAACTCATATATGGGTCTTATTATGTGAAAAAATCTATTAATAGTGTTCCAATTAGATTATTACATTGAGATAGTTTATACCCATATAAAGGGGACCGTTATGGTAGATAGTCTCATGAAAAGCTCAATTTTTTAGTCATTTAATGGTTCATCGATGTAGTTATCCTCATTGAAGATGCCCTTAGTGGGAGAGGATTGTACAATATATTTCATGTTAATGGTTGTTACCCCACCTTTTCTGCAACATATTTGGGAATCCCAATATATAGGTGATGAATTTGAGACATTTTTACTAATATATACAGGGGATGTGATCCATATGGATTTTATAAATGTGGGGATCTTGTTATCCTTTTCTATGGGAAGACAATGGTATTAGTTAAAATATGTGGGGATATTTCTATAGAATTTCATATCCCCTAGAAGTATATACATGTGTATATAGTAAGTACCTTTATGTTTGACCTTAGTTTTGGTGGCCGGGGATAAATAAGTTTATAATAGAGTTTTTCTCCCAATTCATTTCTTTTAAGTAGGTGGAGGATGAGAACTACGTTCCTTTAGGTTTAGCCTAACCCATTTAGTTGAAATAGAGGATGTGGTATGTTGTTTCTATGGACTAAATTAAAGGTATACAATGGATTTCATTCAAAAATCATTCCATCTGGGAGATATTAGGCTAACTTGTTAAGGAATCACACATCATAGATATCATAGAGTTGATTTGGATGGAGAGTTTGGGGTGCCTTTATGTGTAGGTAATAATATGTCTTCAAAAGGATCCCTAGATGATCATTTTGGATTGTAATGATTAATCCACATAATGATTATAGAGATTTTTGAAGGGTGATTATGGGACATAGATACATTTGATCATGGTGTTTCACCCTTAAACCACTGAACTAATTTAACAAACCATTCTAGTTTTAGAGGATATTTTTCTTGCTTTCATGTTAGTCCATGGTAAGAGCTGGGAGGATCACCTACCCTGGGTGAAGTATTCATTCTAAAACCAATTTTATTCCACCTTCGGTATGAAATAATTTAAGGCCTCATGTGGGATACCCTATAGGTAGCTACTATATACGAATTATATAGGTGAGTCAGAACTCGTGAGACTATGGATAGTGAGAGCTACGATATAGAAGGTTCATATAATCTAGGTTTAGATGGAGACTTATAGAGATTTAGGAAGTATAATTCCAAGTGAACAAGGATTTATTTGGAGTTTGAGGAAGGATACATTGATTTCAAGAAGGTAACACATTGATGTGGATTTTGGATATTTATATGGGGTGAAAATTTATCTATGAGATTCACTGGACCTTATCAAATACTATGCAGTGTCTGTTAGGTGTCATATTTATTTGCTCCACCACTATAGTAATAAAGGGTAAATGGAATCTACCTCAGGTCATAGGTGAAGAAGTATGTAAATGAACCAAATTATGATAATTATTAAGTATAGATTTAAATAGAGGATAAATATAACATTTTAGAGTACCCATTAGAGATAGAGGTTGAATAGAGAAGATCTAATATTGGTGAGTGATTACATAACATCAGGTTTGGTGGCATCATGTCAATATGAGTTATATCACTAGGTACTAGTAGTCCCAGATATAAGCCATTAATTTTCACCTTTTTAATAGGATTTTGTATTATCATGATGGAATTTCCCAATGTTGTGAAATTATAACATCCTCATAATTTATATGTAAGTCTATGGATTAAAAGAAGAAATATTTTTAGTACAATGCGCTATAATGACCTGAGATTCCAAGCCTAGGAGAGCATAAGGGTTAATATTATAAAAATATTAAACATATTATATCATGTCGATTTAATTTTTAATAAATAATGGAATGGCACCTAAATAAAGTCTCATATCATAAATATTAGAAATAATTTAAATTTAGAATGTGGGTTTCACCCAATGAATGGAAAAACCTTTTTTGAAATAAATTGTTTTGTGTAAATCCATTCATGGAGGGATTCATAATTGATTAGATTAATTAAATTTTTATTAAATGATATATTTCGGTTAACATGACTATAAAATATAAGAAATGTTATGAAAAATCAATAGTATTAGCTCAATAACCCTAGAATTGAGAGAGGATTCGTTGGAGGGTCATCCATAGAAAACAATATTAAATCATTCTTTTGGAATCAATGGACCAATATAGTTTAGGGTTCTCACATTGATAGTAACAAAAAAATGTTCATCCCAATTGATTGATCCAAAATAATTAATGGATGTTGATTTCTTATTTTTACCATTTTTGATTATCCCATATAGAATAAAAATCTATTCTTCTAATGTTCCCATTCAATAAAATACAGAGACCCTGCTTCAAGTTGCTGAGAGCTTGTTTCTACTTTATTACTTTTTAATAAGATAAAACGAACACTATATTAGAGGACCAAATTGGATCATTTCATTTTAAATTACAAATATAATTTGTCATCAAATTAAATTTGAAGACACAATTTACAACATAATATTTTTTCATGAATTAAATTATTCCAAAGAATATAGCCATCAATAAAAATCATAGTACACTTCATGGATTACATGGAAATGAAACAAAATAAGGGTGATATAAAATTATACGTAAGGATTAATTACATTATAAACTATCATGATTTCAAATGCTTTCATGAAATTTTAATTTAAATAACTGAGAACATATTCCATAACAATATCTATAATATATTAATAGGATATGTAATATTCAATAATTTGTGGTAAATAACTAAAATCATATTCAATTTAAACAACATGATTGGATAATGAATAATCAATATGAAAAAAAATAATTTAAAAAATGTGTTATTTAATCATTTAACTCAGAAAGAAATTCATCTAGATATAATATTATTTAAAATATCATTGATAATAGTAACTAAATTATCAATGAAGGAAATAAAGAATTACTTACCAGTATGATCTACGAAATCATAAAAACCACTACAATCAGGATATTTAAGATATCGTTTTAAAAATGATAGGTAGGTATACACAAAAATACAATTTAATTATGGATAACCAATAGATTCTTATCATGATACCACTAATTCATTAAATTTTTATATCTATGTCTAATTAATTCAACATATATATAATAATCAATTTAATATATAAACAATATATTATTTTATTCAATATTTATACTGAAGAATGAATTACGATTATATGTATTTCTATAGTAAATAATGATAATTGTAAAGCAAAAAATAATATGTGTAAATGTGGTATAGATTATAAAATTATTATATCTATGATAAATAATATGTATATTTAGTTGAAATATAATATACAATGATTATACGAAAGTGAATATTTCAACCTTAAGTTAATGAGTCCAAAAAACTAATCCAGATAATTTTCCTCAATCATTTCCTTGGTCAAAATTATGATAATCCAATGATGATATATATAAGTATTGTAAAAATACAACATATCTATAGTGGATTATATTTATAAAAAGGGTTGTTGTCATTGAAAAATTGAATTATAAAAAACGGCCTTCAAACACATTTTTAAGGGAAATAGAATTTTCATTTTTAAAATCACATTTTCTTATAAATTAAAAAAGAAGAATATAATTTTTTTTATAATTAACTATTTGATACTCATAAAGGAATCTTAGAATACCATTTGGTCCTGATGTAAGGAATTTCCATAAATTTCGTATATGGTAAAAAATGTTTCTTTTCACTTCCATAGTAAAATCCAAACGTTCTATGTATTTTGAACGACTTGAAGAATCATTTCAGAAAAAAAAAACTTGTAAAAAGTAAAAATTGGTAAAAATTTTTATTAATAAATCATTTTTAAATTTATAAATATAATTTAGAAAAAAAATTATAATTTAAGGGTTTTTTAAAAAATTAGCCTCTAACTTAAGAGAAAAGTGACGTATGTTTAAAAAAACATTTCATCAATTTTGTTATAATCAAAAGAGAGGAAAAATTATAATAGTACATGATAAAGTCATGTATGGATAGAGGATAATAAAAAATGGGGTTTATTTTCCAATTATAAAATATTTTATATCAATGTAAATTCCTGAATAAATAATGTCTATTAAAGTGAGATTGTGAGCTATACACTTTCTAAGATGATGAATATGATGTTAGAAGTAACCAAGGAATATATTATGTGAGATAACTTAAAATACAAATAAAATAGTTAAAAATAAATAAATGTACTATATAAATTATACACACACATAATATTATAATGTGAATCACATTTAAAAATTAATGTATCCAATAGAAATGAAATTGAGTTATGAAATTTTTTAGCACTTGATATCTTTTAAGTTAAAATCTATTGTGTGAATTTTTTTAAAAAATATAAAAAAAACATGATTTATTATTTAATCATGATATTAATGGTAAATAGATATTTATATCCACTACATAGAAGAAATTGTGTGTATAACCGTATAATATACCACAAATGTCTGAAATTGAGACAAAGCCCCTTACCTCATGCTTCCATTTGGTTGAGGGTTCATTAACGTCAAATATAGTGGTTTTTAACATTTTATTAACTTATAAGATAATTATATTTATATTTATAATGGCATAGATGATCCTTTTATAACATATTATCACCCATTTGTAGTTAAATATTTATTACATTCTTTTTTTCAGGTGTTAATATCCATGTTTTCTCATTCATACTCTGTCATGAATGTTCTAATTCTTGTAAATATTATAGAGTTTAATCATATAGAGAATAATAATAAATAAATAATATTCATATTTATACATCAATAATTAATTTAATACTAGATCTGATATATATTTTTAAAAAATGGTGTATGATACAATTATGGAGATGGTAGGTCATATTTACACATTGGTTACGTTTCCATTATCAACGATCTTTATGGAATTGGGGTATGTAATATTTTTTCTTGATAATGATAAATATATCATATATACCTTATTATTTCATTAAAAATTGTTAAATCTATCATCCATGTTTTTTTAGGAAATGTGAGTCAGATATCATCATGAAGATGGTTGTCCACAAATAAGTAGTTGGGGATTGGCTTAGTGGTAAGCACCCCGTAATACTACATTAAAAATGGGGGATCAAAACCCATTAGGTGCAGGTACTGTAGCAGTACTGTAGCGGGGACTGTAGCAGCGGCAGTACTGTTGATCGGCGGGTAATACAGCAGCGGCAAGGCACTATAGCGGTGGCGGTACTGTGTGTTACTCTAGCAGTCGGGTTACTATTCACAGAATTTGAATTTGGTCAAATATTTGGGATTACGGGCTATGTAATGGGCTACAGGCCCACTAGGCCTTCAGGCTATGTAATGGGTCTCCCTCTACCCAGTTAAAAGAGGTATTTTCTTTTCTTTATTAATAAAAATGAGGCTTCAGCCCCATCCTTTTAAAAAAATGGTTGTCCACAAATAAAAAATTAATTATCTCATCTTTATGAGAACAGAAATGAGAGAATGAAAATGATATGTTATATATTAATAATGATTAATATGTCCTGAATATCATAATTATTCAACTTATATAATGTATATTCATTAACATTATATATATTTCCTTCCATCTAATGAGTTGGTGAAAACTGAATAACCTCACATCGTGAGGCGGTAGTCCGCCACACACATGAGGTACATTATAGTAGCCCCTCCAAAATGGAAAGTAAAATAAATTATATATGATATAGATAATATAGATCTATATTTATGTTATAAATATAATATATATACTTTATATCCATCATGATACCCAACCACGAGGGGTCTTGATAGAAAACATGTCACATATGTTCGTGAAACGGTAGTCCGCCGTACACACGCCCGACATTATCATTTAACATTTGATGGAAAAGAATATGGATACAGGACATTCCAATAACATAATAAAATCTTAGTATATTCAATACAAAATCGATTTTTTATCTTCATATATCTATATTATTTTAAATATATAGAAGAATAAATATAGGAGAAATCCATAGATATGAATTTTACTACTTCTTAAAATACATATTTACGAATATAAATAATTATCCAAATAATGAATTTCTAAGAAATATGGAATTATAGTTGGGAGGAAACATATAAAATGATTAAATTAGGTTTTGGATAATAAAAAACGGTTTTAATGAGTTAATAAGAGAGGTGATAGGTGGCCTTTTATACATGAGGTCAGTGTGACACATATAGTATTTGAAAAGAAAAACATGTTCCCAAATTTTTAAAATGAAACTATCGTAAATAATGTATTTTCCTTGATAATTAGACATTATAATAACTATATATTAAATAAGATATATTTTAAAAAGTTTTTAAGTCATTTTAACCCTTATTATTTCTCTGTAACTCCTCAGTAAATCGGGTTTCACCTAAATTGCTACAAATATTTTTATAGGGTTTTTGATATTCATTACAGTCAAGAAATATTTTTAAGTTATTAGAATATTTAAATTATTTTTATTTTAAATAAATAATTCTAATTTTTTTAATTCTCTTTATATATATGAAGAAATAAAATTTAAACGTAATCCCACAAACGCAACGGGGTAGAGTGTTTTCAAAGAGAAAAATTCCGAATGTTTAAAATGTTTTTATATCAAAAATAAATATGAAAATGAATATATTATAAAAAGTGAATTAATATATATATATATATAAACTAATTTTATATTAAACCCTATTTAAATAATAATTTGTTTTTTGTAATTAATTAAAATGAAAAGGGAGTTTTAAATTAAAATTTATTTTTCTTCACTATTCATCAAAATATGAATCATTTCATTAAAATACCAAAACATGATTCTAAAATAATTTTTATATGATGAATTAAAAAATAAATTTTATTTAAAGAAATAATATT
This sequence comes from Viscum album, assembly GCA_963277665.1. Classification (NCBI taxonomy): domain Eukaryota; kingdom Viridiplantae; phylum Streptophyta; class Magnoliopsida; order Santalales; family Viscaceae; genus Viscum; species Viscum album. The sequence goes on from OY728147.1 coordinate 675,343,034, forward strand.
ATAAGGGTGGTAAAATTTAATTTTATATTATATGATCCAAGAATTACTAAACCATTATTTAGAAAAAAAATTTGTTCATCAAAATGATTCCTATTTATTTTCTAGTACATGGATGACTAAAATTATCATATTTTACTATTTAAAATTAATAACAACATATATAACATTTATTTCATAACATTATTATATATTATGGTTCACTTAGGCATGGGGTTGCATTTTTTGTATGGTATCAAGAACTATATTATTATTATAAAATCCCTTGGTGATAAATTTGACCCACTATAAATAAATTATTTCCATAAAATATGTAATTGACCATAGTAATCAATAAATTAAAATTTATAAAATGAAATTTCTGAAAACCCAAAAAAAATGGTTACAAAAATTCCCTTTTAATATGAGAGAAATAGATGTATAAATGTCATAGAGAATACCACATAACTAGGCCTATGTGTTTGATAACCGAGGTGTAAACTAAAGATATAAACATAGATGAAAATAAAACATAATTATATAGGCTAAAATATATCATTTATAAAAATAAATTGAATTAATAATGTAATGTTAAAGACCACAAAACCACAAATCAATGATGAATTAAAATAATATTTTATTCATCACTAATGAATATATTTAGACAAATCATTTGTTTACAAAAACATTTCTGAAAATTGAGGAATTATATTACCGTCTATGGATATAAATAAATATACTAACATGATAAATTTTTATTTTATAAGAACAACTTCATCATTTATTTTTGATTTAATCCATATATTATTCATCCTCCACTCCATGAAATTAATATCCAAAATGATTATTTATTCATGAAGTATGAAAATTAAATTTTAGTGAAATTTATTGTTTGTAGAAGAGTCAAAATTTAATCCAAGAATTCATAAATATTTCCCAAACTCAATATATTTTGAACAAGTTATCCAATACAATACCTTAATCATTAGTCCCTGATAGTAACACCACTAGTTCATCATAAATATTTATTAGTCAAATCAACTTATTAAAATCAATGAAATATTAACTAGATGATCATATTGGAATGTGGTAGGATTTGAACCCATAGCATTCTTCAGATATGGGTTCAGTCCCCATGGCCTTTCTATAGGAGTATCCTTATCACCCATCATTTGGGTTTTTTATAAAACTTTATTAATATAATTCTTATATCCTCTTAAGAAATTTATGTCCCCTAGTTACCATAATATCAAATATATGATAAACCATTATATTTTTACATATATTTAAAATTGTGTCCCAAATAATATTATTTCACTTTCCCCTAAAATTGATTTCATATACTAAACCAATACATTTCACTACTAAAACAATCAAAAATAATCATTAATCATGTCATATTCCTACCACACAAATTTTAAAATGTGGTATCTCGTATTTTGAGCATATTACCAAACATAAATTCATAAACCCTTAGTGGTATCCATTTATCTTAATTTAATTAAGACAAATATTATTTTAATATTTAATACAATCCTTTTATGTTTCACTATTCTTATATCCAAAATACAATTTATAAAAATGCATACACAATTAAAATATTGATTCCTAGTAAATAAATACTTATTCAATTTTACATCAACATTGTTCAATTATTTGACAAAGGTTGATCCTATAGAAGAGGTAATTTCCTTGATTAATCCCTTGGTTCTAGAAATTTAGGAATAAAAAATAAAAATGAGTACCTAGGATTATATTTACCTCCTTCCATCATAGACTACATTTTTCCTTAGAAATAAATTTTCATATACCCTTCCTCTATATGCATAAAAACCATTGAGATTCATTCATTGGCTTATCCTTCCACATTTTTTAACGTAATGAAATTATGCCTTCATTTCCCCAATGTTTCCACCACTTCTGATCTTTGGAAATTCTATTATTATCTTATTTGGTGAGTCTAGGAGTTAGTTAATGTATAGGTTGTCAATACAGATTTGATATTATTGATTAATAATAATCAAAATATCATTCACCGTAATAATAATCCCACTTTTTCTCATAGTCACCAAATTTTTCATCATATTTAATGTTAAAAAAACTCCATGAGGTTCCAACCACTAACTAAAACCAAAGACATAGTGCAAGAAACATTAATTATTGGGGTAAAACCGTTAAATATTTTACAGGATTTCTAAATCACCAAGCATTATTTTTAATTTAAGACACCTTTGGTAAAACCTAGAACATTCATTTTCATATCTAATGAAGTCCGTAATAATTTTTTTGTATGGAAAATTTTATTTATCGAAGGGATATCCCCCTGGAATTTCAAACATGTTAACTAGTAATTTTCATTTTCATGTATGAGGTGATGACAAATTCTAGTCTAGTGAACCCTTATCTAAGTTATTACCCCTAGGTACATCTTTTCAAGAATCACATCCACAATTATTATACATTAATGGATTCATTTCTATAAAAATAAAGATAATTTCATTCATACCAAAACATTAGGAAGTACTTTTACACTTATCCTAAATGTCTATCATATAATTGTGATACATTTTTTTTGTTCTCATAAATATAGTTTCCATGGGTTCTACTAATCTTCTTATAATACCATCTGCAGTGACCTTGAATCCAATATATTGAAGCTATTATCTTCTTTATTTAATTTCTATAATATATAAAGAATTATATCACCGAGGATTGAATAGATTAGTAGTATTGGTAAGCTAGATATATTTAGGATTCCCAAATTACATTTCAATCTAGAAATTACTGAATAATTTTTTAATATTTTACCAGCTTCCATATAGAATATATTTTTATAATTGTCATATTGTAGATAATTGATTCCTAGGAAATGAATCAAAATAAGGGTGAGATAAAATGCTCAGCAAGGGTTTAGTATAATAGAATCTATCATTAATCAACAAGAATAAATGACATGGAATGGTAAATAACTGGGTAAAAGTTCTATTAAAATAACATGAATTTAAAAATATTATATGGAATAATTAATCTGGAATGGTGAGAAACTGAAGAGATATGCAGTTTAAATTAATATACTATATAATTAATAATCAATTTGGAAATTTAAAAAACTAAAAACACATGCCACATAATCAAAACACTATTAATGAAATGAATATAGATATAATATCATTGTAAATAAATAATGTAAAATAATAACTAATTTCAAAATGAATAAAATTTATAATTACTCTATGTTATTATTTGATGCATTATAAAAACCTCTATTGTCAATAACTTTCAAAATAATGTTTGAAACTGAGAGGTAGGTATACACTTGGAAGCCATTTAACAAGGCTAGAATACTAATTCATCTAATGATACTATACATGTGTTCATGAGATCTTTATAACAGAGCCACACTAATAACATCGTGACCAATTCATTCAAAATATATCAAAAAATTGATTTAATTCAAGAACAATATTCATTGACATTAAATATTTTTATTGAAGAATGGATACTGGTTGACAATATTTATATTATCATGTAAATAAATTTCAATAAAAAACACCATATGTATAAATGAGACAATGATTACAAAATGGTTATATCCATGAAAAATAATATATATATATATATTTGAAATATAATGTCCAATGTCCATTGAAAAGTGAAAATTTCATGGATAAGTTAATAAAAATGGAAAAAATCAAGAAAGTAAATTTCAACACATTTATTGGTAAAACTTTTCATAAACTATCTATAATTAGTATAATTATGGGATCAATATAACATATCTGTAGTGGATTATATGTAAAATATAGGGTTTTTGTCACTTATGGATAGAATTACCAAAAAATTATTAAAATCATCATTGAGGAACATATCTTTTTCATTTTAAAAATATATTTTTAAAAAAGTTAACAAATTATTTTGAAAATAATTTCAATTAAAAATAAAATTAAAATCATAAAATTGAATATTTAGATCAATTGGTCGTAATCATACGATAACATTCATTATGTGATGTACATGTTAAGAAATATTTATTTAATCTTCTCAGTAAAGGAAAAATAGTCAATGTTATGAAAATGGAATGAATATTACACTCAAAACATTAAGAAAAAAACAAATAGTCGATAAAACTTCCTTTAATTAATCAGTTGTACACTTCAAAAAAATTATGAAATGTTATTTAGAGAACATAATTGTGATTCTATCAATGAGTGAAATAAAATCATATTATTATAATCGAATTTCTAAATTAAATTAATTAAAATAGAGATATAATATGATTATATTACTCAAAAACACAAGGAATAACTGTATAAGAATTAAATTAATATTTTTTATAAAAAATGATTATGTATTTTTCCAATTGAATTTCAAGAATAAACAATTCCAAATAAAATAATATTATGAAATAAATCCTTAACATGATCATAAAATTCATGTTAGAATTAACCAATTAATATATTTGGTCTCTCAATTGTAAATACACATAAAAATGGATATAAAACATAATATACAAAAAATTAATTAAAAACATAATATTATACTTCTAAAGGCAATGATGAAGCATTGTTACTAAATGAAATGAAAAGGAGTTGTGAAATTATTTACAACTTGGTAGGTTTTATATTAAAGTACATTTGGATGAAATATATAAAAATTATAATAAAATATCATGAATCATTAATGAATCACAATATTACATGTATATTTAAAAATATACGGACCATATAAAAAAAATTATGTTCATAACAGTACAAAGTGGTTCAATAAATGGAAATTGAAACAAATTACCTTACCACACACTTTTATTGTTGGAAGTGATTTATCCTACAATATATGAGCCATATAAAGTTTATTTAACAAATTTGGAACAAAATTAATATTTATAAAATCATATATGATCCTTTTACATTGTATTATCACTGTTTAGTTAATAATATTTCATTATTATCATTGTGGTGAATGATAATTTCCTTGTCCTCTCATTCATGGTTTGTGTTGAATGTTATGGTTCTTCGGAATATTATATAGTATCATAATATAGAGAAAAAAAATCATAAAATCATAAAATTATTTTTATTTTTATATTTCATTTACTCTTTTATGACTAATCAATAATTATTCTTTTGAAAAATTACAAATATTATGATCACATATACGGTTGGTCGTACATAGATAAGGATAATGTTTTCATATATTAAATGATCACTAGGGATTGGAGGAATGTAATATATTATCTTCATTGAATTATTATAAAACCATAAATAAAATAGTATTTATTCAAATATATTTATATATATCACTAATTTGGTGTGGTGATTAAAAGGCAATCAAATAGGTTCGTGAAAGAGAATGTCTGCACATACAGGAATGGTGTTATCTTTATTTAGTTGTTGAACATGTGTGAAATAAATGTTATAGTATTTTTTAATAATTAGAAATACATCATATATATAATAATATTTTCATTTTATCACATATATATTCATTTACATCATCATTTTTAGCTTCTATGTAAACCATTGGTGAAAACACATCACATCGCTTTGGGAAGAGGTAGTCCACCAAACACACAAATGATGTTACCATATACACCAAAGAATTAAAAGTAAATATAATATATATATGAAAAAATTACTATACATATTTATATATGTTATATTATATATATATTTAGATATTGAAGTGCATTGTGTTGCATTTGTTGTCAATGAGGCATGAAGTTGTCATGGAATGAATGGATGTCAAGGAATGTCAAGATGTGAATGACAAAGGTTGTGATGGTGATGGTGATGAATGGAGAATGGCCATGGTACTAAGATGCATGTCACTTAGGAGATTCACTAAGTAACATAGGAGATGATGGTTGAAACATTCTCTAGTTATATCAGACGATTGTAGAACTGATCTTAATGTTTCAATACTTGTATCAAGATGATACTAAGTTACACCACTTGAAGAATGGATGATGATGGAGCATCATCATTACATCTGACGATTGTTGAGCTGATCATTAAGTTCCAAGAACTTGTATCAATTGGATACAAAGTCACAACAATGTTTGAAGACCATGCATTATATTTACAATGCATGAGGAGATGAAGATGATCCATCCACAACTACTGAGTGGATGAGGTGGATTAAAGATGTCCATGCACTATCTCCTAGTGCATGTGAATGTGAAGAAGATCCAATTTGATCTCTGATTAGATCAACGAAGTTCTTTGAATAATTTATGTGATTAAGGAGCTCGGTTGAAGATAAAGACCCTTTAGGAATTCCATTCCTAAGTTTTGAATAAATGTTGATGAGAATTGGAGGAATTCTAATGAAGAAGAAGAAATGAAGAGGAAGAATGGCTTGGGAGAAGATGAATAGTTATGTGGAATTTGGCATTTGAACTTGTTCTACAAAGAAGCAAAAATTAGGCCACAAAGAAGGCCAGCCGAGGGTCATCACCCAAGGCATATGTGGGACTCAAGGTCACCACGCCCATGGGGAACCCTCAAGGCCAAGGCAGCAGCCCTGAGGCAGGGGCACACCCGCAGGCGCAATGTGTGCGCCAGGGGCACGCCCGGAGGAGCGCAGTGTGTATAGTGGGCGCTAGTGGCGCGCCCGAGTGGCAGGGGTCGGTGCAAGAGCGTGCCCGCAGAGAGAACCCGGTGCGGGGCGGCACCGGGAGGGGAGAAGTTCAACTGAGCGGCTCTCAACAGCGCTTGGTTGATAAGCCGCAAGAAAACCGGGCGAGGATTCGATGTGGGATGCGGAATTTTTCCGCGGAGCGAATCCCAGCCGCTTGATTGATCGTGCTTGCGATCCGAGCCGCTCATCTAATCGCGCCATTCGCGATCTGATCCAGGCCGTCCGAGATTATCTGATCGCCTGATCCGACGGCTCCCCGTCCATCCTCAACCTCAAGCTAGGCCGATGCCACCCGCGAGCTTCGTTTGAACCAGGAGCCTCCCCGACGATAGTTTTTGAGTTCTCGGCCACCTCCGAGCAAACCGAGACCTCCTTTGTGATCGTCTGGCTCTACTGAACACGAACATGCATAAAAAGTGGCTTGCATGCAATATATGGAGAAATTGGATTTTGGCCGAAGAAACCGGAGGTGCGAGGCCCATGTGTTTGTGCTCAAATGTTTAAACAGAGGCCATGCATGCGTATGCATGCTCTTGCACGTGAAGGAAACCGAAGAAGAAGGAATCCCACGGAGAACAGAAAAGAAAAATGTGATTTGCGGCTTGTGTTCAATGATTTTTAAAGAACCGAAAATCTCGGTGATTTGAGATTTATCCCGCGGAAGATTGGGCATTCCTTTGCCTATAAAAATGAGGCCTAGCCCTCTAGGAGAGTTTGCTGATGAACCAGAAAGAAGTCTCGTGAGTGTGCCTTGGTGCCTCACGAAGTATTATCCGCGCAACTCAATTGCGCGACGAAGCCCCGCGCACGCTTGCGCGAGTGAGGCAGCCCGCGGTGTTGTGCTTTACACCCGTGGCTTTCGCGCTCGTGGTTTCCATACCCTGCGCGACAGAAGCCCGCGCGGCTGAGACGCCTTGCACCCGAGGAGGTTCCACTTGCGCGGCCAAGTGATCCTTTTTCCTTGGACTTGCGCGGTTGAAGACAGTGAGGCCGCACCACCTTGCGCGCCTTAAAGAACAAGTGGAGAAGAACCCGAGGGCCTTAGTGTTTATGTGCTAAACAAGAAGACCTGACCCTCAAGCATTTGTGTGTGTGCAAGAAGTGAAGAAAAGGCCAAGCCTTGTGTTTTCTAAGTGAATTAAGTGGGTGCAATCAATATCAACAAGGTCGAACCTTAGTGTGTGCAAAAACATTGTGCACACTTTGAAGAAGAACAAGACCCACACTCAAGTAGAACACACAATTTAAGTGTGTAAACAAATTGGATAAAGTGTGTGTAGTTTAGTGAAGGTGTGTGCTTAAAAGAATTACACCCTTTGAGGGTTTACTGCACCTAGAAGAAGAACAGGGAAGTGCATGCATGCATGCATGCACATGCGCACGTAATCAAAGTTCAAATCAGTGAGTGTGCATCTGAGTTGACCAATACCAGAGGATCTTGAAGAAATTGAGAAGGCCATGCAGTCAGTGCATGAGGATTCAGAGTTGCCATGCATTCAGTGCATGAAGTTGATGTGAAGTCAGACTGAAGCCAGACTGAAGTTAGAGATATCAGTTGTCTGAGTTTTCAGTGATTGAGAAGATCCTGATCAACAGAAGTGATCAGAAGCTTTGAGCAAGACCAGCAGACCTTATCAGAGGCTGTTGAAGATTCTTGAAGAGAGAGGCCAGGTCATCCTTAGAAGAAGGAGATAAATCCTGAGCAAGACGAGAAGACCTGTTCACCACAAGTGATCAGAAGAAGAGCAAGGCCAGCAGCCTTTATCCCAGACTGTTGAAGATACTTGAAGAAGCTTAATGTGAAGAAGAGCTACTCGTGCGACTCGAGGAGCCAAGAGAAGACCCCGTGGGACTTAGGGAGAAGAAGTCTTCAGTGGGATTCTGGAGCAGGCCAGTGGGACTCTGGTAACACTGTGGGACGCAGTATAAAGACCCTCCTGTGGGACTCAGGATAGATACAGTGGGATGCTGTATCGACCATTGTAATACTAACAGATTATAATGGGAGAATCCATGCTGGGAGAGCATGGCAAGGACGTAGGCCTTTGGTGCCGAACCTTGTAAATCCTTGTGTCCAGTGCCTTTACATTTACTGCATCATTCGTGGAAAGGTGAGAGATACAAGAAGAGTGGATCGAGGCTTTAACCAGCCATAGAGGTTTAATTGATTAAGAATCAATTAGTAAAAAGTTTTAAAGGATCAATGATTCACCCCCTCCCCCTCTAAGTGATTCACACTGATCTGGGAACTTCAGATATAATTTATTTAAATCATCATATCTATTAGTGAGAGTAACTGATTAAAAATGAGTCACATTAGTTCGTGAGGTAGTGGTCCCTAGTACAAATGAGTGACATTAACATTTACCAAATTTTAGAAGAGGATATGTGCATATTAAATTGACCATAATATAATGAAATATATGTATTTTTGTATTTGGATATATTATATATTAATAATTTAATAAAATTTTAGTTTTGTGGAATTATAAATAAAAGAAAAATGAATATTTAGGAATTTTATCTATTTTCAGAACACCTCTTAAGAAATATATATAATGTATTACTAGAATTGATTTATAATAAAAACAATTATTATAGAATTAGGGTATGGGAGGTTTATAAGTGATTTGGTATGGTCTTGGACAAACCAAAAGGGTTTTATGGCATGAATAATAGATGAAATTGTTGATCTTGTATAATTATGGTGAGTGGGACACTTGTAATTTTTAGATAGAAAAATGTGTAACAACATTTTTACTATTAAAAGGGTCCAAAATGGATTATTTATTGATACTTAGACATTAAAAGGTCAATAAATTTCAATAAAATAGATTTTAGAGTGGGTTTTAGCTTATTTTAACCATTATCCTCTCAGTTTAATGCCCAATAAATCAATCTATACCTTAAATGTGGTAAATAAATTTTACTATCTTTAATATTAATTTTTTACGAAATTTAAGAAGAAAAATAAATTGACTGAATTATTATGATTCCTAATATGGAATCCTTTTTTCTAAATTCCATTCATAGAAGTGGAATTATATAACATAATTTAAATCCCACAGGTTCGACAAGATAGTAGAATTTCAATGAAAAAATGATCATGTATTTATAATTTTTTATATAAATATTAAATATTAAAATGCATCCAATGAAACAAATTGGATTAATATATATATATATATATATTACCTAGTTTTACTTTATGGAAAATTAAAAATATAATTTTACATTATAAATATTTTAAAAATTTAATTTTTTCAGAATCATTTCATGAATTTACTACAATATAATTGTGATATCATGAAATTGAAAAAAAAATTAAATATTTTTTTTCCAAAAGTGGTGAAAATTAATTTTAATTTATCTAGGAAAAGTGTGATAAACCTCTCTTTTTGAAAAGATAATGCTTTTAAAAAAATATTTCATTTTATTAAATGAATTAAATTATATATATAATAAAAATATAAACATAATTTTATATATTTAATTACTATTACTAATGACTAAAAATTTAATTTATAGGTCATAATGGTAAAAAATATTAGATTTCATTTAGCTTTTGGGTTGCATGTTCTGTAAACTATAGAAAACATTGTTCTTTAAAAAATCTCAGGGTGTTACACATGTTTTCAATTTAATATTGGTGGATAATGAATGAAACCATAATACATGGAAATTAAAAATCAAAATTTATTATAATTTATACAATATAATTATTTAATGATCTTGAAAATATAAACATTGGAAGAAGAATGAATATTGACACTCATCAAATGAATCTAGAATATATGGTCATAAATATAAACACTTTATGTTGGAATACAGTTATAATGTAAAAAATAAACATGTATATAATTATTAATAATAAATATTATTCATATTTTTATGTTCGAATATGGATATAAAATAATTTCTTAATATATTTATTAATACTATACATGATGTTAAAGTAAATTAATGGTAGGGAAGATCACATGTTAGGGTTTCATTATATCAATTTAAAATCAATGAGAAATTATTGATATTATCCCATATTACATATCCCATATATTATATTCATTACCCCAATGCCATCATTTATATTAAATATATTTCATTTCATGAAATTTTACTATCTATTTCATGGTATCTCTATTTTAATATTTTATTCATATATTACCATGTAATTAATAATTAATTGGTTAAAATTTACATCCACTGAGACATAATTATTTTTATATACAATGATTTACATTAAATTGTCTACTAAATTCACTATTTCATTCAAGTGGGATATAATTTTAGATATCATTTGACCATAATTCTCATTTCCTTTAATCTACCTCATATTTTTTTGGACTCAAATATTCATGAGTCGTTTGAGGATATGGAATCTCAAATCACTTCCTTTGAGTTTTAATGTTTCTGTTGATCATATACCATTATTATTTTATATTTAAAATGATATCCTTTTAAATATGATCTCCACATTTATCTCTCTTTATCAAATTTTACAATATTTCAAATATCCTTCCCTAAATGATTTTGATTTAATTTAAATATATCTTTTTGGAATATTTCTTCTAATCTTATGTGTTGATTTCCCAAAAATGGATCTTTATTTCAACTGCATGTTTTCACTTACCACCAATTATAAACATCAATGAAAATCCAATTAATCATCAATTAATGTGATCATTTTACATTCCATTTGAAAAAAATAATTGCCACTATATTTTTATTTATCTTCCTTTGTCATATTTATCTCAAAATTTTTTATATTCCCATAATGTCATACTCCCTAAATCACCCCTAATTGATTTCTTTTATTTCCCTCATTTTTGTATTGAAATTGATGAATACGTATCTATTTCATGTGGAAATGTATTTCATAAAATTATAAATTTAATGTGAAACCAATGATTATTACAGGGTGTTAATGATGTGACGATTATATTTTTTCATATGGAACACATGTCTATAGATAAGATTAATGTGATGGTTGGTCCCTTTATATCTATCTAATTCATTGGATAATGATTTATATATCATGAGAAAATGGTGTATTGTATTTTTGGGATTGATTAAAAATTGGAATCATGTTGGATGCATGATCAAATATAATAACCGAGTTTTGATTTTAGTTAGATTTTAGGAATCATGTTGTGATGTCTGATTTTCAATGTAATATCTGGGGTGATACTCAGTCTAGATTGTTGAGTTTTTTTTCTTATGTTGGTTCCAAAATCCTTTGATAATTTACTATGACATTCTCATAGGGTCATGAATTCAGAATCATAATTTCTTATCATTTATTATATTTTATATGTCTGATAATATGGGATTATTTATTCCCCTATCATTCTATATATACTGTTTTTATGATTCCGAGTTCATTCAATATGATAATCCTCAAAATTTTATCTTTTCTCAAATGATTACGATCTCACCCTAGGAAATATTTTGATATTATATTTTTTTCCTAAATTGGTGTTTTAGACAACCCTTTTCTTATGTTTATATTTCCAATTATATGAGGATGAGTTTAACTTTTGATTTGTTTCGAAGGAAGAATTATTTGAAGAAATTATTGGGAGATTATAATAAGTATTTTAAAATTAGTAACTTATGCTACAAGACTCCAAATAAATTAATCCTCTTGATATTTATTCTGTGCATATTAATATTTAATTTGATATTTTAATGGATGAAATTTTATTTAATAATGGAATTTTTATTTTTAAAGGAATCAAATAAAATTTATTCATGAAAACATGGTAATCAATAAAGTGTAAGAACCACTGAAAAATAAATCATCTTATAATAAGCAAAATAAAAAGTTAACATATTGAAAAAACTATATAAACCATAGTTTAAAATAATTTATTCCATAAAAATTAATCTGGATTAAAACATAATGAAAAATATATAAATGATCTAAATGATACACACATGACTTCATCCTATCATTGAGACAGTAAGTCTATGAGATGCCTAACCATCAATATCATTAGATGATCTTGTTTTAAATTCCTTACTACCATGTTTCATCATAGAAAGATGAATATAATGATTCATGAAATCTTGGTTAGGGAACGAATAAAGAAATTTTTTGGCTCCACTACTCAATTCATGGTCAGAGTAGAGTATCCAACTATATTAACTACACTAATTAATCATAGATAACAACCAATTGTTTCAATAATAAATACAGACATTCCATCAATTATAAATAAATTTTTGTAGGAACAATTTAAATTAGATTGTCATTAAACTAATATATTAATGCTCCTCAGTACATAAATGTCCCAATATAAGCTCATGATTGAATCCAAATCAACACAGAAAACTGAATAAATCATTTAGAAGCCACAATTTTAATAAACAATAATATGAATATAATATAAAAAATTCAACCCACCCATGAAACAAATTATATTAAATTTTAAAATAAATACAAAAAACATTTTCTTTATTCTTCTCATTGTAAAACTAACACTCCTCTACATAGGTGTATTAGTGAAGACCATATTATAAAAGGTAAATACCATATCATGGGAAATAATATTATAAAGAACATTTATTAAATACATCACTTATATGTTATATTTTATAAATTTTAATTGAATAAATTAACATCATTTTGGATATATTTTTATCAAAATTTTCAATATATGATTTTTAATAGGTTTTTAGTAAAAATATACTTTTTTACAAATCTTATCATGCATATAATTTTATAATTATATAACAATGCCCTTTAAATTTGAAAATAAACCCATTTAACTAATCAAATATATATTTAATGAGTAATATTATAAAATTTAAAATATTGTTTAAATTTATAAATCTTATGTCAAATATTTTTAAAATATGTAAAATGATACATTATGGAAGAAAATTACATTTGGAATTGTCATTGAATGATGAATTTTCAGGGGAGATATAGTTTTGGATTTCCATGAAATCCATATATCCATTAATTTTTTATAATAAATAGTCATATTTTAGTAAATTCCATATATATAGTAATATTATATTATATATTAATTTAATATTAAAGAAAATTATTTCTCAAGAAACTTTTTTATGTGATTCTGTGTTTTTTTCTCAAATTTATCTTTACACAAAAATGGGGAACTTAGTTGATACAATTATATATATATAAATAAAGCTATATTTTTTAAATTATGTAAAAAATCAAATCTGAATAATTTACATTATAATTAATAAATATCATTAAAAATAAATCATCAATTTAAATGTTAATATATGTAAAACGTAAAATAATAAAGCACAAATCATTAAACATGTTAAAAATTTCTCAATAAAAGGGTTTGAGGTCATTCAAGTACGAAACTCATTTTCAATTATTATTTTACCCATTATATATCCTTTGAATCTGCAATAGTATCTATATTGTATTGAATATATAATGGTTATTCTCGAAACTACTATTCCCATTATATATAAAATGTTTATATATTCACCACTAAAATACTAGATTATATTTTCAATTTCTCCAGGAAACATTACCATTTTTTCTTCTAATAACCCTATTCTAATTTTAAAATATTTTTTCTCAATTTTAATGCATCATTCCTTCATTTTAATGTAGAAATTCAATTAAAAATTATGTCCCAAATACGAGTATTTTCAACTATATGTATCATTTTTTTCATTAATTATATTCCTTGAAATTTATTCTGGACACACTTATAAATTTACATTTCCATTAGATACATAATTTGATGATACTATATTCACATTAATATTATTATCATTTCTTATTCATATTTCACATCCATTATGAAAAAGAAAACCCTTATTATTATTTGTGTACATGATCGCCTCCACATCGAAACATATTTCATTTTTTATGATCTCCTTGCAAGACTACATCTTTTTATGGGATTAATTGATTACACTAATATATATGATTCCATTAGGGTTCTAGTAAGAAAAATTTTATAACCTATTAATTATATTAACAACAATATATCATCATTATTTTAATTATTTATAATAAACATACATAGAGGATAATTTTTTTTCAAATTGTGTAATAAATTTAAATATATTAAAATTTATTATACACCATAAAACATATTATATAACACAATAATAAAAAATAAAAAATATCCATATTCCTTTTCTATAATGATATTACAACAAAACCACCTCATTGACATTTGCTAAATAAGGATATGTTCGAATATATGTCAACTTAACCATCTAATTGAACAATATTATGATGTTTCATCAGGGATTAATATGAAATAATAATTACTATATAATATTTTATAAAATTGAATACATTTATTTTCTCAAGATTTGGATTTTTTATATCAGTATATAATACATTAATTAATGAAAGGATACATATTTTCCAAAAATCACCAATACATGAATGATATTGACTTCATCTTTAAGGATAAAGTCAATAACACAAATTAAATTAATTAGAAATAAAAAATTTAATACAAATAAAAACTTAATTTATGTTTAATTTCCTGTTAATAATAATAATTTTGAAATGAAAAAAATGTAGAAACCATTAATTTAGAACTACTAAAAATGATTAAAACTAAAAACAAAGATATAAAAAACTAGAAGAATTCATGTAAATAGTGATTAATTATGAATTATATATATATTAATATATATGTTTATGTTGTTAATTAATTGATTAATATTAATATATCTTTTATAAATTATGCTATGTTTTGTTCACGTGTGTCATAATATGTGGTAAGGGGTTTATGTCTAAAATTCCTCTATTTGAGGAATGTTGTGTATTATTCACCTAATTTAATTTTTGTGGTGTATGTAATTGTTATTACAGACATAATATCATGAAATGTTATTATTGAAGGTATTTTAATTTAATTTTTAATTCCTCTTTTCAAGAGGTTGTGACTGAATTAAAATACAATACATAAGTGTGTTTTTTTCACAATTATTTTTTATTGGGACTCAATTTATATTAACTGCCTATTTTATTTTTTTTTGGTTAATAAATTTCAATGGGGTTATTTTTAAAACTTTTACCATGAAATTTAATAGATTTAAAATTTTATATTCTTTTTCCTCTACCATATTTGGTTGACTAATGAGTCATATTTCACTTGGTCCAAAACCCAAAAAATGTTTCAGTAAAGTAAATGTGTTTTTAATTTCATAGAAAATATATCCCTCCCCTGACAATAAATAATTTACATGGTTATAATATTGATATACATAGAGATAATCCCCCCAAAAAATATTTTTTGAGAATTGAATAAATTGTCACCCCGATGCATGATGAGTGATCCGAATACCACACTAAAAGAGAGACACATCTAGGGGATACGCTTTAGAATATTTTCAAGGTGTTAAAAACCCATGATAATTTATTTATACCTACCAATTATTTTCCATTACTAATGAAGACTATTTATCATAATTTCTATCTTCCATGGGTCAATCAACACAATTTATGTGACACTTTCACTATATTTCTTTGATGAAGTCAATTCTTATTACATGAATGACACTGGACAACTTTAATGTTGATAAAGTGATACTAACCTGAAAAATTACAATATTATATGGAATAGGTAAGTATTTTATTAATGTATTTTTAATGATAAAATATCTATGTTTTATTAATTAATTTATTCGTTGAGGAATGGTATGAAAGGTATTGATGACTCATGTGGTCATTGAATTGGACTTAATCAAGTGACACATTGGGACTAGAATTACATTTCCCCTCAATGTGTCAATAGGTCTCATGATAAAAATTATTTGTATGTTTTGGTGTGTTATTATACCTATAATAAGATATGTTTTTTAGAATATGGCCATGAATATCAGCTTTTATGTTTATAAATTATGCATTACATCAATATTTAATCAATACTTATTTTGATTCATGTTTCCATTTGCTATCAACTATATATAATAACCTTATTTCTAAGATTATTACGGGTTTATATTTTTATTATATATTTTAATATACCATATATAGTGTTTGTTTTTTATATTATTTCATTTTATGTTAAACATTTATGAGAATCCATGCTTACTCTTATTTTTTCCTTTCCATAAGAAACCTATAGGAGTCTATGTATAATTTTAAGTGACATTATAGATGGGGTAATTTTATTAATTTTTTTATATAGTATCTCATGTTTTTAAATTTTATTAATGTATATATATTATCATCAAAGACAAATATTTTATATGATCATGCAGAAACTCTTCAATTTTATTCCAATAATGTAATATTAATAATGTACATCTATTTCTAGAGTAAATTATATTAAATATTTTATAGGATGTAGTTCAGTAAGAAATGTTTCAACTAGATACTATGGAACAATATGAGATAGCACATGGTCGATGGAAACTATCATGATTTATAAGAAAAACTCATCAAAATGTACAATTTATTGAATATTTTAATACAATATCCTGATATATTTTTTGTAAACAATTATGGTAATATGGTGATTATTAGTAGTAATAAGAACTCTAAAAACACACATGGTTAACATAAGGGAATTTCCCTAATTTTATTAACAAAACTTGTGTTAAAAAATATAAGTTCATAACAATTATGAGTTATTGTTTTGAGGTTATGAAAAATAATCATTACATTATAGAGAGACCTAATTATAAAAAACCTAATATACCTATATTGGAACATTTCCTGTAATGGTATCCTAAAAAACATAAGGGATATACTAATCCATTTTTAAAAAATAATTGATCATGTCTATAGTGAATATACTTATAGTTTTGTGATGTAGTGAAAATGACAACATTATCATGGATGTATAACATCTTGTGGGAGATGTGGGCCAATGGTGGTACCTCATTCAAAACACTAAATAGGAATATTATATCAACAATACTGAAATTGGAACATTTATATACGTTTTTAATGAGGATAATTTTCATCCTGATAAGGGTGTGAAAATTGAATGATATTTCTTCAATAATAGATAAATGGTTCAGGAAAATGTATCTAGATATGGTGATAATATTACAAGTCCATCTAGGTATTCTATATTCAATGTTTGTAGAATCTAATATAATATTTACCACTTCATGTATGGGTTAAAGATAAACAATTAAGGGGTGTTGGAATTTGATAAAATTTCTCCACAAGGGGAATTAGTCTCAAAGTCTATAAAGGTAGAATATGAGTTATCAAGGATATATGTATTCAATAAAAATATGGAAAATACAAGGTTTTCTTAGAACCCAAGGAATAAAATCTATAAAAGGGGATGAAAGGTAGTGTGGTATTTCTTACACGATATAGCTATGGGGAGAAACACCGTAGGGATTATATGAAGGGAAACAGATTTTGTATCATTTTAGTGGAAAAGGTCATCAATATAACAAATGAAATTTCATGGAAGAAGATGCTTATTTCTTGTTCCTTAACTATAGGAAGGATGAATAATATTTAAACTAATGAGCTAAATTTCTAGGAGAATGGATTTAAAAGAGGCCAGATGAGAATGTAAAATAATATTAGATTACCATAACTAAATTAAAAGTTCATAATGACATGGTGTAAAATAATTTTTTCATTGCCTAAATGTTACATAATGTTTAATTTGATTATGTATCTTTATTATCTTTTATATATTCCATGTTTTCTAAAGAAATAAATATTTCAGTAGAACCCCAATAATTGAATTATTAATGAATACAAATAGCGGAATTATTTTATCAATAATGATTTTTCATTAATTTCAAATTATGATTCATAGACATGCCCTATTTTAAAACAATATTATTTTACCTATTATGGAAATTAATATTATCATTGGTATGGAAAATATTATATTCTATAGAGAATAAATTATTATATATATGTGGATATTAAGATTCATGATTGTGAGGTAGACATTATTGAATTTATTAGGTAAATGACATTATCTAAATCATTTATGGATCCCCCAATATTATCATCCCATAATGAATATTTGGTTATAGATGAAGACCAAGAACACTCTTGGGATGGGGAATATATCATAAAAATATATTATATTCCTCTAGTACAAAAATAATTTCTGTTTTTACAAAATAATTACATTCCTATCCACTCGAGTTTGAATTTGAGATCTCCATTGAACTCATTCTTAAGGAGTGTACTATATCAAAAACTCATTAAATAATGACACAGGTGGAGTTGGTTGAGTTAAAGAAAAACCAATTGGAGTTGAGTGATAATAGATTTAAATTCCTTAGTGATTCACCATGGGTATCCCCCTTTTAATCATGAAAATAAATATGTGTCTATCATACCTTGAATAAATTATAGGGTGATAAATTCAATTACTATAAGGAATTACTATCATTTACCACAGATTGATCTAATATTTGATCATCTTAATGGAGATAAATAATAAAAAACTAAAAATTTATCAATGAAAATTAACTTCTTATAAATTTTTCTTATAATATAAACCACACTAAATCTCTTTTAGAGTACAATACTAACCTTATAAATGATAAATCAATGAAATAAAATATATTTCTTAATATTGAGGGACCTGTATTAAGGGAATAGTAACATGACTATTGAAATAGTAATATGACAATTAGGAATAATAATTCATCTAATAGATTAAATAAATCATGTAGGAAAGTATAAATTATATTTTTATATATTATAAATGTTAATATGATATTATTATATCCTAGTATAAGTAAATAACTATTTTGAAAATGATTAATTATGTGTTTGTATGTTTATAGAACATAGAAGCATATTTAAAATTTATAATAAATATAAGAATTCAAATTATAAATTTAATTTCATTGAATAGATTAAAAAATGAATATAATTTTTTATTATGATTGTATGATAAATAATTGAGACCTTAATTAATTTTTCAAAATGTTTTAAAATCAATTATAATTTTAAAATTGATATTTTCCATGTAAATGATGATTCGAATTAGAAAATAAGTGACTCTTATTTATAAAATTATTTTCATAAAATGTATATAATTTTTGAAATATAAACATTGAAAATTGGTTAGTGTGAATTTTTTGTTATTTTTCTAAAGTAGTTGATTTTTGGTGAATAGTGAAATACATTAATTTAGAGTTTGTAACAGATT
The DNA here is from genome assembly GCA_963277665.1 of Viscum album. Classification (NCBI taxonomy): domain Eukaryota; kingdom Viridiplantae; phylum Streptophyta; class Magnoliopsida; order Santalales; family Viscaceae; genus Viscum; species Viscum album. The sequence goes on from OY728147.1 coordinate 675,362,764, forward strand.
AAGTTAAAATATAACATTATAGAAACACAGATAATTTAGAACCATAATCTAGAATCCTATTTTGTTATTTAAAATATTTAGAATTAATGTACAATATATCCATAGTATTGATCCAATGTAATTAACTAATGAATAATATAATATAAAACACTCCTCTCCCCCGATAAATTGAACCCTCACCACCTCTTCTCCTAACAAATCAAAACCCATGAGGCATGTCTAGTTTTATCCTAGTATATTTCCAAGAATCTCCCCCACTCTTTAGAGCCTTTTATCTCAAATAAAATACCCAATCCAATTTCTATAAAGAGGACATAAAGGAGAAGGATTCAAGAGGTAAAATCCTATTACATTTTCATTTATTTCATTTAAATTTATTTTCATTTCTTATTCACTCATAAGATATTATTATTTGAGTTAAATGATAACTCTAGTATCTTATATATAATTTAAATTTATTAATTTATTGGAATATTTTTTCATCAATCTTCTTCTCATCTCCCCTTTGTTTTAAAAAAATGCAATCATCGTTCGTGATTTATCAAATTATCGCCATCATGGATGATTTATTTTCATTTACTTTTACCACATTAGAGACGGGTTATAAAACCCATTATAATTGTAAAGATATATTTTAAAATGAATGTTTCAATCTTTTTTATTTTATGAAACTAACATATATACAAAATATTATGTAATAAAACCAAACAAGTTTTTTGTTATCGAAACCCGCCAAAATTAATCTAAATGAATATCATTAAAACAATTACCTACTTAATCAAAAATATATATTGAAAAAATAATAGTCCAACTAAACATATTTATGTTAATTTATAACATATCAATTAAATTCTATATATTCATCCCCATTTTATAGAATCCACCAAGTATATATACTAGTGAAATAATCATGGAAACCAAGAAAATGAACACTCTAAGAAAGCTGGAAAAGAACACTACAACTCCCCAAAATGTCCATTAAAATAATAAAATAATTATAATGGTTCATATAAAATTAAAAGATATTATTTATTAATTATATAAATAAAATAATTGTATTATCCAGGTATTAGCGTGAAGATAGAATTTGTAATTATGGTAAGGGGATTCTCAAACCAAATTCCATTCTTTGGGATATTCTCTCTTACAAAATATGAATTCTCACGTTATATTCTCCCAAAGAAATTTTTATTTTATTTTAGAGGTTATAAATGTTTCCAATATAATTTTATGAAAAATAAAAATATTTTTTAAAAATAAATATTCTCTCTAAATGGACACGTCATTTTACTTTTATTGAGAATTGTTTTTCTTCAATAAAGATAGATGTTTCTTAAACAATGTATGATATACCATTTTTCATTTGGGAAACACAACTTTTATTCATGAATTTATTGTTTATGAAATTATTATAATACCCATTTCTATTCAATGGTTTATTTTAGGTCTATGATTGATATATGATCTATGTGGAATGCATTATTATGTAAATGTTATGATGTGATGGATGATCCCATAATTCTATAGGGCTCCAATGAATTGGATAATGTAATGTATCCCTTCATAAATGTGAAATATTCATATATATGATGTTATATATTTTCAAAATAATGATGATGTTATGATTAAGATCATATGTTATGTATAATAATGACTCCATATTTGTTCACAACTATGTGTGGTAGATGGCCACTATGACATGATATCTCAATTTTTTGATTTCTCCATTCCATTCCATTATCTAATGCTTCTTATCAGTATTATTATAATGATTCTAGGCTTATGTTGTGACTATGATGATTAATCTCTCCCATGTTACTATGATTCATGTTCTTATATATCATTTTACATGGATTTTATCCCACCCCTTTCATTGATGTATATCCATTATGTTACTACTTATACAAAGCATAACACAAGAGAAACTAAGAATTTATAGAATAAGTAATTAAATAATGATTATGTTTTATTTTTTAAATGTTATGTTTAGACTAAATTTTGTCAAAGATAGTAGTGTTTTGGTTTCAGGTATTTAAACACATTTACGTTGTGTATCTTTAAAGAGATATAATAAGAATTTAAGAAATATAGGGTCACTATTGTTGGTATCATCACAATGTTTAGTAAATATTTTAATTATTATGATATAATATTAGTGAAAACCATTTCATTTAGACTATGCAAATGAACAACCCCAAGAATATTTGTTTTATAAAAATTCTAAACATAGGGATCCCACAAGATGTGTTCCTTAGTGTTAATTTAAAAAAATGGAATAAATTATTTATTTATGAATTTTTGAATTAATTTTTGGTATAAAATTTACAATTTTATAAAATGTTTTTAGTAAAGAAAATCCAAGACAAAAAACATATTTGAGGGACACTACAACAATTCCCTGATCGACATCCCAAATTTATTGGGATGTTGAGTTCAAAATTTCATTTTTATGCTTACCCAGTTGTCATAGGCTATAAAAAATAACCAAAATAATTTTAAACCTATGACATCCCTTATTGTAGAGTAATAAGATATAGATTCATTTATGTGTCAATTATCACCAACTCTTAGTGGAGCTTTTATCTAGTAGTCATGGAACACTGAGTAACGACATTAGAGAAGATCTTTTATGTTCTTCACTATTCTGAGATAGTGAATGTAACACTCACTATTTCTTAGTTAGATGGGGTGGAAAATAAATGGCGTGTGTTGATGAAGAACACCACGAAAAATGAATAAATTTATCTTAGATATTGTAGGATTAATTTAATAAAATAATTATTAACAAGTCTTTCCCTCAGACACTTCATAAATAGATGGAAAAAATCTTTTATAGTAGTTGAAAATGGATGGTGAATATGTTAAATCATATGAAGAAAATTACACATTGTTTTAAGGAATATATTTGGTTTCGTAATAACTAATGATATAAATATATATATATATATATATTTGTGGTTTAAAACTACTCCTTCCAGAATCCCTAGAAATTAGATACATTGGTAGTTTTTAAGAAGTTGTTCGATGTGATCTCAATGTCGAGTTAGAGTTTCTAGAATTGTTCCATGCTTATGAGAGAATAATGAAAATATAGAGTTTAATTATGGATGAAATAATGAAAATGGTGTAATAGAAACTCAACCTCTCACATGTCAAAAATGATTGAAGAAGCATCATGGGGAATGCCTCAAAGGGTTAAGAAAGGCTTTAAGTGAGGGAAAGAAGGCCATAAATATAATGAATTTTATAGAGACCTTAGAAAGATATAAAATATGGTGGGGAAAGTAGAGCACCACCCATGGTATAATGTGTGATATATAGGGAGGAATGGAACTATGAATGTTAGTGCACTAAAAGTTCAGTGCTCAAGGGTAATCAGTATCAGTTTCCACCAATGCTAATGGAGAAAGGGAAAGCATACGCCTGGACTAAAACTAAGGTGGATCCGAAAAATTTTGCGATGACAAGTATGATATATATTCATTCAAAAATACTTAACATACTATTTTATTTGGGTTCTAAGAAATTTTAATATTTTGAAATTTTATTTGATCTATACAAAAACCACCTCTTATTATAGAGGATGAGTTTTCTATAAGAACATAAAATGGGGAAATTGTTGCATCATATGTATAGTACTCCTCCCCAGTTAATTTTTTTGGACTAAACCTCCTATAAAATTACTACGTACTTCCTTTGGTTTAGTTTTATTTATTTTGGGGATGGACTAGCTATCATTAGGAAAATTTGAAATCAAATATTGGGAAAAAATGATCACTCATCACATCCTAAGGAATACTCCAATTCTGTATAATTGTATAGAGTCGGATGAATATTTTTCATAATCATCATATCAACTTTGGATATTTTTACATTATTTCCAAACATATATAGCTAAAATGATTGACTCATAAGAGAGAATCATGATCGAATACATGACAATTGTGAGGGATTATTTTAATGTGTTCCCTAATGAATTGAATGGTTTTACTCATGAAGGAGAGGCATGGTTATCAATTGAACATAATACATGATCTCTTCCTATATAAAATAAACATTATATAATTGACACCATTGAGTTTGATGAACTGAACAAGCAGTTACAAGATAATTTGGACAAGGGTTTTATATGCCCAAGTGGTTTACCACTGGGTCTACCAGTCCTCTTTATCAAGAAGAAGGATGGATAAATGAACCTCTTTGTGGAATATCATGAGTTGAATAAAATCCTGATGAATAACATGTATCGCTTCCATGGATATATGACTTGTCCAGTCAAACATGTTGGGCCATGTATTTCTCCACGGTTGACCTTCAGTCCGAATATCATCAATTAATAGTGAGGAAGTATGATATTCTTATTATTACCTTTAGAATGATATGTGGACAATATGATCTCATAGTGATGCCTCCGAAACTCACTAATACTGTACAAATAATCTTGTAATAAATAAATAGATTCTATAGAGATTACCTATAAAAAAATAGGTACTCGTTATTGATGATATTCACATATACTCCACAAACAAGGATGAACATGAGGAGAATTCGAATACAATGACAAAAATTTAATAATGGTTAAAAATTATGCAATGTATAGTTAATGTGTGTTATGGATCGAGAAAGTGTCATTCATTGGAATTTTTATCACCATCAAAGGAATATATGAGGACCCTACCAAAAAAGGCAATTGATGAGTGGCCCAGGGAAATATCGGTAATGGAGATCAACATTTTCCATAGTCATGATGGGTATTACTAGAAATTTGGTAAGAAATTATCAGGATTTTGAAACCCATAAAACCTGTGAAATAAAGAGGGATAAAATATTTCCTATACTTTTGGATGTGAATAATTCTTCAAATAGTTAAAAAAGAGGCATATCATCATGAAAATACTCACACATCAGTCATGTGGGGATCTCTTTTTGGGATAAAATGATGCATCAAAGAATCTATTAGGTTTTATACAGATTTTAAATGATAACTTGATATCCTATGCCTCAATGAAGGTTAAAATTCATGAGAAAGAGTATCCTACGCATGATCTGTAGTTAGCAGCTGGGATCATCGTGTTGAAAATTTGATGGAATTGTCTCTATAGGGAGAAGTTTTAGAAATTTAGTGATAATAAGAGCCTTAAACATAAATTAAAAGGGAAATAGATAAATATTTTCCAATGAATATGGTTATATATCATTACGGATTACGACATCTCAATCCCCCACTATCTGGGTAAAAAAATTTAATTAGCAGATACTCTAAGTAGAAAGGGTCCAAGAACATTATCAATGATGAAAATTGAGATGTATCCAATTTTCTTATATTTGAAGAGTTTTGATATGGTAATCATTAAGGATGTAACCTCATCAATCATTTATAAAAACATTTCTTAAACATAAATATTGGGAAAATTAACGGATTCTCAAAGAATGTATGTATAAATTCAAAAGAAGGTGGATGCTCACTGATAAGGTAAAATAACATAGTTAAAATATGATTTGGATGGTGTCATAATATTTTTTTCACAATAATGTGTACCATTCAATACATAAATAAATAATATGATTATTAATGACACACATTGATCAACATTATTTATTTACCCAAGGATCACCATGACACATCAAGATATATGAGAGTATAATTAGCTACACAATATGATCAAACAGATCAATGAATATAAAAAAAAGTTCATGGTATGTTATCAAGTGATGGGTAAAAGGAAAATATATAATAGGATGATACAACCATTACCCATACTAATATAGAAATGGGAAAAAACATTATGGGAATTGTCACCGGATTCCTAAATACATCTAGATGAAACTATTATATATATATTGTTATGGATCATCTTACAACGACATATCACATTATCACAATTCAATATAACTTTTCACTGGATCAATTTACTTGTATATAGAGTTGATAAGTGGTAAGGCTGAATGGATTACCACAATTGATTTTATCTAATCAATATTTTATATTCACATTCACATTCTCAAAAAGTATCCATCATAGTCTAAAAAATATAGATAAACATGAGTATGGATTTTCAAACTCAAATTGATGGCCAATATTAATGGACTATTCAAAATAAAGAAGATATTTTTAGTGGATATTTAATGGGATTCAAAAGATGATGGGACCAACATCTACCTCTACTTGAGTTATCTTACAATAACAGTTTCTACTTGAGTATCTAAATGTCTCTATATGAATAACATTATGGTAAAAGGATATCATCTGTTTCTTCATTGGATGAAGTCGGTGAACATAATATTCTAGGACATAAAATATTAGAATAAATGGTGGAAAGGGTGGAAATAATTTAGCAACACATCAAGGTTTCCCAAACATGATAGAATATATATGAAAACAATTTTCTAGTAGATATAGAGATTGATGTTGGAGACATGGAATTCCACTGAATATATCCTTGGAATAGGATCATGTGCTTTGGGACGAATAGAATGCTATGTCCTTAGTACATTGGCCCATTCATATTCTTGGTCATGTCAATGTTGCAGCCCATCAACTAGAACTACCACCAACCATGTCTCAAGGATAGAATGTATTCTATGTATCCACATTGATGTTGTACATATCAGATATCTAACATGTGCTAAATATAGAGGCAGTATAGTTGTAAATTGGCCTCTCTTATTGGGGGTATCCATTTATGCTCATGTATAGTAGGAATAAATGTATACGCAACAAGACTACTCACCAGGTCAATGTACTATGAAAAACTGTATGTAAGAAGAGGAAACATTTGAACTAGAGGAAATGAAGAATGAGAAGTACCCTCACCTATTTTCAACTTATTATGTGAAATTAAATTTCATGTGAAAACATTCATATGGGGGGAGATTGTGATGAAAAACATTTTTATCAATGTAAATTCACTTCTTATAATTATTTTATACAGTATAAACCACATAAAATGGATTTGGAAAACACAATACAAACATTATAAATGAAGTGACAATGAAATAAGAAGTATTTAATTACATTAATGAACATATACTAATAAAATAGTAACCTGGGCATTTGAATAGTAAAGTGACCATTATGAAAAGTAATTTAGAAAAGAAAATAGAAACCTCATATATGAATTATTTTCATAATATATTTAAATAAATGTTTTAAAAATTATTAATTATATTTTTGTATTTTTATAATACATAAATTTTTATATATAATTTTATAATTCATATAATTATTTAATATAAAATTTATTTTCATAATATATATCGACAAAATAATATTTTTTTTAGTTATTATGTGAAAATTATTTGAGAGTGGAATTAATTTTTCAAAATTTTATTAAATAACATAAAATTTTAAAATCATCATTTTCCTTGTGAATGATGATATTAGTTACAAATTAAATTTCTCACATTTAAAATATAAATATCATAAATTGAACTCAATTTTTTAATTTTACACATAGAAAAATGTTTAGGGTAAATTTTTTTGATGTCTCTAGAATAGTTGATTTTTGATGAATTGTGATATACAATAATTTACTATATACAAAAGTAAAAAAGTTAAAATCACTATTAATTGTGTCATGGATGATATAATCACCATTAGCTAGAATCCTACTTATTTAGTTAATATATTTAGTTATATGATTCAAACTATTCATATTTTGGACCAAAAATTATATATTATTGAATAAAATAATAAAAAAATCCCCCTCCTCACCTATAAATACCTCCCATCACCGCTTCTTCTCCTGAAAACCTCAAAGCCCAGAATATTATCAAATATCTACCTAATAAACATCCCAATCCTCTCTCCCTCATCCAACAGAATTTTTTCTCGACATAATACAAAAACCAATTTCCCTATAGAAGTCCTCAAGGTGAATAATTCTAGATGTAAATCCTCTATTATTATCTTTTTATTTCATTTCAAATTCATTAATTTTCTTATTCTCCCATCACCTACCCTTATATAAGTGACATAAAACTTCTTTATATAACATATATTCTATATTATTATTTTTTTAATGTAGTAATTCATCATTAAACCACTACTCCTATTTCATTTATTCTAAAGAATTGAAATCATCATTAATGATATGGAAATTTACCACCATCGTAGATGATGAATTTTAATATTATATTACCATATTCAAAAATATTAATTAAATAATAATAATTGCTGATAAAAATTTTAAAATTTATAATTAAAAATATTTTATGCTCTGTAAATAACAGATATACATAATATTAAATAGTAAAAAAAGAATTTTGTTGTGTAAAAAAACTGCCAAAATTAATCTAAACAATTATCACAAAAATTTTATATAATTAATCATCCACATATCTGAAAAAAATTATTATACCAATTAAACTTCATGAATTTCATTAATAACATATAAAATTTATTTATGGATAATTATACAAATTTTAATTGATCTTTCATGCATGTATACAAGTGAGGATATCACAAAAATGAAAAAAATGAACACTCTTGAAAAGAATTAATTAAACTTAAAACTCATTAAAATGACTATATAAAGGCTATATAAAATTATAAATAATAAACTACATCTAAACAAGAATCTAGACTTAGTAATTAATGAATCTAATTATCTTATCCAGGATAATTATGTTATAGAATCATTCAGACATTGGGTAAGCGGTTCTCAAACCCAATTCACTTCTTTTGGTTATTAAATCTTTCATAGTATAGATATTAATATTATGTACATAAAACGTTATTTACAATGTTTTTTGATGATATAAATCATTAAATATAATGTTATGAAAAAATACAAATAATTTTTCCAAAATAACTCTTCTATCTTAAAAACAAACATTTTTTAATTCCCCTGATAATGTTTCTTCACACTCATGATTTATGGTTATTATACCAAGTATATTAATACCTTTTACTTGTGGGAACCCCATAGAAGTTTCGTTTCCACAATCCTTTTCTTTATTCAATGTTTCCTCTCATGTGTGATAGTTTATGACTATGACATGATGTTTAATATTTATTCATTTCCACATTCCATCCCTTTATTAAATGCTTCCTATCATGACTATAATTATGATCCCATGCTTATGTTATGATGATGATTATTATTCTCACCTATGATATATTGATTCATGTTTTTATCTATCCTATTACCATGGTTTTAGCTCACCCCATTATTTGATGTATATCCTCAGGTGTCTAGTTATAATATGGAGTACATGAGGTACACTAAGATGATAGAAAATAAGGAATTAAATAATGATTATTTTTTATTATTTAATGTAATTTTTGGTACAAGTGTTTCCAGGAAACAAAAACATAAGATCATAGTTTGGTAAAATATTTCTCTTGCTTATTTGTAAAATTATATAAGAGTAATGTATGAAATGTTTTTTAACTGTATCAATATTTTTCAATGACCAGTATTCACACTAATTATCATCATATATTTGTAAATAATAATGATATAATTGATATGGAATTTTAAAAAAAATTATAAACATCGTTAGTTTAGAGTAATTCATTTTGGATTGGCTAATGCATTTTCTATCATTATGAAACTTAATTAATAGAGTTTCCAATAAGATTCTAGATTGAATAGAGTTGGAATTAATTCATTATATATGTATAATATCTATGATCAATAAAGTGTACTAAAATAATATATTAATAAATTTATTATTCCCAAAAAGAAATTAATTTTTTGATTAAAATTGTAAATGCGAATTTATGTTAAATGAAGTATATTTTATTGAAAATGTTGTCCCCAAGAATGGATTATATTTTTAACCATTAAAGACCATGGTAGCTAATTAATATCCTACAATGATGAAAATAACTAAGATCCAATGTTTCTTAGTATTAGACAATTACTATCAACACATTTTTTAAGACAGTGACTAGCAGGATGAATGATTAACTAATATAACAAGTAAATGGATTAATCTCACATGGTCAGGGGTCTCTAGATAATTTTTTGAAGATCTAGAATGGTGATAGATTAATGAAACTATATTAACTATACCATAAGAAATGGAAGGGTTTATTATTTATAGGTATGAATTAAATAGTGGAAATTTATGTTCCCGTATATTAAATGATATGTTGATTTCTTAGGCATCAATGAATGTAAATAGTCATAAATAAAATTATCCAAAACATATCCTAATGTTGGCATCCCGAATCATTACATTAAAAATATGGAGACAATGTATCAAAAGAAAATGATGCAAGATATAGATAAAACTTAAGAGTTTTAAATAAATATTCTCATTGTTGGATATAACATAGGATAAATATGACAGTTGGAACTACCCAACGACACTGATTTTGTGATACACTAATGACTCGATAATGATAACAATCTTTTTGATGTTATGACTAGAAGGGACCATATAATTTTGACAATAGTGAAGATTAAAACTTATTCTATAAAAAGAGTTATAATAATTATGTAGATGGATATTTTTATGCAAGGTGATTCATCATTTAATTTCAATAAAATTTAATAAAGATCTTAAATAGATATGATAGAGAGGTCCAGGATGGATTACGAGAACTTAAAAAAGTTGAATAAAGTAGATAATGATGGGAAATTGACATACTTAATCTATAGATATTGGGTTTTGATGTTTGGGAAAAGGATATGTGATCCAACCAAACTAAAATTGAAGAGGGGTCATCTAGATAAACCACCCATATCAAATTTCTCTATACACCATGATAAAAAAAATCTATATGAATTTAAGAGAAAAATTATGGTGGGATGCGATGATGAAAGAGATTATGGTTTGTGTTTTTAAATTCATAGTATTCCAACATGTTATGGATGAAAGAGATCATCATAAGGGTGTCACGAAACATTGGAATATTCTTTCATTGCTATGGGACAATGTTACAATGGAATTTACCACCTAGATCCTTAATAAGATAAAGATGAATGATATTATATTGGTTATCATTGATCAAATTAATAATTTTTTTTATAATTTGTAGTGATAAGATATGATCCACTAGATGAGATGATTTCTTTTATATATATATATATATATATATATATCAATGAAGTTATAATTCTTCATGGGGAACCTCTATCATTCATATATGATCACGAGCCTCGGTTCACATAGAAATTATATATGAGTCTTAAAAGGTATAACAACAATTAGATACATTTAAGAACCAAATATCATTTATATATTGATTTCCTTTCTTATGATTATCTAGACATTGGAGTACATGTTCAGAACATGTTCTCTTGACTTCCATGATATGTGGGATTTGTATCGACCATTAGTTGAATTTTCAAAATATAATAGATTATATTAGAGTATCTAGATGGAATAATATAAAAATGTATAAGAATGAATATATTACTCCAACCTATTAATAATAAATTAAATAAAGAAGTTTAGTTTTCATAGAGCTTGTAGAGGAGATAGCTGTTAACATGGTGACTATTTAGCATCACATTAAATCATCACATAACATATAACAGAATTATATTGATAATTATGGGAATGAATAGGAATATAACATTTGGAATAATAAATTCTTGAGGGTTTCACCATGGTAGGTAGTAGAAATAATTTCCTAAAAGGGCATGTTAATACCTAGGTGTATTGGAAATATTAAAATACTAGAAAGAGTTGTAGTTTTTTCTTACCAATTTCATATGCAACCAAAAATTTCTATAGTACATAATGTTTTCTATGTTTTATTACTATGGAAATACATGTTATATTCAATTAATGTGGTAACAAGAGAGAAAATAGAATTGGGACATAAACTGTCTAATAATGAAAAAACTTTCTAAGATCATGAAAACAGTGAGAATGCTTTATTGAATGAAAGAATAAAATTTTTGAATTTCCTTTGTAGAAATGATAATTTCCAAGAGGAAACAAGGGAGACTAAATAATATATAAGGAATGAGTATTCACATATTTTAAAGAGATTATATATGGTACAATTTCAATTATGAAATTATTTACTGGGGAAATGTAAAATCAATTACCCTATAATTGTAGTTAAAAACTATATCTTTGGAAATGAATCTTTAAAGGTAATTTATGTATGAATTTATTTCGTTAAATTAAAATTACAGAATTAAAATTTGATTAAACTAATATTTTTCAAATCATCATATCAAAATTATATTTGTATGAATTTATATATTTCATCAAAAAATGTTATTTTTTTTATAAAAATTAGTTTTCCATGAACATGTAATTTATATTATTCAATAATTATAAATAAATGATCTAGAATACAAATAATCATTTATTAATACCATAAGAATTATATTAATTATAATTTTAATTTCAAAATATTATTTTTATTTATGAATACTATGTATAATATCGTTTGGAACTAATTAAATTGTTACATCAATGAAAAAATACATTATGAATTTTCATTGAATCATGTATATTTAAAGAAGATTCTGTTTTTCCATTATTTGAAGGTATCATATAATTTTTTTATAATAAATAATTTTATGAAAATAAAATTTTTTATCCCAGAAATCATTATATTATATAAAATTTAAAATATTATTTTTTTTGTTCTCAAAAAAATATTTTCACTCTGATGATGTTCATTTATTTAAAAAATAATATTTTATCACATTAAAAATATTAACTGAAAAAAGGTATAACAATTTAAATTTTCATATAAATTTTTTGAACATCCAGTAATAATAATATTCATTAATTTTTTTATTAAAATTAGAAATTAATTACAATGTCAAAATTATGTTTTGAAGAAATATTACATGTTAAAAAAAGTATTCAAATACTCAAATTTGTCTTAAAAAGAACTATTTAAGGCCATTTTAAAGCAATAATAATATTCCTCTCCGAATTTTTTTTTGATTTGTGTAATTTGAATGACGAACAGTAACATTAATGTATTTAAAATTAAAGGGTTACTCCCAAATTACCCATCCCTTCAATAATAAAGGGGTAACATCATCACCACATCAAGACACATATTACTTTTTAATTTATCTATTAAAATATACCATATTAGTACTCTTAGATTACTCTTCTACATTATAAATATTTTGGTCCCCCTTAGTTTTCATTAATATTTCAATTAGAATAATACTACCAATGAAAATTCATGTTCCTGATGTGAGTATTTCTATCTACGTATCACTTTCTCTTTAATTATGTAGATTAAAAATTATTATAGACACAATAATATAACGATATTCATGTCATTTAAATATATTAATGTTAATATATTAAATTTATTATTATTGACAATTCATATAACCTACCAATAATAAATAAGACATTATCCATACTTTGTGTCGACTACAGCCTTAACATCTCAATGTGTTTCATTTTCCATCACCATCTTACATAGATACATATATGGATGATATTGAAGGATAAATTTGTTTAATATGATATTATTCATGTTATTTATTTAATATGTGTTGACATATCAATGATATGAAACAAAAATGTTCATCATAAATTTTATCGTTTAAAATGATCATAAGAAAAAGTAAATTATTATTCAAAATCATTACCATTATTATATCCATTAAATTTATTAATAAATATTATAATATATAATATATCAACATAATAAAAAATTATGTTCATTATAATTTTTTAATAATGATATTATAAGAAACCCATCTAAAAACATTCTATAAATTCGGTTATATTCATTTTTGGGTCTGTTTAACCACCTACATGAACAATTATAAAAATATATATCATGAATAACTCTCTATACATATCTACCGATATAAAATTATTTAGACATGATAATAATTATATTTTTTCTTATGTTTATGTTATATCATTTCAAATTAGATCAATTATGGAAACACCAACCCATCATAAAAAGTAACCAATACAAACTAATTGTCGACTTCAACTTCAATTATAATGTTTAAAACCCATATAAATGAACATTGAATCTATATTAATTATTATAAATCATCCATAAATATTTCTTTATTGACCTAATAATAAATCTATTTTAATATATAATTAATATTAAAATCATTATTATGAATCTACTACCAACAATGAAAACTATAAATAAAAAGGAAAAATCTGAAAAATTTGGGTAGTGAATGACAATTCATAAATAGTATAGCTGAAAATTGATATGATTATAGTTATGAATAAATTTATTATGTTTGATATGTTTTTTGTAATAGGAAAAACTATGTTAATGAATGTATGTAGAAGGTGTAAGTGTTTTTCTCTCAAATTCGTCTCTTTTAGTCATTTTTTTATTTGTAAAATGATTTCCATTATGTGGTGTATAATATGACTACTTAAAATGTTATATCATGAAATATATTTATTAATTTTTTTACACCATTTAACATCCTTACTTTCATGAGTTCATTACTGGATTTCTACCCATTCTACTAGTGTGGTATTTTATCTGAATTATCATTCATGGGGAATCATGATATATTAACCAATCATATTCCATTACATTGTACATGAATTATCATGGAATAATTTTTCCCATACTAGTCATGATATTCAATATATCTTCATGTGTATGTTATTATACTATATAGTATTTATTTGATTCAAGAATATCATATTCAATTGTGGAAAAAATCATATGTTTTAGTGAAATAAAATTGTTGGTAGTTTCCGAAAAAATAAATCCATTTCTTGTTAATATTACATTGATGAGGTTCTAGAAAAGATTCATTAATTGGTAAAAAGTATGAAAATTGTTATGGACTATTTACTCAATAATTACCCTAATGAATTATTTATGGGCATATTACCACACACCAGGATTTATTCTCCAGAGTGATATGCTTCCAGATATTCACAATATATTAAAGATCCATTATAATGATTTTATAATACCATTACTTGGGTCTGCAACCAATGAAAACTATTGAACCTAATTACTACTATATATGGTTGAGACATCACATAGGATGTAACTTCACCACTATATTTAATTTATTATGGTAATTCACATTACTTTTATGATACCTCATATGATCTAAGATGACAAAGTTATTTTCTCATAGAAATATAAATTAATATATTGAATAGGGATGTAATTGACATATGCATTTATCATTATATCAAAAGGTAAATTTTATGCAGTAATAATTTCCTTATAGAATGGTATAAATGATATTAGTGACTCATATATTGAATGCATTGGACATAATCTGGTGATAGGTGGTGACTAAAGTTATATAACCGCTTAATGGATTGAAATAAATCAGGAGAAAAAACAAGTAGATTGTTGGGTAATTCCTCTCCCAATAATAGGATGACTGACATAGGATAATTTATTAATTGTATATTTTGTTGTAAAAAATTGTACATTTCATAAGTATAAGATCAGGATCATATTTATCCCCATTTCATTAATTTTCAATGATATAACATGCCCTCAATTTTCAATTGATTATGGATTCATGTGTATCATTTGATATTTCCAAATCTTTTTTGGTGTTTAGGAAATGTATGAACTCGCTATTTGTTTCCACTTACTATGAATATGATATCATCCATATTTTTTCATTACCCAAAAAATCCATGAGGAGATATATTTTTAATTTTCATGAACATTATGGAAGGAATAATAATTTTCATTCAATGTAATCAAGTTGTGTCATACATATTAAAATTTCATGTATGTAGTATCTACTCATACCAGACTACTTGGTTTTTTAATAAAATGGTTGATCTTGTATTTCATATGTATAATTTTCTAATAGGTTATATTCCAGTTAATTTATTGGGAGATTTTTCATTATGAATTAATAGTTTTTATAGAATCCAAATATTATTTCTACAATATATCACACCTTAAAGACATTTAATCACCTTATGGTTTTCATAAAAAAAATTGTCTATATTTTCAGACTGTTCTCAAATTTAAAACAGAAGTTACCAAACATTTACCTTCAAATCAGCCTTTATAAAACACTCTATCTTATCTCAATAACCAAATGAAATCACATGATGATTTTTTGAAGATAATGTTATAATTACTTGGTAAAGGAAATAGAAAAATATTAATTTCACACATTTCATTACAATTATATAGAGATCCCATAATGGAAACTAATTTAATTGATTAAAATAATGAAAACATTTCCCATTTATCCATATCAAATATTTCAATAAAAATTATGATACATTGTTTTAAAACCATCCACCTTACAAAACCAATATAAAAAGTTAAATATCATTTCAAACATCCAATTAATATGATTAAAAACATTCCATGATGACTCAATTTGAACTCAAACATTTTGTAGTATATTATATATAAAAATTATCACCGAAAAATAATCTAATAAAATGGGATAAAATTTATAAAAATTTATCAAAACACATTCATAAATACATACTTCTGGAAAACCAAATTATTACCAAAAAAATACAATAGAATATTATTACCAAGAAAAAAATTAGATCAAAAGACTTGATAAACCCATTTATATCACATGGAAACCATTCCAAAAAACTATTAAATTCATTTTCAATAAAAAATCACATTAAAATAAGCTAAAATAACGACGGTTGTAAAGGGTAATTTTTTGTGAGATAGATGCTTGTTTTTAGATTGTCCCAATCTTTTAGTGGACCATGCATCAGCCGTACACAAAGCTATGTTATGTTCTCTGAATCATTCTTCACGGTTTCCAAAAAGGGTATAAAACCATGAATACTAACTATATATCAATATTTCATCATCCATTTTAACTCTAAAAAAATTAATATCAAAAAAACCCAAAAAATAGCTTTAGGATCAGTTTACTTAATTTTCATATAAAAAACAATTTAGTGTAAACAATCAATCCAAAAATAAAATCAACATCCTAAATAACAATGAGAACTAATGAAAAACTGTTAATTTTTTCTTGATCAAAAACCTATTCAAGATTTAAATATTAAGTTTTAAACATCTAATTCTGATTCTACCATGAAACAACCGAAATAAAATTTGGTATTATAAATAACAAATAATATTCAATGAAACAATGATTTAATATAATTTATAATGAACCAAACTAAGATGACATTACAGATCACATAACCTAATATTCCACTATGACCGAAGTGCGTTTCTGATTCCCATGGGCTAGGAAATACATTCTGGGAATCATAAATCACACTACAAGAACTGATACACCATCAATAAAATATAAACTAGAATCATAAATACATAGTGAATCACATATATTATGTTCATAAATTGGAATAATGTTCCTAATAAATAATTATTTAGCATTGAATATCTAAATACTAATAATCCATATCCAAAATAAACATCCACACGGTAATTTCAAAATTTATAAACACTTATTTTTGAACAAAAATTGGTATGAATCTCCAATACAAATACATATACAATCGATAGATATAATAGATCCTAAAAATCCAAAAAATAAATCAAAATAAAACCCAAGTTTTTTACTCAATACTTGTGTTCGATGAACACTTTAAACCTCAAATTATAACCTTCAAAGTTATGAAATTCTATAAAAACAAATTTGGTATCATCTTGGATCCTAAAAGAAATCATAACCACCACATTAACAAATTGGTTTATACAGGTCCTCATATACACGTTTCTATAAGGATCTCGTCAAGGTGTCAATGAAATTAATTTCAAATGAAATTTAATTAATTCTAGTTATAAATATATATATAATGTATGCTCTACATGTTACTATAAAAGGGAAAAACTATAATCATTTCCACTAAAGACAAAAAAATTTATAGAAAACTAAACATTCAAAAAAAGGAAATTGTTAATATGAATATTAATTTTTTAATAGATTAAACCAATTTTACAAAATCAATTATAGCATAATATATCCCATAAAAAATAAGATCAACCCATGCGGCATCAAATATCCACAAAGAATAAATAATAGTAATGTAATGTTTCCAAACTACCAATGTGAATAATGAGATGAAATAATCATTGAGTCAGAATCTCTTTGACAGAATCATCATTTCTAGAAAAGAGACATGAAAAACTCACGATGTCACGACCCCCTCCCCACAAAGTGTACCCCTCCTGGGCCGACAATGTGAGAAGGGAGATAATGACCCCCGAGTCCCGCCTCCAGTAGGCCCCGGGTTGGCGACTAGCACCGAGGTTATAATACACACACAAATGGGAGGCATTACCCTCTAAGAGAACACATGGAGAAGAGAGAGATAGAATAGACTCCAACCAACTCCAACTCATAACTGAAATATAAAAGAAACCCAAGTACATATATGAAATTTCATGCAAAAGTACTACAACTGAAAGGGAAAACTAAAAGTACCCAAAAGAAAGTAAAACGGCAGCGACCACAAGCCCGAACAGCTCCTCCTCCAACCGCAAGCTAGTAGTAACCAGCTTGATCTCCAACCGGCTCCAACTGACCTGAAAAACAGTTTATATGTACATAGGGTGAGTATAATAGTATACTCAGTAGGATCCTCCTCAAGCCTCTCGTGCAAAAGTAAAGAAAGCATGCTAAAGCCTAGTGAACAATAAGTGAAACTAACTTGTTACCTAAACAGGTATACTAAGTTCCCAACCTCACCGTGGCTACTCTCACCAAGTAACGCATACAAGAATATAGAATATAGTAAAGAATATCAAGGGTACCCCGATACTACTTCCCCACTGGTTTTCCGCTTTGCCCCAACGACATACGTCCTGTGCATCTCTCTCCAAAGGCTTGCCCGCAGACACCTGGGCTAAGCTCTACAATCTGCACCTCGTGCACCACATAGGCTTGCCCGCAGACACCTGGGCGAAGCACCACACCGTCCTCACAACCAAAGGTAACCAGGTAGTTTCTGGGAGCCACCACAGCTCACATAACGTGCATCATACGTCGGTTATAATACCTCAATCCATTACAGCCCATACTCTGAGTAAGGATCCTCAAGCCATCACAGCCTATACACGTTACACCTATAGTAGTCCATAGGATACTATATCAAAAATATATTTGTGTGAAATAACCACAAGCCATTATAGCCCTCAACACACATATATGGGTAAAATTAACCACTGTGCCTACCAGCACAATGATCTACCAAGAGAAGAGAGCGGGGCCAAAGGGGGTAGTCAGCCAATCAACCTCCCATCAGAATGTTGGCGAAAACACCCCCCAGGGCTCAGAATCCCCGGGGTGTCGGTTGACCTTACCGACATGGTGGATTAGCGTATAGAAACACAAAAGTACAGAATATATATAACTCACAACCACACTATGGGCATTACCTAGTCATAGGCACAACTGTAGCTAACGTCTCTCAGACTCCAGGCTGGTACTTCTAAGACTAGGTATCCTATAAGCACACAACCATTTGAAGAGCTTTATTAGATTACTCCATTTCCATTTTATCAGTTCCACTGTACATTAATTAATTCTTTAAACATTAATTATCCATGAACAATTTACCACATTAAACTAAATTGACATCACATTCAAAAACTGCTCCTTTTTAGGATTCACATCACTATTAAATTCCAGTTTCTCCATCCCCATGGATTATCACCATTTAAACAAACATTCATTATGGAATTACCTTCCCCATATTCCCAGGAATTCTAGAAAAGCATCCTATGCTACTAAACACAAAGGGCTCAACACGGTGAGTAGATATACTACCCATCGAGTCTTTGCCGCCTATAGCAAGAGCATGGTCCCATCCTCCATCAAGAGGCTAAACACGGAAAGCACGTGGCATACCCCGCATGTCTTCGCCTCTTTCGGAATGAGGGTGAGCAAAACCAGCTGCCTTGAGCAGTGGGGAAATGTAAAGCAGATAAACAATCAAACCACCAACATCAAACCATCACATTCATCTCATACCATCATCCTTGGTGTCCTCCCCCACACCCACATGCATAAACCGATGCATCTTGCCACACTAGGCGTCATTCGCTGCCACAACCACAAGTCCCCATGCCTCCACATACCACAACAGCCATCCAGGCTCACATCAAATCACAAGCAGAAGGAAATAAAAGATCACAAAATGGGCTCTCGGCCCTTTAACAAGGCATTCAGCCTTCATACAAGATGAGCACTCAGAGCTCCAAACCACAAGGCATTCAGCCTTACAAGCAACCAGGTAACTCAGAACCCTTTTGAAATTATCGAACTAATAGTTCTTTAATCCATCTTGAATTAATAGATTCATTAATATGCCTCTTTATCTTTAGACAATTATTTATCAAATAATTCCGGCTTTACATTATTTATCGATTTCCATCATGAACGAGCAACAAATTAAATAAAATCATAGATATCGCTCTATCTAGGAAAACATGAGGCAAACCGTTATCACGGTACAAAGTAACAACATGCGATCAACCAATTCATTTAATCCGGTTCAAGTATTTAATTAGGTCAATTTCATTGTGATCCAAAGGACTAAATCATGCTAATTCTACGATTGCACATACACAATTAGAGAAGCCATGAATCCCCTACCTCGAAGAGTTCTTGACATCCTTTATCCACACAACGGGTCACAGTCCTCTTCTCCTCACGACAACTGCATCCACCGGAGGATGCCACGGTACGACAGTACCAACCAACCCCAAGAAAACCCATTAGAACCATGGAGATTACATGCTAATATGGAAGGAAGAACAAGAGAAGGTGATCCCCGAAGGAACGATGGTAAAACATACCTTATATGGAAGAATGATCGACACAACTTGGTTGCATTAAACAGAGAGGAACTGATCCGAGTAACGTTTGATTGTGAAACTCCTATGGGAATGATTGCAAGGTTCTACGTCTCGTAGATGAGAACCAGGAGGAAGAACAATGAAGAATGATATCTCGTTCCCTTTAAAAAAAATAGAGAGGCGACGGTTTAAGATCCGATTTATGCTCCATTAAAAACGGATCGCATTAACCCACGCGGTTTGACCAAGTAAAAACATCCCGGCCTTAGGAATAATTAATATAGGATTTATGGCCTTTGAATCGGCCTTAAAGTCCTTAAAATAAGGTTCTAAAAGTATTTTACGTCAAAGAAAACGTCAAATTTGCAAAGCTGGAAACACTGTTCACATACTCAAAATTTGGAAAAGTATTGAATCGGTAGCTCTTATGAAGTCTGGAAACACTGTTCATTCCTAAAATTTGGCAAAGTATGGGATCAGTAGCTCTTAGGATTCTGGAAACACTGTTCATTCGTGAAATTTGGCAAATTATGGGATCGGTAGCTCTCATGAAGTCTGGAAACACTGTTCATTCGTGAAATTTGGAAAAGTATGGAATCAGTAGCTCTTAGGATTCTGGAAACACTGTACAAGTCTACTGATAGAAGTCCACCGATAGAACCTCACCGATAGAAACACCGTTCAAGTCTACCGATAGAAGTCCACCGATAGAACCTCACCGATAGAATACACTGCTCATGTCTACCGATAGAAGTCCACCGATAGAACCTCACCGATATAAAACACTGTTCAAGTCTACCGATAGAAGTCCACCGATAGAACCTCACCGATAGAAACACTGTTCACTGAACCTCACCGATAGAAACACTGTTCATTGAACCTCACCGATAGAAGTCCACCGATAGAACCTCACCGATAGAAACACTGTTCACTGAACCTCACCGATAGAAACATTGTTCACTGAACCTCACCGATAGAAGTCCACCGATAGAACCTCACCGATAGAAACACTATTCACTAAACCTCATCGATAGAAACACTGTTCACTGAACCTCACCGATAGAAACATTGTTCACTAAACCTCACCGATAGATGTCCACCGATAGAAACACTGTTTACTGAACCTCACCGATAGAAGTCCACCGATAGAACCTCACCGATAGAAACACTGTTCACAGAACTAGAAATTTGGCAAAGTGTTAGCCGAGCTACTGCTGGACTGCGGCTACCAGTGTACCGAGCTATCAGTACGCCGTGGCTACCGGTAAACCCAGCTACCGGTAGGATGCGGCTACCGGTAGACCGAGCTACCGGTAACCAACAGCTACTGGTAGACCGAGCTTCCGGTAATCAGCAGGTACCGGTAGACTAAGCTACCGGTAATCAGCAGCTACTGGTAGACCGAGCTACCGGTAGGCAGAAGCTACCGGTAGTCCGAGCTACTGGTAATCAGCAGCTACCGGTAGACCGAGCTATCGGTAATCAGCCGCTACTCGAAGACCGAGCTACCGGTAGGCAGTAGCTGGGTGATAAGTCACCATGACCTCCCGGAACACCTCCAACACCACATTTTCACAAAGTAATGGACCAGGGAGGTCCGGGCCATTACATTAGATACCTCTCAACACATTCTCGTCCTCAAGAATTAAATACCAACCCAGAAGAAAAGAGGGGTCTGAACACCCACCCCATAAGATACCTCTCAGGGGAAAACCACCATGAGTTGTTCAAAAGCTGGAACAAAACTACGACATCTGAGAGTATGGAAACAAATAATCCATAACCAAACAAATCAAACATAACATCACATCAAAGGTACATAAATAAAACATGATAGTTCTAACCATAAAGGAAACGTCATTACATGGAAAGAGTTAAACATTAATCAACTATGGGTACTGAGCACGTATCTGTGACTCACACTCCCAGGTACTCTCCTCCATGCCACCGTGTCGCCACAAGACACGAACTAAGGGGATAGAATGCCCACACAACACCTTCTCCTTGTGGTCTTGGATCTCCACAGGTCGCTCCTCGAAGGTTGCGTCATCGTCAATATCGATCCCTCCCCAATCGATAACATGAGATTAATCATGAAGATAACGACGGAGCTGTGATACATGGAAAACATCATGTATCCGACTCATCTGAGGGGGAAGTGCTACTCGATACGCCACAGATCCAACAAGATCTAACACCTCAAAAGGCCCAACAAACCGGGGAGAAAGCTTACTTCCATGACCAAACCATCGCTGCCCACTACGGGGAGTCACCTTTAGAAACACATGATCCCCAACTTTAAACTCTAACGGTCTCCTTCTTTGATCAGCATATGATTTCTGACGATCCTGTGCTGTCTTCATCCTCTCACGAATCACCTGAACCATCTTTGTTGTATTCTGCACTAGTTCTGGTCCGAGAATTGCTGACTGTCCGACCCCAGTCCAGCACAACGGATAACGGCATGGCCGACCATTCAAGGATTCAAACGGCGCCATACTGATGGTAGAGTGAAAACTATTATTGTAAGCGAACTCTACCAAGGGTAAGTGCTTCACCCATGAACCCCCAAAATCAAGAACACAAGAGCGCAACATGTCTTCAAGAGTCTGGATGGTTCGCTCTGTCTGACCATCCGTTTGAGGATGAAAAGCAGTGCTAAGGCATAGTTGAGATCCAAAATCATGTTGGAGACCTCTCCAAACCCTAGAGGTAAAATTAGGATCTCGATCAGAAATGATCGTCCTAGGTACTCCGTCAAGCCTCACCACCTCCTCCAGATACTGCCTCGACAAAACCTCCACTGAGCTCGACTCCTTGATTGCTATGAAGTGGGCCGATTTAGTTAAACGATACACTACCACCCATATAGCATCATGTCCTCCCGGAGCTCGAGGTAAACCTGTAACAAAGTCCATTGAGATGTCCTCCCACTTCCTCTGAGGAATCTCTAAGTGCTGGAGAAGACCACCAGGAACACGGTGTTCGGCCTTCACCTTCTGGCAGACTAAACATCGAGACACACATTCTGCAACTGAATGCTTCAGCCCAGGCCACCAAAACTGACTCCTCATGGATCGGTACATCTTCGTCACACCAGGATGTACCGCCAAGGGTGAACTATGGAACTCTCGGAGAATGGTCTCGCACATCGCCAAGGGAACAAAAAGCCTACCATGATACAACACTCGGTGTTGTTCATCCTCCGACCAACCATCTGGGGCCTCACCACATACAAATCTGTCTCTCCAAACTTCCACCTCTAGATCACCCAAATGAGACTCTTCCACCTTCTGCATCAGGGATGACTGCACCGTCATCTGGAAAAGACAACCTCTTCCCCCAACTTCTCCTATATCAAGATGTAAAGATGATATCTCTTCCATCACTCTCCAAGAATCACCATATTCACGCACAACATCATTACGTGACTTTCGGCTCAGTGCATCAGCAACAACATTTCCCTTCCTATGTGTATACGATATTTCGAAGTCGTATTCCTGCAAGAACTCTATCCACCGACTCTGCCTCAAGTTCAAGTCCCACTGAGAGAAAACATACCTCAAACTCTTATGATCGGTGAAAACCACAAAGCGCTTGCCAATGAGGTAATGTCTCCACAACTTCAGCGCAAACACCACAGCTGCCAACTCAAGATCATGGGTGGCATAGTTGCATTCATGGGGACGCAACTGCCGAGACCCATAAGAAACAATAGACCTCTGCTGCATGAGAACACACCCTAGCCCCAGATGTGAAGCATCACAGAAAACATCAAACTGGACTCCCTCCGATGGAAGACAAAGGACTGGAGCACTTACCAACTTCTCCTTTAGATACTTGAAAGCTGTCTGACACTGATCAGTCCATATGAACGCTTGATCCTTCATGGTCAAAGCTGTCAGAGGAGTCGCAACTCGGGAGAAATTAGCCACAAACCTCCTATAATAGCCTGCGAGACCAAGGAAACTTCGCACCTCTGACACGGTCTTGGGGGCTGGCCAAGACACCACTGCTTCTATCTTCGAAGGATCCACAGCTACTCCCTGTTGGGACACAACATGTCCCAAGAAACGAACTTCTCGAGCCTAGAACACACACTTGGACAACTTCCCAAACAACCGATGTTGGCGAAGAACTCCCAAAATGGCTCGTAGATGCTCTGCATGCTCCTCTTCAGATGTGGAGTACACAAGGATGTCATTGATGAAGACCACAAAAAACTTGTCCAGGAATTCACGGAACACAGCATTCATCAACCCCATGAAAACAGCTGGAGCATTCGTCATGCCGAATGGCATTACAAAAAACTCATAATGCCCATGACGACAAAGGAAAGCAGTCTTCTGGATATCCTCATCCTTTACACGCATCTGATGATATCCTGACCGCAAGTCGATCTTTGAGAACCAACTTTCACCATTCAGTTGATCGAATAGGTCATCAATACGTGGAAGAGGATAGCGATTCTTTATTGTCACTTTGTTTAACCGACGATAATCGACGCACAACCGCAAACTGCCATCAGCCTTTTTCACAAACAAAACTGGTGCACCCCAAGGTGACACACTGGGCCGAACAAAACCACACTGCAACAGACCATCGAGCTGAATACGTAGCTCTCGTAACTCAGAAGGGGACATCCTATACGGAGACATAGAGATAGGAGACGCTCCCGGCTGTAGCTCGATCCCAAACTCGATCTCTCGTCAAGGGGGTAAGGATACAACCTCTTCTGGAAAGACGTCAGGGTAATCCTCTACGACCCTAGGAAACGCTAACTGTTGAACCTCTGAAGAACTCAACATCATCCCAGCCATCAGGGATGATAAGGATGAAACTCGTCTATGACTCATCCGAGGATTTCTCTCACCAACAAACACTACTTCCTCTCCATCATCATCAAAGAAAACGACCTTCTTCCTTTATCAATCCACAATAGCCTGCACCAAATACAACCAATCCATGCCGAGGATGACATCATATGGTTGTATTCGTAAACATAGGAAATCTCCCCAAGAGCGGTGCTGCCCCAACACTAGCTCACAGTCTCTACATACTTCAAACAAGTCAGCTCGACCTCGAACTGGCGTAGTCAACGCCAAGGGCACTGGAAGCCTCTCTACCTCAAGTCCCAAAGCATGGACAAGGGTAGGTGATGTGAAGGAGTGTGTTGCTCCTGAATCAAACAAGGCATACACCAAGGTAGAAAACAAGAAAAGGGTACCTCTAACGACATCTGGCTCGCCTGGGGCTGGTAACGCTAGAGCATGAAGCTGACAATGACCTCCTCCACGGCCTCTCTGACCGTGATGACTACCACCACCATGGCCGCGCTCTGCTCTCTGAGGACGGGGAGCGTCATGGGGCTATCCTCTGCCTGCTCCATCTACCCATTGGTGATCTAAAACTGGTGCAACCTGCTGCTGCTACCTTGGCTGGAACTGCCTCAACGGAGGAACCTAGAGTGGAGCGACCGGTGCACGATTATTGCTCTGAAAAGTCGGGCACTACCACTGCTGATGACCACGACCACCACAAGAAAAACAAGCGCCTGGTCCCTTGGAATAGGTCTGAGAGTTGCTGCCTCCGGAGAAATGAGATGGGAAGGGCTGGGACCTACCCCCAGGTGAACGGAAACTCTTCTGTCTTGAAAACCGGGAACCCCAGACCACAGCTCTGCTTCATGAGGAATCATGATGATTCCCCTCTCATGACGATCCAGTCCTGGACAAAGTCCTCTCAACAACCTCTGCCCTCGCCAGCACCTCAAGATATGTCTTCAGCATAAATGGGGTGACCTGGAACTGGATCTCTGGACGCAAAGCCTCCTCGAAATTCCTCGCCCTTGCCGCATCATCTGGTAACAGGTCTGAAGCATATCGTAGAAGGTTCCTGAAATGGATTCCAAACTCTCGAACACTGGAGCTCCCCTGCTGAAGAGTGAGAAGCTCCTGGAGACTGGACACCTTCGTAGTCGATGAAAGAAACTCGACTCCAAACCTGTCTCGAAACTCCTCTCATGAGATCGCTGACTCCACACGATCCCCTAGGATCAAGAACCACCACTGTCTCGCTGCTCCACGAAACATCGTCACAACCAAGGACACCCAGTGTTCCTTCCGAGCACGAATCGAACTGAATCCTATCTCGACCTCCTCCAACCAGTCTTCTATGACTGTATCTGAAATAGATCCCTCATACTTCTGTAGACTCTGGCACTGAAAATCTCGGAGTTTCTTCCTCCAAGTGTCAACGTCGTCAACCTCTACCCGGTGGCGATCTGCTGGAACAGCCTGCTGGGCACCTGCTGCGCAAACCTGATGAGGACGTTGACCTGGAGCCATACCTCTAAAATAACAACCGTTAGAGCTCCTAAGCCTGGAATATGGAAGACTCAACATTAATTAATTAATTATTTTGTTTTATTAATTTTAGGTTACCTATCCCAAGGTCTACCCATTCAAACACAGGCGCAAAGAATAATGATGCATGATCCTTTCCTAGGTCTCTACCCTGCAACCAGTATCACTTTGTTTAGTAGCCATCGTAAAATTAAAGGTCCGCGCAACAGATCATAGGGGGCCCTGAACGCCTATGTCTCTGCCGGTCTCCAGTGTTTACCCCACTTTCTAAACAAGAATGACATCGTTGCCCTACCATCCCATGCATCCTCACATGTGCCTAACTCCAAACTCCATCCTATCCCTCAACCAGACCTTTGATACCACTCTGTCACAACCCCCTCCCCACAAAGTGTACCCCTCCTGGGCCGACAATGTGAGAAGGGAGATAATGACCCCCCGAGTCCCGCCTCCAGTAGGCCCCGGGTTGGCGACTAGCACCGAGGGTATAATACACACACAAATGGGAGGCATTACCCTCTAAGAGAACACATGGAGAAGAGAGAGATAGAATAGACTCCAACCAACTCCAACTCATAACTGAAATATAAAAGAAACCCATGTACATATATGAAATGTCATGAAAAAGTACTACAACTGAAAGGGAAAACTAAAAGTACCCAAAAGAAAGTAAAACGGCAGCGACCACAAGCCCGAACAGCTCCTCCTCCAACCACAAGCTAGTAGTAACCAGCTTGATCTCCAACCTGCTCCAAGTGACCTAAAAAACAGTTTATATGTACATAGGGTGAGTATAACAGTATACTCAGTAGGATCCTCCTCAAGCCTCTCGTGCAAAAGTAAAGAAAGCATGCTAAAGCCCAGTGAACAACAAGTGAAACTAACTCGTTACCTAAACAGGTATACTAAGTTCCCAACCTCACCATGGCTACTCTCACCAAGTAACGCATACAAGAATATAGCATATAGTAAAGAATATCAAGGGTACCCTGCTACTACTTCCCCACTGGTTTTCCACTTTGCCCCAATGACATACGTCCTGTGCATCTCTCTCCAAAGGCTCGCCCGCAGACACCTGGGCTAAGCTCTACAATCTGCACCTCGTGCACCACATAGGCTTGCCCGCAGACACCTGGGCGAAGCACCACACCATCCTCACAACCAAAGGTAACCAGGTAGTTTCTAGGATCCACCACAGCTCGCATAACGTGTATCATACGTCGGGTATAATACCTCAAGCCATTACAGCCCATACTCCGAGTAAGGATCCTCATGCCATCACAGCCTATACACGTTAAACCTATAGTAGTCCATAGGATACTATATCTAGAATATATGTGTGTGAAAAAACCACAAGCCATTACTGCCCTCTACACACATATATGGGTAAAATTAACCA
The DNA here is from genome assembly GCA_963277665.1 of Viscum album. Lineage (NCBI taxonomy): Eukaryota > Viridiplantae > Streptophyta > Magnoliopsida > Santalales > Viscaceae > Viscum > Viscum album. The sequence continues at coordinate 675,391,214 of OY728147.1, forward strand.
CTGTGCCTACCAGAGCAAAGATCTACCAAGAGAAGAGAGCGGGGCCAAAGGGGGTAATCAGCCATTCAACCTCCCTTCAGAATGTTGGGGAAAACACCCCCAGGGCTCAGAATCCCCGGGGTGTTGGTTTCCCTTACCGATAGGGTGGAGTAGCGTATAGAAACACAAAAGTACAGAATATATATAACTCACAACCACTCTATGGGCATTACCTAGTCATAGGCACAACTGCAGCTAACGTCTCTCAGACTCCAGGCTGCTACTTCTAAGACTAGGTATCCTATAAGCACACAACCATTTGAAGAGCTTTATTAGATTACTCCATTTTCATTTTATCAGTTCCACTGTACGTTAATTAATTCTTTAAACATTAATTATCCATGAACAATTTACCACATTAAAATAAATTGGCATCACATTCAAAAACTGCTCCTTTTTAGGATTCACATCACTATTAAATTCCAGTTTCTCCATCCCCGTGGATTATCACCATTTAAACAAACTTTCATTATGGAATTACCTTCCCGTATTCCCAGGCATTCTAGAAAAGCATCCTATGCTACTAAACACAAAGGGCTCAACACGGTGAGTAGATATACTACCCATCGAGTCTTTGCCGCCTATAGCAAGAGCATGGACCCATCCTCCATCGAGAGGCTAAACACGGAAGGCACGTGGTATACCCCACGTGTCTTCGCCTCTTTCGGAAAGAGGGTAAGCAAAACCAGCTGCCTTGAGCAGTGGGGAAATGTAAAGCAGATAAACAATCAAACCACCAACATCAAACCATCACATGAATCTCATACCATCATCCTCGGTGTCCTCCCCGACACCCACAAGCATAAACCGATGCATCTCGCCACACTAGGCTCCATCCGCTACCACAACCACAAGTCCCCATGCCTCCACATATCACAACTGCCATCTAGGCTCACATCAAATCACAAGCAGCAGGAAATCAAAGATCACAAAATGGGCTCTCGGCCCTTTAACAAGGCATTCAGCCTTCATACAAGATGAGCACTCAGAGCTCCAAACCACAAGGAATTCAGCCTTACAAGCAAGTGGGTAACTCAGAACCCTTTTGAAATTATCGAACTAATAGTTCCTTAATTCATCTTGAATTAACAGATTCATTAACATGCCTCTTTATCTTTAGCCAATTATTTAACAAATAATTCCGGATTAACGTTCTTTATCGATTTCCATCATGAACAAGCCAAAAATTAAAGAAAATCATAAATATCACTCTATCTAGGAAAACATGAGGCAAACCGTTATCCCGGTACAATGTAACAACATGCGATCAACCAATTCGTTTCATCCGGTTCAAGTATTTAATTAGGTCAATTTCATTGTGATCCAAAGGACTAAATCATGCTAATTCTACGATTGCACATACACAATTAGAGAAGCCATGAATCCCCTACCTCGAAGAGTTCTTGACGTCCTTTATCCACACAATGGGTCATAGTCCTCCTCTACTCACGACAACTGCATCCACCGGAGGATGCCATGGTACGACAGTACCAAACAACCCCAAGAAAACCCATTAGAACCATGGAGATTACTTGCTAATATGGAAGGAAGAACAAGAGAAGGTGATCCCCGAAGGAACGATGGTAAAACATACCTTATATGGAAGAACGATCGACACAACTTGGTTGCATCAAACAGAGCGGAACTGATCTGAGTAACTTTTGATTGTGAAACTCCTACGGGAATGATTACAAGGTTCTAGTGTCTCGTAGATGAGAACCAGGAGGAAGAACAACGAAGAATGATATCTCGTTCCCTTTAAAAAAAATTAGAGAGGTGACGGTTTAAGATCCGAATTATTCTCTATTAAAAACGGATGGCATTAACCCACGCGGTTTGACGAAGTAAAAACATCCCGGCCATAGGAATAATTAATATAGGATTTATGGCCTTTGAATCGGCCTTAAAGTCCTTAAAATAAGGTTTTAAAAGTATTTTACGTCTAAGAAAATGTCAAATTTGCGAAGCTGGAAACACTGTTCACATACTCAAAATTTGGCAAAGTAGGGAATCGGTAGCTCTCATGAAGTCTGGAAACACTGTTCATTTGTGAAATTTGGCAAAGTATGGGATCGGCAGCTCTTAGGATTCTGGATACACTGTTCATTCGTGAAATTTGGCAAAGTATGGGATCGGTAGCTCTTATGAAGTCTGGAAACACTGTTTATTCGTGAAATTTGGAAAAGTATGGAATCGGTAGCTCTTTGGTTTCTGGAAACACTATACAAGTCTACCGATAGAAGTCCACCGATAGAACTTCACCGATAGAAACATTGTTCAAGTCTACCGATAGAAGTCCACCGATATAACCTCACCGATAGAAAACACTGTTCAAGTCTACCGATAGAAGTCCACCGATAGAACCTCTCCGATAGAAAACATTGTTCAAGTCTACCGATAGAAGTCCACCGATAGAACCTCACCGATAGAAACACTGTTCACTGAACCTCACCAATAGAAACCCTGTTCACTGAACCTCACCGATAGAAGTCCACCGATAGAACCTCACTGATAGAAACACAGTTTACTGAACCTCACCGATAGAAACACTGTTCACTGAACCTCGCCGATAGAAGTCCACCGATAGAACCTCACCGATAGAAACATTGTTCACTGAACCTCACCGATAGAAACACTGTTCACTGAACCTCACCGATAGAAGTCCACCGATAGAACCTCACCGATAGAAACACTGTTAACTGAACCTCAACGATAGAAACACTGTTCACTGAACCTCACCGATAGAAACACTCTTCACTGAACCTCAGTGATAGAAGTCCACCGATAGAACCTCACCGATAGAAACACTGTTCACTGAACCTCACCGATAGAAACACTGTTCAATGAACCTCACCGATAGAAGTCCACCGATAGAAACACTGTTCACTGAACCTCACCGATAGAAGTCCACCGATAGAACCTCACCGATATAAACACTGTTCACAGAACTAGAAATTTGGCAAAGTGTTAGCCGAGCTACTGCTAGACTGCGGCTACCAGTATACCGAGCTATCAGTACGTCGTGGCTACCGGTAAACCCAGCTACCGGTAGGATGCGGCTACCGGTAGACCGAGCTACCGGTAATCAGCAGCTACCGGTAGACCGAGCTACCGGTAATCAGCAGCTACCGGTAGACCGAGCTACCAGTAATCAGCAGCTACCGGTAGACCGAGCTACCAGTAGGCCGCAGCTACCGGTAGACCGAGCTACCAGTAATCAGCAGCTACCGGTAGACCGAGCTACCGGTAATCAGCAGCTTCCGGTAGACCGAGCTACCGGTAGGCAGCAGCTGGGGGATAAGTCACCTTGACCTCCCGGAACACCTCCAACACCACATTTTCACAAAGTAATGGACCAGGGAGGTCCGGGCCATTACACACGAGGTCTTAAGGTGAGACAGTCCTAGAAATTATAGAAAAATATACCAACTCTATTCATGTATTGAACCCATTAAATATATGAAGTCTACCCAACATTCCGACACATGGTTCATCATGAAAGCTCCTAAAGACGTAGAAAAGAATTCAACTAAGGGTATTCTAGATAGTGTATTATTTGTCTCATGTAACATACATATATATCACTCTTTAAGTTCCTAGGCCTCCCATGTAGTCGTCGATATGGAGTTAATCCGAAAATAAAATAAAAAAAACCCCATTCTTCCATATATCTCAATAAATTAATCTCTTCTCACTACCGGTACCCTCATTAAGGGAATTTTGTTTAAATTTAATAAGATTCAAATAGTTCATAAAAAAATAAAACCAAATACCAAAGTGGGAAATTCATTGAAATTTAACAATCAAGGGGGATCAAAATTGACGAATTCACCAAATATCAATACATATTAATTTTTAAATTTACCAAATGGGCCATCAAAAAATAACATGCGTTGACATGCCCATATACATATTTTAAAAGTTAAAATTCTAGAAAAAATCATTTAAATGATCATTTTGATATTTAAAATGAATAAAAATACTCAAATTAATAATATTTAAAATAGTAAAAACTCACTAAAATAAATATTCATCACCATTTAATGGTCTATAAAAACTAATACCACTATATAATTTTAAATCAATCTCTTCGGAAATTCACACGAGTGGTAACCCCCATTTTAAATCCAAAATTCATTTAATACATTCCCCTAAGAAATTTCCCCATTCTTATGGTATACAAAAATCTGAAATAACAAGATAAAACATTAAATTCATTATAAATTCAATTATAGAAACATTCTATGTCAATTGAAAAAAAAACAACACCAATAAATATTAAAACACATATGTATAACTACTGATGAAATGATTCTTAAAAATATCTAGAACCTATGATATTTCAAACCAATTAATTAGATAGAAAATATAATTTTTATTTCAATAATAATATGTGACCTATGACATTGGAATATAAAAAAAATGATGGAGATGAAATATATAAGACCTTAATATAAAAATAATTATGAATTAGAACACTCTATTCCTAAAATAATCTAACATGACTCCAATGGTTCATGAGGGAAGATGATACCATTATAAAATGGATAATAAATATAGGGTAATGTGTTTGGAGGAATTAACCATGAAATGTTAAGATAGAAAACAAAACTAATACAATAAAGATTCCATGTAAATTGGGATGTGAAAAGGAGGAGCTTCCCTTAGTCATGGGTCAAATGTGTGTGGAGAAATAGAATACATAATGTTTAAAAACATGGAGGGATACAATATAATTTCAAAAAATAATTTCATATTATGATGATGATAATGTTTTGTTTCCATTTCATTCTAAACAATTATCTAATAATTCACCCATTAATGGACACATCATCGAACACCACATGTCATGGTTACATGTTTTGAAAAACAATCTTCCGACCATGTGAATAACAATAGATATAGAACAACACATTTTTCTCATAGGTTCTAAATGGTTTTTACAGGCTAAAAAAATCCATGTTTCTTTCAATCCCACTCAATATCAACAAAAAGTTATGTTAAATCTACCTGAAACTCATGGTAATGGATAATAATAAATTATTCAATTAATTAATAGGGACAATAATGACTACAGTATGAAATTAATTTCCACACTGATTTTTAAAATATCTCTCACAATGACCCCTACATTACCCATATTATTATGCAGTGAATTCTATTGGTCCTTTAGTATGTGAATGTTTTCATGTCAATGGTATAATGAATGATTTTAGTGATAAATAGGGGTGAAAGGGTGATATTTAGGTGAAATTTCAATTGGTAGAATAAGAATTCTTTTATTGGTATTCATTTCATCATAACTCTTCATATTTGGAGATGTATACCCATTTTGGATTTTGAAATTATAGTTGAAGTGTTTTTTATCATAGTATCAAATGATGAGTTATAATAAAATGTAATTCCATATGCCATGATAATTTTAGAGTTTGTTATAGAATTTTGGGGAATATGAGTTTCTCTAGGGTTATTTACCATTGTGTTTAACTTCATTTAAGTTGATTATTAATTTATGTTCGAGATTGTAATTTATTTTATTGAATATATAGAAATTATATAGTTATTTCATGATTTCATCCATAATGTTATAAAAAAGAACATTATATGAGGATGGGCCTCTGTCATTTAAAAATAGAATAGACATTAATAATATCATGAGGATAGATAAGAATTGATTTTTCTATGGTTTTAAATGGACTTCCTGGATATACACTATCAAATCATAAAATTATAACTATTAATTCCTCGATTATAATTATAAATTTTAGTGGTTAATTATAATTTGTTCAGTTCCATCTCATTTTTCATGACCATTTGATACCATAGGCATTTTTATAAGGTCCATGAATTATATTTTATATGGTGTGTGTATCCTACATCTTTATGGGGAAATATTAACATTGATTTGATAAATAATATTTATATAATTATTCCGTCATTTTACTCATACTCATTCTCTATTATCCTCTTAATATTCATAGGTTGTATTGCAATGTTTTGTTTTTGAATATTTTATTAATGGGTGATAGATATCTGTTTTTTATTGAAATCCCATGTTTTTTGTTATTTGATCATAGATTCCCTATTTTCTTAGTGTTTAGTTGGTCAATATTGGTTTAAAGTAGGTGATTCATATTTAATATTATCTAATTTGGTATTTAAGTGGCATAGACAAACTATAGTTTTTCTTGGGTAATGGTATGGAATTTGATGATTAATGATAACAATTTAAAAGGAAAATTAATTAGGATGTATGTCATGTATGTGTTTAATGATTTCAATTTAATTATTGATAAAAAATTTATCTATAATCATGAATTATACTTGAATATTAAAATCTATTTGATTTAAAATAATGGATTCAATTTTTAGAAATGTTAATTAATAAAATATTATGTGATCTAGAATCATCCATTTGATATTTTTAATATTATGAAATAATTTTCATTGTAATGAAAATAGAAGAATAAATTTGATTATTTCTATTTAATTATATTTTTTTACTAGGTGTTTCTAAAATTAACGTTTTAGATGTGGTTTTTCTGTTATGGTTAATTACTATGGTGAATGTAGAATGATGTTGGAGGAAATTTGAAGTTTTTATGGGGTGGTTCAATGAGGGTGATATGATTAATAAGATATAGTTGTTTGTATAGTGATTATATTAAGATAGTGATTTGGAAATAGTTTATATTATACAAAATATAATTAATATAGAATTATTAGAATGGTTCTGATTGAATACATGAAGTAATGAAAGTTGTTGTTATTATTTTTTAATTGGTATATAAATCAAATATAAATTATTTGAAAAGGGATCTGTAGTTGCATGAGTTAACCTTGTTTATGAGCCAAATCTATAGGTAAAATTATGGAAGTGTAATTAGCATTAAAATATGAAATAGTGATGATTTGAATTCTTTTCATATAGATTCCTTGTGGTTATACTGGTAACATGTTTCTTTTTTTGGTGGAATAAATAGTTGTACTATTGTTGTTATGATATTCTTTTGGGAAACAGTTATAGAATTGTTGTTATAATATTTGGTCCCTCAATTAGTCATCTTTTTATGTATTTATCCACTATAACTCTAGATTATACTTATGAATCACTCAAAAAATAGGTATTGTGTATTATTGCTATATGGGGTTTAGGGTTCTAGATGTTTCCCTAACAAAAAAGTTATGAGTAATATTGATGGATGAATAATCCCCATCTCCCATTATCTCATCCAAACCTACTCTGGTTATCAGGATATTTGGTATTGATCATATTATTATGTAGTTATATACAAGTTTTTATGTGATTGGGTCATGCATTACCCAGATGTGGTACTCAACACAAGGTTTTATTATATGGTATATGGTTATTGTTATGTTGTTATGGTTGTGATGTGGTATGCAATAAGTAATTATAATGATATTAAAGGGACCAAATAACCATAATATATAGAATTTAGGATATATATTAACAACTTTAGTTAGGAATCTACTCCATATTACCTTTCTTAATATATATTTTTTCATGATTATTATATTATTATACATATATATTGATTTGGTTACTGGCCCTAAGTGAGGATTGGTTATAATTTACCTTTCTATAGGTAATGATTTAGTTTTAATGTTTATTTATTGTGGTTGTAGTATGATTATATAAAATGAAAATAATAAATTCTAGGTGGGAACCTATTTTGTATACTTAAATCCATACCCTTTTATTCAATATATTATTTTCAAAAACATTTCAAGATAGGTTTTGTAATATGTTGGATCATTACTAACTCATTATTTGTATCTTATTATGAGGAGTTATTTTCATAGTTTTTATATAATATTGTTTTTTCATTATTTTTTTGTGTTGATACATGCATTTTATGGATTATGGATTCATATTTATGATAGGTATGGATTTTATTAGGAGTGTTTTCTTATAATCATATGGAATTTGAAGATAATGTATCTATTATATGTATAGTATTCTATCGGTTCTAGTTTACATGACCTATGATACATATACCCCTCTTAGGATATTGGTATATTGAGTCTTCCACCCTAATCACATATCCAATACTCAAAGGGATAGAGAGTATCACTAGGATGCAATAACATCCAAGGGATTTTATACCCTTTAAATAAATGATTCGGAAATAAATTTTTAATATACATTAAAATCCAATGTCCCAAATATATAAATACATAATAGGTAAAATGTATACATTGAGGGAATGGGGTAAAAATTAACTGTTTCATAACATAAAAGGAAAACATTGAAATGGATAATAATATAAAAAGAGAAATAGGCAGTAGGTACACCTTACTCTATGTATGGTATTATGCCTCTTTTCTATATGGTCTCTTAAAATAGACTACATTTATAAATCTCTATGCCATGAATCATTATTATCAAATGAGGAATAGAATCTCAAGAACATTATATCCACAACTACTAATATAATAAAAAATAAATGTAACATTTATAGAGACACATGACATGATGGAATGAAGTATAAACATGGGTGACTGTAAACATACCCTGTTGGATACCGTAAAAACACAAAAGTAAAGATGATTTAATTTTTTTATCCCTAACCCAATAAAATGGGATACAATAAGGTGTCCCAAATGTATTGGATATTATTTAACAAAAATGAATCAACAAAGATTAAAAAAATAAAATTTTCATAGAATAAGTCCTTGAAAGATCACGTCATAAATGATATGAGTCATAAATATAGTAGTGCACATCCCAAAATACCCAGTGTTGATAGAATGGGTATAAGTTATTTTTTTATTGTAGATTAAAAGGTTTAAATTTAAAAAATTATCGCAATGGAATCTAAATTGAGATTCATCATAACTAATATGACTCCTAATCACAATGTTTTTTTGTAAAATCCATGAAAACAATATACAATTGTATTATGGGAAATTCCACATTATGGTATAATTGTACCATATGCGAGAGTAACTAAACCATATTGCATAACTCTCCCAAACACATTGGTTTTTTTAGGACAAATTCTTTATGAACCTTCTTTAATATACTGGGGAGTATTGACTCTGTTGATGGATATCACATATAAGAAATGTTTTCAGAGTACCTAAACTCCATCTCTATATGGAGGATTGTGTCATGTCCAAACTTTATCTCTACGGGAGTACCCAAACCCCTATACGTGGTGTAAATCACCCCTATATAGGGAAGAGTACCTAATTGGTGATATACCTAAACATCTCACACTATTCAAATCATCACTCTAAGAGAGCTAAAATCCCCATTCAATCCAAAATTTATCATTAATAGCTTCATATAGTTTAATTAATTTTAATGTCATTCAATATTTTGGAAGATACATAGTATAGAATACACCAATGAAAAAAATACTTTTGATCAATAATGATGAATACTCTATGTGGACAAGTATATAGTGTATCCAATAGAGTTAAATACATATCGGATTTTTTAAAATGGTTATTCTTGTTCTGATATTCCCCAAGTCACGTCTTATACTTATATATAACATGTTTGGTAATGTAAAAAGTATGAGTGAATAATATTTAAATGATTCAATAAGTTGAAAAATAAAGGATTTATATGTTATCCTTCCACAGACTGCATAGAGTGTGATAATTTAATTGGTGGGTAGCTATCCATACATTGTGTCTCCATAGAATACTTGACATGTAATAAAAAATGTATAGTCTCACATAAATATATTGAAACCCAAAATACTCATAGATTGATTTGGTTTCAAATGTTTTTTGAATGGTACACATGAATTGTTGTCTTCTCTCCCTAGGATAGGATCTTACACATAGTAAACACCAAGACACTCAATCAATCTACAAATAAATGGTTTGTCATGATCAAAATATTTATGATTTTAATAATTACAAATCTTTCCAACCGAATTGAAAAGTGTAGTCACAATGTGATATTTTCTAGGGATATATGTCATTTGAGGTTTATATCGTTTGGAAATTTAGGTTGGTTGCATTCACAATTTATGGTATGGGAAAATAAGGACGTGCAATAAGTAAATTTCATAACATGCATTTTTTGTGCCATGAATATTGTTTTCACTCATTATATATGTCACAAATATATAGATAATGGAATATGTTTCATTTTAAACCATAAATATACCTCATTAGGGTAAATCCTATGAAACCATAATATTCTAATTTATCATAATTATTATTTTCACCAAACAGCTCACAATACTGCATTATTATAACTAGCTCCTTCCAAAACAATTAATACTATTTATTTGTAATATTTTATTATTTGTAAAACTATTATTTAAATTTAATGTGAAGAATGAAACAACAATAATAATGAATTATATGTTCATTACTATACCAAATTCCAAAAAACCTTGTTTTCATGATCTTTCAAAAAAAAGGAATGGATGTTGAATAAAATTTCCATTCACCATGGGAAAGTTTCTTAATGGTATTTGAATATTTGGCTTCTGTTTCATTATCTAAAGAACTAATTTATCAGTAAAAAATTCAATAAATGAAAAATATTAATGTAAATATTCATCCCAATTAAAATACAGTTTAAATTAACTAAATTAGGAATAATTTTGGTGAAATTTAATTCTCATCAAACATGTTTGATTAATTCCAATGTTTGTCTTAGAAAAGAAATTGAAATATAGGAATTATGCTATCCTGATCACATGATTTATTATATATATATATATATATATATTTTAATCATGTGTTGAGAAAATAATATATATATTTAAATTATTTTTGATTTTATATTTTAAAAAATAATTAATTACATTAACTAAAAATATCCAAGAAATCAGAGTTGGGAAACGAATATATTTTGGATAAAAAAATTATTTTCAAAAACCATTAGTGTATATGAAACATATGATTATATAAAACTATTTTTTTATAAATTTATTTCTAATATTTATAATACAATAACAATTTTACCATTTGAGATATAATTTTCAAAATATATAATTTTTCAAATGAAAAATAAGTTTCAATAAATAAAAAACATGTATATTATCAGACAAAATATTATATAAAATTTATTCAAATAAAAAATCAAGAAATTTTATTTTTTAACAATAAAATATTGAAATAAAATTATTCTTTTGATAACAACCCTAAATTCAAATCATTAATAATATTTATTAGTTCTATTTTAATTGAATTTTTAGTGATTTGATCATGGGAAGAATGAGATTAAATCAAAACACAAATGAAAAAATGAGGTTTTTTGAAAAGGATCCTTCAATGATGGTGCGTTGTAGATTTATGATGACCAATTCAAATTATTCAATCATGGTTTTCCACACCACCATGATTAATTACGAATAACGTCATTGATCATCTAATGATATAATGACATTTGATTTTAATACTTTCTCTCACCCATAAAAAAGTGTTTTGGAGAATGAAGCATCAATAGGGGAGTGTCAATTTCATAATATCCCTATATTAATATCCCCTCTTTAACATGAAATAAAACATTCCACTGTGTATTTGATATATAATAATTAAATTATTAAATCATTTTCCTTAATAAAATATAAAATATAAATATAATTTACACATGGAACAACCTTTAATATACCATCATGACACATCAACGCCTAATAATTTGTCTAAACTAATAAAAATCATAAAATATTTATATTTAATTTATATTTTGTAAATTCATTGTAACATATTTTAAATATATTCCATTAAAGTAATAAATCTCTATGAAAAATACACCAATATTTGACACAATTTATATGAAATAATTTCAATTCAAATCCGAATAGAAAAGATACAAAATGTTTTCACTCACATGGATAAAAACAACACATTAAAGAATTATTCATTTTTAAAATCCAACAATGATAAAATTACTAAAATTCAATTTAAGGAACAAATATTCATTACTAATATTCAATGAAATCGCAACTACAATACAAATGAAATAAATATATATCTATTAAGTAAATATTTAATACCACTTAAAATTGATCCAAATCATTCTTTCTCAAAATTTAATCACATGAGTAAATACCTTATTCCATATTCAATGAAACTTCCAGATTGTTAAGTTTAATGAATGTTCTAAGTATAAACATTCACAATCATTATATGGTTTGGCCCAGAAAACCTAAAATATGTTATATCTGACATTTAGAACATAATTGTTTCTATTGTATCCCTCATTTGAACATTTTTATCCATGAAATGTAAATATCATGTGATTAAATTTATTGTATAGTTATATGAAATAAAATGGTATATAAAAAACCACTAGGAAAAAATGAATCACCTTTAGTGGCTAAGTAACTAAGAGGACCCAATACACAACAACATGGGGAAACACTAATAACATCTACATAGGATTCAAGAAAAACATACTTATCCTAACATGGCATTATAGAATCATATAATGTCTCCAATCATGGATTATTCTATGATTCTACATCAATGATATTCTACCAATATTTTATATATTCACGTATTTGAAAGTAATCCACCAACCACAAAAATCATCATTATAAAGGACCATTATGTAGCAAACAATTAGGGTGAGTTTCACCCTCACTACATTTGATGGGAATTATAAAGAATCACAATCTCGCATCAATTGCTGATGGTATCCTTGTTATGAGATGTTTTTTCATTATAAAAAAATTAATGGGAATACTAACACATTTCATTGAATTCCAAAAATCCTAATGAAGTATACTTGATGCTCTTTGGTGATTAGATATTCCACAATCCAAATTGGATTTCATGATCAATATGATAATTCTACTACGTTGGAATGAGACCAATAAATTGCACATTCAAAACAATTTTTTTTGAAAATAAAATACCTATAAGAAAGTTATTTTAAATATATATAAAATAGTTGTTCATTAGAAAAACAATTCCCCTATACTACCTAGGTCTTAAACCAAATCTGAAATAATATTTCTCCATATTACTTCATCACCCAAACGGTGTCTCTATAATAAAATAGTAACCATTTCTTGGGTTATGATTCAATACTCCAACAAAATAATTTTTTTTGTTGATATAATTAACCATTAATAATGTACTACACAAGATCCTAATAATAAATCTGAAAAAAAAAATCGAACACATTATGATATATTTTATAAAAATTTAAACAAATGAAAAAAATCCCTTCATCTATAAAATATATTCATCGATTATAGTTTTTCCAACCTAACCTGGGTTCTCTATGAAAAGAAATTATTTCTACAGGAATTACATACCACCAAAAAATTTACTATTCATGAACCACATATGAAATATTCATAATCCATTGTTTTATATGATATACCTAATATGAAAAATTCACCTTATGGGGTAATCTATCTGAGAGTTTCATTCAACATAGTGGAAAAGATCCACAATTATATCGGATTGAATGCTTGTGTAATAAATTACATCTCCTATGTAAATATAAAATAAAACTAAGAGGATCTAACCAAATCACCACATAAAAATCCATAGTTCTATAAATAACACATATTATCTAAAAGAAAATTGAAAGAATTTTTTTTTAATTTTTTTCAAAAATGGTTACATAGACATGGGAGACACTAAAAAAAATCATTATGGTGTACAGAAGAAGAGTAAAACGCTCTTTCTAAATTCCTCTACATAGATCATTCTAAAAAAATAGATATAATTCGGAAAGTTTCCAATAATTTTAAAACACATGTAAAAGAGTATGAAATCATGTCATTATATATGTTTTTTTTTCTGACTCATATGTTTCAAATTCAACCTATCTTCAATTTCAAAATTCAATGGACATGAAAAATACCTGATACATTTTTGTATGTCTGATGGAACTTGACAATAGGTAGTCGTCATATAATAAACAACACCTTCTTGTGGGTAGTATTATATTACCTATACCGGTATATGGGTGGATTTTTTGATGCATTGATCGTGTTTTGATTATTCTTGAGTATGATGGAAATAATTATTTTTATCTCTAACGAATGGAAGATCTATTTAGTAAAAAAATCAGTTCCAAATTATATGGATATAAAACATTAAACATCCATAGGGTAAATCCAATTATATCTATATGAATGTCTTATTCTGGATAATTTTTTATGAAGAATTCCGTATAGAAAACATAATCTAATGAATCCTTTAAAAGTATCATAAACACAACAATGTACCACTCTAAAAATGATTTCTTATTTAAAAAAAATCTTATATCACTCACCTGAACTCTTCCTCTATCTTCTTCATGGTATGTACCCTATGATATCTATTCATCCAAGTCCCACCAAGTTACAATGTTGTCTCAATCCTTCCAGGATCATTACATTATAAACACACAAATATATAAACACTATTTTACATCAATATGATCTTATGAAGATACAAAAATTTATCATCCAATAGGATTCATATGAAATGTTATTAATGATCAATGTATTTCATTCCCATATGAAAACTTGTTCTCATGAAATTTTAATGGCACTCTAAATATCATAGAATAACATTCCTTTGTCTAGTTACATTTTGGGGTCATTTAGTAAGTGCATTATACAAATAATATCTTTCCATATTTTTGTATTAGAGACATTGAATGATTACGTTTTAGATAAATATCCATAGGTTGAAACTGAGACATCAATCTTACCACTATTCAACCAAATATAAAAGGTAAACCCAATAGTACTCTTATATATTTTCTTGTCTAAAAAACAAATTGTAAAATCATTTTAACTATTCATCATCCTCGAATCATAAATATGCATTCCCTAACAGAAGAATGTTTCATAACATATATTTCACACATTCTTATTGTTTTCTACTTCCATTTAAAATTAAATATCTAAAAATATCTTCTATAATTGAATTATCTTCCCAATTTTAAATAATAATTACCCCTCCATAAACATTACATGTACTAGTTCATTTAATTATGAAATAACCTACATTAATATCTATGTATCCTATAAGTTTATAATTTTATAGAGTTAGGTAGTAACTCTTACATAAAATGTTTATATACTACAAAGAGTATAAATACACATTCTATCCATTTTTTCAACAAAAAACTATTTTAAACATGTTCCCTTATAATTAAATATCTAAAAATTTTGACCATGAACACATCCATGTCCCTTTTCATCCTTAAATAAATATAAAAATCATTTCAAAAAAGGTATGAGAATAGAATGAATAGTAACTAACGTAAAGGAATCAATTATTAGTACAATGAAATAAAAAAAGAACCCATAAAAATGTTTTCATAAAATATAACCTTTTATCGAAAAAGCGGTTAATTTTTTCCTTTTAAAAAAATTATAATTTTTTGGAAATCAAACCGTTTCCAAGAAAACACATTAGAAGGCATAGAAACATCGTATCTGTTCATCGGGAAATCATCATCTTAGAGACTATGAAAACCATATAAATTCGAATAATCATACAAAAAAACATCCAATATAGTTTATTGAAAAACATAATCATCATTCAATGCAATAGATAACTATCTAGGAACACTCATTAGATACGATATATTAGGATCCCAAAACGCTATCTTTGAACACCCATTATATATGATATATTGGGTTTACCCGTGATCTATTATGTGTACAGACCTACATAAATATTTTTCATGGATAATATCACGATTAAAACCCTTGAAAAACACTTTTATACAAATATGAACAATTATTATGGGATATCAAAATAATCATTCCTCTAAAAAAAATTTCAAAACATAAATACAAAAAAATGGATCTGGTGTGTTAATTTGAAGAATCAATGAAATAATTTCATATAATCCAAACATCCAATAATATTTATGGGGAAGTAAAGTTTTTTTATCACCACATACATTAAAATAAAATATAATTTTTGTCTTTTTTAATGAATGTTTAACATTTCTTAAAATTATTTCATTTTAAAATCCATTGAAAAATGTTTCTTAAAACACCCTTTAATGTCCCTTTGTTCCCCAATAAATAAATTCATAAAAAAAATTTAAAAACCTTGACATTGAGGATAATTATTTTAAAAATTAATCATTATGAAATTTAAAATGGGGTTTTATGTTAAGCAGTCCCTCACCTCATATTGTACTCATTGGGTCAATTTTTTATCTTCAAGAGTAATTTTTTTACTTATGTAAATTGTTTAGAACCTTCGAAAATTTAGTTATTTCCTTTAAATTTTATATTTCCATCTTATATACAATTATTTACTCTTTTATGTTCATGTTATACATCCTGACAATATTCATCTAATATGTCCAAAATGGAATTGGTAGGTTAACTATAGTCAAAGAGATAATTACCCCATCATATCGATAAAACAAATACTAAAATAATTATCATCATTATAAAGAAGTTATAATTTTATATCAAAAATGTAAATGTGGATATCAAAAATGAACTAGGTTTTAATCATGCAGATGGTGGGTGATACGCACACATGAGAAACATTCCCTTTTTAAATAATCATTATGGATGTAACGAACCAAATCCAGAGCACTACCACTGGTTCCCCATACCCTGTTCGCCACATGAACTCAAGCGCATTTCACCAAATTCCAGAGGCTGTCGACTAGCAGCGAGGGCCTTGGTAAGTTATTGGAAAAATTATGCCCTCATTTGGCAAGGTATACATGGTATGAAAAGAAATAGTCAACAGCGGAAGAAATAACAACATACATAACTGTAACTAGTAGCGGAAGAATAAAAATATAGTAATGATGATAATGATGCAGAAGGTACAAGTATCTAAGGAAAATAGAAAACGCAAAAACGTGCTGAAATACAACTGAACACAAGTACTAAAGCAACATCAATAGAAAAACAGATGAGAAACTCCCCAGCATCACAAGCCTGAGCTCGGTCCCATGCTCTCCATCTCCAGTGCAATCATGAACCTGAAGTAGAAGGGCGCTTGCCCTTATCTATACCTGCAACAACATAGTCTTCTTGGGCCAAAAAGCATAGTCCAAATAGGGTGTGAGATACAATCCTAGTAGGTAATCACCCAAAGATCAGTGCCTAACAGTCAATAAATACAAGGCAAGTAAAAGTGTAGGAAAAAGTAAACAAAAAAGCACACAATAGCTACAATCCACAGTTCTAGCATATAAAGTAAATAAGTAAGCAACAAATAACATGTATAAAACAGGTAACCCTATGGGTAGCTCTCACAGCCTACCCCCTATGGTTCAATCTACAATTACTAGCAGCCCTCTAGGAGGCACACACAGTCTCACCCCTCTAGTTCACCTAAGAGAATAATTGACTCTCTAAGGAAGCACTAACTGTCAATTACCCCTATAGTATCATATCGTACTAAAGGCTCTCTAGGGAAGCACTCAACGTCTCATTCCCCCTGTGGCCTGCGTCGAGGAACTACAGACTCTCTGAGGAAGCACACATCGTCAATTCCTCCTGTGGTCTGGCATCGTATTAAAAGACACTCTGGAGAAGCCCTTATGTCCATTCTCTCCATGGTCTACTACACTAGGTCCTCACAGTCCTGTGTGAAATAAACATGCTTAACACGCATGTATCTTCCATGTAAACCTCAAAAACTACTTAGCTATAATTCTAAGGCTCAACAGTATAAAAAAGCAACAGTTCCACTATCCTACTACCACGCATGGAAAATGGAAAAAACACCTAACTTGCAAAACAAACAAGGCAGAGCAACCTGAGCACAAAACAAATTACTCTACTCACAAGCATAAACCTCTACTACAGCAATCAGGCAAATCATAAAAATAGCAGGGGAAAAATCGGGAACACACAATTACCCATTCAAGGGAATTGGTGGAAATTGCACATAATATTCAACAGCTTCTTACAGAAAGGCACAAACCACCTAACTCGATCCTAGGATATTGATATACGTGAGCCACGACAACAAATTCTCTATAGGATGACGAAGATCTGAGAAAACATATGAAATACATAAACCACAATAACTTGAGAAAGAGGAATAATTGGAAAACAAGGTTCAAGGAGAAGGAAGAACTCACCATTCCAATTGCAACTCAATCGACCGTGCTCGAATCAGAGAATGGATGGAGAGGCGGGGGCTTGTCAAAGATTCACGGATCCTTGGTGCTCTCGGACGAACAGAACCAAGAAGAAGATGTTTATATGCGTCAGGCGCGACCCCGGTCTATATAATGAAAAAAAAAGAAAGTACATGGAATGTACTTATAGAGTACACGGCGTGTACTAGGTCTTTCCGTACACCACCAAAATTAGCCTCCATGTCACCCCTACACACCGGGTGTGTGGCTCAGGCACGACCAGCACACAACTTCAAGCTGGAGAAGAGTATAGGGCGTGTACTCAGAAAGTACACGAAGTGTACTTAAAAAATTTCCAGAAACTTTATTTTTCCCAAAAATTCTATAAAAAGAAAAAACATACCTCAAATGATGATCCGGGTTCTTACAAACATCCCCCCTTAAGGAAATCCATACCCGAATTTCCATAGAGAGGCGTAGAAGAAGAATCCCAGAACAACTCTGACCACTACGATCGAACCTCAGCCTCCCTTTCCCAAGTCTCGTATTGTACCCTCCCGTGCTTCCATATCAGCCATACCAGGGGAATAGAATGGCCTTGGAGAACCTTCGTATTGCAATAAAAAATCTGGATAGGATTCTCCACAAACGATGCATCCATATCGAGCTCAACTTCCTCGAGCTGAAATACATTAGACGGGTCCGAAAAGTAACGTCGGAGCTATGAAAAGTGGAAGACGTTGTGCATGGCCCGGTACCTCTAAGGTTACTACAACTGATATGCAACCGGCCCAACTCTCTCCAAAACCTCAAACGGCCTGACGTACAGTGGTGAAAGCGTACCCTATCTCTGAATCCTCATGTGTCCTAACATCCGTGTGACATGTAGGAAAACCTTATCACCGACCTCGAACTCCAGAGGTCGTCTCCGCTGATCAGCATAAGA
Organism: Viscum album; assembly: GCA_963277665.1. Taxonomy (NCBI): domain Eukaryota; kingdom Viridiplantae; phylum Streptophyta; class Magnoliopsida; order Santalales; family Viscaceae; genus Viscum; species Viscum album. The sequence goes on from OY728147.1 coordinate 675,410,224, forward strand.
CTTCTGCCGAGACCGTGTTGTATCCACCCTCTTCCGAATCAGCTCTATCTACTCTAAAGTCTCCTGAAAAAGACAAGGTCCCAGTAAGGCTAGATCTCCTTCCTCCAGCCAGCATAAGGGATATTTTCATGGCCTACCGTACAAAGCAGCGTATGGTGCCATTTGAATAGTTGCCTGAAAACTGTTGGTGTAGGCGAACTCCACCAGAGAAATATGCTTTTCCCAAGAACCTCCAAAGTCTAGGATGTATGTTCGGAGCATATCCACAAGCACCTGGATCGTGCGCTCGGACTGGCCATCAGTCTGGGGATGGTATGTCATACACAAGACTACTTGGGTACCCAAAGCCTTCTGATGTCCCTGCCAAAACTGAGAAGTAAAGTGAATATCCTTATCTGAAACAATAGAGTGTGGAACTCTATGCACAAGAATGATCTCTCTGATTTACAGTCATCTCAGATCATCAACACTTATGGTCTCCTTGATTGGAACGAAATGAGAAACCTTAGTGTTCCTATCGACGACAACCAAAATGTCATCGTTTCCCCGAGGCGACCTCGGCAACCCAGTCATGAAGTCCATCACAACATCATTCCAATTCCACTCCAGAATGGGTAACTGCTGTAAAAGGCCTGCTGGTCGATGATGATTCGCCTTCACCTACTGACAAGTAGAGCATCTCATGACAAAACCAGCAACATCCCTCTTCATGCATGGCCACCTGTCTTGACGATGAAGATCCTGATACATCTTGGTGATGCCAGGATGAACTTCCCAAACTGAGGAATGAAAATCCCGCATCAGCTCCTCGCGTATGTCTTCTGGCACCCATACGCATCCCTGGAAACGCAATATCTCATCCTTTCCCACTTTCCATCCAGGAAGAGGGTCCTATCCGGACACACTCTCCTGCAGGACTAAGCCTTCTGAGTCTGATAGCTGCCTCATCTGTACCCGATCAAGTAGTGTAGAGGTAAGAGCTACAGAAGATAAGAAAGTTTGTCCCTGTCTGTCGTTCACCAATAGATGCATCTCAGAAAATAGATCCATAAGTTTCCACTCACTGCTAGCCTCTTCGACTACCTGAATCTGAGTTCTTCTGCTCAACGCATCTGCCACTGCATTTCCCATTCCCGGCATATAGGCAAGCTCGAAATCAAAATACTGAAGATACTCGACCCACCTGCACTGCCTCATATTCAGATCACGCTGAGTGAAGATATACATGAGATTATTATGATCGGTGAAAACCACAAAGTGCCCTCCCAGAATATAATGTATCCAATAGCGTAAGGCATGAACAACAGCTTCCAACTCCAGATCATGTGTAGGGTAGTTCCTCTCATGTGGCCTCAAATGCCGAGACCCGTAAGCGACGACTACATCTCCTTGAATAAGCACATCGCCTAGTCTGATACTCGAAGCATCACAACAAACTATGTAGCTCTTGCCTGGAAATAGAAAGTCTAGTATCGGTGCGAACGTCAGACTTCCCTTCAGCTCCTGAAAGGCTCACTCAAAAGAATCTGACCATAAGAACTATTCCACCTTCTTGGTCAGACCTGTCAATGGTGCTGCTAGGCTCAAGAAGTCCTAAATGAAGCGTCTGTAGTATCCATCCAGCCCTAGGAAACTCCGTACCTCAAAAACATTCTTTGGATGCTCCCAGGAAACTGCAGCTCTCACTTTCTCTGGGTCCATAGATACTCCTGCCTCTGAGATGACATGACCAATGAAGTGAATCTGTTCCATCAAAAAGTGGCACTTCGAGAGTTTAGCATAAAGCCTATGCTCTCTCAGTATACTCAAAACAATCTCAATATCTGTGGAATGGTTGTGTCGAGTGTGACTGTACACCAAGATATCATCCACAAAGACCACGAAGAAGGAATCCATGTAAGGATGGAACACTCGATTCATCAATGCAATGAAGACTGTGGGCGCGTTCATGAGACCGAACGGCATGACTATATACTCGTAGAGACCATACCTGCTCTTGAAGGCTGTTAGAGGTATATCTGATGTTATAACACACAACTGATGATAACCAGACCTCAATTCGATCTTTGAGAACATTCGGGATCCCCGAAGATGATAAAATAGGTCATCTATCCTTTGCAAGGGATACTGGTTCTTGACCGTCAACTGGCTCAACATCCGAAAATCCGCACAAACATGAAGGGTACTGTCTTCCTTCTTTGCAAATAGGATAGGTGAATCCTAAGGTGAAGTACTGGGTTGGATGAAACCCTTTGCATGTAACTCCTCCAACTGCTTCTTGAGCTCCTCCAACTTAGGTGCAGCTATCCTATAAGAGGAATGGACACCGGTGCCTCTCTTGGCACGAGCTTAATAGAAAAGTCTACCTTACGATCGGGAGGAAAACCAGAAATTTCCTCTTGAAAGACATCTCTGAAACGATAGACCACTAGAGGAAAGTCCAACTGTGAAGTCCCCTGGTCATCCAGATAATGTCTAGCAATCTGGGTCGTCACCCTTCCTAGCCCATGATGCCCGAGTCCTGGTCAACTTGCCTGAACATCCCATTTGCCTCTATGAAGAAATGATTCACCCTCTGGGGAAACGAAACTCACTCTGTGGAGATAACAGTCGACGAATGCCTGGAAGGGAACCAACCAGTCCATCCTAAGGATGACATCATAACATGTCATCTCAAGGACATAGAGGTCCCATAAGAAACGATACCCTGCAACCTCGAGAGGGAACTCTCAAAACTGACGTACAATAGATTTCCTCATCCCCAATGGGATGTCTCGTATCAATGAGTCAGCAGAAAAAAATATGCAAAGCCCAAGGCTCTCCAAAATAGAAACAGAGATAATACTATGCGTTTGACCAGTATCGAAAAGAGATGAAGATAAAACTGAGGATACTAAAATCAAACCTCGAACTGTAGAAGGGACGAGATCCTACTCTTGATAGGTTTGCTCCACGGTGTAAGACTGGCATGCACCACGGACCTGCACCCCAGGCTGACCAATCTGAGCTGATCCACCTTATTGGTGCTGAGGGACTGCTGGCTGACCGCCACGGCCTCAACCTCCACCTCAGCCAAAATGGCCAGAAGAACGCCATTTCCCCGACTGGTGAGAAACTGGAGGTGCTGCTCTTGAACTAAGAGTCATGGAAGAACCTCGGTCACTGGCTACTGGTGAGAAAACCTGGCAGAAACGCTGAAGGTGACCCATCAACCTGCAAGATCATCACTCCACGGGGTCCCTCTAGAACTGTGTCCTCATGTGCCCTGACCGGCCACAATAGTAGCATATCACCTGACTGCCTGACGATGCATGTCGCTTCCTCGGATCACCGCACGAAGACTCCCTATGACACTTCTTGCTATCATCTGGAGGGAAAATAGCTCTGGAAGTAGAACTGCCCTAGATCACATCTCCAGAGTCTCATAGATTGCGCTCTGCTATCAGTGCCTGGTTGACAATTCAAGTGATGGAAGTCAACTAGAATAGATTCACCTGTGAGTGGATCTCCCACATGAGACCATCCTCAAACTTCCTTGCTAAGAACATCCCTTCCCCACCCCGAAGTGGTGTGAAACGCTTCAGCTCGGTGAAATGATAGGAGTACTCCATAACAGAATGAGTACTTTTCTCTAAGCTCATGAACTCCCAGGCTCGGCTGGATCTCAGGGTCTCTGGGTAGAAGTAGTCGTAGAACACGCGCTGGAACTCATCCCATGCCATAACCTGCTGATGACCCGCCTGTGATATCATGTCCCACCACCTCTTGGCAGAGTTTCGAAGCATGTAGGTAGGGAGCTTGACCCGCCTCTCTGGAGGCATCTTCAAATGCTTGAAGATAGTTAGCATGGCTTCCAGCCATGACTCTGCAGCATGTCGTCCTCCTTCCCCTGAGAATGTAGAAGGATGCGGCTGCTGGAAAACCCACATCAAGACTTCCATAGATGTGGCAGAAGGCGGTGCTCCCTAGAAGGTCTGCATCATCCTCAAAGAACCTTCCCTGAACTGCGCATCAATGCCTGCAACTAGTATCACAACAGGTGCCAAGGCTGGCCCGACTGGAGGATCGACAGGAAGTCCCTGATCAGCCATATCTGGTGTCTGATCATTGCCTGATGATAGACGTACAATCAGAGGACATCTCGAATTCATAGCTATGAAAGATCAAAATCACACCTTAGATCAGAAAAACAAAGATAGATAATACAAGAGTATAAACGAGAATAGGGAAAGGAAAACACACAAGTTTACAAAACACAACTACACGATGTATATAAACACTACACGACGTGTCTTCTTAAGCCACTAATAGGAGTGTGTACCCCTGCCCTACAGGTTATGTAACAACTCAAACTACATGGTGTGGTGGCTCAACACACGCAGTGTACATGGAAACATTTCCCCTACCCGAGTCACCTTACACGGCTAACCCACACGGTCCGACATAACCCCATACTACATGGCATGTTCTGGAAAACCATGATGTGTATTAGACAAGGCTTCGACGGCCTGTGTGGTTAAAAACACAGCCATCTACACGGCTGAACCTTACACAACATGTTACGAAGAAACACGACGTGTATAGGTGAAGGTGACACTGCCCCATGTTGTTCGTGACATGGCAAGGTACCTGAACAAGACTACATGGCATGTGCCAAAAACACATGGTGTCTCTAAGAGAAGGTAACGCCGGCCCGTGTTGTTCGTGACATGACCGAGTACCTGGACAGGACTACACGGCATGTGCCGACAACACACGGCATGTTCTTCTCAAGCTTCCCCGACCCGTGTTGTTAGTGACACGGACAGGTACACGGCTCCGAACTACACGGCTTGTACCTACCGTACACGGCGTGTTCCAGATGTTATTTTTATAACAGAGTGTCCCTACTCGCACGGTCAGTGACATAGTCTAAAAACTACACGGCGTGTAGTCAAAAAGTACTCACTGTGTATTCTGGGATTTTCTTGGTAGTAGCTCAGAAACTGCACAGAAGCCCAGAATACATAGAAAAAAAGTCAAAGAATTTCCAAATTCCAATTCGTGAGGGCTCATACTCCCCGAAAATAAAAACATGGCATTCATTTAAGAAAAGTAGAATACAAAGACTACTCTAACAAGGTAGCAGAGATTCTATCAAACATCTATCACAACAGCATGCATAATCTATACAAAATCTATCACAACAGCATGAAATCTCTAATACACCCTAGATGGCATGGAAAAAATGCATGGCATGTGATTTCTACAAGTGCCTATATGACGCATGAGATGGCATACTCTCATCTCATCGGGTTGGGACAGAAATAGAACCGCAATTGTCAAGGAAATAACAACAAAAAGCATGTGAATCACTCTAGGTAAAATCATATCAACTGTAAAATCTCAAAACTAGCAAATTGCAATCAACATGGTATTATGGATTTTCCATGTACACGGGTTAGCTACTCTCGGGCAAAGCTTAATACCAAGTACCGAATCCATCCTATCCCTGGCTAAAGTCTCCAAATAGTAAAGAAAGAGAAAATAACTCCTCTGATACCACTTTGATACATCCCAAATCTAGAGCCCTTCCCCTAGTGCCCCATACCCAGTTCGCCACATGACCTCAAGTGCATTTCCCCAAACACCAGAGGCTTCCGACTAGCAGCAAGGGCCTTGGTAAGTTATTGGGGAAACTAGGCCCTCATTTGGAAAGGCATTCAAGGTAAGAAAAATAATAGTCAATAGCAGAAGCAGTAACAACATACATAACTGTAACAAGTAGTGGACGAATAAGCATATAGAAATGATGATAATGATGCAGTAGGTACAAGTATCTAAGGAAAACAGCAAACACAACAATGTGCTGAAATACATCTAAACACAAGTACTAAAGAAACAGCAAAAGAAAAACAGATGAGCAACTCCTCAGCATCACAAGCCTCCGCTCGGTCCCATGCTCTCCAGCTTCAGTGCAATCAAGAACATGAAGTAGAAGAGCTCTTGCCCTTATCTATTCCAGCAACAACATAGTCTACTTGGGCCCAAAATCATGGCCCAAACAGGGTGTGAGATAAAATCCGAGTAGGAAATCAACCAAAGATCTATGCCTAACACTCAATTAATACAATGCAAGTAATAGTGCAGGAAACAGTAAACAGAAAACACACAACAGCTACAATCCACAGTTCTAGCATATAATGTACAGAAGTAAACAACCAATAACAAGTAGAAAATAGGTAACCCTCTGGGTATCTCTCTCAGCCTAACCCCAATGGTTCAACCTACATGTACTATAAACCCTCTATAAGGTACACACAGTCTCACCCCTCGGGTTCAGCTAAGAGAATAATAGAATATCTGAGGAAGAACTCACCGTCAATTCCCCCTGTAGTCTCGTATCGTACTAAAGGCTCTCTGGGGTAGCACTCAACGTCTCATTTCCCCTGTGGCCCACATCGAGGAGATATAGACTCTCTGAGGAAGAACTCATCGTAAATTCCCAATGTGGTCTCGCATCGTATTAAAAAACACTCTGGAGAAGCCCTTGCGTCCATTATCCATATCGTCTACTACACTACGTCCTAACAGTCTTATGTGAAAAAAACATGCTCAGTGCATTTGTATCATCCAAGTAAACCTCAAGAACTACTTGGATATCATTCTAAGGCTCAACAGCATAACAAAGAAACAGTTCCACTATCCTACAACCACACATGGCATCTAGAAAAAACACCTAACAGAAAAAACAAACATGGAATGCAACATGAGTACCAATCAAATTAATCTACTCACAAGCATAAACCTCTACTATAGAAATCAAGCAAACCAGGCAAAAATAGGGGAAAATAGGGAACACACAATTCCCTGTTCAAGGGAATTGGTGTAAATTGTACAAAATAATCAATGACATCCTACATAAAGGCAAAAACCACCTACCTCGATCCTATGAGATCGATATACGTGAACCATGACGACAGATTCTTCTTAGAATGATGAATATCTGAGAAAACGTCCGAAACACATAAACCATGATAACATGAGAAAGAGGAGAAATTGGAAAACAGGGTTCAAGCATAAGGAATAACTCACCGCTGCGATTCCAACGTAATCGATTGTGCTCGAATCAGAGAATGGACGGAGAAGTGGGGGCTCGTCGAAGATTCGCAGATCCTCGGTGCTTGCGGATGAACGAAACATAGAAGAAGAGGTTTTTGTGCGTTAGGACCATCCCCTGTCCATTTAATGAAAAAATTATAAAGTACACGAAGTATTCTTTTAGAGTATACGGCGTGTACTAGGTCTTTCCGTACTCCGCCAAAATCGGCCTCCACGTCACCCCTACACACCGTGTGTGTGGCCCGGGCATGACCATCACACTACTTTGAGCCGGAGAAGATTACACATCGTGTACTCTGAAAGTACATGGCATGTACTTAAAAAATATCCAGAAAATTTATTTTCCACAAAAACTCTAGAAAAAGGAAAAACATACCTCAAACGAAGACCGAGGTTCTTAAAATATAAATAAGGAAAGTTTGATTTTTTCTTTTTGGAATTATCATAATATCAAAAATAATTTATTAATTCATTAAATATACTTTTATATAACATCATTTTTATTTAATGATGAAAATGAATCACATCTCTTTATGGATGTGGAAGTCCACATGTATGCACGAACAATATTAACATTTTTCAATGAATGAAATTTTATAAAATTAAAAGATATATTATATTATCATAATAATAAATAATTTTTTATAACATTTATATACATTAATTAAATCATTATATACATATTTTAAGGAAGGTAGTAGAAAATGAATCACAACGGTTAATAAGGTGGTATTCCATTGTACTCACAACAAATAAATTTGTTTTCCATTTAATGGAAAAGTAAATAGATATACGTTCTTATTTATAAATAAATAATACCTTTTATTACGGAATATTTGGGAATATTTTTTTTACCATGGCCGAACAATTTTTTACATAGGTGGGAGATGAAATAAAACCAAAAGAATCTGTTCTAAATGATAAATCTTCTTTATAAAATCTCTTTAGGTTTACACTAATTTTTTTGAAAACAATTGGTTTCTGAAAAAAAATACTCTAGGATGTGAGGAGGGATTGATGAAATTAGATTCGGTATAGTTTGGATGACCTAAAATGTTTTTTGTGTTTGTTTAAATGAGATGACTAGGTTCCCTTTAACATGAATGTGGAGGGAGATTCCTGTAAAATTCTTAAAATAATAAATTAATATTAATATGTTTCTATTCCAAATGAATATAAACGTATTTATAAAGAATACAATATTTTTTGGTTATAATTCCACTCATCTAATTAATTTCAGACAATGTTTTCCTATTTTTACCTATATCTAATGGTTTTAACCCCTCGTCAACCCCTTTCACATATATCATGATTATAAGGTATTTAAATCATTGAGGCTGAATATTGTTATTATAAATGGAAATACAGACCATAAATGGAACCAGGGATATATTTTTAACCATATACTAATACCATTTCATATAATATGATTTTTTTACTTTAAATCATTGAATAGAATATTATTTTCATAGTAAAAATATAATGTTATTTTTTGAAATATTCCATTACACTAGAATTTATTAACATCATAAAAATATATTAATTTTGATTTAAATATTAAAAATAATCCTATAAATTTTATATCCATCGATAAAATTCATTCCTCAATTCAATTATGAAAAACTATATTACTTTTAATATTTTAATATCATTCATCTAATTATTCCATTAATTTAATAATTACTCTAACGTCATTGTGTAAACATTTAAGGTAAGTCTTTCATCACTAAATTTTAAACATAAATATCCATGATGAAGATAATTAATTTAAATTTCAAAATAATATTTTAAGAATTCATATTATTTGGTTAAATCCATGTTAATAATATTACACATAATAAAATTTATAGTTTTAAAACAAAATTCATTAAATATAAAATTATAAAGGTTATTTTCACAAACAAATGGATAAAATGGCTATACATTGGAAACATGGAGGAATAAAGATTATATATACTAAAAAAATAAAAAATATCAAGAGTTAGGGCCATTTTATAATACTAATAATTTTTATTTCAACATAAATTACTCAATTTACCTTTTACCATGGTAATAAAAATTACTAGGTTTACTATTCATGTTTACCAAAAATAAAAGGACCACAATTACTAATTATAGAAACACTAATTCAAAAAAATGGATTCCATTTTACAGGATTCAATTCATATAAGTGGCATAAAAAATTAAAATTAATCCTGAAAAACATTATGATAAATACTTCTTTAGAGAATTTCTATTTTTAACGAAAAAATTATTTTAAATTAAATTCAATATTAAAATTAATTTTAAAAACTAAAATTGGATTATAATACAGTTAATGGACGTAAAAAAATTTATATCATTTTTTAAAATATAATTTGATTTTATAAATCATTTTAATGAAATACAATTTTGAAGAATAAAATCATTATTTATCATCAATAAATAAAAAACACAACTTTTCAAAAAAAGATATAAAATAAAACATAAGAAAATTTTGACATGTTAATTTAATTAATGAAATTATGTTTGGAATGTTTAAATCCAATAATTTGAAATAAAAACTTTTAAATAAAACCTTCTAAAAAATTAATTTGATAAAACTATTTCCTTTTTGATTTAATATTTTTATATTAAGTATAACTATATTAAAATGAATAAGACAAAGGTAAAAATGATTTATACTATTGTTTCTAAGGTTTTCACAATATTTAAATCATTTTTAAATAATTTTCTCAAAAAATTTCCCTTATTAAAAAGGTTAGGATAACATTCCCTCGTTTCATTTTTATATTCAGAGATTTCTTATTCAGCCATATGGTCTTTCCGCAATGCCTTATGCTAGTTAATTACTCTAATATAAATTAAATTATCTATTTGGTTCAAAATATGAAAATTATATCGTTCATAATAAATTTTATCTTCTAACTAAACCACTTTGGGGCTAAAAAAAGATCAATTGGACTTATATTTTATATCATCAAAACATTAAAAACATTCTGATCTTTATGTAACCTCAAAGTAAATGCCACTCAAAATGAAACAGATACAAATTTTTAGAGTATTTATTACAGTCTAATGAACCATTGACTAAAAATTGCCTTTTTATCAAGACACATAATACTATTCCATGGAGATACTTAATGAAAATCATGATCACCTACGTCAAAGGAAATAATTTCCTCATGTTATCCATATAACCCTTCATTCTTTTTTGAGTAATCCACTTATACTACTAAATAATCATTACCTTCTCATCCATATCCTCTACCAAATCTTTTACCATAAACATCCTTTATCCCAATTCATCTTAAAATGTGATTCCCAATAACTATGTCCATATATTTCATCAAATTGTGCAATCATTATACTAGAATGATAACTTTTATTGTAAAAAAACATAGAAATGAAATTTTTTATCCCAACATCCTTGCTAAAACATTAACATGAATAAATAATTTCTACTATGGTCTAAATAATTCATGGTACTGACCATTATATTTTGGATGAAAATATGTACTAAAATTTTATTCCACAATCAATGAATCCTGAGGTCATTTCAGAAACAATTAGTGAATAAGGGATCCTGGTCAATTACAATTGATAGAGGTACTCCATATATCCTGAAAATCCCATTGAGATAGATTTTATAAAGGTGATCCAATGAAATTAAATATCAATTATGAAATAAATATTTAGATATAATTAATCAATATACAATAACATAAATTGAACCATACCTCAAGATGTATCTTGAATAGGATGAAGAATACCCTTTGGTAATTTTCATCAACATTCCCTTATTTACATGTTAAACATTTCATGGTAAATATAAAAACATATATATTCATTATATCCCATTTTTATTACTCATTAAGGCCTCTATTCATCTTATAACTATTAGGATGAATAGAAAATGTTGTACTGTGAGCTTCCCTCAACAATTCACTTTTCAACTGCAAATCACAAGGAACATATTTCCTCTTTCAAAATCATAGAACACATTCTATTTAAACAGAAAAATTATGAAACATAAATATCTAAACCCATTTTACAATTTCTAATAACTCATAGACTTCCTTCTAAACATTCCTAATTCATTCAGTCAAAGATTGTTATATTGAGACTAGAAATAAAATATAGGAGGTCGCAATATCCATGTCATCTAGGTAAAAATTTATCAATTCATTAACCAAAATTTCCTGTTCCAAATATTACATTGTTATTGTTGCATTATTTTTTATAATCAACAATTCAACTAATTGTTTTACTTTTTCTCTACAATAATAAATCTTTCAATCATATTCTTTTATCTGTACAAACCATCTCCTCCTTCTCTTGTTTAACTATTTACGAGTTATCATATAATTCAAACAAATACATTCATTACTTATTTTCTTAATAAATCCCAAAAACTTTTACCCACATATTTTTTATTAATAACCATTGTAGCTAATTTAGGATCTTGTGTATTGTATTTTTATAGATGATATTTCAGTTAACTTGATGCATTTAAAATTACTATACAATTATTCAAATCCAAGTCCCTTCCTAGAATCTACACTATATATAACAATGTCACCATTCGTATAAGAAAATAACTATACAATATTATACAACAATTATATATTTAGTTCAAAAAAAAGAACAATCAAAGACTTTTTATTAATATGAATTTAACTCCTTCTCATATTTACCTAACTAGTTTTTTTGAAAACTAATTATGATTTTCAACAAAATTACTGTAGTGACATGCTAATCGTAGAAAAATATAAATCACTATGACATTGGTAGGTCTTTTTCAGTCATCAAAAACATTAATTTTAGTAGGTTCAACATTTATAAATTATTTTGAAATAATATGTATATGGAATGAAATCTAATGCATCCAATATACAATATTAATAAATTTTCTATAGAGTTTTTTTCTTATAATGTTTCAAAATAAACCGTAATGTGTGTTTAATATTTCCCATTACATTCAAAATATAACAATTTATCGTCAATAATAACAACCACAATATTCTTTCAAAATTTATTGATGAATCTATTCTCAATATCCATAAATATATATGGTGAAATAGACAAACTAAAGGAACTCATAACGACTATGTCCTATAAAAATGTAGTCTTCAATATATCATCCTACATCACCTTCACCAGATAGTTCCCTGAACTGAGATCAATCAATTAAAAAATTTCAATAAATGAAGATGATAAAACAAATATTGGATATGTGAAAAAAGGTACCTAGTCTTAACAATTATATTATTCAATGCTCCATAATCAATGAAAATCTCCAAGAACCACACTACATTTTTAATAAATAATAATGGAACAAAAAAATGAATCACAATAGAAGAAATAAATATTTATCTATTAACTCAATTAATTTATTTTTTTACTTCCAAAATTTCTATATGATCCATTTGATAAGGATGTTTCTGAAATAAGACTATCATAAGGATCCAATTCAATAAAAAACCACTAAACTAGAAATAAGACTTATAAAATCATCAGAAAAAATGCATATATTCATTAATTTTTTGGACATCACTAATCTATATAATTTCATTTGTTTCAATAAATTGTTCTTTTTAACATTCAATTTCATCTCTAAATAATTTCTAAACTCCATTTTAAGTTACTAATGGTTTGAAATAGTTGGAGGAAATTTTCTTTTTTCTAAAATCTATCGTAGAATGATAAAATTAAATCTAATCCATACCAAAAATATTATCACACACTACCATGGGTATTTAAAAAAAGGTCTTCAGATAAGAACAACCCACTAATAACAATAAAAATACTCTTATAACTTTTGGTAATAGTAATACTACGATACATTGTTTTCACTACAACACCAATCATATTTTTGTGTTGTGATATTATTAGTATTATTGAAAATTTATCGTAAATGAATGAATGTAAAGATAATGAACCAAAGAGGGTATTCACATAATTTGAATAAATAAGTATCATACTTTAAACTACATCATCATATTTCCCTATATTATCCATAGAAATAAGAAATTAATTTTCCATGCCTTTCACCCATTATTCTTGATGACTTCCATCCGTGTAAATAACTGTAGAAAAATGTTATTATAATGAACCAACTGATTGAAAATAAAAAATATCAATAATTTATATATATATCGGATACCCCATTCTTTGATTGTTTACAACTATATTTTTTCACTTATGAGCCCTATGATCAACATTACCACACTGGTGAAACGTTATATAATTTATTAGGCATCCCCCATGATGACTTTTACCACAATTATCACAAGATATTACCTTCTTTTTCATACTTCTTGATTTATTTGATGAATTCTTTCTCATTTCTAACTTTGCAGAGCCATATTCTTCTTATTTTCATTGAGTGCATGATCGTTAGAGAACTCAATTTATACCATATTGGAACACCAAACAATATTCCCATAAATTTTTAATGCTAAATAATCTAATTCCATTTGATATCTTGTTTTCATACCTCTGTATAACTGATTCATCTTACCATCATGATCTTGGATATAGTATAATATATACCTGGTTTATCTAAAAAACAACTTCATATACAGAAAAAAATCTTCACCATTTTCCCTCTATTATATGAATTTTTTCTCCATCCTAATTTGGAAAATTATATGGTATTATTTCTTAAGTAATATATTCATAAATATATGTTATTCGATGTAATCGACATCATATTTTCTGTGGTTATTCTCAACCAAAGAACACCACTGATAAAATTCACCTTTAAAACAATAAATGTAATGGGTTTCCTTTATCTATACCAAACACCACATGAAATCACATATATTTTATTGGGAAATGATCTAACCTTTGGCCACCACCATATATTATGTTTTACCAAATGACGGAGAGTTCTATTTTATAAAGTGATCAAATATCACCTTGTCCTCTATGGTAGATCTAGCTTCTCTCTAGCAAGTATTACATATCTATTTATAGTTTGTGTAAAATGATCCATAATAGAATCAAATCAATCGGTTCTAATTCAGACTGTTCTTGGTGTATAACATAGATATATAACATTCTCTTTTTTCCTTCAAATTATAGTCTCCCAATGCATCTGTGGAAATCAATACTAAAGAAACATAATTTAGATGAATAAAAATGCTTTTTATTAAATTCAATACCATTTACACATAACTATTAGGTAACATTATTTTAGTTTATACTATTATAATTATAATTACAACTAATTATTTCTAAACATGACCTCTCATAGAAACTATAAGGACCTTCCTCAAAGATATCATATTCTTGTGCGTTCAAACTAGAATTCACATACTTTCATTTCTAATTATCTTCTAGGATTATATTTTTAGATAGTAACATCAAAACTCTTAAATAATAGTCTCATTTATTATAATATGAAAACTTATATATTGTATAATTTTTTCCACAAAACTAATCTTTTAAAAAGAAGCACATATTCATTTATTTAAATTTAATCACAAATTTGATCATTACCCTAACCCTTTCCTGACTCATATTTACATCATTTTGAATAAACTTTTAGTATGTGGGATGGGAAAAATTTACTACTAAGGTGCGCAAATGAAGAAATACCTTATCCATATAAAAACATTAAAACACAAAAAATATTTAAATAAAAACATTCATTTTTTTTCTAAATAGTTCATCATTTTTCCTTTACAAGGATCATTATTATACATTTTGAAATAAAAAAAAGTCCATTAAAACCCATTAAAAATCATAGGAAATTCATGTATATTCTGTGGGAAGTTATCATATTAAAACCCTTATAACCCAATAAAATTGTAATAACCATATGGCCGAAATTAAAAATAATAATTTGGAATACATAAACATTACCCAACGTATTAGAGAACATTTTGAGAGAACTAGTTGTATAAGCCATAAGGGGTCCACCAAATTCAATCTAGGTATAACCAAAATAACTATTTACAGGGAGCACCCATGATCTATAATGGGGATATACTATTAATAAAAAATGACTAAATATCATATCATGAATAAAACCCTCGAAAATCCATTTAAACCGGTATAAAAAAAACTTTTTCATATCAAAATTCAAAATATTGTTTTAAACAAAAATCAAAATCGGAATAGTTAAAAAATTTAATTGGGTGTTTCTTTGAATGAAACATTAAATATTATAGATAAATTCAGACTTAAAATAATTTATATAGTATTAGAAATTTATTCTTTTAGAATATGTTTTAAAATAAATCCTTCATGACGTCTGTTGTAAAAATGTCATAAATTATATAAAAATAAAACTTTTTGAAAAAATTTTAATAACAAACAAAATCATGTTGTAATTATTTCATTTCATTATAAATATGATCATAAATAATTTTAATAATTTTAAAATTTAAGGGAAATAATTTTGAATATAAAACATGAAAATATTTAAAACAATGTTTTTAGCCATAGAGTCTCACACCTCGAATTTGACTCTTCATGATTGATATTTATCTTCTTAAATAATAATGTTTTGTAAATTGTTTTCATTATTTATATCCTTTTTCATTTTTATTATTTATTTCAATTAAATTGTTACCACATTTTATAAAATTACATAATCATTTAAGATCACATTATACATATTGACAATATTTGGCTCATATGTCCAAAATGGATTCTGTAGATTGAATATGTTCAAAGGGGTCATTAACCCACCATATGAAGAATAATAATCATCAAATAATAATAATAATTTTAAAAAAATTATACTTTAAAATAAAACTATTAAATATGATTATTAAAAGTGAACAATTTTATAATCACATTAACGGTAGATCTTAAATACACATGAGTATTATTTCAATTTTAAACGATCATTTTGGAATGGATGTAATTATGCAGTTATCTTTCTATAATTATAATAATACCATAAAATTCATATTAAAATTTTAACTAATTAAATATATATATATATATATAATCAATGTCATGTGGGTATGAAAATTAATCACATCGCTTTGTGGTGGTAATATCCCACATGTATGCATGGAAAACATCATCATTTTTCAGTGGGTGGAAATATAATAATGTAAATGAAATATTATCATATTAAAATAATAAATATTTCCTTAAAAAATAGATGTACAATAATTTTTTTACTATATCCATTCATGTTTGATAGGGATAGAAAACTAATTACATTGGTTAATGAGTTGGTAGTATACTGTACACATTAATGATGGCTTCATTTCATAAGTGATGGAAGATAAATTGATATAGGTTGTTCCATTCACATAAATAACATAAGTAAATATAATATACTGGTGTTATTATTTAATATTGATTAATGTATATTTTATGTATGTGTAACAGGAAATAAAAGAAAAACCCTCAGTAATGAATGATACCACTTCTTTAGAAAATCTCAAAAATATTTAAGAAAAAACATTTTCTAAGTTGTTATTATGATAAAAACCATATTATATGATGCTATTAGTGATGTAATAAATGTATTTTGTATGATATAGGCTATACCAAATGGTTATTTTATTATGGTTGCTGAACTGAAGTGAATATATTCCCTTTTATAAGAGATATGAGGAGTTATTTTTGGAATTTAAGAAGATATAAAATTAATATAAATTTATTTATAATTAAAAATATATTTAAGTTGATTTAAATTTAATATAAAATTATAATAAAACAAAATAATGTCATACAATAAAAATTAGACATGTTTTGACTATCTTTTTATCTTTACCATTTGGTTTTAACCCACATTAACCCTTTTCACACCCATGATAACACCACAGATTTTTAATCTTTGACTATTTATCTATCTTTACCATTTGGTTTTAACCCTCATTATGACATTTCAAGTTGTATGTAAACAACTATCAATTGTTTGATAGTTATTGTTTCTAAATAACTCTCTTTTTTTATTTGACAGCAAGAATTACTTTTAAATTAATTTCTAACACTTCTGTGTTTTGAATTTGGAAAAATGGATTCTTTATTTGGAATATGTGTGTCCAAATTGTGTTAATAGGTATCTATTATTTTTAGACATTTTAAATATTTATTTTAGTAAATATTCTGTTTACCCTGAATAAAGGGTAAAAATAACAAATAAGAGTAACAAATAGTATTATAATAATATCAAATTACCCTAACATGTTTTATAATCCTATTGGATGATAAAGACCCCACCATGGGAATTGTTTGGTCGAATTTGGGACCCCATGGAGCCACATGGTATTAATAATGACACATTATATTAATTAATTTAAAGCAAAGACAAAAATGACATAAAAAAATATTTTTCAGTAAATCATTTCTTACACGGGGTTATATAAGTTTTATTTTAAACTATAAATTTTATTGAGAAATATAAAAATATTTCCTACATCGTGGTATTTTTTTTATAATTTTTGGACATCATATAAATTAAATTATTTATGACACAATAATGATGAAATATTTACCTCATTAATAAATGGTTTAAATAAATAAGATTATAAATTTTAAAACAATATGAAAATCCTATCCAATTCTTATTGGATTATTTTATTTCTACCTTTTGTCATCTTAAAATCTTCTTTAATTATTTGTGGTCCTTCTGAAACCGAATATGAGTTTATAATAAAATAATTATTTCAAACTTTCATAAAGAGCCCCTCCTCTCCCTTATAAAAAGACATCACTTCATACCAATTTCTCACACTTCTCAAGACTTTTGCTCATAAAAACCTACCCATATATCCATCCAACATCCCTGAAATCATCCTAGAGTCCATACTTTGGTCATAAAGCCATCCTAATGATCACTTTTGATCAAATCAAAAGGAATAACCCGAAGAAGGGGTAATAATTTCACCAACATCATTCAAGTTCATTTCTTCTTCCACTTCCTCTTTATTTTTTGTTTCCATTATAAAATAATAACTCCAGTATCTTCTACATACAATGATGTTATTATAAAAAATTTACAACCATATTTATTATTCTATCAATCCTATAAATGACAAGGTCAACATATGTGCATACGTATGGCTTACCGTCTCCACGTTGTGGTGATGTTTGTTATTAAAACACATCATCATTTGGATGTGTATAATAATGAGTATAAATGATGTAAATAATAAATATAAAATGATAATTATTCTGAATGTATTATATACGATCCAATTATATACTATTTCAATATCAAAATAATTATATTTTCACTTGTGCCAACGTACAGATTACCATCTCCACGAACGCGATAATATTCATTCTCCATTGTAACAATTCAAGTATAGTTTTCATTTGGTTATTTAAAATAATGATTAAGAACATAATATCATTATATATATTAGTCAAATACATAACTAACATGGCTTATGTATCAAAACATATAAATGAAAACGAATCAGTTAACACCCAAAACGACGATACTACTGAAATATCATTTTTAAAGAAATATTATAAGACCATATATGATATCATATTAATTTATATGGTTCTTGAATAATTTAATTACAATTATTTCACCATTATACATGATTTTAACCTACCATCAACCATGTAAAATAACATGGTAAGGGTTAATTTCACAATCTCATTATTATCCGAGGTTGTTTTTAGGTAAGTATCTACTAGGACCTCTTTATCATCCACATCCATGTTTCTTAAAATTGTATTTCAAATAATATTTAGTATTTTATAAAAAATGGGTTTATGTAATTTATACCTGTGTTTAACCTTATATTTTTTGAAAGGAATCTTTCTGTCATTTTCTAAACAAGGTACTTTACGACCCTTTCTACAAAATTAGGGTAATAATGTTTTTTAACATATACGGAAGGTGTGGTTATTCTCCACCATTATAACATCATCAAAGAATCCCTTACAATACTATAAGAATATTTTAAAAATAAATGTTTTCATTTATAATTATGTGACTTTAAATGATTTCAAAAAGAAAGAGGTATATCTATCAAATAGTTTTGATTTCATCTATGTCAACATATTTTGATCTATTTTATACTTGTTTGAAGTGGATTCATTATGATAAAAATATTCCATAATTTATTGAAGTTTTTGTGATATTTTTGACTAAGGATGTGTTATTTTTATACAATTCATGGTTTATGGTTAATTTATTGACATTTCATATGTTAGTTTTAATATAAATGTCTATGTTATGTTTCAAACTTTTTATATGAGGAATTTATTGGACTAAGTATGTAATGGGTGGAGCCTGTTATAGCTCTTCGGTGAATCGGTAGGTCTCATGAGACAATTATACATGGAATTGGTCGAGGTCTTTCCAAATGTGATATATGGTTTTGGCTGAGGACTAAATCTTTGTTTAGACGTATTGGTCGAGGCCTTGACAAAATGTTTCAGAATGTCTGACATCATACATTCCTTCAATTATGAATATAATATTCACTGTTCTTGTTGTTATTCAACTAGTAGAATACCCATGACTATTTTTTATTATGGCATTATTTACTCAGCTCATATTCCTTCAATAAAAGTGCACATGTTTATTATTTTTAAATACATGTGTTTTCAATTATTCACCATTCCTCATATTTATGTTATCTTCCTCTGTATTTCTTACCCTTACTAAGTGTTTGAGCTCACCCCTTTCTTATGTTTCATTTTACCAGGATATGATGAAGTTAGATATGACTGACTTGCAGGCATAATCTTGGGGGCTTGGATGTTTCTAATTGAATAAATTATTGTGGTATTTCTTTTCATGATTTAAAGTTGAGCTTATATTTGAATCTTGTTTCCAATAATAATAAAATGATCGGTCATTCTAGACATGATTACCTTGTGATCATACCAATGTTAAGTAACAATGCACTAACTCTGGGTAACTGGGGTAGGGGGGTTACAGTTGATATCATTGGAAGTTTATTACAAACCTTGGATACTAGATTTAGAAAAACTCTCATTAGAGAACACTACCCATATATATACATTGAGGATTTGTATATAATAACATCATAGAATGTTGATAATGTATAGATTTTTTTGTATTTTTTAAGAAATGCATCCTTGTCTGGATACGAGCAGGAAGAGGTGGCTCTGGAAAACACGTACCTAGGGGTAAAACCTGATAACACCGCTTTGAGCTAGACTCGAATGAGAACTTGTGCACGACAACAGGCCTTGCTGCACTATTGGTTACGACACTCCAAGAGGATATGCTTAGGATAATTCTAATTTTCATTACAAACCATTATAAAGGATTTATGATTATATACATCCTCAAAGAAAACATTATAATGGTTGTGGATTATATCCTTAAACTTTTCAATTTATGTTAAGTGTTTTACCTGTATGGAATTATGTATTTCAATTCAAAAACTAATCTACTTTATGCCATTGTTTAGAAATGGCGCCTAGTGGAAGTAATGGAAACTGTATCAATGCACTTAATCCATATAGGGATTTCCTTCATTCTCAAGATAATTATAGTGGAGATAGGGATGCAATCGGTGCTAATTAGCTTATGACCATATTGGGACAACTGACTCAAGTTATGAATAATAACCTTACCCGTATGAAGCACCATAATCCACAAAGTTGAGGTTCAGTGTTAGATCACATCATGAGGAAACAACCTCCAACATTCAATGGGAGTAAAAATCCATTAGTAGATGAGAAATGGATAAATTCTTTTGAGAAAATAATTCATACTTTGGGGAGTAGTGAAAGGAAAAAATATTTCATGGCAGCTTATCATATCACAAGATATGCATTTCAATGGAGGTCATTGATTCAAAACACAAAGGATAATGAAGAAGTTATATGTATGTAATAGAGGAAGTTTAAAGATATTTTCTTAGAAAAATAATTTATGTGTGACCATCGAGCGGATATGTAAAGGCAATTTCTAAGTCTGACGAAAAAGGAGGATGAGAATGTCGCAAAGTATAAAGCCAAATTTTCAAGGGTAGCAAGGAATACTGAAGATTATATACATAACATAAGAATAAATTTTGATCTTTTCATTGATGGGATAAAACCATTTCTCCTTCTAGAATTAGCCTCGCAATCCATTTCAACGTATGAAGATATTGTCTCATGAGCTATCAAGATTGAAATGGAATTTTCTATGTCTTATGACTTTACTAAAAAGCAAGAGAAGAAGAGATCTGTTGAACACTCTAGGAAAGGATATATGGAAACAGGGAAGAAGATAAGGGTTGAATTTCTACCCTTTGATAATTGTGGAAGGAGGCACCCTGGTGCCTATCTAAAAGAAAAATGAGTATGCTATAAACGTGGACAGAAAGTCCATCTTACTGGTGATTGTAAGGGGAAGAAAGAAGCTACCAATATTTGATGCTACAATTTCAGGGAGATGGTTCATTATGAAAATGAATGTCCAAAGCATCCGGGATATTACCTCATAAAAGGCCAAGGGATCAAGGCCAAGATTATGCGATCACTACTGCTAAAGTTGATGCTCTGAAATACGTGGTGGCAGGTAATTTAATGGTTTCCACATGTTGAGAAAAATATTTATTAGATATTGAATCATTGAATTGTTTCATATCTTCCTATTTTTCTATGAAAATTAGATATTTCCAATTTTATTTAACAAGGGAGTTGGTAGTCGAAACTCCTAAGGGAAGTATCATTACAACAAAGTTGTGAGAATCAATTCCCATTAGGGCATATAAATGTTCTTTATCGGCTGATCTCATCATCATACCCCTGATTGAATTTGATATAATCCTCTGTATGGATTGTCTTTCAGACCATGATGAAAAAATTTATTGTAAAAAGAAGTAGGTTACAATTTTCGATGATGATAAAGAGTACCTTATCATTAAAGCAGAAACGTCACCGTATGATTCTTACCTAGATCACCCCCAATATCTCTTCTAAATTATATTATCGGGGAGGGAGAGAATGAAATAACTATGGGTGAGGAAATTAATTTTCAAATAGAGGTTGTATCTATTGTTCCATAATATGTTGATGTGTTTCCAGAGGACTTACCAGGACATCCTCCATAGTGAGAAGTTGAGTTTTAAATTGATTTAATTCCTCATTCATGGCACATATGGGAGACACCTTATATAATGGAGACTATGAAATTAGTGGGACTAAAGAAACAACAAGAGAAATTGAGTAATAAGGGATTTATACACCCTAGTGGTTCTCCATGGGGAGCCCCTATCCTTTTTGTTATGAGGAACAACAAATCTATGAGGTTGTGCATTGACTATAGAGAGATCAATGTTGTAATAATAAAGAACAAGTATCACTTTCCTCGCATTCATAATTTATTCGAACAACTTAGTGGAGATCAATATTTTTCAATGATTGACCTTCAATCTAGATATCATTCGTTGTCTGTGAAAAAGGAAGAAACTCCAAAGATAGAATTTAGAACCAGGTACGGGCATTACAGGTTTATAGTAATGCCTTTTTGGTTGACTACTGCACCCTCTGTTTTCATGGATCTAATGAACATAGTTTTCAAATAATATCTTGATGAATATGTACTGTTATTTATTGATGATATCTTGGTATACTCTAAAAGCTATGAAGATCATGAAAATAACTTGCGCACCATTCTGAAAACCCTCAAGAAGAAATGAATTATTCCGGATGTATGTAAGTGTGAATTCTTCCTTCAATATATTTCTTTTCTTTTCCATATTTTCTCTAAGGATGGAATCTCTATTGATCCTTCTATGTTATGAGAAATTGAAGAATTTCCACCACTGACGAGTAATATGGAGGTACACATTATTATTGGTTTAGTAGGTTTTTATCGACGTTTCGTCAAAAAAATTTCCTGGTTGGCTAACCCATTAACGATGTTCACGAGTAAAGGGGTAAAATTTGTTTGGACAAAAGAGTGTGAAGAATGTTTCGAAAAACTGAAGATAAGATTTGTCAATGCTTCTATCTTGACTCCACCATTAGGGAATGATGGGTTTGTTATATATAGTGATGCATCAATGAAATGACTTGGTTGTGTCCTTATGTAGAATGATAGACTTATTTCCAATGCATCATGACAGCTAAAAATTCACAAGAAAAACTATCCCAATTAGGATATTGAGTTAGCAGCTGTAATATTTGGTCTAAAAATATGGAGACATTATATCTTTGGTGAGAAATGTGAGATATATACCGATCACAAGAGTTTGATGTATATTTTCTCATAGAAAGAAATCAACAAGAGGCAATGGATATGGCTTGAAATACTCATGGATTATGATTGCATGATACACTACCACCAATTGAAGGAAAATAAGGTGGAAGATGCTTTGAGATGAAAGGATCATGGATTTTTGAACAAGATGAGAGTTGAAAAGGATCCTATATACATGGATCTAGTAAAGATGAATATCGGAATAACCAAGGAAGGTGAAACATCAATGCTTTTTCTAATGGTTGCAAAACCATATTTACTAGAAAGGATAAAAAGTTTTCAGAATGACGATGAGGAATTTCTAAAGAAGATTAAATATGTGAACGACGGGGGATTGATCGACTTCGTATATGAAGATGGAATTTTTAAATTTGGGATGAGACATTATATTATTAATATACCTGATATAAAAGGGGAATTGATGGATGATACTCATAGCTCCAATTTCCCTTATACACCCTAGGAGCACCAAGACGTATAGAGATTTGGAGGAACATTTTTGATGGGACAACATGAACAGAGAGATTTCTGATTATATGAAGAGATATATGGTTTTTCAACAATTGAAAGCTGGATGGAAACATCCTAGAGAATTCATGCAACCTCTTCCAAAACCTAAGTGGAAATGGGATAATATTACGATGGACTTTTTCATGGGACTACAAAAGACTCCTATAAGGAATGGTGCAATATAGGTCATTGTTGATCGTCTTACCAAGTCAGCACATTGTCTTGTTATAAGAGAAGATTTACAACATGAACGTTTAGAAAGACTGTATATTAATGAAGTTTTAAAACATCTTGGAGTACCCCTATCGATTGTTTCTGATAGTGATCCCCATTTTACATCATGGTTCAGGAAAAGTCTTCAGAAATCCCTGGATACTGAACTTCTTTTGAGCACTACCCACCACCCAAAAACTGATGGACAATCAGAACAGACCATTCAAACCTTATAAGAAATTTTTAGATCTTTCGCACTCGACTTTCAATGTATGTGGGATCAATATTTACCTATGGTATAATTTTCTTATAACAATAACTTCCATTCAAGTATTCATATGGATCCATACAATGTGTTATATAGAAAGTGATGTCACACTCCAACTTGTTGGGATTATGATAGTGAAAGAATACTCATAGGCCCAGAACCTTTTGAGGAATGATTGGATAAGGTGAAGGTTATCCAAACCCACACCAATGCAGCTCAAAGTAGGCAGAAGATCTATGCTGATAATAGAAGAAAGGATTTTTAATTTGAGGTTGGATATCATGTTTTCTTGATGGTATCTCCATGGAAGGGAGTTATACGATTCAGTAAGAATGGTAAATTGAGCCCCAAGTACATCTGACCTTTTGAGATTATCGAATGAATTGGGGCTATAGATTACCGTTTGGCAATGCTGCCATGTCTCTTCAAAGTTCACAATGTGTTCCACGTATCCCTATTAAGAAAATAAATTCCAACCCAATGTATGTACTCACCTATGAGAAATTATAACTGGAACCTGATCTGTCTTATTGTGAAGATCCAATCATGATTTTTAATACTAGAGAAAACGTGTTGTGAAACCGTACAACTCATCTGGTAAATGTTTTATGGAGAAACCATAATATGGAAGAGGCAACGTGGGAACCCGAAGAACATTCAATAAAGAACCACCCAAATCTTCTTATGTGGTAGTTTTCTAGAAATTCTGAGGGTGAAATTATTTGAAAGAGGGGAGAATATAACACCCCCATCTTCCACAATATGTTTTCCTTTAAAAAATGCAATAGCTTGCATTATATGCAACTTCGAGATTCTAACACACCTCGACCAATCAATGTAACTGTTACGAATAGTAATACACACTTTTTGAAATTTTAAAAATTTTATCTTTCAAAATGGACTTATTTTTTCTATTCGTAATATCGAAATTATCATAGAGTTAATTTTGGGCACTTTTCTGATAAATTCATATTTATGATGAATATAGAAAAATACAAAATTTTAATTAAAAACAACTTTTTTAATAGAAATAATTTATAATGTTAAAATATAATTTTGAGTGTTTTTAAAGTATAATTAGATTATATTTTTACAATTTAATCTAATGTTTTTCAATGTATTTAAATTCACATTTAAACTATACATAAACAAGTGTCTATCATTTGATAGTTATTATTTCTTAAAAACACGCTTTTTGTTTTGAAAGTGGGAATTAATTTTAAAATAATTTCTTCCACATCTGTGTTTTGAATTTTGAAGAATGTATTCCATATTTGAAATTAGTATGTCAAAAATGTGTAAATAGTTAACTTTTTTCTAGAAGTTTTAAATATTTTCTTCAGTAAATATTTTATTTACCATGATTAAAGTGTAAAAATAATAAATAAGTGTAAAATATAGTATTAAAATAATATTAAATTACCCTAACATGTGTCATAATCCTATTAGATGATACATATCTGACCATGGGAATCCTTGGGTCAAACTTTGGACCCCATGGAGTCACATGAGAGTAATAATGACACTTTATATTAATTAATTTAAAGTAAATGTAAAAATGACATAATCAAATATTTTCTAGTAAATCAATATTTACAAGGGGTTATATAAGTTATATTTTCTCTTATAAATATTATTTTAATGAATAAAATCTTTCCAACATCATGGTATTTGTTTTATAATTTTAGGACATTAAATAAATTACAGTATTTATGACATAGTAATGATGAAATATTTACCTCATTAATAAATGATTTAAATAAATAAGATTATAAATATTAACCAATATCCAAAACCTATCCAATTCATATTGGATTATTTTATTTCGACCATAAGTCATCTTAACTTATACTTTAATGATTAGTTGACCTTTTGAAACTAAAGAGGATTTTATAATAAAATAATTGATTCAAATTTCCTAAAGATCCGCTCATATCTCTTATAAAATCCCTCACTTCCTACCCATTTCTCACACTTCTCAAGCATTTGTATCATAAAAACCCAGCCCAGATATACTCTGAAAATCCCTCACTTCATCATAGTGGGCTTACATTGGTCATAAAGCCAACATAAAGATCACTTTTGATCAAATCAAAAGGAAGAACCCGAAGAAGAGGTAATAATTTCACCACCCTCTTATTTTCTTCTTACACTTCCTCTTTATTTGTTTTTTCCATTATAAAGTAATAATTCATGTATATTCTATATACATTTATGTTATTATGAAAATTTTATAACCATATTAATTATTCTATCAATCCTATAAATGAAAAAGTAACCATACGTCCGTACGTACTACTTACCGTCTCCACGTCGTGGTGATGTTTGTTATTCAAACACTTCATCATTTTTATTGGTATAATAATGATTATAATTGATGTCAATAATAAATATAACATGATAATGATTCATTATATTTGATATACCACCCAATTATACAGTATTTTAACATCAAAAGAATGATATTGTCACTTGTTCCTACGTACAGATTGCCATCTCCACGAATGCGATATGATTAATTTCCCATCATAATCATTCTAGAATAGATTTCATTTGTTTATTAAAAAAATGATTAATAACATAATGTCTTTCTGAATTTGAGTCATATTCATCCTATTCATAAGAAACACATCTTATGTATCAAAAGATATAAAGGAAAATGAATCTCTTAACACCCAAAACGATGGTACTACTGAAATATGATTATCAAAGCAATATTAGAAGATCATATATGATATCATATTAATTTATATGGATCTTGATTAATTTAATAACAATAATTTCACAATTATAAAAGAGTTTAACCAACCCACGACCAAGTAAATTAACAAGTTAATTGTTAATTACACAATCTCTTTATTATCCAAGGTTGTTTTTACATAAGTATATACTAAGTCATCTTTATCATCCTCATCTGTGTTTCTTAAAAATGTATTTCAAAACAATTTTACTATTTAATATAAAATGGTTTAATGTCCTATATACCCTTATTTAACCTTATATGTTTTTAAAGGAATCTTTCTATTGTTCTCCAAACAAGGTACTTTACGACCCTTTCGATAAAATTAAGGTAAGAATGTTTTTTTATCATAAATAGTGGGTGCAGTTATTCTCCTCCGTTATAACATCATCGAAGCTTCCCCTAAAAGATTATAAGAATATTTTCAAAATAAATGTTTTCTTTTATAATTTTGTGATTTTAAATGATTTCAAAAAGAAAGATATATTTTGGTCAAATAGTTTTGATTTCAACAATGTCAATGTCTTTTGATGGATTTTATTTTTGTTTGAGGTCTATTCTTTATGATACAAATCTTCCATATTTTTTTGAATGTATTTTGATATAATAGACTATGGATGTGTTATTTTTATACAATTCATGGTTTATGGTTAAATGTATTGAAATTTCATAAGCTATTTTTAATACGAATGTTTATGTTATGTTTTAACCTTTTCATTTGAAGAATGTATTGGACATAGTATATGACAGGTGGAGCCCGCTATAGCTCCTCGGTGAATCGGTAGGTCTCATGAGATAATTAGACATGTTATTTTCCAAAGATTTTCACAATTTCATATATGGGTTCGGCTGAGGCCTAAATCATTTTTTAGATGGATTTTGGCCGAGGCCTTCATAAGATGTTTTAGAATGTCTGGAATCATACATTCCATCATTATGAAAATAATATTGATGGTTCATGTGGTTATTTTACTAGTATAATAACCACTACTATGTTTTTTTATTGCATTATTTACTCAGATCATATTCCTACCATAAAAGTGGTCATGTTTATCATTTGTAAAGGAATGTGTTTTCAGTTATTCATCACGCCTAATATTTATGTTATCTTCCACTGTATTGCTTACCATTTCTGAGCGTCTGAGATCACCCCTTTCATATCTTTCATTTCCCCAGGATATGAAGAAATTAGTTATGAGTGACTTGCAGGCATAATCTAGGAGGCTTGGATGTTTCTATTATAATAAATTATTGATTTATTTCTTTTCCAGTTTCAAATGTGAAATTATGTATGAATCTTGTTTCCAATAATACTAAACTGATCGGTATTTCTTGACATGATTTCCATGTGATCATGAGATTGTTATTTAATAATGCACCGAATCTGGATAACTGGGGTCGCGGAGTTACACTATAAAAAAAAATGTCCCATAAATATAAAATTGATTTTATTTTAAACTATATCATAATGAATTGGCGTAATATGATATTTTTAGTAAATTTATATCATTTGATAAAATATTTTTTTCATAAAATATAAATACTGTTAATTTTTGTATTATTAAATTACATTGAATTTCATAACATAATGAAAACAATTTAAATTCAAATAAAATATATCAGTAAATCATTAAAATATTATATTCATCGATAAAATTCATGGATAAAATTAATTATCCAAAATTATATTAATATTAATATTTTAAATTTCATTTATTTTTAGTATCTCTATTAATTGAATTATTATTGTATCATCTATATATAAGAATTCATGGTAATAATTACATCACTATAATTTAAAAAAAAATTCATGATGGATATATATCATTTGGATTTTATAATACTATTTATAATTTAAAATACCCAATGTTTATTCAATTGTTATAAATATTATTATTATTAAAAAGGGAGTGTCAATTTTTTTTTATTCAGTAATGAAAATATTATAAACCAAATAGAAATAAAAGTAAATATATTATAAATTTTTAGGAATAAGAAAGTAGTATAATCATTCATTAATTTTTCGGAATGTGGTGGGTTCATTTTATACTCATTATCATTTTTCACGTTAATTAAAAGATTAGCCTTTATCATGGTAACAAAAATTATGAAAGTTATTATTCCAATTTTACAAAGAAATCCAAAGATTAAATAAATTTGAACCCACATATTATAAATATGGCTTCCATTTTGTAAATTATTATTTCAAATATGTCAGAGAATTTGAGTAAATATTAAACTACTCAAACGAGATGAAATATTGTTTTAAAAAAGATAACTTTCAATGTAATGAATTATATATTTATGTACAAAAATATTTTAAAAAACAAAATAGGAATATTTTTAATCTAAATGAATTAAATAAATTTTAAACCACATAAAACATAATTTTTCATTGTAAATACTTGAAATAAAATACGATTATCAATAATAAAATATTTATTATTAACCATTCACTGGAAATAAATATTTTCCAAAATTTCCCTATAATTCACCTTAAGATAATAATTTATTTTTTATTTCATAATTGATGTACTTTTGTTCAAAATAAAATTATTTTATATGAAACTATATAATAAAAAATAACCATATAATAAAACAGTTGAATAAAAATGTTTTTTTCATAATATTTTTATAATGAAAATAACTATATAATTAATCCATGATATAATGATAACAATGATTTATTCATTGATAATGTTGTTTGTTACAAGACCCATTTCAAACATCATAATTCCAGTAGATGAATCCAATTATCCTATATCCTTATAAAAAAAATCTTTTTTGTGTATAGTACATGAGTTTTAGTAAGTTTGATGTGTCCAAAAATGGGTTTTGAGACTTGTTTACAAACCGTCATTCATAATATTTAGATTATATTTTTAATTTATAACCTCTAGTATAATCCCAAAAGGATTTCGTTATTATCCCTCTCTAATATCATCCTCATTATTTTCATAGCTTTCCAAATACCCCTCATCTACATCATTATAGAAAACAACCTCTTAAGTTTTCAATGCATTAGAACTAATGGCCACCGTTTATCATATCATCCACATATAAATAATGTGTTAGATACGTTCAATCATCCACTGAATAAAAAAATAGATAATACTCACATTTAAGGAAGATTTATTCACATATCAAAGTGTCTAAAATCATATTACACTATTTTGGGGATTTATTAAATAAAAAAGACATCATTTCAATATATAAACCATATACGTCCTTCGATGAATATCATAACCGTTGTGACGAATCAGGATAATTTCATTCACTAAATACCCATGATGAAAATTGGTTTTACCAACCGTCGTTTCCACAAGTATATCATCATATTCAGCAATACTAAGAACTATATGAATAGTTTTGTGTTCTCCTAATACACAGAAAGCATCATAAAATTCAATACATTTTATTTACTATAAACCTTTAAACACCATATTGATTTATATTTTTTTTCTATCATATTCTTCATTCAAATTAAAAACCCAATTTTTTCCAAACCCCTATTTCCATATGATATATCATCCAATTCCAAAAATGTTTTGAGATGAAAGAAATTCATTAATTCTTCCAATGCTAAATCCCACTCTTTATAGTATCTTAGAGAAGTTTCTTATTTTGGACTATCAAGATCCCACAAAACCAATTGAATTAAGAAGATCATGTTAACCATAAAAATATAAATAATTTTTTGGATGTGATTTTATCTCCTCATGTAAACCATAGGATCATCCCTCATATCCTAGTTATCCAATAGTCATCCATATGGTAAAGGATTGACTGATTGATCATTGTATGGTAGTTTTCAATCTAAATGTTAACCATTTATAAATATTTTATACATACACCAATTTTTGGTACTCTTAATATCAAGACATTATCCTCAACTATATCTTCTAACCAATCGTGAATGATTTATTTCTAGGTAACCTCTATATGATCATTTTGAAGATTGTTTGTTAATCAATCCATGCCTTCATTCTTCACCAGTTTTAAATCATTCCACATAAGATCATCATTGAAAATAACATCTATAATTTGGATCCGTTTTTTTGTCATCCGATATCCAGTAATAAATTTTCTAATCATCATATGAAACATGAATTTAAACTTTTTGATTTCACATCCAACTTATCTTTACATTTAAAACAAATACAAAAATAAACCACACATCTAATGATTTTGAGTTGGTTGACATATATTCTAATTAAAGAAAAATGTTCCTCAAGACGTTCATATCCCTCAGATGAATTTGGACTTATTTTCACTATGTAAGCTATTTTATTCATGGATTATTCTTAATTTCTAGTACAAATATTCGCGTATACCCTCATACATTGAGAAAATGTAATTAGTTTTATATTCATCCACTCATATATTCCATTTTCTCATGGAATCCCTAGAACTATATTCTAATGATTTCTTCCATTATTTAAATAGATGTTATGGAATTTGTGTTGGGTAATACCAGCCATTATCTCTCTTGATACATTTTAATGTTTTCTGTCGTTTCATTCGCAAAAATATTGACTTAATTAAATAATAAAACACATCATATTTATTATCAATGATTTTAATCCAGACCCCATGAGTCGAATCATATAAAAATCTCAAAAATTACAATTACATTCTATATTAGAGAATATGGATGCACCCAAAACATCATAATGAACAACATCAAAATTTCAGTTTCATATCTTTCTTCTATCAATGTTGAAAGAAAACTATCTATTTTAATAAAAAACAACACACAAATCATACAAGGATAATGTTATTATGTCTTACTATTCCATTCACCACTATAACAGTAATATATTTCTAATTGATGTTTCCTAACCAACATGACCACTTTTCCAAACCATCTAAAGATATTGTTCTAGAATATGGAAATTCACCACTTTGTCTGCTAAGATACAAGGTAACGCATTTTCCACCCTGAGAAATCACCATGGAACCTCTAGTGATATCCTTACAGTATTTGAAAATTTTATTATAAATCCTATATCTTTATGTTTTCTCATTTATATTATTTTATTCATAATACTATTCATGTATATATCATCTTATTGTTTTAGGATTCTTACAATTGCTTAATTGAATGTTCATGTCCACTTTTTAAACTATGTTCTTTTCTTCAAAGTTCACTTGGTGAACTCCTCCAAATCTTCCTGACACATAATCAATGATGAGACATCACTTACAATTTGATTGGAATGATAACCTGTAACCAAGACCTCCTGAATTGTAGGATCAGTCATACTAAATAGTAGTTTGGAACATCTACCTATTGTTTTAACTGAGTTTTATTATCCTAAAGTATAATCCTTTTCCAAATTCCTACAAAATTCATTGATATTTCAATTTATTACAACAATCCAACATTTTAGACATCAACTTATTGACATGCGTCAGATTCGTCATTAAGAATTTTCTTATGAATATTTCTTCTTCTGATAGTCTATATGATGTACTAAATATCCCAATTTGGTTGATCATTTACCATTTTATGATTGTTTCTAATCATATTATCTCCTCAACACCTCACACATGATCAAGATATAAATTTCATCGAACACAATTCTTAATTAACTAGACTAGTTTATTGAGACATGTCACCTGATTGGGTTGGACATAAGGTAGAGATGAACTATATAACAAAATTCTCATGTATAAATATAAAACTATCAGAGTACAAAGTCGAAGAAGAGTTTGTATCCATTAGAAATATAAATTCAATCCCAAATGGATGAACCTAAATTTAAAACAAAACAATCCATAATCCAAATCTCAATGTAAGCATCCATTAACATGAAACAATCCCACTGACATGGAGTCACTAAATAAGAAATTCCATTCAAATACTTGAAAACCATTCATCTACCTATGTTTGAAAACACCACATCTACTAATACCCAATGGAAATAATTTAGGTTTTGTGCACAATTCCCAGTATTATTTCATCAATGAATCTATACCATGTATAATAAGATAAACTAGATAGATCTATACATAAAATAAAGCTACATTACATCATTTTTTGAAAAGAGAATAATTGTTGTACAAAATCCATTGTTTATCATTAGAAATGTTTTTATAATTCAAACAATGAATATGAAAAGTACCTGAAATAATATATGATAGATTTAGAAAAACAAAAAAATTGATAAAAAATAAGATACAAATTGAGAATCCAACAATGAAATATACCAGCTTGTGGAAAACCAAATATAAATGAAAAAACATAACATTTTGGAACAATACAATGATAATACAGAATCGAACATTAAATCGATCACTAATCAAGGAATCATTGGAATCCAACGAATAAAATGTCATATTAATGATTTTTTATATTAGTTTACTTATGGTATTATAAAAAATACTCTATCAATCAATTTCCCCATGAAATCAAGGTAATAAATGGGTTAAATTTAAAAAAACATTTGAAAACCATCCTGAATATTTATAAAAACAACCTATAGAAATGAATTTCCCCATTCAATAATGGAAATAATTTTTTGATTCAAAACAACTATTATGTAATTTCCTCAAACACATACTGTGTGAAAAAAATGTTTCTCAATATGGGATATATAAGAAGTGTACAATTCCCTTTCTAAATACATCCTTACAGATTAGTCTTATAAAAAAGATTCATATAAATTTACTATTCATTTACATATCGTAAATATGTTAGATAGTTTGGCCACAACAATATTACAAAAGTCTTTTCTTGGTCAACATGTTTCATGAAAATTCAATCATCACATTCCACCCTAAATTGATTTGGTAAACTATGAATTCCTTATTTTACCCATTATTACAATAGATAATACCCAATTTTCATGAAATAAATAACAATATATTTAGGTTATAAAAATGATTCTAATTTCTGTATAGTTGTCAATTTTCTAATTAGATTATCTATATATGATCATTCCTCATTCTGAATGAACTACATCTAATAATGTCTATTAGATAAATGGTCTTTATAGAAGAAAACAATACAAACCAAAATCTATAAAACAAAAATAGGAAACATTTATCCTAATTGTCAAATATTAATTGTGTGATTCTCTCAAACTAAATAACTATTATTGAAAAAATACATGCACATATTATTTTTGATTCAGGAATAATGTTCCATAAAACCTACAGAAACTATTATTCCACTCTAATCATGAGAGATATGATGATATCCTATTTGAATGTTGACGGGTCATTTTAAAACAAACATGAATATCTATAATAAATAGTTTGATTTTTTAAATCTATAAACCACACATCATGGTGTTCTCCAAAATTTTTGTTCTTAGTGTTGGTCCAAAGAACATATATTTTTGACAAGTTATCCCATTACTTTTGCTCAAATCGTGCTTCCATCATTAAATACCACAAAATAATTTCCTGTCCCATATTCACTTCATTACCACTATTTTTTCTTCAATATCATTAGTATTTTTTGGATAACCTGATAAATAATATTATCCTACTATTGAATAATTATTTTCATAATATATAATATGTTACCATATAGTGAAAATATCAATCTCCAAGAATGTATTGTTGGGAAAAAACATAGAAGCCATTGAATAACAAAATCAAACTAGTATTCAATTAAACATAATTTCCTAGTGTGAGGATATACTATTTTTAAAAATTAATGAAATATTATTACCACATATGAAACTGGTTAATGTTCAGAAAAAATTGTAATGATGGAAACCCAGGGATATCATCTTTGATAATGTTCTAGTGTTAAAAAAACTATGTTGAAACCACTCCACCATATCTAAACATGTAATGAAATCTACTAGTTAGAAAATTAGTTTCAGTAATAAAAATTATATACTACATAATAAGGGATAATAATACATTTAGTAGCCTTAGAAATGTATTTCCTACATCATTTTGAGTTTCCAACCATATGGGATACTGTAGGATCTCATCTAGAATGTCCATCATGTCAGAAAACAACCCCAGAAGGGGGAATTAAACAATATAACATTAAATATTATGATTATTTGTGATGTTATAACATATTGTACATCTAAAATACTTATTTATATCCAAAATTGTGTTACAAAACACAAAAACCCATCTAAACTTTTACCATCGACACTCTTGTTCTAGAAGAGATTATTATATGGTGGAGGATGGGGATGTATTAAATCATTCCACATATCCATTTAAACATGTATGAAGAACTCCCTACATGAAATACCTCCAAGATAATATTTTTAGTCTTCTCCATGGATAAACCTTTTATAATATATTCCCTGGCCATGGAGATCTATTTATTACAGCATCCTAGATTTCAAAAAGAAAAAAGTACATTATTATGAAAACGGTGGGGCTTTTACTGAGGAAATATCAACCTTCGGACATTGACATTTTATTTATTGTATATCATACGGAAAAAATATTCATAAATCCATAATTTAATATCTCAGATAAGATTCAATAAAAATTTTCTTGAGATCAAAGGAATAAAATTTTAATTGGGATTTATTAGTACACAATACACTAAACTGAGTAAAATCTAAAATCTCAAAAACAAATTTGAATGTATCATTGGTAGTTTAAATAATCATCAATAAATTATTATATGTACCAAAAGAGGTATGTTAATAATAAAAATCCCTTAATATATGATTCATATCCAAACAAGGTAGGTAGCATAAATCCTAATATCCAATCAATATGAAATCATCTTAAGATCATGCTTTCCAAAAAACTCATGAGGTATATATCATTTAGGGAACATTTGAAATAATTATTATCCTATCGCACCAACACTAAAGTACACATTGGGAATTTATCCTACATATTTTCATCTTATTATAGTATCAACTACCATCCTCTCAAGAATGTAGTTTTAATTATTAATAAATAAAATGTAAACTATTATATATACTCACTGTGTAAAGATACGTTACACATTGATATCATACTAAATTATTCATCCGTAAATTATCAATTATTTGATAAAAAATCTAAGAAATTGGTGTGTTGAGGAATTATGTTTTAAAATTAGTTTATTTTCATTGCATAATATCGCCATTGAAATTAGAGGGCCCATTCTTGTTAGATCATATATTGATGAGCTAAAATAGAATGAATAAGATGTGTATGGATTTTCTAACAAGTGAATTGTGTAATGAATTTATATTATCTCAAATATTATTTGATATATTTTTGTGTCAACTAGTTAGTTTATAAAGGCATGGTGAGAAGACATGTCATCTATTTTCATATACACTGATATCCCTAGCCTAGTAACCATACTCGACACGCAATTAACTTTTCCCATTGATTCCAAAAGAAAAAATCTCAAGAAAAAAAAACTATCTACAAATGAATAAATGTGAATATGAAACAATTACCATTTTGCTCAAAAAATTTATCCCCCACCTAGATCAATAATTTTTTTAGTGTGCTTCCCAAATCCCATATCTAAGATGCTAGGGGAAAGTGAAATCCATAATGATGATAATAAATTCATGATTGGTTATATACAACACTAATGATCTATAGAAATGTCTACATAATATAAATTAATGTTCAATATTACCAAATGATAAATATTTTACAACATAACTTTATAGAAGGAGAGCATGAGAAATATATAAAATATACAATAACAACATGGAAAAAACTAAATGGGTAAATATATTAGAAGAAGATAATAAACATTGTATACTACTAACTCTAGTTATAGAATGCAATATCCACTATATATATATTTTTTATCCCATATATAGATTTCATTGGAACAATATATATTTGTAATTTCATATATTATAAATCATTGTAAAGTACCAATTAATTGAAATAGTAATACCACTAGCTCCATATCTATGAAAATTCTATTAAGATTCTGAAATATCTATATATACACAACACGTGTGGGGGAAAATCTCATAAAGGGGTGTGTATAAACATATCGAAAAAGGTCCCCTAAAAATTCCTAGATAAACTAATATGTTTTTTCAATCCTATAACTCAAAGATAAAAAAATGAATCCCATAATAACTATATTAATTAATTATAATTAAAATAATGGAATAGATGAAAAAAACCTTTTTGTCTCATCTCCTTGTAGGATAATATTGTAATGTATAAAAATAATTGTACCTTGGAGAGAGTAAGACCAATAATACACATGGTTAAATATCTAATTGTAATCTATAAGTTTATGATAGCCATAATGGTTGAAAATTTCAATAGAATCCCCATGAAATTTTTAAGATGATATGTTATCTATCTCTTTACTCTAAATACTATAGAAAATTGTAACATCCACGATACTACATTGGATATGTACTGGTGGACCACACATCGTAAATGAATCCAATAGGGGATAATTAACCAACACACTAGGGAATACATACTCTTCTAATTTAAAACACATCCCAATATATGGGGACTACATGAACTCTAACATTAAATGGTGGACCAATCCATATCACATATATTTATCCATGAGTGTTATCAAAACTATTTAATCCCATTATTTTATGAAATATCTTAGTTAAAATAAATTTAAATTCACTTATAGATTTCATTACATGCAAAAAAATATTTTATATGTCATCACATTGAACACCATGTTTATCATGTGCTTCCTTCAACAGTGATTCCCTTTGATGACTTATGTTAAAAACAACCCCGAGTCATACAGGGCAACTATATACCATTAATAACATTATCATAGTTAATACCTAGCCCTTTGAATGGAGGTAATTAATGAGAGTAATTAAATTATAGTAATATAGCTTAAACTTATTTATAAATTAAATTCTTTGGTTTCCTATTAAATATAAAATAGAAAATTCATATTGAATATAAGGGATGTGTTTTTTTATAACCATTTTGAGGACCAAAATGATGTTTTTTCATAATAAATAAATTTAATTTTCAATAGTGAAAGATAATAATTTTATTTATATTTCATATATTTAATCACATGTTTTTTAATCATTCCAATAAGTTTTATAGTGACAAGATAAATATATTCCCATTATATTCATAAAAAGATATATATTTTTTAATGGTGGTTTTAATGGCCATTAATGGAACACATACATTATATGTATTTTTTGGAAATTTTATACTTTTAATATTATTAAATATACTTCCTTTTTAAGGTGTAATATAAAAATTTACATTGGGAGAATTTTTTATATTTGTCTAGGAAGATTATCTTTTTGATGAATAATGAAAATCAATACATTTTAATTGGATACTTCTTTTCTTCTAATTAACACATACAGTTAAATTAAGTCTTAAATTTATTATAAAGGATAATTAGTTCAATTATAAATAAATAAATCAAACTTCAGTCAATATATTTTGTTTTAAATTTAATTTTTATGACAAAACATTTCCAACATTTGTACTCTTCTCCTTAAAAACCTATTTTCATACATCATATACAGGATTAATTTTAATTAATTTTATCCACTAATGTGAATTGAATTTTGAAATATTTATATAAATATTTGTATTATATGTTTTTATAATATTTTTTACATTGATATTTTATCAAAAATATTATTGAGTGTAATTAAAATTAATTATATTGATTAATGTAAAAACAAGATACTTGATGATTAATCATAGAATATATAGTGTATAAAAGACCCATAACTTGTTAAAAACCCGTTGGATGGAAATATTAAGACCCTAACCACATTATTCAGTATTTGTATGAGTTATGGTACTACTATTAGAAAAATTATACCTGTATAATAAATTAACGGATGGAAATTACAAAAATGGAATTATCATTGCCATTAACTCTAAAATGGATTTAGAGTATGGAAGAAGCTACGTAGGTTTGGTGATAAATTTTATTTTTGAATAAAAATGTATTATTTTAATGATAATAATTTATATTTAATTATAGAGATTATATAATTACATTATATTCTTATTAAAATCCATCACATGGATTAATTAGGTGATAATTCTATAAAAGGGGGTGTTTCATTAAATAATATTAAATTTACAACAAAATTGTGTGAATTTATTTTTAATAGAAATAAGTATAAAATATGTGAAATTTATGGGAGAATATATATTTTATTACTAAAATATCAACCCATTAATTTTAAAAAACATTTTTGTCACGGTTATAGTTAAAGGAGTGTTTTTGGGCATTACATGTGTTTATGTTAAAATTAATGTCCAACCCCATATGGAATTTTTATTTTACAATAGAAATTTAATATTTTATAATTATTGGGTCTAATTTTTTTTATATTTATCACGTTAATTTTTTCTTAATGTATTATTTACATAGTTAAGAAATTTAGTCAAATAAATGAAAAACCAATAAACCAATGATACATAAAATCTAAGGAACAAATTGATCGAAATTATTTTCTTTTAATATGTTGTGAGTTTTTATATGAAATAAATCCCATTTAATTAATTATTTGTTCATTTTTTAAGAAAATAATGTTATAAAGACCTTTCAATAGTGTTTACCTTTTGGTGTTTACAAGAATATCACTTCCTTTCCACTATAAAATGACACAAACGCTTCCCCTATCTTCATAACTATCAATCCATTTTGGCATGTCCAAACCCATCCCAAATAACCTAAAAACATTAAATCTCTCATCATAGAAGTGTTAATTTGGTTATAAATCTATTAATGGAAGTGATTTGGTGTAAACCAAAAATATTACCATTAATATGAGGTAGCATTCTTTAATGATAACTTTTTTTTCATTGTTTCTCAAAGCACATAAATTATTATTAGTCCAGGATTATATAAAAAAACACATGTCCCAAATATAATCATATTTTTTATGTTATTATTCGAACCTTATCCTAGACACACATCCATAAAATGGGTAATGAAATTACAGTTCACGTATAATGAACTACTGCCTCACAAAATGATGTGGTTCATTTTTTCTTATATCATCTCTCATGGTTGTAAATTATGATATAAAAATTATTTTTATATGATATATATTGAATTTATGCTATCTTCATACATATTTAATCATTATATAATAGATACCTTTTTTCATTTCATTATGTGTATATACAATAACAACGTTTGTGGACATGTGAACTACTATCTCCTCAATGTGATGTGATACTTTCACACATTACATGGAATTTATACAGGGTGAGTTTAATTAAAAATACGTGACAAACATAACAAATATATGATTTTTAATACATAATTACCTTTTTGTAAATATAATATATCATTCTCATCATTACCCATTCACAGACTGAAAAAGTGACAACGTCATTCATGGTTGTGTGGACTACCTCCTCCTCAATGTGATGTGATTCCATTTACAAGAAAATGATTTTATATATAAAAATATAATATTAAATAATATGGAATATATGACTTAATTAATAATTATTGACATATAAATGTTAATGAACTTCTTTCCGTAAGGATCATTCAAAAATGGGAATGTTACACATGCATATATACGACCTACCGTCTCCATGATTGTAATATTTTTTCATTTTTCATAACCATCATTAATTATTTGTTTTAAATTTATTATTTATTTTTAAATAGGATAATTTATTGAAGAATACTATTATTTATGTTTTTATATAATGAGATATGTGGCCTTAGTAAACCAACGAATGCTGTTTTTAACACATTAAATACAAAGGGTAAAAACACATGACATAAACATTATTTTATTATTTGTTGTATAAAAAATTGAAATATGTGAAATAAAAGCAATAAAAAATATAAATAATTTTATCAATAAGGTAAATAATTATACTATTTATATTATTTGGTAAGATTATTACACACATGATAATTCTGACCCATGGTAATGGTTTTCGTCTCAATTTGATTTCATTGAGCCATATCGTGTTGTTAGGAACATCATTTAATTTATATAGTGTATGTACATACCATGAATCTAATTGATGATGAGTATAAATAAATTTATGAGGTCTAGAATATACTTTGGATGGTATTTATTTCCTAGGGTTTATGGTTTTGATTTTCCCAAAGAGGTAATGGTATTTTGCACCATTTTCCTTTATTAAGAAATTTTCAATGTTATAGACCAATTTTTTAAAGATCCATATATACTTATCCATTGAGAAGATAGATCATTAATATCATTATTCTCATGATATTATATTTCTTGTTTAATTTTATTACTTAATTGGTCTTGTGATTTAAAATTTTTAATGTTGTCGGTAATATTTTCTATTATTTTATAGTTATTCTCCTCATGAATGCTTTTAATAATATTTTGATGTCAATTCAATTAATCATTGTCAACAACTCATGTTTCTACTTATCCTCTATTGGGGATATTTTTTATTGATTCCTTACTGAGATATTATTTTTACAGATTTTGTTTGTTTCAAATAGATTTTATTTTAACCCATCTATTTTCCATTTGTTAATCATGTTTTAATTATATAGTTATTTAACCCATTCATTTTATATAAGTTAATCATGCTATAAATATATTTTTGTTTATCCCATTTATTTTCAATTTTTTATTCTAATTTCATAGTGTTTTTTATTAAACCCATTTTGTTCCAAGTGGTTAATATTGTTTCAGCGAGTTTTTTATTGAACACAATTTCTTTTCATGGATTATTCTTATTTCAATTAGTTTTTTAATGTACCCATTTCTTCTTCTTATATTCATAATTATTCAAATTAACTTCTTGGAACTCATTTCTTTTCAATGGGTTATTCATGTTTCAATGTAATTATTATTTAACCCATTTCATTTATATTGGTTAATCATGTTTCAATGATTTAATTACTGAACCCATTTTTTCCATGGGTTATTCATGTTTTAAGGATTTTTTTATTGAACCCATTTTCTTTAAATGATTTAATCATGTTTCTAATATATTTTTTTGGAACCGATTTCTTTTATATGGGTCAATTATGTTTTTATGAGATTTTAGTGTAACATATTTCCCTTTCACGAGTTAATCATTTTCTAAAATGAAAAAGAGTTGTCTTAATGAGTTTTGATGAATTGTCAATGTATTCAGTTCTTGGTCATTATAAAATATGGTTTTTCCTATATAAATTTAGGTGTGCGACGTATAGATTATATGATGCGTGAAGATAGATAGTGCTCTAGTGCATTTGGTACTCTAGAGATGTATGTAATCCATATTGGTAATTCCATTTCATAGGGTTATGTATGGTTTCAGTAAGGTTATTATGTGATGATGTTACAATACGCCAATATGTTTTATTTTTTTATGATTTTATAATGTTTTAAATGATAGGTAATGATATCAAGTAGTTCATGATTATTGATTTTTGTGACTCTAGATTATATTATTATGTCTTATTTTATGGTTTATGTGTTCATGTGTATGAGTTATTTTATGATTTTCTCATGCACATTCATGTAGTCATCTTTCCCAAATTCACTATTATACTTATTATTAACATTTATTTTTTAATGATTATGTTTACCCTTACAAATTATTTAAAATCAACCTTCTTTTCATTACATTATGCTGAGATTTAATGAATGGTGTTAAATGATTTATTTCATAGAGGATTCCATAAGGATAATGTAGACGATGTATTGTGAAATAAGAAAATAAGGGTTAAATCTAAGAAATGTTCATTTGAAGACTTATGGGTCTAAGTTAATATTGGTTATTTATATAATAAATTTCCCTAAATCTATAATACTCCA
Source organism: Viscum album (assembly GCA_963277665.1). Classification (NCBI taxonomy): domain Eukaryota; kingdom Viridiplantae; phylum Streptophyta; class Magnoliopsida; order Santalales; family Viscaceae; genus Viscum; species Viscum album. The sequence goes on from OY728147.1 coordinate 675,452,907, forward strand.
AAATTAAATTGTCCTTGATATTTTAGATGATCCTTATTTTCAATTTTATGTTTTATATATTATATGTAAAATTTGGGTACTAATTTTTTTCATCAAATCCATAAATCTAAAGTTATAGATTTTAGTGGAGGATATGGTCATATGAGTTATAGGATGTCATAAAAACAACATTAGTGGAGGATCACATCCAGATGCATGAAGAAAGATCCACTATATCATTATACCACATATCTTACCCTCTTTATTCCATATCTCTAGTAGAGCTAAAATCCATGCATTTTCAAAATCACATGTTGAACAACACCATTTGGTATGCATAATTATATATTAATTCATTACATGTGAAAATAATCCCAATACTTAACATAGGAAACAAAATACCTCCTCTGAGAAACAATATATGAAATAATACAATAAATAGACTATATAATGAAATTTTTGGTTAGGTACATGGTTTTTAGGTCTCTCAAGTAAGGATATTGGTCTACTTTTTTTACACAAAATTAGGTCACTAAGACCTACACTCAATGATGCAGGGGTAAAAACTAATATGTTACTTATATTATTCCATATAAAGTGATATTAACCAATAATAACATTCAAAAATATTAATTCATTTTTATGATTATTTATTACATATAACAATAAATAACACCCTATTAACTAATGGTATACTATATTTAAGATCAGATATATAAAAAACATATTTCATTTCCTTTGGAACATATTTCCCTAAAAATAATCTTCTATTATACACATTATATATATATAATACTTAAAATTATCCTATATAATTTAGGGAAGGGATACATAATAAATTTTGAACCTAAATACTCATTAATAAAAAAAAACTGGAGACAAAACTAATGAACATAAGTGAGAATTAGATAATTGTTTCATTATAAAAAATATAATCATGATTCATGGAAATAACATAAGATAATTATACAAAATAAAACATATATCATAAATCATGGGACAAAGAAAATGGTTTTTGGATTAACATAATTCATGACAAATAAAAATATTGAACCATGATTCAATAATCATGATCCATAAAAATGAAACAATGTAATAATAATGTTTCATATGTAATCATAGAAAATAATTCCTTTTAGTGAGGCTCGAAGCTATAAAAATATTCTCGTCATGGGTGTGGCCAAAAAATGGATTTCATTTTCAACTGAATACCTAAAATTTCAGATAATGATATATTATTAACAACCCTTGTCATTATATGGTTGTATAATTATGGTCCCATATATCACATAGTAACCTATATTACTTATGCTATTGGGTTGACATCCCCTTCTCAGTCATCTCAAGATATAATTCATTACAAATTACCTTAGAGGGTAGTATAATTTTGGGATCACGCATAATATATTGTAAAATTGTAAATATAAAATCTATATGAACATGAAATATTTACTAATCCTATTATATATTTATTAACCAATGGGAATGAAATAGGTTCTATAAGAACACCTATAAGATTTTTTATTAATCTATGGAGATAAATAAGTTGGATAATATCATCGGGTACCATTCCTAATGATTCATATGAAACATAAATCTATTTTTTAATAGATGAAAATACATTCATAACATTAATAAAATTTACTTGATTAATGAATTGGACATACCATGTAGGCTTTCATTTCAATTTTTTTGAAAAAGAAAATATTCTATAAAAATGGGGTAATATTTTCATTGAAAAAATTTAAAAACATTAATTGGGATTTTATTAAACAAATTAGATATAGTTGATGGGTGATTTATTTTAATAGAGGCATATTAAAAAATAAACTCATTTACAAATTTTTTAAGGAAATTAAATGTCATTAAAAAAATCATTGGAAAATTGTTAATAATATTACATTTCAATTTACTAAATTAGAGATATAGGTAATTTATAAATACCTTAAGAATTTATATGATTAGATATAGTTAATTTCATTGAACAATATAGTTAATATATATATATAAGAGAATTATTTCGAACAAAAAAGATGAGACATCATTTGATTTCTTAAAAGAATAACTTTTCTTAAGTTATAAACCCATTGGATTTGAAATGGTTGGAATACATAAAAACATTATTATGAAAATGAGAAAAAAATGGAAGTTATTTTATTCATAAGTATCATTAATTGTTTCATAATTTATTTTATTAATAAACATTCCAGAATTCAAAGTGATATTTGAATGAAAACCCATACGAATTTGGTAACTTTGTAATCAATATCAAATGAAACAAAATATTATATTTATTTGAAAATCCAATGGATTGAATAAAAATAATAATCTAAAAAAAATTAATCGTGAATTATCTACATATCAAAATGAAATAATATTTTGAAAATAGAATATACCTGAACTAGTGATAGTTGAGATTAGAAAAACCATAATTTTATAGAAAAATTTAATTAAACAACTTTAATTTTTTTTATAATATTCATAATCATCTTAATACAATTTTCAAATATTTGTTGCTATATATTAAATTTAATATTATATTATTATAATCATCCATTATATATATATATTATTTATTTAATGTATATTTTCATCATTTTATATTAGTAGTTATGATTGCTTCACACAACTTTTGTTATGGTTTTGTTGGTCCACATTTAATAATATAATGTTTATCACTATTTTATTATTAAAGGTACTTAGAGAATTTTTTAAAAAATATAAATTCATTTCGTGGTTGATTTGACAGAAATTATGGTTACGGTTCATGATATTGGAATTTCGGATGAGCATGTTTTGGTTAATTTACTTAAATACAAATGATAATTTAAATTGAGAATAAATTTTTATGTTATCCATATAAAAAAATTTCCATGAAAAATTTTACTCCTCAATATCATACACCTCCATTGTTACTATTTCAACATTTTTTAATATTGAGAAATCAGGATGCCTATATGGAATCATTCATGTTTGTTGTTGAAACAACCCAAAAACGAACATGTTATTCTTTTGAATGAGTAATAGTTTAGATTTATTTGATAACTATTACATTTTACAAGATTGATACTAATAAAATGTAATATAATTTTAGCAGTGTATGTAGTTTGGGATTATTGGATATGATGATGAATCATAAGATTTAAAAAATATAAATTAGACACATATATGATGAATTCACCTCTTATCGACATGGGTTTCTTCAGAGTAATGGGTTATGGGTTCTTTATTGGAATAAATACCCAATAAAATAAAATAAATGTAGATATGAAAAATGTAATGGTATTATGAGGATTTTAATAAATTTAATGGTTTTGAATGGGTCTATGAGGGATCCATTGATATGACCATATAAGAGACATTACATTGTGAAGTTATTTTTAGTTAAACATATGGATGGAATCACACTAGTATATGGTTATTAAGATAAGAAAATATTGGCGATACATTAATTTTTGACTCAAAAGTATAGTATAATACTTCATGAAGGTATAAATCTAATTTAATTTAAGAAAACATAAAATGATAATTTTGTTATTTTATAAATTTAAAAATTGTTTATTTTGTTTATAGTGGTAATTTTTTTAAATAAATGATAACCCCTCTTAACAAATGATTTAATTTTGATTCAACATAATGAGTCAATTTAGTCTTTTTTAATTTCTATATAAATGAAAATTGACTTTTAAATTAAAATATATGATATATTATAAATGAAAATTTTGTATAAAAATGAATTTTTAAGTATAATGTGTAATTATTATTATTTCTTTTCAATTATTGTTAATTATGTCTTAAAATATATTATTTATATATTGAAGAATTATATTTTTGTCATTAGTCTAAATTTTTAAATTTAAATATTTATTATAAAATGATGAAATACCACCAAAAATATTTATTTGAAAAATATTTTTTTTCAATATTATGAAATTTTAACATCATTATATTAAATTTATTTATTCATATTACAACCATTTATTATTATCTATACATTAGAATATTTATTTTCTCAATTTTATAAATATACATAAAAAGTATTAAATAAAAATATTAACATTTCATGAAAGATATATTTTTTTATAAAAATAAATTAAAATTTTTTTATTGCTTAATTGTTTTTATTCTGGATTATATTATTTTAAATTACATGTCATACCCATTGGATATACCATATGGCTATATATCCAAAGACCATATTTACCATATCCATATATCTGATGACCATATTTCCAATAAGAAAAAATATAACGATCAAATTTCATTCATATATATAGTTGTATATATATTCATAATATCATTCATCCAACTTATTTAATTTGGATTCATTAAGTAAATAATATTTTTTATTCACTACCACATATCTATAGTTACACCTGGAGTGATCACATTCTTGTAAAATAACATGGATAATGATTTTATTTTCATGGAATTTATATTTCCATTCACATTTATTTTACCTATACTGTAACAAACAAATCTTCCACGGTATGCTTCTCTTGGAATAATACATTAGCGTGTGTTGTACGCAACTTCGAGTTCTAACACACACCACAACCAATCTAACTAGATGTTATGAATAGTAATACCAACTTTTTGAAATTTAATAAATTTTATCTTTCAAAATTGACTTCATTTTTTGATTCAGAATATCGAAATTAGCTTACGGTGAATTTTTGGTATTTTTCTGAAAACATTGAATTTTTGATGAATAGTGAAAAACACTGAGATATAGTATAAAACCAAATTTTTATTTAAATAATTATGTATTTTACATAAATTTAATTAAGGTCAAAATTGATACATAATACCTATATAAGTTCAATTTAATTCATTGGAGTTATTTTTGAATAATTTTAGATATATAAAAATTTAATGTAACTTTTCACCTTCTTTTACCCACCTCCTAGAAGAATTTGGAAATTCACATAAAACATAATTTTACCGCTTCTCTGAGTGGAATTTTGAAAATCCGAGATTCACGGTTAATATCAAGGAGTAAAATTTGGTTCAATAAGATAAAAATAATTTTTGGTGAATAGTAACTTTTTACATTTATTTACACCGGTTTAAAATAAATAGGGTAATTAAGGGTAAAAATGATATTAATATTACCCTAACACATGTAAAAAGTCTATTGGACAAGTGTATCTCGACTAAAAGAAACCTTTGGAATAAAATATTATCATTTCGGTCTACATGGATTAGATTAGGAAATTTATTATTATTTAATTCAAAGAAGAGTTAGAGGAGATAAAATCAATGTTTAATAACTAAAACATTTTTAACATAGAATTATTCATAAGATAAATTTGATTATAAATATTCATTAGAAAGGTAAAAATATTTCCTAAATAATTTTATTTTATTTATAATTTTTAGACATTAAATAATTTAATTTATTTTTGACACAATGATGATGTTGTAATTACCTTATTAGTGAAATATTAAAATAATTGATATTATAAATACTCAAATAAATATAATTTGAGACTTTTAATCAATTCCACGATTTTTCTAGCTTAATATGACATGTTAGTATTTATTTAATTATTTTTTATCGAAGTAATCAAGATTTTATGATTTTCACAGAAATCATATACCAAATATTGTCAAAATTGACATAAAAGAGTTTTAAAAAAAATTTATATTAATAATTGATATTAAATTCCTAAATATCAAAGGATCAGCCAAAGTAATTATATCATTATAGGTTTATCATTAATGGACCACTTGGGGGGTCTCTTAGATGTATATAGTAAGTTTATTAACTATATAATTATAAAAATACATAGTGACATGGTAAATGTCAAACTAATTATCTATGAATTAAAAATAAAAGATAAGGTTAATATTGGGACCCAACCCTATATAAAACCTATTGGTTGAGTGTTTTGTGATCCATCCCAACTTATCCTTCAAATAATCCAATTTGGAGCCATTATAAACCGAATATAAATTTATTATAAAATAATATTTCTAGCTTTTCCAAAGGTTCCCCTCAAACCTCTTATAAAAGGGAACATCCCCTTCCCTCTAATTTTCACCTTCAAAGCCTTTTGTCTCTACCAACCCCTGCCCAAATATCCTCCCAACTTCCCTCACAGAAACCTAGAGTCCTTATTTTGATCATAAATCCAACCTAAGGAGCCCATTTCATCAAATCAAAAGGTAGAACCCGAAGAAGAGGTAATGATTTCACCACCCTCTTTCAAGTTCCATTCTTCTTCAACTTCTTCTTTCCTTGTTATTTCCATTATAAAATAATTACTCCAGTATCTTATATATACTGAGATGTAATTATAAATATGTAATAACCTAATTCATTATTATATCCATCCCTTGAATAACATGTCACCATATGTGCGTACGTACGGCCTACCGTCTCAATGTCGTGGTGTAATTGTTATTCAATATAATGTTATTTAGATGGGTATAAAAATGATGTGTAATTCATTTAAATAATAATTATAACATGATAATTATTCTTTATATATGATATAACATCCAATTATATATGATTTTAATATCAAAATAATGATATTATCGCTCGTCCGTACGTACGGACTACCGTCTCCATGAACGCGGTGAGATTCATTCCCCATCGTATCCATACAAGTATAATAATCATTTTATGATTAAAAATAATGTTTATTGACTTGATATCATTATTTATATGAATACTATACAACCTATCCTTAACAAACATGACTTATGTAACAAAACATAAAAAAGAAAACGAGTATATTAACACCCGAAATGACTATAATACTAAGATATTATTAACAATGCAATGTTAAAAGATCATATCTGATATCATATTAATGTACATGATTCTTTTATAATTCAATAAAAATTATTTTACAATTATACATGAGGCTAAACTACCCTCACCCAAGGAAACAGTGCAAATTAAGGGGTTTCTTATCTCACTTTTAATTCTATGAGATTTCCATTGTCCACCACATATTAATTGCATGTGGTGTGTGTACTGCCCATGATTGTATTCATTGTGTAATAAATATTAATTTATGGATATTTACATCATCATTTTATGATCCTTCTTTCATGGGTGTATGTTTTTTATGTTACCAAATTTATAAGGGAATTTGAAATTTGAATTTCCACTCATTCGGCTTTACGCATAATTCATTGATTATTTTACTTGAAGATTATGTATGGAATCACAATTCATTTTCTTATGTCATAATTTCAACTCCCCTTTATGTGGATATAATTTTGGTACACATAATCACTATTTTGATAAATTCTCAAGCCATCTATATGAACTTGATAATAGTAAGTTTAACACAATCTCCATTTGTTGAGTAAAATATCCAATTCATTGGTGTTGTTTTTACAAGAATATACGTGAATGTCCTATGATTGATTTACACTGAATATCCAATCATGTAGAGTGTATTTATACTTTTCACACATAATTATGTTGTTGATTTATCCTTAACCTAAGGACACGGTCTTTATACAAAGTTTCATCTCAAATTACATTCTATTGAGACATCTTTGTTGTTATACACCAAATCACTTTTATATGGTGTATATAATGTACTTTGACATAGTATATCATGAATCCATTTATTCTCATGATATTAAAATGTTTTTATTAACTAAATTATTTTTATTCAAGTGTCTCTCTTTTGGTTAGGAATTCTAACTAAAATATAATTTTAAAATGTTTTAAAGATTTATTATTCTAAATCATTCTCATTAATGTCAATGTGTTAAAAATGGTTTTAAGGATTTATTTATATGGATATTAAAGGTTTAAAATCAAAATTCCTTTTAAAAGTTTCAAAGTGGTATGGTACACTTTGATTCAAAAATTTATTCTAAATTTATTCTTGAAAATAGTGTGACTTTTAAATGTTTTCAAGAAAAAGAGGGATATTTCTCTCAATAGTTTGATGATTATTTTAATATGTCTCAATATAATTCATTATTCTTAATTGAGGTTAATCTGATAAATTAAAATCTACCATATTTTATCGAATGGGTTATTTTTGACTGTGGATGTGCTATTTTTATACCATTCATGGTTTGGGGTTAAAGTATTGACATTTCGTATTCTAGTATTAATACGAATTTTTATGGTATGTTTCAAACTTTTCATATGAGAAATGCATTGTAATTAGTAAGTGACGTGTGGAGCCCGCTTTAGATCCTTGATGCATCAGTAGGTCTCATGAGACTAACTACTATCTTGGCATAAGGCCTTGACAAAATCTTATTTGTAGTCTTGGAACGAGGCCTTGACTATGTGGTTATGATAATCTGGAGTTATGAATTCCATCATTATGAAAGTGGTTTTTGATATTGCATGTGATTGTTTGACTATTAGAATATCCATGTGAATAAGTAAATGGAATTATTTCATTTTATTTTTTTCATATTATGCGGAAGTTCAAGTTTAAAAGGCTTTTGTTTTAATTATACATTGCTTTAAATGTTTATGCTTATTTATGAATGTTTCTTTTGTATTGTAATCCTTACTGGGAATCTGAGCTCACCCCTTTCTATGTTTTATTTTTTCCAGGATGTGAAGAAGTATTTGTTGAATGACCTCCAAGGATAGTATGCGGGGTGTGAGTGTGGACTACATAGACTATGTTGGTGCAGTTTTCATTTTATGATGTAATGAAAACTTTATGAATGTTTCTAGTGTTTCCAAGGATACTAAACTAATCGGTATTTTGAGACTTGATCCTCTGTGATCATGCCAATGTTATGTAATAATGCACCGACTCTGGGTACCTTGGGTCAGGGAATTACAGTTGGTATCATAGGAAGTTTAGTACAATCCATGGAAACTAGATTTAGATAAACTCTAATTAGAGAACATAGCCCTAAAATAGACTTGAGGATTAGTATAGAAGAACATCCTATAATTTTGGTATTGTATAGATTTTGTGAGTTTTCCAAGCAATACATCCCTCTATGGATACGAGCAGTTAGAGGTTGCTCAGGAATATATGTATCAAGGGGTAAAACCCGAAAACAATGCTTTAAGCTAGACTCAAACGAGAACTAGTGCCCAATAACAGGCTTTTCTGCACTCTTGGATATGACACTCCTGGGGGATATTCTTAGGATAATTTACATTTTCATTACAAACCAATTTGAAGTATTTGACCTTGGTTAATCCGAATGTGTTTCAAATTGATAATTTGGTGTAATGATATTCTATAAATGATTTTATGACTACTGTTACTCACAATATGCTTTCTGGTTTTAGTCAATGGATGGAGTCCAAGGAAGTCATATTAACTTTGAGAATGATATACATGGTCGGAATGGTGGTGGAAATGATCAAAAAAATGGAATGTTGATAGGTGTAAAAGATTTCGTGTTCATTCCAAATCAGTTTTCCAAAAATATTATCAACAACATATATATTAACCAACTCTGGGACTCAACAACGAAGAGAAAGGTGATGAATGATAAGAGCTCTAGCAGTGGAGACCATAGAGAAAATAATCCTAAATTTCCATCATGCAATAAATGTGGAAGGAGAAACCCAGGAAAGTGTCTCAACGGAACAAAGAAATACTTTACGTGTGGGAAGGAATGACATAAAGTGAAGAATTACCGAGAAAAAATGAAGAGTATTATGGAAGAAAATAAAAATGATCCCAAGAATCTATTTACAGTCATTTTCCGTAAATGTAGGGGACGTATCCATTACCCGAGTGAATTCCCTATTCTATAAAATATTTTCATGGTCAAAGAATAAGCTATGTCGAAACAAATGGTTGGAGAAATGTTTAAAAGTATTAGTGCTCCTTGTTGATGAGATTACTTTGGAATAATTTTCTCTTGTCTTTGTAACACCAGAGTTTTCCATGTGAGAATGATATTTGAGGAAGACTTATCTTTTCCATTGTGGATATAGTTATAAATAACCATTTGGTTTTATATGATCATTGGGTTTTAGGAAATTACAAATTATTATAATTTGGGATGAAAATGAAAGGTATGAGATAACAGTTCTGGTTAAAAATATGTTATGGTTTTTTGAGGAATTTATCTCATTTTGGTAATTTTATAAAATATAGTTTTTGAAAAATGACAACACACAGACCGTGTGACAACCCGTCGTGTCGGAAAAAGATGTGGGAATCAAACCCACAACCAAAGTGAGATTGGTATTTAACACCTACCACTGGACTACGTGAAGTCCCTAGTTAGTGTGACTAATTATTTTTAGTTAAATGATTTTATTGATCAATAATAAGTTGATTTGGGTTCTTATGTCTTATCAAATTAATACCCCTAGTATTGGAAAATGATTTGGTAATTAAGTGAGAAATGTTATTTTAGAAGACTTTATCTTTCTTGGGACCACTATATCCCCAAGGAAAATAGAAAACTATGGGATTTCAATTGAGGAGTAATGGTGGCTTTTTATCTACGTTTTTATTGTGAATTTATAGTGATTTGAGTTTTTTATAGAAATGATTAACCTATAATAGAGAATATGTGATTAGGTTAATTACTTTTATGTATGGGACTTTAATAGTAGTTGATTTCATTTGGAGATACAAATTAACGTCAAAGACAACATAAAAAAATCTTCTATGTTTTGGGTTTCTATATTAGTTTGGATTATATTGACTGATTTTAAGGACAATTAATTATTGAATGGTATTTATTTAAATTTGAGGTGTTGTTAGTTTAATTTTAGATATTTAAATCAGTGTTTCTTTATCTGAATGAATATCCTTTTGGGGGATCATCATATTTTTTTCTAACCATTTTGGGTTTGATTAATCTCTAAAGACATGATAAATATATAGTTTTTCCTTCATGGATCATGTGATTCTATAGACGTTTATTCTAGCTCTTCTAGTGTGACCAAGTCATCTTGAATAATCATCATTTAAAAAACATGCGTTAGTGGTGGAAATTTATTAAATAATGAAAATCTATATAAAAATTAAGTATATCTCTTTATTTTCATAGTCAATCTCATAAATTAATTCCTAATCGTTATATAATGTAACCTAAAAAAATTTTGTCCGTATACTTTTCCTACTGGGAAACTAATGACAATTTGTCCCATCACAAGTTTGTAGCTTTCTTGTTGTTAACTTTCTCCTGATCATGTTTTCTATACCTCTCCATCAAAACATGACAATTATTTTATCCTCCATATCCATGTTTTCCTACAAGGAATCCTAGTATGAGTTATCTTGGGTAACGTTTGTACTTCTCTTTCTTTCTTTTAAGGTGATAGTTTTATTGACTCTTTTTACGATGTGGGACATTCCATTATATACTCAAGCCCAATTTTAAAAATGTTGAGGATGAAATTATTTGAAGGAGGGGAGAATGTAACACCCCAATCTTACACGGCAGGCTTCTCTTTGAATAATATAGTAGTGTGCGTTGTACGCAACTTCGAGTTCTAACACACACCACAACCATTCAAACTAGCCGTTAGGAATAGTAATACCCACTTTTTGAATTTATATAAATTTTATAGTTCAAAATGGACTTAATTTTTGGATTTGGAATATCAAAATTAGCTTAGGGTGATTTTTTTGAATTTTTCTGAAAACATTCAATTTTTTATGAAAAGTGAAAAAACACAGAGTTATAGTTTAAAATCGAATTTCTATTTAAATAATTGTTTTTTATTTATATTTAATTAAATTCAAAATAGATACATAATACCTATATAAGTTAATTTAATACATTGGAGTTAGTTTAGAATAATTTTAGATATATAAAAATTATAGGGAACATTTCACCGTCTTTTACCCACCTTCTTGGAGAATTTGTGAATTCACATAAAACCTTATTTTACCTCTTCTATGAGTGTAATTTTGAAACTCCAAAGACAAGGTTAATATCAAGGAGTAAAATGTGGTTCAATAAGATAAAAATAATTTTTGGTGAATAGTAAAGTTTTTACTCTTATTTACCACGGTTAAAAGTAAATAGGGTAATTAAGGGTAAAAATGATATTAATATTACCCTAACAGATATCCTAATTCTATTGTAAAAGTGTATCTCAACCAAAAAAACTTAGGAATAAAATATTATCATTTAGGTCCACTTGGATTAGATTAGGAAATTTATTATTATTTAATTCAACGAAGAGTTAAAAGAGATAAAATCAATGATTAATAACTAAAACATTTTTAATATAGGATTATACACAAGATAAATTTGATTAAAAATACTCATTATAAATCTAGAAATATTTACTACATAGTTGTATTTTATTTATAATTTTTAGACATTAAATAATTTAATTTATTTATGACACAATGATGATGCAGTAATTACCTTATTAGTGAAATATTAAAATAATTGATATTATAAATACCAAAATTAATATAATTTGAGTCTTTTAATGAATTTGACGAATTTTATACCTTTATATAACATGTTAGTATTGATTTAATTATGAGTTTTTCTAAGTAAACATGTTTTTATGAGTTTCACAAAAAACAAATACCAAATAGTGTCAAAATTGACATAAAAGAGTTTTTAAAACAAATATTATATTATTATTTTATATTAAATTCCTAAAAATCTAAGGTTGGGACAAAGGACGTATATCATGATATTTTTATCATTATTGGACATCTTGGGGGTCTCTTGGACGTATAAATTATGTTTATTAACTGTATAATATAAAAATACAATGTGACGTGGTAAATGTCAAACTAATTAACTAAGAGTTAAAACTAAATGATAAGGTTAATATAGTGACCCAAACCTATCTAAAAACTATTGGTTGAGTGTTTTGCGATCCATAACCTCCTTAGCCTTTAAATAATCTTCTTTTGAGCCATTATAAACTGAATATGAAATTATTATAAAATAATATTTCTAGCTTTTCCAAAGTGCCCCTCACCCCTCTTATAAAAGGGCACCTCCCCTTCCATCTAATTTACACCATCAAAGCCTTTTGGCTCGGCCAAACCTGGCCCAAATATCCACCCAACATCAATCAATTCAACTTAGGGGCCTTATATTGATCATAAATCCAACCTAATGATCCCTTTGGATCAAATAAAAAATAAGACCCCGAAGAAGAGGTAATGATTTCACCACACTCTTTCAAGTTCCTTTCATCTTAAACTTCTTCTTTCCTTTTATTGCTATTATAAAATAATAACTCTGTTATCTTCTATATACTATGATGTTATTATAAATATGTAACAAACAAATTCATTATTCTATCCATCCCTTGAATAACATGTCACCATACGTTCCTACGTACGTTCTACCGTTCCACGTCGTGGTGTAATTGTTATTCAATATATTATTATTTAGATGGATATAATAATGCGGTGTAATTCATGTAAATAATAAGTATAACATGTTAATTATTATTTATATATTATATACCATCCAATTATATATGATTTTAATATCAAAAGAATGATATTATCGCTCTTGCGTATGTACGGACTACCGTCTCCACGAACGCGATGAGATTCCGTCCACATCGTATCCATACAATTCTAATACTTATTTTATGATTGAAAATAATGTTTAAGGACTTGATATCATTATGTATATGAATAAGATACAACCTATCCCTATTAAAAAAAAATTATGTAACAAAACATATAAAATAAAATTAGTAAGTTAACGCCTGAAACGACGATAATTCTAAGATATTATTAACAATACAAAGTTAAAAGATCATATATGATATCATATTAATGTATATGGTTCTTGTATAATTCAATAAAAATTATTTCACAATTATAAAGGAGGCTAACCTACCCTCAACCAAGGAATATGTACAAAGTAAGGAGTTTCTTATCTCACTTTTAATTTCATGAGATTTCCATTGTTCATCACTTATTTATGGCATGTGGTGTGTGTTCTTCCCATGATTGTATTCATTGTGTAATATACTTTAAATTAGGGATATTTACACCATCATTGTATGATCCTTATTTCTTGGGTTTATGTTTCATAAATTACCAAATTGATAAGGGAATTTTAAATTTCAATTTCCACTCATTCGGATTTACGCATAATTCATTGATTATTTTACTCCAAGATTATGTGTAGAATCACTATTCATTTTCTTATTTCATAATTTCCACTCCCCATTATGTGTATATACTTTTGATACACATAATAACTCCATTGATAAATTCTCAAGTCATCGATATGAACTTGATAAGAGTAATTTTAACTCAATCTCTATTTATTGAGTTAAATATCCAATTCATTGGTGTTGTTTTTACAAGAATATGTGTGAATGTCCTCTGATTTAGTTACACTTAATATCCAATCACGTTGAGTGTATTTATATTTGTCACACATAATTATGTTGTTGATTTATCCTTAACCCAAGGACATAGTTTTTATACGAAGTTTCATCTCAAATTACATTCTATTCAGACTTCTTTGTTGTTATACACCAAATCTCTTTTATATGGTGTATATAATGTACTTTGACATAGTATATCATGAATACCTTTATTCTCATGATATTACAATGTTTTGATTACCTAAATTATTTTTATTCAAGTCTCTCTTTTGGTTAGGAATTCTAACTAAAATATAATTTTAAAATGTTTTAAAGATTTATTATTATAAATCATTATCATTAATGTCAATGTTTTAAAAATGGTTTTAAGTATTTATTTATATGGAAATTAATGCTTTCAAAACAAAATTCCTTTTAAAATATTCAAAGTGGTATGGTACACGTTGATTCAAGAATCTATTTTAAATAGCTTCTTGAAAAATAGTGTGACTTTTAAATGTTTTCAAGAAAAGGGGGCACATTTCTCTCAATAGTTTGATGATTATTTTAATATATCTCAATATACTTCATTATTCTTAATTGAGGTTAATCTGATAAAATAAAATCTACCATATTGTATCGAATGGGTTATGTTTGACTGTGGATGTGCTATTTTTATACCATTCATGGTTTGGGGTTAAAGTATTGACATTTCGTATGCTAGTTTTAATACGAATGGTTATGTTATGTTTCAAACTATTCATATGAGCAATGCATTGGAATTATTAAGTGACGGGTGGAGCCCACTATAGCTCCTCGATGCATCGGTAGGTCTCATGATACAAACTAGTGTCTTGGCATAAGGCCTTGACAAAATCTTATTTGTAGTCTTGGCACAAGGCCTTAACTATGTGGTTATGATAGTCTGGAGTTAAGCATTCCATCATTATGAAAGAGGTTTTTGATATTGCATGTGATTATTTGACTATTAGAATATCCATGTGAAGAAGTAAATGTAATTATTTCATTTTATTTTTTCCATATTATGCTGAAGTTCAAGTTTAAAAGGATTTTGTTTTAGTTATACATTGCCTTAAATGTTTATGCTTATTTATGAATGATTATTCTATATTGTTATCCTTACTGGGAATCTGAGCTCACCCCTTTCAATGTTTTATTTTTCTCAGAATGTGAAGAAGTATTTTACGAATGACCTATAGGGATTGTATGAGGGGGTGTGAGTGTGGACTATGGAGACTATGTTGTTGATGTTTTCATTTTATGATGTAATGTAAAATTTATGATTGTATCTAGTGTTTCCAAGGATACTAAACTAATCAGTCTTTTGAGACTTGATCCTTTGTGATCATGAAAATGTTATGTAATAATGCACCGACTCTAGGTAACTGGGGTCAAGGCGTTACATATACTATCCTTAATGACGAATCTTATATAATATTGATAAAGTATTGATTTTTTTCATTCCATTTTTTAACCTCAATTAATTTTTTCATGGTTTTTTTAGATTACTGTTTCAAGTGAAACAATCTATTCTATGATATATTTATTTGAACACAAATATTAATTGTAAAATCATTATGTGTAATATTATCCCCACTGTTAATGAAGTTCACCCACAGAATCTTTTTACTCTGATATAAATACATAGTTTTTCTTATAACTCATTATATCATCAAGTTTCCATATATATTATTTGAATATATATTTCCTCTATAATTATTTATCCAATTTAATGGGTTTTTTAATAGTACCATAATCATAGGTTCCACGATATCATCACATTGTTCCTTGTATAAATGATCATTTTCCAACTATACAACATCTAAGTTCAGTATATCTGTCTAATCTATAATATGAATCCCTAATGTTTTTACAAGGAACATATCTTTAACTAGTGAAATGTCAATAGGACACCCATGATAATAAACTACCTTCCATGTATGATCATGTGTTTTAAGGGGGAAATGGTTCTAGGGGTTATCATTCCATTATTTTAAAATCAATGAACCCTCTTCCATTTTCATATTCAATGTAATACATTTTCACTTAAAACAAACTTAAAATATTTTTTATGATGGTTATCAAAGCTCTTTTATTGACATTGGGTAGTTTTAAAATCATCGTTTAATAGTTTCAAGTATCCCTAACATTTCACCAAAAATATCTTATACCATCATCTTATATATTCTATATTTATCCAAACATGTTTGAGTGTTGAATTTATTTTCATTAGAAACCTCATATATTGTAATTTTAATTATATAATATAAACTATTGTTATATGGGATCTCAACATGTCGAAGGTATTGTTCAAAACCTCCATTGAAACCCTCTATAAATTATCCGAGGAAATATTATAATGTCAGAATAACCCTTTCATATTGACCATCGGTCTAAGGATGATAATCATTACTATATCCCACCTCTTTATGTTGTTAATATTTATGTATTTTATAAAACATTATGGTAAAACGTTGATTATATCTGATGGAATTTTGAGATTTACTCAATTATACCTTACCAATTCCTTTATCATTATCCTTGTAAGCTAATTGAGTAAGAAATTATCTTGAATATCATTGAAACGTGATTTCTTTTTAGGTGATCAACTATATCCCAATTGAAATAATAACATTTAAAGGTATTTAAAATAGCTATAATGAGATCCAGGCTTATGTTCTTCCATTTCCTTATAGTTATGTGTAGTGATAACATTTTCCCATGAGAAATCATTCATTCATCCTTTATATATCCGAATACCAGGAATCAACATACCTACTTAGAAATATATTTGTTCTTCTTTTCAATGTTGAATAGATTATTGAAATCTTTATACATCATTATTCTTCTATAATGCATTGAGATTGATAATATATGTTCATTATCCAACATCTCTATCTGTAGTTTTAGTATTTATGTAGAACATATTTGTTTGTTAAATATTATAATTCAGTGACCTTTATATTATAGTCCACCATATAATTTATATCCATATACTACTTATATTACTCCTTGGTTATTACATAGATATATGTTTGAGTAGTATTTTTGTAAATATAGGATTATCACCCTAAAATTACTATTTAAATGTCATTCCTATATAAATATTAGAGTTTAGATAATCATTTTTTCATAATCATATAAAAGGTATCCTGATAATTCTTATTAATGTATCAAAACCCTATTTCAATCATAGTATATTAATGTATTGAGTAGTTATAGTCATTGATCATCTCAAACTATCAAAGTTGGTTCGTGATCAACTGATTCAGTGCGAATATAATCTTTAATCTATTCTGACACACACACACAAATATATATTTCAAAATGATCACCATTGATATAATCTATAAATATTGTTAATTCATATATCTCTGAATCTAACTCCAAATAATTTATATATTAATCTTTATTCTAAATACATAATTAAAGTGAATAATAATCTACTATCATTTCAATTTTCATGATGAAACATCCCAATACCATATTTAATTATTCACTCTATATTATAAACCCTTAACCACTACAGGGATGTTTGGATATAATTTTAGAGTGTGAATTTCTATTGATAATCTTGAAATTATATTCACATTAATCAATTAATAGATATTTAACTCACTTTAGTGTCAACATTATTTATAGGTCGTGTAGTCGGGATAATTTTTTCAAAAAGAATTGAAGGTATCCATTCATTCAAGAAAAACATGGATCTATATAAAATTACTTTTCATGGGACAGTTTTCAATCACCCCATCATTGATATATATATATATATATGTATATATTGTTGTGATTACATGCCCGAAAATAACACATTATGTAGACAAAATTCATTCTTGCTAAATTTTTCACAAAAATTATCCTACTTCAATGTATTATGTAAAATTTTTATTTGACCATCATTATTGTCCATTATTTGGAATATATTAGAATATCATCTATAATGATGTTCACAAATTTATTTTGGGGTAATCACAAAAAAATATATTCAAAAAATAAATAAAGATATTTTCGGTATTTGTCAGTGTCAACATTATGAAAATGGATTAATAGTTTCTATTTCTCATACAAAATTTTTTCATTGGATTATTCCCTATTTTATTAATTGAATTTTTTATATCTATATTTATGGTCAATCATTGAAGTTCATTTATTCCCTAAAAATGATCAAAAAATAGATCAATATGGTGCATACCTTACTTATTGTTTATCATTATCCTTTTATGTTCATGATAATCAATAAAGAGAAGGATCAATGCATCATTATTAAAAAAAATACTTTTGAATCCAATGTAATGCACGTGATTAATTGTATCCATCATAAAAAATCATGGAGTCTTTTATTTAATTACTCTAATTTAATAATTTCCATTTAATGTGGATAATTTAAAAAATTTACAACACCATACAAAAATTATATATAAAATATTATGTCACATGTTTTTGTATGAATATGAAACCATGCATGATTAAGATAAAAACATTCATTAAAAATTTAAATATGTACAATATTTTTTTTCCATTATTTCATTTGAGATAAATTCCACTTATGGTTTGGTATTAATAACCATGTAATAAATTTAGATTATGGATATAGATTGTGGTCCTCCATTCTTTAATAGATGATGAATTGTTGATTCATCATTTTAATTTTATCAAAATTACCATGAAAAATAATATAAGTTCAATGTATAGATATATAATACATTCCCATGATCGCTTGAAATTATAAAAATTGATGAATAATAAGAATTATAAAAAGCATATTCGAACAATCATATAAAAATAATATTTTTATACTTTTGATTTATTAATCATACCACCATAAATATTCACTTAAATTTCACTATCTATACATTTTTAATATAAATTCGTATTTTTATACACTTTTATTGTATAGAATAATAACTACATATAGGATAAAATTAGATCTTTTAAATATTCTATATACTTACTAGCATTGTACCATTATTATTTTATAAAAAATCCATTAAAAAGGAATGTTTAGCAAGAATTTTTAGAAATAATAACTGGAGTAAATAGTCATTGAATATAAATCCTATAATGTACTAAATAATAAACCATTTATTTAAAATGGTAACATTTTATGTTTGTTATACATGAATTTTGGATCTTCATGGTTTATTTTAGTATCAGTTATATTATACATAATGTCATAATATTCATGAATAAAAAACAATATACTCTAATTCTAACTAAGTAAACTATATCTTGCATTCCAAAATTTGGTGATTGAAACGCTTATATTATACATATTATTTAATATAATGTGATACAAACTATTCATACTAATCATATATAATATATTAGTTTGTATGGCTTTTCATTAAATTTCACATTATTAACCCACCTCTCCTAGGTTAACTGTCTTTAGAGTTTATATATACAAACAACATATTTTATTATATTTTTAGTATTTAAAATACTATCATTATCACATTATACCCATTATAAATATAATAATTAATAGTATCCCTCTGAAATATAGTCAATTGAAATATACAAATGGGAATGATAAATATTATTAATTAGGAAAAATGTTATAGAGAATAATCAAGGATCATAAGTGAGAATATTAAAAAAAATGTGTGTTTGAGAACATAATCAATGGGAATTTTTATAACATAAAATAATCATAACTGATAATAAATCGATCATAAATTCTAGGTCATATCACAAGGGTTTTCTAAAAAAATTACACATTAGAAATAAGACCATGGAAACAATATCAAATGATAATATTCCATAATAACAAAGAACATGATTTTGAATTTGGCATAAACATAAAAATATAAACTCAATGAAGTTAGTGAGGCTCACTAATAAGAACATCATCACTAGTGGAAATAGTATTATAGTTTATTTTATTTTATCCCTGACACCTCACACATATCTTCATGATATTTAACTCTTTACCCAATGAATTGGAATGATTTATAATTCTAGGTCCACCCATTAGTCAGTGGATAGTGTCCCTTATGGGTTTTCGTTCAGTCCTTATTCCCTATAATCCCATGAGATAATGCCTTACATAATGAAATAAATGGGTATTTAATTTTTGTCCCACCAATATTATTATAGAAAACCATATATATTCTTTCCACATGATCATTAAATCATTCTTAACCCCATCATATCAAAATTAACCTGTAAGAAATTTTTTTCCATTAATAATACCATAAGACATTTTCATAATACATCCAGGGTAAGAAGGTGATTGTTATAATTTGAAAATAATCAAAGAAATGAATAAAAAATTAAAATTAAATTTTCCTTATAAGATATTTACATTCATAAATTAATTAAAATTTACTAATATAATGAATGAGATATTCCATCTAAAATTTGGGAATCATTTATTTTAAATTAAAATAATTTATAAAATAATGCACATTTTTTTCATTTGAAAACCATAAAATTTTAGGGAGGAATATTCATACAAAAAATTTAACAAGATAGTGGGAGAATGAGTTTATATGGAAATTGTATGAAAATAGACCCCATTGACAATTTTTAACTAATGTCAAATCCCTTACAAAATTAACCTTCTGAAAAACATTAATAAGATTCCTAATAAACATATATAATCAATATTATGTCAATTTAAAAATTCATTCTAAAATCATATATATATATATATATATATTGTGGAATCCATTAAAATAAATATATAATATTGGTATGGAGGAGAATAATAATTAACCTAAAATGGAGAGATAAGTTTAGGTTATATTATAATTATTTCATTGGGTAAAGTTTGAACAAAGGGGAAGAGAAATGGAAATAATACATATAGATAACATGAATAACCATTGAATGTGAAAATTCATGGTTTTTATAGGAGAATAGACGTATAATTTTTTGTAATTGTAAATATATTCTTAAATCCTAAAAAAATAAATATGAGTGTGGAAATAAAAGATATATACCATTAGTAAATGTTTAATAAAAATCTATTAAAACTAATAAATTTGTATGTATTTTAAAATAAAAATGATTAAAATAACAAATATTGTAAATTTTATTTTTGAGTTATTATAGGAACCACGAAAATAAAATAAAGTGTTCAATACAGAAGATATCCAACTAACATAAAATTTAGATGAGAAATCCCTCACATTTTCAAATGAATTCCATGAATGATCATTATCATATATTATTTTCATAATCATCATGGTGATTTATTTTAGAAAATTATTCATATTAATTTCCTATAATAGTTTTCAAAATATAATCATTCATTATAGATATATTACATATTTATGTTTTATATTAAATGACATAAGTTAGTAAATTTTATTTTTTCACAAAATAATTCCAATGGTGATATGAGTCCCCATTCATCAATAAAAAGATAAAAATTCCCATATAATTCTAGGTAGTGTAATTATTATGTTATAATTAAGTAATAATTCCCATTTTCATGTGATGGAATATATAGGTATTGTTTGTGATAGTGGAATATATTGTAAAGATGGTATTGATATTTTACTGATAACAATAGATTACTATATACTAATAATTCCATTAAATTTCATCAGCATTGAAAAATATTATTAAAATATATTAATTCATAATATAATATATTAATTATACTAATTTTTTGAAACATATTGATGGTGAAAATGGGTAAGTTTTCATTTAATAATTCACATACACGGTCAAAAAGACATAGACAATGTAATGTGGTAGAAATGAATTTATATTATTTTCAACTTATATAAATATTTTATCAATTTTTTGAAGAATAACTATGTTTATAAAAAATTATTACAATACAGGATAACAATATGATATAGTGTATATGAAAATAAAATTTAATAATGTACGATAATAACTTAAAATTATATAAGATCAATTCACTACATCAGGTCTTGTGATCCTTTGGAATGAATAATCAAGGATTACCTCATAGAATTAGAGTCTCCCCAATTTCATATAATTACTTATAGGATGATATATAGATAATTAGTCAAAAATATTTTTAATAAATTGTGTATATTTCAATTAGAATAGGAGATCTCAATTTTATATGTTAAAACGAAGATTGTTTCCATTCTAACATATGTTAGGTGAGAGGAAAATATATAACCACATTAGAATTAGGTAGGTTATAAAACATAATTTTTTTTATAATCCAAAAATTAAAATTAATTATTTTTAAAATCACTATGTCAAAAGTATCATAAAGGGAATTTTTAATAAAATTCTAAAGAGATTGAGTTTTAGATGAATCGAGAAAAGTACAAAATTTTATTGAATTTTTTTCCATGTAAATAATTTTTAAAGATATATAATTTATCTGAATTCAACGGAAAATTACATAATTTAAACTTTTAGTAATCCATTTAAATATATTTAAAAACAATTATGTTTTATTTTTGGTATTGATACATTTGTTACATATGAACGCATTTTTTTAGAAAACTATTTTTGTCAGTTTTTGAAGCTTAAATTATAAAATTAATTTTATAGATTTTTTAATATATAAATTAATGACATGAGTTTTATATTTAAAATAATAATCTCAAAAAAAATTAATAATTTTACTTTAATTTATTGGCATAATGAGAAGTAAAAATTGAAAATAGTTATTTACTATTGTTAAGTTTAAAACAAATTTACAGGGGAGTTAAACGAAACAACAAGTTTTTTTAATAAATATATATAATTCATATTTAATTATGATATATCACCATCCTAACATACCATATTCAAATATCATCCCCTTTGGGATTATTTTTCATTAATATTTTAATCTTTTATAAAATTTACTGTTTGTCCTCTTCCATACTTGAAAAAGGACACCACTCTATTTTATTCTTTACACCAAATTAATCCATATAGCTGGAATGAAATCTTAATAATTATCTTATTATATTCCATATCCATGAATTATTTTAATTTTTCTTCTTAAAATATAATTAAATGGTTCCTTAAGAAATGATGTGAAAGAGGAAAATTGAAGAAGTGGTAATCATCCTACATTAACTCTTTAAATTTATTTCTTTTTTTACCACCTAAAAATGTATAAAATTTAAAAAAAAATCCAGTATCCTAAATATTGATATATATTTTTATTATGGAACCACCTGTATTCACCCTCT
Source organism: Viscum album (assembly GCA_963277665.1). NCBI lineage: Eukaryota > Viridiplantae > Streptophyta > Magnoliopsida > Santalales > Viscaceae > Viscum > Viscum album. The sequence continues at coordinate 675,476,280 of OY728147.1, forward strand.
CATCTATCATCTGGTAAGTGAATGTATCTCTCATTTGTACATGTGGAAAAAAACCACCACATAGAGATAAAATTCATTTTCCATTACCATTTTTCATTGATGGTTATTATAATGGATTAAAAGTTAATATATTTTATTTATTAAAAGATTATTTTTCAATAAATAAAATTTCATATATATCTTATTACATTCCCATCTATAATAAAATGATAATATCGATCATGCGTACATGTGTGCAATCACCTCCTCAATGTGGGATGATTTATGTATTTATTTTCTTTTAAATTAATGATTAAAAAGATGTATTTATTGAAAATACATGTTATTAATGGTATATATATTTGTATATAATGAAATAATATCATATGTCATTCTTTCCTAATTTATTTTTTGAAAAAGAAAATAATAGTCATGATTATGATCGACGGTAGGTTCAATGAACAATGTAAATCAATTTTAATCTCTAAATTTTATGAATAATAATAAATATGTAAATACTAAATGAATATTATATTTATATAATATTTATGAAATTTCAAATTATTCAGCCATGATCAATTTATAAATCCCAAACTACTTAATTCAAACACTCATGATAAATAATTCGTTAATAGACAGAAATGATGATTTTAATAAGAAATTATCAATAAATGGGTTTTGAAATGATATAAGCTGACCATATAAAATATTATAAGTATCTAAATGATTCTAGTATATAATTATAATAAATTTAAATTTTTAAAACAAGAGGTTAGATCTATTTTGATGCAAGTCAAACATAGAGTAAGAGTTTTATGATAATGTCTCATTATTTCCTCGAATTGTTAATGATTAAGATTCTAATGAAAAAATAGTATAATATAAAACTAAAAAATCTCATGAATTTTATTATACTCTATTTTTTTAATATAAAATTTTTCCCTATATTTTTACTATCTTTAAGTTCGTAATATTCTAAACGAATATCTTCAATCGAACACGACATTATTTCATGGTTCAGTCTAAAATAATTTATCTTATGTGTCTATGATTTATAAAAATGTTTTCAATAATTTATTAACAATTATAATATATGATTTTAAATTCTTTCAACACATGATTTAATTCTAATCAAAATTGTAATCTTCCATTCATTTTTGGAAGGATTTAATTATATTTTTTTTACATAATGTGAGAAGGCATATTAATATTAACATACAGAACATGAATGTAATTTTATATTGTTATGACCACTAATGTTTTTGAATAATACCTTACATTCTTCTAATTTTATTTTCATATAAAATTATTTTTGATAATATTTTAGATATTATTATATTATATAGTATTGATTCCAAAATGAAAAGCATATTTCCCCTTGAAATATTACTTGTTATTTTTAAAGGTATGTTCATGTACTATATCATCATATTATGTTAATTATGATTTACTAGACATAGGATCCATGTTTACCATCCTTATGTTTTATCAAGTTGTTTTTTTAGATTGAAAATGTGATCTTTAAGAAATCTATTTCATTTCCGTAGAATATGTTTTATGATTAAATGCTTATGATATTAAATCGCGCATATGAATTGATTATGATTATGTGATGGGTGTGGATAAAATTATATATCCTTTAAATTAGTTGGAAAATTTTGGATAACTTATGAGATAACAAGGCATGTAGTGGGGATTGAACTGTATTTAGAAAGGGACTCTATCCATTATAATTGTCTTGAGAGTGAATGTTGAATATAGGTATTATGGAATGGTGAGTGATCCAAACCTAATATGATAGTCTTGTAAAAGATTCATCACTAAGGAAATGAATTTATATTCCTATGTGTATTCCACTAACATATATGTTCTAACAATTTCATTACATCAAAGATTTTGTTATTTAATTCATTTATGATTCATCTCTAATGAAATTAAATGATTTATGGCATGACACAATATTATGATCTATGATGTGCTAGGTATTTTTTTCAAATGTTAATATCATGTTCTCATACACTTATCCTCATGTTATTCTAAAGTGATAATTTATATCTCTGTTGTTAGACCTTACTGAGAATCTTCGATAACTCTTCCTTGTGTTTCATTTTTTCATGTTATAAATAATTTACTAATGTATGAAATTACTTAGAAGGGTGTTGTTTATGAGAAATTGGTGGTAGATTATGTAGATATATTTAGAAAATGTCTATATACAAATATGATTCTGAAATGGATAATACTATTATTTATTGAATAATGCACTAATAGGTTGAAATATATAAGTATTAATATAATGGGATCTTATAGATCGAATAAGATCTAGTTTTTTTGATTATTTAGATTTTTGAATTAGAGAATTTTGTTAAAAACCTTAGGGATAAGATTATGTATAACAGAACATACAATTTTGTTTGTAAGGGAGATCTATGGTGGATTTTCTAACTGTACATCCCTTTTTAGATACTAAATTTGGATTTTGTTTGGGTAAAGATACTTCATGGAATAATATCCCTGAAAAGAGTTGGTCAAGTATATCTCTACCATAATTATAGTTCATTGTGATTGTTCAGATACAAAAAACCATGTTTGAAATTCTTATGGGATATTCGTAGGTTAAGTCACATTTTTTAAAACCATTATGGATAATATCAATAAATTATTGTCATGGATAACCAATGTTAAACAAGAGGTGTTATTGATTAAATAAATCATCAATGTTTTTGACATACATTGAATTACTTTCATATATATATGAGTGATCACTCTAATTTACAAAGCCTAATTGTTATTGTAATCTATTTTGTTTATGTACGGAATTGAACATATAATGATAAAGTTGTGGTTGTTACAATTATTCTAAAAATTTATAGTATTTTATATTGTTATATGAATTAAAATATATCCTCAAATGTATTATGGAAATTCTAATTCTTATCCTGAATTATTATATGTCAATTAGAAGTGAAAACTCTTAATAGTATAATGATCACCTCTCTTGAATATGATTATACTCTAATTGATGCATGTGAGAAGTTTCTTCCCAAAACACCTGTAATTATCCATTAAGATGAATTTTCTGCTATTTTGGATATATATAGGATTAATATTTTTAATTCCATTATCATTAAAAATTAATGGGGATTTTGAAATTTTATTCTAGAATAAACTATGATAATCTGTAAGTGCGATGAATAATTTTACAATGTAATAGAAATTAAATCTATTAAATTATCCATAATTCCTACTCAGGTGGGTGCATATCATTGATGGTTTGGGGGAAACTCACAATAAATTATATTCGTATTGTACAAGTGTTTATTTCTTAATTTACAAAAACAATTTCTAGGTCTTCCACTAAAACATTAATTTGAGTTTTGAATATAACTCATATGTTCTGATACACCTATTTCAAAGACTCAGAAAATAATTTCCCTAAATTAGTTATAGGAATTAAAGAAGAAACGACAAATTAATTTTTATAAGGGATTCATTCATCCACCTATGTTACCTTGTTTTTCACCTGTCATTTTTATTAAGAATAAATTTGTTTAATGAGTCCCCATTATGATTTTCTAGAATATAACAATATCACAATCATGATTATGTATTGTCTATCGTTTATCAATGATTTTTTCAATAAACTATAAGGAGCTCAATATTGTTCCAATATTGATCATCAATATAGATACTATCAGTTGATATTCGAAAATTAATTCATACTAATGTCAGTCTTCTCTATGTGGTATATATAATATGATTTAATAGTAATTCCATTTGTCCTTACTATTTCCCCAACAATATTCATGGATATAATGAAAGGAGACTTTTGATATTACCTTGACCAGTTTTTATAATATTTATTTATGTAATTATTATATATTTCAAGTGAAATTAAGTGAATGTAGATCACATGAGTATTGTAATCAATACCTTAATAAAGGATATGTATTACAAAAAACATACCATGTGTGAATATTAGAAATAAACATTTTCATTTTTGGGTCACATAATATCAAAAAAGGGTATATTGGTGGATCTATCAATGAAGGAAGTCACTGGTCATTGGACCAAACCTACTACAATGCGTTATTATATAGTATTATTTTTTTCTATATATTATAAATGCTTTTAGGATCTTTTCCACATCAATATAATACACTCTCCATGTTTAATAGTATGTTATTCATGTTCATTTTGATAGTTTAATGTGGATAACATTTGATGGACATATAGATAAGGTTAATCATTTCACAGGTTCTTATACGAACCTAATGTTTAGAAGGGGTTGTGTTTTTTATCATGTAGTGTAGAATTAATGGTGGTACAACCTCATGTATAATGATATTGTGATACCTTATGAATTATGAAAATTAAATTATCCTAATAAAAATGAACTAACTCACTATCTGGAGATAAATTTTTTCAATTTTCTATTATAGTAATAGAGGCATTAACACTGGGGAGATACATTTGACATATATACAGATCATTAATTTTTAAATTATATATTAACCCACAAATAGTCTATTATATACTATAGAAGGTAGTTTTATTTTTTTCAATGATCATGACCACTAAATACATTTCTAGACTAGGAAAATGATCATGGTGGATAATGATTTTCATAAACGATTATTTTATAATATATATGTTGAATACAACTAGAGATTACATGATTTTATTATTTGAGATGAATGTATCTGGAAATCAGGATGGAATTTGTGAACTTTTATCTTTCTAAAATCAATGTTCAACCATATTTTCATGTGAATATTAAAGAGGTGTAATGGAGGATTTATAGTTGTAAAATATGGTAATGATTATTATTTTGTTCAACCATGATTATTGTGGAATAATAATGATTATTATCAGAGAATGTGTCATGTCTATACCCAATTTGAGTGTAGGATTTGTTGGATGATGCTCATATTCCATCATTATATATCTATATAATATGTATGAATATTAATAGAGATTATAGAGTCTATTTTTGGTGGGAAAAATTAAATAAAGATATTGAAAAGTATGTTTCTTGATTCTTTGCATGTCAACAAGTAATGTTTAAGACATCAATGTCTAGGTGAATGTTACCACCATTACCCATACTGAAATTGAAAAACGAAAATATCACCACATATCTTATTCATTGGATTCCCCAAATATTTTAAATCTCATAATTCCATTATGTTTTGGTTTATCTCCTTAATAATTCAAAGGACTGTATTTCGATGAGAAAATATTTTAATCTTTAACAGATTTATAGAATTATATTTAAAAACGTTGTATACATTCAAGGATTACCAGATTCTATTTTATTTGACTGAGATCACAGTATTACCTAAAAGTTAGGGTAATGTTATCAGCAGGATATAAATTCAGATTTTTTTGTAAATATAAGAATCCATAAATATATGTTAATATTTTGACCACCTTTTAGACCAATGGGGATATGTTGAGATATTGTTTTATGGATTTAAAAGGTTTTTGGTACCAAAAAATTTGTATTTTCTAGTTCCAAACATAAATAGATTTCACATGAGAATTATGATATCTTCTTATAAACTCATACCAATAAATTAGTGTACAAATCCTTTGTTTCATGATTTTTTTGGAGAAATATAATACCCTAAAATTATAAAATAAGAAAACAATGTTTGATAGTGTGTATGATACACAACACCAACAGGGTAAGGGAATATAATATCTTAATACATTAAAATAAAATTAATATTTAATATAAATTCAACCTATGATTTACCCTTTAATTCACACAATACCAAGTTAGTTTTTTTACACGTATGAGATACTTTCTTTAATAGCATATGGTATACGCAATACCATATATTACAACCAATAATATATTATTAAAATATTATTATTTAATACAATAAAACATTACATTGTCATTATATTAAATATCATGAATAGGATTTATTATCATATAAAATATATGGTTTACAAAAATATTATAAGAATTTATAAGTTTCCAATTAATTAAAAATGGATATTAAAACTAATTGAATATAATGGATATGTTTTTATTCTCAAATAGATGTTTTATAATGAAAAATTAAATTAATTAATATTATTAAATGATATTAATTAAATATATATGTTATATATTCAATAAATTTTTTTTATACTCATAAATTTATTTTTATAGGAATAAGAGGATAGAAAACCCAATATTACACTTAAATACTAATATTTTTATAATGTCAATTTAACTAGCTTTTATTAGAGATCTTTGTTGGAATTAGAAAATGCATCCCCAAAAATATTCCAAATTCTTCCATACATGATCCATGATCATAGACTGTTTCACAAGCTTCAATTTGTTATGTCGTAAGGCCCGAATAGAGTTACAGATTAGGAGTTTTGGACATTTGATGTTGGGCTGGAAAACTGGTTCGTGGAGCCCATTCACGAAGCTCCCTCCACGATCGTGGAGAAGAGGAACTTGACCAGAGCCCCTAGAGCCACATGGCTGGTGAAAAGTTCCCCTTATTGAAGACGACGTAGCGCATGGTGGTGGGATGCTCTGCGAATTCATTTGATGTTTTTGAACCCGTCGTGGAGCAAGGAGGCGAGATGCTCCGCAAACCCTTTTGACATTCACGAACCAACATAGAGAAAGGAGGCAGGATGCTCCGTGAACCCCTTTGACAATTGCAAACCCGCTGTAGAGAAAGGATGTGGGATGCTCCGCAAACCCCTCTTACGTTCGTGAAACCACCCTAGAGTGAGGAGGTGGGGTGCTCCGCAAGGCCCTTTGACGTTCGCGAACCCTTCGCAGAGCAAGGAGGCATGATGCTCCACGAACTCCATTAACATTTGTGAACCCGCCACAGATCGAGCTTTGTCTTCGCACCGAGGGAGCTCAGCTTCGCGGTGCCTCCATAGCCTATAAATACATAGCTCACCATCTTTATAAATCGGTCACGCCGCCCCCTAGGTGGCCGATCTCCCATTTCACAGAGCTCAGTATTTCTTCGCAACAATGCACCACGAGTCAATGCCCAGTGAGTCCATGCTCAGCAATTACAAGTTCCGTGAGTCCATGCTCTGTGATTCCATTCACCATGAGTCCATGCTCCGGGAGTCCATGCCTTACGATTCTACGCTCTGAGAGTCTATGCTCTACAAGTCCGTGCTACGCAAGTCTATGCATCGCGAGTCCATTCTCCATGTGTCCTTGTACTGTGAGTCCATGCTCTATGAGTCCATACTTCGGGATTCCATGCTCTTCGAGCAGCATTCATTCTTGAAGCTACTTTGCGATACCCCATGCTCTGTGATCCCCTTTCCTACATGATGCTTCTTCGCGAAGACATATCCTTTCGGAATCTCCTACCTCATCACCCATCGGTCCATACCGCATGGCATGCAACCTCGCACCCCTAATTGGGTTCACTACCGGGTTGTCGTCCTGACCCTCGTGGTCGGTCCCTTTGCTACCGTCAATGACCCCCATGAAAATTGGAGAGTCATTCCATGATTTCATTGGGTCGGGATGTCTGCATTTTCCATTATATCCCTTCTGTGCACCCACCTTCCACCTATGGAATACCATGATTTGAGATACTCCTCCACACATAATGAAACACCTTGAGTCGAAATATTTATCTTGTTCTTTTCCCATGTCATGTGTTGAGAGTCTCTTGATCAATTCCCTGAGAACCTTGAGTTGAAACATTCCTTAAGAAACATCTCAAAACCCAAACACTTGGCTCATATGCCTGGTTGAAACAAAAAGGGCCACTCTTGTGTAAGTCCCAACACTAGCCATTAATAGGTTCCATGACTAAATATCCAATCTACCTGAATATAAACTGTAGTGCACCCTATATGAAAAATATGGTATGCCTCTTTCTCTAAACGATAGATGCCTTATGAGCCAAGAATGAGATTCTAATAGTCTAATCAATATGACTATAAAATATAGTGCACTCAGTGTTCCAAACAAGAGATATCTTATGCTTCAGTCATGAGATGCCAATAGTCTTTTCTAGATGACTCTAAACTGTAGTACTCCCATTGTTCAAAATATAGTCTGCCACTTACTCAAAATAATAGATGCCTTATGCTCCAAGCATAAGATGGCAACAGTCCTTTCTATATTACTCTAAACTGTAGTAAGTCTTATGTTCCAAATATAGGATGCCTCTTACTCCAAATAAGAGATTCCTTCGGCTCTATGCATAAGTTACCAATATTCCTTCTTACATGACTATAAATAGTATTACTCTCTATTTTCTAGGCATAGGATGCATCTTTCTTTGAACAATAGATGCATTATGGTCGAGGTATAAGTTATCAATATTCCTCACTACATGACTCTAAACTATAGCATGCCCAATCATTCAATAATACGTTGCCTCTTGTTCCAAATAAGAGAAGGATTACGTTCCAAGCATAAGATACCTCATTCCACGATTACAGTTTTGTAATTTCAAGAGCGTTGGAATCCATTCAAATAGTCCACCACTCCACCACATGCTTTGTATGTCCTTCACTCGGATCTTCATCCACTTCCACATTTGAAGGGACCCCCAAACGGACTATTCGCATGCCGCATCGGCCCACCTACTGACCTAGGCCAATGCCCTGAAAGACTTTTGACGAATCTTTGAGTCAGGTTCTGCGTTTCGAACATGATCAATAGTCGACCCTCATATGATTGTCCCCATTTTAGGCTAACATGATATGGATGCTATGTTTTGAACTTGGTCAACAGTTATCCTTCATCAACACGCCACCCTCAATGCGTTCCGTACGTTGGGAATGTGGTTCACACTTTTCATCTCCCTTTCTTCGGACTGATTCCAACGCACTTCGCATTATCCCTCCTATGAACTAGCGCATAGGTGAAGGCCTCATCCCAATAGTTGTTTGGGATTCCTCATAGCTAGAGATGAGGAAGAAATTACGGGTACCTTCCTTGTGTATGGCACATCCACCGTTGTTTCTCCATAGCGGCACTTTGTATGCTTCAATTCGTAAGCCCCATGCACAATTTCTGCTCCATAGACACACACTGGTAGATTTCTTACATAAGCCCAATTAAAAAACATTAATGGACACACCTTTGTGCCATGATCATTAGGTTGTTGCTGCCTCTTGTTTCTCACACCGAGCATGACTCACGTGGGATTAGAGTAAGCATCGACCATGAAATCCTCTATGGGAAACCTATAGTGTATGCCCCATCCCATCTTTCTGAACTATGTGGTCATTGATATTTTCCATGGAAAGGTACGGAGGAACCCTCCCTGGGGTTCATGCCCAACAGCCATTGGTTCCGACCATTTAACATCGGTTCCCACTTCCACCAAACAAGACGGTCTTTGATCCTTTCCAAGGATAGGTTGGTAGGAATCCTTCCTGAGATTCAAGACCACCAACCATTGGTCCCAACCAACTTCACGTAAATTAACCAGACACTCCATTCTGAACTACATGGGATTTTATCCTTTGCAAGTCAATGTAAAAAAGGAAGCCTCTCTAAGGTTCAGGCCCAACAACTATTGGTTCCGACCCTCTTCACATTAGTTCACCAAACTCACCTAAACTATGTGGTCTATGATCCTTGCTAAGGCAAGGTACATAGGAGGCCTCACTAAGGTTCAAGCCCACCATCCATTAGTTCCCCCCCCCTCACTTTGTTTCCCACTCTTCCTAAACTACACAAACTTTGATCATTTCCATGGAAAGGTATGTAGGAATCCACCCATAGGTTCAAGCCCACCATCAATTGCATTCTACAATTTTCATGTCTATCTACCACCCATACAATAACGTGGGATTTTAACCGTGTCTCCTAGATAGGGTACATAGAAAGCCTACCTAACCATTAAGCCCATTCAGTGGTAAGCCCTTGTCAAACCCATTCAGCGGTATGCTGTTGTCAACCCCATTCTGTGGTAAGTCGTTGTCAACTCCCTCCAGTGGTAAGCCATTGTGACCCCATTCAGTGGTAAGCCGTTGTTCCTCCATCCAGTGGCAAGCCATTGTCAACCCCATTCAGCAGTAATCCATTGAAGTCCCCAATAGACGGTACGCTGTCGTCATATAATCTACTTGGACTTTGATTCCCTATCATTGGCATACGTTAGATGCCTTCATGAGGATAAATTACATAAATAATGCCTCATACAGATCTATCCATCGATCCCATGTGTTCCAGTAATATCATGCTACAAACTGGAGGTTCTATTTCCTCCAGTTCACGTCCATGCATCCATTATCATGGGTCGCCTCCTCAGGTGTCCCTTTGTCCCACCGAACTACAAAGACTATTATTCCCTTCCACAGGGATACGTAGGATGCCTATTCAAGGATCAATCCCAACATCATCGCCGTCCTCATGTCGGTTCCATCTCAATCTCCCTCCACTTCATTCAACTCTCCATCATCCATTCAGATCCTTAATGGGGCCGCCACATCCAGGTGGGATCATGACATCCACCTCCTCAATGCTCCTAGTAGTACTGGGGCCGCAATCCACGCGTAAGACCCAGTATGTATCCGAGTTGTTCTACTTTCTATATACCCTGATTCATCACCACTTCGATCTATGTGGGTTTTGATCCCTGTCATCTACACAGGGTATGTAGGAAACCTCCATGAGGGTCAATCCCAGCCAAAGATAAACCATGGTGCCCCCCCCCCATTCTAGGGTGCACACTCACAAATAAACCCTTAGTGGTGTCCAGATCATCCTTCACGGTGTGACATCTACCCTTTATGGGACTCCCCATCATCAGTCTGCTCTTATTGAGTGTTAGGATCCATCTACATGGTAAATACACCTAGAGCTCCCTCCTAGGGATATACCAATTTGATCCGTCTCTATGGGACCTTCTGATCACCCTCATTCCATCTCTGTAAGACGTTAATCTCATAGCCTACCTCATGTTAAAAATGAGATGCAAGAAGTACACCTCATAAGACATAAAAATGGAGTAACTGTCTCTTCTAGATGTTAAACTCACAGAATACCCTGTGTTAAACATTTATAGCTGAGGAAAACCTTAGAGACATGCCTTCGACATAAGATACCAGACAACTGACATGATATGCCATGGGTTCTGCACCTTGATATTCCCTCTTATGAGGAAGAATACATATTTTCCAATGTCCATGCATCTAGAAATTCCCCAACAAGCCTGATGTTTTAATCTACTCTGATTGAAGTTTTATTCCATGTTAAGACCCCATAGAATGTCCTGACAAAAGTAGTTTATTAAATCGGTGTCCACAAATATATGGCCCCAGGAACGAGGCTCACGAACCATGTCTTCATCAATATGGGAGACCCAGAATAGATGATGAGTTTTGAGGAGGAATCCACGTAAGGAAAAACAGACATCCCGTCATCCTGTTTCGATCATGGAGAAAACATCCCAGAATACGCGATGGATGCCGCATGCCTTTGGAATGCGAAAATGCAGGTAAACTGCTGCACATTCTCCACAGGCTGATGTGCGCACCTCGACGAAAGCTTCGGAAACAACCCTATATTAAATACACATTTTCAAACTTTTATAAATTTAATATTTCATTGTAAACATAATTTTTGAAATTGTATCTTAAAAAGTTATATTTGTTTGAATTATTTGTATTTTTTTGTAAAGTTTGTCTTTTTGATGAATAATAAAAAATACTGAATTTTATTTGAAAACACCTTTTCACATAATTTATTAATAAGGTTAAATTAAATAATTTTTTTTAAATCAAACATTGAAAAATTTTACATATATATTTCCAGTTCATTTCATTGGAATCAATTTTACTTTGAAAATGGATAAAAAGTCATAGAATTTTTTTAACATTTTTTCATTAAAAACATGCTTTGCTGTCCAGTTTTCAAGAAAATTTTAAAATTATTTTCAACCAATTATGTGATTTTAATTTGGAAAAATGGATTCCATATTTTTAATAATGATAATTTTTAATTTTCTATATGTTCAATTTATTTTTTTCCAAAAATATTAGTGAATGTAATTAAAATTAATTACATTGATTAAGATAAAAATTTGCTTAAAAAGCTAATAAACCTTAATATTAAGTCCCAAAATGAACAATAAGATTTTCAGTAATCCCATTAATTTTTAAATTTAGACCCTATACATCCTAGGATCTAATATTTTTAAATATTGGAGCCATATGTTGTGGGAAAAATTTCCTTGAATTCTCTTTGATAAAATTTAAATGATTTCCACTCCTCCTCCACTATAAAAAGGCACTCATGACTCCCACTTATTCACTTATCGTAACAGATTTTTCACAAAAAAAACACTTCTAAAATTATCTCTACAATTACCTCCCTTCACCCTATAATCTTCTATTTATCAAAAATCTATTCACGTTTGTATTTTGGCATAATGAAAAAGGAGATACCCAAATAATAGGTACTAATATTCAATAATAACCTTTATTTAATTTACTTATTCAAACCGTAAAATATTATTATATATTTTATATATAATAACATAATAATAATTAATATACTAATATATTTTTCATTTTAATATTTAGACCAAAACCTACACATACTTTCATCAAATAGGTGACAAACATACATTTCGTTTATGGTGAACTACCATCTAATGAAATGATGACATTCATTTTTCCATTACCACCTCTAATGATTGGTAATTATGGTGAAAATTATGATTTTATTTGATATATATGATATTTATGTTGTATTCATACTTATTTAATTTTTAAATAACACATACGTTTATGAATTCAATTTTTTTAAATTCGATAACATCGTTTGTGGAAGTCTGGCATACAATCTCCACATAGCGATGTGGCACGTTCCCACTATATATAGAAAGTTTAAATGAGGTTTTTAATAATCATATGTGAAATATATGACGTATATAATATAATTAATTTAAAACATTAATATATATAATTTAAATATCATTCGATGAATATGAAAGAGAAATAGAAGTAGCCTTTATCCGTACATATAGCCTTCCATCTCCATGAACAATGAATTTCATTTATTATCTCCAAGTATTATGGATTGTTACAAATACATATTTTATGTATATATATGTTATTTAAATAATGGTTTAAATTATTTATATGATTAAATTAATATCTAAATAATAGTAATAATAAGTAATAAATGAAAACATTGTCGAAAAACATGGAAATTGACACATAAAATAGTGAAAATAATAGAAGATTATTAAGAAATTAGTAATGAGATATTGTAAAAAATTGATATAGGATATTATAAATATGATTATTATGATTTTATAAGTTAATAAAAACCTTAAAACAATTATAAACTATGTTATAGGGCGTTCAAACACATGGAAATGAAAGGTAAGGGATTTTCATTTCACTGTTTACATCTATGACATAATTTCCATATTAATCACTTACTTTTATTTATGGTGTATATACTTCCCATTTTGATATATTTAGTGATTAATTGTTTTCTATTACTTTTATTTAAATTCTTCATTTAATTACTATTATTTTTGGGGTTTCTAATTCAAATGTTAACAAAATTGTAACATATTTTCATATTAATTTCTTCATCTGTGAGATAAATTTATTATTAACCACTTATTTATTTTATGTGGATTATCTACTATCCATTTTGATATATTATATAATTAATTATTTTAAAATAATTTTATTAAATTTTTTAATTTATTGATAATTAGTTTTGTGTGTTTTGATTCAAAAGGTACCATAATTGTAGGGGATTTGGTCCCAATTTACATTCCATTAGGATTTTTTTGTTAATATATACTAATTAAATTTATCCTGGTTTATATAGTACCCTCGAGTATTTTAATAGAATGGTTATCTAATAATACATGGGTTTTCATGTTTCACATTGAATTCTCTCACCCAGGGGGTTTTTGTAGAATAATTACCATGTAGAAAAAGTTATATTTTCAATATCATTTTCTTGTGTGATTATTATGTTTCTCGTGAAAAAATAATTTTACATTAATTATTTATATATCCACATTATTTAGTGATTGAAATATTTATTACCTAAAAAATATACCATTTTTACATATGTCGTTAGCTTATATTGTTATTTTAATAATTGTATAATTTTTGATAAATATATATCTTATATTAAAAACAGATATTTGATATGAAATGTTATTTATTAATTAATCCAATTACTCAGCATATAAGTAATTTATTTCAAATTATTGAATTTGGTTGGGGACTATTTAACATGATCACCTCAATGCATTGGTAGTCTCAGGAGAAAAAAACTTCTTGGAGATAACCCCTACAAGTTTGTTTCCCAGTAGAATCGACGGGCTTTTACACACAGTTTTAAACTTTTTTATCAATGGTCTTCACATTAGTATTAAAAAACATATTTTTAATGGTATTTATTGTAAATATATCATTTCCTTAGTAAAAATTATGTCTAATAATTAAGAATTACCCTTATTGAGAATTATATTATTATTAATCCACGTGATTTTTTCTATGAAACAATTAGTGGTATTATTTAACACTATGTTATTGATTGAATGTAATGTTTTTACAGTTTATTAAAATTCCATATTGATTATTCCTTTTCTAGTTATTTAAATTGAATGTTTTTAAAGTTATTTATCTTTTGATGTGTTTTATGTCCTTTATTATGAGTTTATTGATTACATTAAATGTTTTATAATATATTTACCTTTCCATAATTATTATGATCATTGATTCATTATTTTATCCACTGTACAAACCCTTACTAATAATTTTATCTCTCCCTCCTTATTTTTCCTTTTACATGGATTCCCTGAAATATTCTATGAATTTTAGGCATGGATATGCTTGAAGGAATTATGTTATAATCCTCATATTTTATTTAAAATTTTTGTATTCAGTTAAAATACATGACTCATGTATGTATCTAGTTTACTAATACTAGCAAACTTTCCCGCCCCCTAGGACCCAAATTTACTTATATATTATAAAAATGTAACGGAGTCATGGAACTGGATCCAGTGTTTATGGGGTTATGTTTCTACCATTAGTATCAAGTCAATTTTAGTAGTAAATTTTGAAACTATATTTTGAAAAGATAGATTAAATAATATAACCCAGATGTAGAATCTGAGGATAAATATATAAGAACATATGAGAATTTTTTCAGTTATAGATTATATGGCTCTTCCATAAAATACATAAATTTTCAATAACTAAAATTGGAAATGGTTCAAACACATATGTGCCTATGAGTGACAAATATGAAAATTTTCATCGAACCTGACATAATCTAAACATGGAACTTGAAAACAAGCCTTGTCATGCACCTGGGTAGACACCCATGGAGCTATCCATAAAATAATTCAAAATTTCATTACAATCCATTATGGTTTATTTTAATTGATAATAACAATCAATGAAATAGTATAATCCCATCTTATTTTACATTGAAAATAAGCTGTCATGATTTAAAAATCATACAAATGATATTATGGTTAAACAATAATCCATGGAATGAATAATATGAAAATAAATGGTTGAAGTATTTATGTATTATGGTTTTATTTAAAATCATATTTAAAATGAGATTTAATTATTAAATTTTAGTAATTTACATCATATTTATTTTTTAAAAAATAATATTATTATTTTAGAAAAGGAAAAAATGTATTACAGGTGATACCCATCAAATTGGGAAAGAGGTGATATTTAATCCCATGAGCAAATGATGATAAGGGTTTTGTGAATACCACTACCCTACATATTTTACAGGTGAAAATTGACTTTTTTTTAGTTATTCAGTTTGATGAATAAATATTAATAATGAACAAATAGTATTAGATCATAGGATTAGTTATTAATGAATTATATATATTGGTTTTGGAAATAGTTAGAGATAAACACAATGAATAGTTTTTATGGTTATTTTGATCCATTAAAAGAAAATTATGGTGCTAATAAATGGTTAATATTAGGATATATATTTAATGGTGTAAATGATGAATTCGAATTTGATTGAACCATGAACTAATGGTAGAATTATTGATATTAAATTTGAAAATATCAAGTTAGTATTTTTCCTTATATTCAATGTCAATAAAATAATTCCTCAACACTATGAAAAAATATTATAATACATTAATGTTTTCATAATACCCTATTTTCTATATAACCGATAGTATTTTAAATAATAATATATTTCTGGTTTTTATTCCCTCAACATTCCATTAGGAATTCACTTGTAAGTGATAGATGACATCTATAAAGACCCAACATTTTTACATTACATAATCATGAATGTTAGTCAAAAACTCAATTTTTTCATATTGAGGATATTTTTTGGTTTATTGTTTTGGAAAATTGTGATATAATATATATATTACATTACACACTCATATAAAGTAGATACCACAGAAATATAATCCATTTCATTCCAAATATAAGAATTTTCAAATAAAACAAGAGTTCATTTAAAATTCTTCAAACATTAAACATGGATTAATTAATTATATTACACATCCTTATAACATGTGAATATACTTTAAAAACATTGGATAATCACAACAAGCTTATTAAGCATTATATAAAGAAGGAAAGAACACATTATTCTATTAATACTTATAACATATAATTTGTTTTTCAAAAGACATACTTGTCACCCAAATATATATAATTTTTGATAAATAATATTTCAAAAATATAATAAAAAACAAAATAACCAAAATAGAACCATATAGTAATCTTGGGGCATTACATACATAATCATGTAACCCTCTCAACTAATTTATATTTTGTAACCCTCACAACTACGTTTCCATTTGTGTAAACATCATAGTTACACTTGGAGTAACCATTTGGACGACCTACAACTTACACATAAAAAAATAATTGGAGGGAGATATAGGTCCCATAATTCATCATTTACAATTCCCATTAATCATAACATAATCATACATCATCAGTAATTTCATTAAAACATTTCTTTTTAATTTTGTAAAACTGATTTTTAAAAGAATATTTTAAATAAAATGCCCCTAACAAATATCATATAATTAAAGTGAGACATGATAGAGTAGATTTACTATGTATATAAACTGTAAATACACATAATCAAACATAATATAAATATAATTCATCATATATTCATTTTTAATACAAGTCAAATAATGATGTAGAAGGTTAACCCTATGAATGAAAATTGGGTTATGAATTCCCTTACCTTGGGATTGTATTACATAAAACTCATTTAATACTCATGAATAATGGTTTAAAAAGTGTTATTAATATATTAAAGAAACATATTAATCATTAAAATACCTTATATGGTCATTTCATTTCATCATTTTACCTTTTAATTGTTATTATTTTGTTCCTTGCATTTTTTTGGGTTTGTTCTTTACATGATTTCCATGATCAGTTCTTGATGGCTATTCTTATCAATTCAAAGTGAAACTATATAATTGGAATGGAATGTAATTTATATATTTCTAGAATCATAAATTATTCCATTGATTATTTTTAATTTTGACATTAGGATGATTAATAAGTTAAAACATTATTGATATTTTTTTAGGTCATTTTGGAGATTCTTCGATCGTAATTAACTCATTTTGTTTTATAAATTAATAACATATGTACAAAATTATTCCTGAACCTTATATTAGATATTGTACATAAATTATATTATATTCATCCATAAATATGGTTTCATTTCCATTCATGAATGATGTAAAAGAAATTGAAATCACACCGTTCACGAAGTTAGTAAGTCGACACATTACATACGGTGTTTTAATTTCTAGAAGAACTGGGATATGAGAAAAAGTATAATGGTGAGTCTTCTATAAACATTATGAAATCCAGATTATGTATGATATTGAATCAACAATGATTTGTGGATAAGAGGAGGTATAGAAAAAATAATTATTGAAATGAAAATGCAATGAAAATAATGAAAACCGAAGAGGATGTTTACCTATTGATTAATTCTCCTTGAGATTCCTCTTCAGGCCTATGGTTTGGGCCTCTTGGTGAGACCATAAAATCTAAGACCTGAGGAAGTGACTTGGGAGGAGTATTGAGATAAAATTAGGTAAGTATCAAGGATTTAGATGTGTGGGAGGATTAAGGGAATAAAGGTCGTATTTATAGTGGAGAAGAGGATATATTTTACATTAGTTAAATCATTATTATAATATTTTTGCTCAAGACGATGAATAATCTTAGTTCATGTAACCCCAAATAATAATAATGGCATTGAGTTAGATCCAAGTAATATTACATCACTTATGTTTTCATAAATAGTTTATTTAACTGATAATTTGAATATACGATATTTTACCGTATATCACTATTCAAAAAAAATCATGAATTTCACAAAAATCCCAAAAAATTACTGAAACCATTTTTTGACATGAAGAATTTAAAAATGAACTCCATTTTTCCAAATAAGACTCTATATATCAATAGTTTAATTTTTAAATAAAATCACATTTTATTTAAAAAGTAACAATATTAATTCGATAACTATTTTCTAATGACATTGAAAAGTTTTACAAGTTCTCATTATCATTAATCCTTATGAAATTACAAAAATAATACAATTTACTATTTAATAGGTTCATATTTCTATTCATGTTACTATTCATAAGGGTGTGTTACTTTTCACCAAAAAATTTGTTTCATTAGACTCTAAATAACTTATTGAACAAAATTATAGATGACCATTTTTTAAAATCCAAAACATAAATGCATCAAAATTATGTTTAAATAATAGTTATAAAAATCTACGTAATTTTTTTAATGCATTTAAATTTACTTTATTAAATCCATGGGGTGTTATGTTTTACCCACCATCATGAAATATCTATAAAGAAACAGAAAATTCTGTGGATACTTTTTTTCTTAAATAAAAGGAGAATTTTCTTAGTCCGCAGTTTCTGACGACGCTTGATTTTGAAGCCCGGTGTGCCCAGAATAAATTTCTGATGTTTTGTTCCGGTACGTTCATAAAACGTATGAGCAGGATTTTATATCTCTTGAACGGGTGCTCGGAATTGAAATTAGAGGGCATCGTTGAACTCGCAGCGGCAGTATTCTCTTAAGGAGACCATCACCGCAGTTTCATTCTAACGAGAATGGAAGTTAATTTTTGGGGTTTCTAAATAAAATAAAATAAAAATGAGTGTAACTCATTTTTATTTTATTGGTGTTTAAAACCACCAAGTAGAGGTTAGTGGTGGGCCCACCACACCCTGACCCCCCTTCGGAGGATGTTTTTAAGTGGGGCCCACCCAAACCCTTTAACTCATCTAACCCCCCTTTAGACCCTTGAGCTCCCCATATGTGGGGGAAACTCTAGAACTTCCCCATAATGGTTCCAACACACCTAAATATTAATTAATGCCTCAATTAATTAATCGTTTTGAAATCATATGAAATTCTTTACAACAATAAAATAATAGAAAAAACCAATTATTTTATTTTGGTTGGTTGGAAAATTTCATTTGGGAGTGGAAATTTGCGAGAGGACTTGGTAGATTTTCAGAGAACGACATCCTATCCAATGATGAACGCACCATCTCCGATGAAGAATGAGGACAACGCTCGATCTCGGGATCGGTGATGTTTGACAGACGCAACGTATGATGACATCTTTGTATTATTTTCATGCGCCATTGTCAACGATCACCGATCTCGAGGTAGGGGTTTCAGAAGAATTCTTTTCTTTTTCTTTATCATAAAAACCACGATTTAGTTTATGTCGATTGTTATCAATGTAACTAGGAGAGCTCGGTCCACACGAACACAACATGACCCTCCACCTTTGGTTGATCTTATTTATTTTATTAATGATAGATGCAGATAGTGGTAGAAGCCTGCAGCGCTAGGGTCACCGGACCACCGGAAGGGAGCGGCGTCATCACGCCACGCAAGGAAAACCGGCGGCGAGGCATGTTGCAGTGGAGTCCAAAGGGCGCGGTGTCGTCGCACCTGCACCGGTGAGGAATCGCAGCCATTAGGGCCACGACCGACGGAAGAGGCACAGAACCTTCATGCCACGCCATGTCGAAGGTGCGAAACTGTGGCCAGGGGGCCACGACCAAGGGGTGCGGTGTCGTCGTGCCCCACCAGAGAGGGACCGCGACCAATGGCCGTGGAGGTCAAAGGAGGACGGCTGGTTGAGCAAGCCACCGGTGGCGCTCCACAAAGCGGGACCCAAAATGTCCCACGGTTTCATCAGATGTTAGGTGTGCGGAACCCCCCCCCCCTCCTCCACCCCCACCCCCACCCTCGCACGGCGTGGAGAGCCAGGCCACGCGATGTGGCCAGCCGGGCCATACAGCTGGCCGGCCGTGGCCGGCTAGTCAGGCCCCAGGGCCAGCCGTCGTGCCATGTGGCCAGCCGAGCCAGGCCACCCAGCCATCCAGGCCAGGCCACACGGCTAGCCGGGACGGTCCACACAGCCAGCGGGGCAGGCTGCCATCGGGTAGGGCCACTCTATCGGAAGAGGTCAGACCCGCGGACCAGGTCAGACCCCTGTCTGGACATATTTAACCCAAAATCATCATTTCGTCTATATTTTGGGCTACTGTTGTTCGAACGACGAACCTTCTACGGAAACGTAAGGCTTATAGATTGAAAAATCTTTTGGCACACACTGCTGGAGCTTTGGATGCAGTTGGGGTACAGTCAGGTTGGTTTGAACCTAAAAACCAACCGGGCCCTTGGAACAGAAATTTCAATAACTCACAGACCAGGCATCCGATTGATGTGCCATCTATCAAATTGGGTTCTATACGATGATAAGGATCTACGAGATACATCAAATCAAGACTTAGTGGTAGTTTATTTATCAACACTTGGTTCAAGGAGGAGACTCTCATGGAATCGAGCGTGCTGTGTGTGGGAACCCTATGGCTGGCTGCGACTGAGATGATAATATCCTACGTGTACCTACTACTATACCAAGATCCTATGTGGGTTCAATATCAATGACATCTGTACCAGGATTTTCCGTGGGTTCGACAGCAATGAATTCTGTATCAAGATCCTCCGTGGGTTTGACAGTGACGATATTGTACCAGGATCCTCCATGGGTTAGACAGTGATGAATTTTGTACCAGGATCATCTGTGGGTTTCACAGCACTGATACAGTTTTAGGATCCAACTCAGGTTCGATAGAGGAGATGATTCAGTGGCTACAACTAATCATCTCTACCCCTCTACATGAGTAGAATACCTATTTGATCTGAGTCTTTTTCTTTTGATGATATCAATGAGATGATTTCCATTACATCCTTTGTTTAATGGGTTGTTCTTGGGCTCGAATGTTGGAGTCAGACTATGATTGGTAACGTAGGTATATGTATGGGAATATAACTAAGTATGGATGGTTGATACTTCATGATTGTGTTTTACTACTGTGGTTTGTCCTTATTAAATTCTAGGAGACCTTCGGGGTTCTCAGGGTCCCCTAATGAGTATTGCTATACTCACCCCTGCATAGGCTTCGCCCGCACCTTGTTGTGTTCTTTACAGATGATGGTCAGCAGGGATCGAGGATGAGGGTGACATATGGGATTCTGCTCAGAGCTAGACTAGATGGGACGTACCTCTGGGACGAGTTGTTAGAGAACTTTACCTACCCTTCAGGTAGGATTCCCCGTTGGATAATCTAGAAGCGGTTTTCCCTTTTTACTTGTACTTGTACTTGTTGTTCAGTTGGGTTTGTATACTGACCCACTTACTTTCAGCACACTTTTCATTTCTATATTAGTACTTATTGGTTCTATAGCTTATGTTCAGACTATGTGTGTTATAGGTTTAAAGGAAATGCATTCCCTTTTTACCAGGGATTCAGCTTTGGTGCTAGTCGCCAACCCCTAGTATATGGAAGGCATGTTTGGGGTAGTCATGGAATGGGCCTTGAGGATGGGTTGTAACAATTTGGTATCAAAGGAGTCGGTTCTACCACAGAACCTAAGACTCTGATTTTTCATTAAATGGCGATAGTGCTATGTGTTTTGGGTGTGGTTATCAGTTTAGGGAAACCGGTGTTGGTGTGGCGGTCGACGTATCCATACACTAGGACTCTGAATTCTGATTTCCGACTCAGTGCACGAAAACACTAATTATGTGTGTGTTTCCTTTTAAACGTTTTCTTTGTGATTACTTTGTGTCAACTCACCATTTATATTGTTTTGACTGTGGCACACTAGTTTCATTTCAGGATGGCCCTATGTAGGCAGCTAGTTAGGGTTCTATGTTTCGTATGAAATGGTAGCCCACCGAGCGATGAGGCCTCGGTGCAGGGCCCCATCACAACGGAGGTATCAGCGGTACCATTACCCGCTGGGGCACCGATACCACCAGCTCCAGCAAAAGAGTGTGCATGCTGACTGGGTGTGTTGCATGAGTTTTAGTGCCAGAGGCCACCATAGATCAGGGGATAGATGGGGCCACAGGTAGCTAAGGATTGGCTGGAGGCTGTTGTGAGAGTTTTCATATTGGTAGGGACACCAGCAGACCTCATGGTGATCCTTGCCGCGAGTCTCCTACATGTAGCAGCAGACAGATGGTAGTGCCTGATGCTCCAGGTGCATGACAAGGAATCATTACTCTGGATAGACTTTGAGAGTCTCTTCTAATCAGAGTGTGTTCTAGCCACTCTTTGTGTGCTGCAGATACAGGAGTTACTGCATCTACAACATGGTAGCATCCCGGTAGCTCAGTACTCAATGAGATTCACCGTCCTCTCATGCTACTCCATAGATATGGTACGAGACCCATTATTCAGGGCCCGGACCATCGAGCAGGGACTCAGACATGAGTTCAGGTTTTCAATGATATCCCTAAGAATCCCGATACAGGAAGTGGTGCTGGAGAGAGACCTTATTGTGGATAGTTTTCTCACTAAGCAGTCACCAGTAGTGAGACCCGACATAGGGCAACACGTAGCGGAGTCTTCTGCAGTTGGAAGTAGACAGATGTCATAGAGGTCCAAGTGGACCAAGACATCAGGTGGGTGACCCCATGATACAGGTTCGATTGTGTGGGGAACACGAGACAGAGCCAGCCATACGAGGAGTAGGCAGTGTTATGCATGCGGCGGGCAGGTTCACAAGGATCATGACTACCCAACATGCCAAGAAAATGAATAGAAGACAATAGAGGTACCTCCCAGGCAGAGGAAGATGTTTGACCATGGTGGTCTACCGTGAGCAGGAAGATGTGGTAGAGGAGCTGGCCAAGCATCAGGTGGTGGACGACATTTTGAGGCCCTACCACCTCTACCACCATGAGGTCCACCCCGACCACAGGGAGATGGAAAACAGGGGAAGTCTCAGCTCCAGAAAGTTGAGGCCTATGACCATGGTGCACCTGAGATGATTCTAGGTACTATATGTGTCTACTTCACCCTTACTGCAGTACTTATAAACACAGGTGCAAGTTATTCTTTTATTGCCGCTACCCTCATTCAGAGCTCGGTGATTCTAACGGAGCCATTGGCTCGATCCTTATGGCTAGAGACTCATACATAAGAATACTCGATGATTACGCACTAGTGTCGGTAGTGTGATATTACTCTAGGAGGTGATATCTTTGGCTAGGATCTCCTCACAGCGGTGTGAATTCCTAATGACGTAATCATGGGTATGGACTGGTTATCCATAGTTCATGCTCAGATTGACTGTATTAGGTGGAAAGTGTGCTGTGTCCGTGAGGATGGGATAATATTTACCTTCACCGGTGAGAAGGGAACCTTTTCAGCGCTGGATGGACTTACCCAGACGAGGGGGCAGCCAATCAAACATCAATTGGCTAGTCTCATTCTCGGAGCGGTTGATGTCGGGAGTCTGATTTTTTGTTGTTGTGGTGGATTGGTACACAGATGTTTTCCTTGAAGATGTTCCAGGACTACCTCCTCATAGAGAGGTGGACTTCTACATTGACTTGTACCCAAAGATGGAACCGATAACTACTCCAACATATCAGATGGCTCCTGCCAAGCTTCATGAGCTACGAGTATAGCTAGGGGACTTTCAGGGGAAGGGATTTATCTGACCCAGTGTTTCACCCTGTGCATGCTCGATTTTTATCTCCAAGAAGTCGGATGGGAGCTTGAGACTGTGTGTTGATTAACGTCACCTGAAACCAGGTGACCGTGAAAAACAAGTACCCACTACCGAGGATTGATGAAATTTTTGATCTGCTCAAGGGAGCATTATGGTTACTAAAGATAGACCATAGGTTAGGCTATCACCAACACAGAATTCAAGGTGAGGATGTGCAGAAGAATTCATTCAGGTGTCGTTATGGCCACTATGAGTTCTTGGTTATTCCCTTCAGCATAACCAATGCTCCAGAAGTGTTCCTGAGTCTCATGAACAAGATCTTACAGCCTTGGCTCGATTTCTTTGTTGTAGTCTTCATCGGCGACATACTGATCTACTCGACTACTACGGAGAAGCATGCCTACCATTTGTGGGTAGTAATGGACACACTCTGAGATCACTAGATTTATGGAAAGCTCTCGGTATTCCAGTTATGGAAATGAGAGGTACACTTTCTGGGACATGTCATCTCAGAGGCTGGAGTTGCAGTGGATCATGCAATGATCGAGGCAGTACATTCTTGGATTCCACCTTGGTGGGTGGCGAAGGTATGGAGTTTCCTGGGACTGGCTGGGCACTATCGGATATTCATTCCCGACATCTCTAGAGTGGCATCACCACATTCATCATTGACGTAGAATGGGAAACACTTTTTATGGTCAGAGAGATGCTAACAGATCTTTCAAAAGCTAAGGCAGATGTTGACTAGTGTGCCCATCTTGAGGCTACCGAAGGAGGTTGTTGGGTACATAGTTTTCTGGGATGCATCAGGGATCAGAATCATGTGTGTCTTGATGCAGGAGTGAGCAGTGATTGCATATGGTTCTCAACAGTTGAGACTGCACGAGAAGAACTACGCTATCCATGACCTAGGGTTTGCAACAGTGGTCTTCGCCTTGAAGATGAGGCGACACTATTTATTGGACGAGCATTTTACAGTCTACTCTGACCACCAGATTATTAGGTATATCTTCTCACAGAAGGACCTGAACCTGAGATAGCGAAGATGGCTCGGGTTCCTCAAGGACTATGACTTTGATATAGTCTATACTCCTGGGAATGGGAACATTTTAGAAGATGCTCTCAGCAGGAGTTCAGGCATTCAGCTTCTAGGAAAGGTGACATAGATGCTGGATGCGTTGTAGATTTCCTTTGTGGATCGGGATAGAGTGGCCTTTCTAACATCACGTACAGTCACACCTTCACTTATTCAGAGATTTAGGGAGGCGAATCATGGGGATGTTAACTGTGAGGTTCAACATTTGCAGATATCCACAGGGCAGGCACCTGATGGATTTTATGAGTGTGGGGAGCACTTCATTATTTTTCATGAATGTACCATGGTACCAGTTGAACTTTAAAAGGAAGTGCTGATAGAATTCCACACATCAGCTCTAGCGGCACATCCGAGAGTGACGAAGATGTATCAGGACCTCTAATGATAGCACTGGTTTTGATGTATGAAGAAGGAAGTAGCAGAGTTTTTCTCTCGATGCCTCACTTGTCAGCAAGTGAAGGCGGAGCACCAGGTTCAAGCAGACATGGTTAAGCTCTTAGAGGTCCCAGGGTGAAAGTGGAACGGGATATCCATGGATTTCGTGATGGGAAAACCATTCAAATCCAGAAGACATGACTATATCTTGGTGATCGTAGACCAACTCACCATGTCGGCCCACTTCCTACCGATCAGAGAGCAGGGTTCAGTAGAGATCTTAGTAAGTCTCTATGTACAGGAGATTGTACAACATTATGGTGTTCTAATGATGATCGTCTCTGATTAAGATGCTTGTTTCACTTCCCATCTATGGAAGGGGTTGAAGGGGGCTTTCGAAATGCAGCTTCGCTTGAGAACCACCTTCCATCCTCAGACGGATGGTCAGACTGAGGGGACCATTCAAACCCTCGAGGACATGCCTTGTGGATGTGTCAAAATCTTACCCATTGTTAGAGTTTGTGTACAACAACAGGTACCTCACCACCATCGGAATGACACCGTTCGAGGAACTTTACGGCTGACCATGCAGATCGCCTCTGTGTGGGACTGACCCAGGGGAGTCAGTAGTCATGGGACCTGAGATGGTAAAGGAACGATAGAGAAGGTGGAGATCATCCAGGAGAGGATGATGACTACACAAATCATGCATAAGTCTTTGGCTGATAGGAGATGGAGACAACTGGAGTTCGATGATGGAAGCCACATCTTTCTATGGGTCTCACCTCGACGAGGTCTACAGAGATTTGGCTGATGCTGCAAGTTATCTCCGTGATTCATCAGACCCTTCCAAATCCTCAGCAGAGTAGGTGAGGTAGCTTACTTTCTAGCTCATCCACCTCAATTGCATCGGGTTCATGACGTCTTCCACATATCTCAGCTGAGGAGATACGTGCACGACCCGTCCCACATCATCGACTACGGGGAGCTGGACATAGATGATAGGGAGACTTTCACGGAGGATTCAGTGGAGATTGAGGATCGATAGGAGTTGGTCCTGTGTGGATGGTTGATACCTCTAGTGCGCATTCGCTGGCAGCACAGAAACCTCCAGGAGAGAACATGGGAGCGGGAGGCTCAGATGCGTGCTCAGTACCATCATTTGATTCCTTAGTGTGATTTGTGGAATACAGGGATGTAAATCCATGAGGTGGGGAGAATATAAAGACACTGAATTTTTGTGGAATTTTTTTTCTTAAATACATGAAAATTTTACGAGTCCACAGTTTTTGACGGTGCTTGATTTTGAGTCCAGGTGTGCCCAAATTTTTTTTTTTAAAGTTTTGGTCGGGTACGTTCATTAAATGTATGACCAGGATTTTATATCTTTTGAACCGGTGCTCGTAATTGAAATCTAAGGGCACCGTTGAACTCGCAGCACCGATTTTCTCTTAAGGAGTCCTTCACCGTAGTTTCCTTCTAACGATAAAAGAAGTTAATTTTTGGGGTTTCTAAATAAAATTAAACAAAAATGAGTGTATCTCATTTTTATTTTATTGGTGGTTAAAACCACCAAGTGGAGGTTAGTGGTGGGGCCCACCACACCCTAACCCCTATTGGGAGTATGTTTTTATGTGGGGCCCACACGAACCCTTTAACTCATGTAACCTCCCTTTAAACACTTGAGCTCCCCATAAATGGGGGAAACTCTTGAACATCCCCATAATGGTGCCAACACACCTATAGATTAATTAATGCCTCAATTAATTAATATTTTTAAAATATTTTGAAATTCTTTCCAACAATAAAATAATAGACAAAACCTATTTTTTATTTTGGTTGGTTGGAAACATTAATTTGGAGATGGAACTTTGAGAGAGGACTTGGGAGAATCTTGGAGAATGACATCCTCTCCAACGAAGAACGCACCATCTCCGACTAAAAAAGAGGACGACGCTCAAGCCCAGGATTCATGGCGTGTGATGGGCGCAACGTACGACAACATATTCAAATTCTTTTCCTGCGCCATCATCAACGATCATCGATATCAAGGATGGGCCTTAAGATGAATTCTTTTCTTGTTCTTCATCATTCAATCCTCAGTTTATTTGATGCTGATTGTATTCAACGTGATGAGGAGAGATTGGTCCACACGAACACGGCCCAAAACTCCCCCTTTAGTTGATCTTGTTTATTTTATTGATGACGGATGCAGACCGCGGGAGATGCCGGCGGCACAAGGGCCTCTGGACCACAGGAAGGGCACGATGTCGTTGAACCTCGCAAGGACAATCCGTTGAAAGGCGGGCCACGATGGAGCCGGAAGGGTGTGATGCCGTTGCACCGTGCCGGTGAGGAACCGCGGCCAGGAGGGCCGCTGCAGACGGAAGAGGCTCGGCGTTGTCGCGTTGCGCCGTGCCGGAGGTGCGGAACCACGACCAAGGCGGGCCGTGGTGAAGGGGTGGGGTGCCGCCATGCTGTACCAGAGTGGGACCGCGACCAAAGGCCGCGACGGTCGAAGGAGGGTTTCTAGCTAAGCCGGCCTCCAGCGGCACTGCAGAAGGTGGGACCCGAAGGGTCCCGCCATTTCATCAGAAGCCGGGGGGCACGTCAACCCCCCCCCCCCCCCCCCCCCTCTCCAACCCCTGTGGCGTGGCTGGATGTGCCCAGCATCCATCCCACCGTGGCCCGCCGGGCTGGGCCCCGTGGCCAGCTGGGTCAGGCCAAGCGGCCAGCCGGGCTCGGCCCCATGGCCAGCCGAGCCAGGACCCATGGAAAACCGGGCTAGGCCACACGGCCAGTCGGGCCAGGCCACACGGCAAGCTGGGCCAGGCCACACGGCCATCTAGGACGGGCCACACAGCCAGTGGGCCAGGCCGCCACTGGGTCGGGCCGCTCCATCAAACCAGGTCTGACCCGCGGACTGGGTCGGACCCCTGTCCGGACCCATTTAACCGGAAATCACCATTTCATATTTTTTTTGGGCAACGGATGTCTGAACGATGAACCGTCTATGGCGACGGAAGGCTTAGGGAAGGACATATCTTTTGTCACAACCCGCTTGAGGTTTGGATGTAGTTTGGGTATAGTTGGGTTGGTTTGAACCTAAATACCAACCGGGCCCCCAGAACAAAAAATGCTAATAACTCACATATCGGGCGTCTGATTGACACTTCATCTGTCGCGTTGGGTTTCGTATGATGAGATGGAACTATGCGATACATCAACTCAAGAACTCATGGTAGTTGATGTATTAACATTTGGATTGAGGAGTGGACTCTACAAGAATCGAGTGTGCTGTGTGCGGGAACCCAATGGCTGGCTGGGACTAAAATGATAAGATCCTACATGGACCTACAACTATACTCAGATCCTCCGTGGGTTCGAAAGCGATGAATTTTGTACCAAAATCCTCCCTGGGTTTGACAGCGATGAATTCGGCACCAAGATCCTCTGTGGGTTTGAAAGTGATGATATTGTACTAGGATCCTTTGTGGGTTCGACAGTGATGACTTCTGTACCGGGATCCTCCGTGGATTTGACAACGGTGATACTCTTCCGGGATCCTACATGGGTTCGATATAGGATATGATTTAGTGGATACAACTAATCATCTCTACCTCTATACATGAGTAGTATACCTTTGTGATATGAGTATTGTCTTTCTGTTGTTATCAACGAGATGATTGACTTTACTACCTTTGTGGAATGGGTTGTGATTCGGCTCAAATATTAGAGCCGAACTATGATTGGTAACATAGGTATATGTACGATAATATACCTAAGTAGGGATGGTTGATAATTGGTGATTTTTTTTAACTACTGTGGTTTGTCCTTAGTGAATTCTGGGAGACATTCGGGGGTCTCGGGGTCCCCTACCCAGTATTGTTATACTCACCCCTACACGGGCTTCACCCGCACCTTGTTGTCTTCTGTACAAACGACAGTCATCAGTGATCGAGGCTAATGGTGACAGACGAGAGGTTTCTCGAAGTTGGACTAGATGGGACGTACCTTAGGGACGAGTTGTTCATGATCAGTACCTACCCTTATGGTAGGATTCCCTGATGGATGATCAAGGAGCTATTTTCCCTTTTTACTTGTGCTTGTACTTTTTGTTCAGTTGGGTTTGTATACTGGGCCACTTAATTTCAGAAGAATATTATTTTCTATATTAGTACTTATTGTTTCTACTTCTTATATTCAAAATATGTGTTAGTGGTTAAAGTCAATGCCTTCCCTTTTATCGGGGATTCACTTTTTGTGCTAGTCGCCAGCCCCTAGCATTTGGAAGGCTGGCGTGGGGTAGTCATGGCATGGGCCTCGAGCACGGGTCATGATAATATCACCCTAACAGTTCTATTTTCCCATTAAACAAGTGAGGGAAACATTCCGTCATAAGATTTCTAGATTCCCATTTCTCTTCTCCAACCATGTGGTTTCTCTACCAAACCTTTCCCTAGTGGGTTACCTTATTCTGCAATACCTGTTTTCTTCGATCAATATTTTGAATCAGTTTATCTTCTTAAGAAGATTCTTTTCTAGCTGAACTACTTCTAGGCTCACGATATTAGATGAATCTCACACATACTTTCTCATCATCGAAACATGAAAACCATTCTGTACCTGAGATTAATTCGGAGGCAAAGATACTTGATTCACATCTCATCCATCCTTCTCCCAGATTTCATAAGTTCTAATGAACTATGTACTTAACTATCCTTTCATAACTAAATGTATTACACTTTTACATGTGGATATTCCATGAAAAACATGATCACCTACCTCAAAAGATATGTCTTTCCTCATGTTGTCTTCATTACTTTTCTGCTTGCTATGAGCTGTCCTCAAGTGTTTTAAGATCATATTCACATCCTCAGCCACTTATTCTACTAATTCTAGTCCCATCAACATCCTTTCCCCCACTTCATTTGAAAAAGATTGAGTTCGACACTGCTTCCTATATAATTATTCAAAATGTTTCATATGTGTACTTGAATGAAAACTGTTATAATAAGTGAATTCAACTAAATAATGATGATGATCCCAACATCCCTAGTGGTCCATTTAACAAGCTCAAAGCATATATTCCAAAGTATGAATCTTTTTTTCTTGCTGCCCATCTGATTTAGGATAAAAATCTATAATAGAATTTAATTATATGCCCAACAACTTCTGAAACCCCTTCCAAAAGATAAAAGTAATCATGGCATCCCAATCAGATACAATAGAAAGTGTAACTCTATGTAACATGAAAATATCTTGGATGTACAGTAGAGGAAGTAGATCCAATGACATTGTATCTCGAATCAAACAAAAATGTGCATATTTTTAAGCCGTTCAAAAATAGGCCAAATTGAACTATCTTCTTGAGAGGTCTTTGGTGGTCCCATCACAAGTTCCATCGATGCATTATCCAATTTCCACTCTATAACTTGAAAAGGCTGAAACATCGCCTTCGGTAACATCTACTTTACATTTTCTTGTCCTCATCTCAAAAAATTCATGGTAAAATTTTCAATATCCATTTTCATTCCATCCCACTAGTAATACACTTGAAGGACTCTATAAATCTTAGTACTACTAGGATAAACTGAAAATGGAGAACTATGTGCTTTGCCCAACAATTGTTTCTTCAACTAGGAATCACTAGGATCACACAACCTTTTACCAAATCTTAAAACATGATCATTATCAATTTTAAATTTTGAAAACATACCCATTTTAACCAGTTATACCATATTCTATATCTCATGGTCATGCTTTTGAGCTTGCTTAATTCTGTCAGATAATGATGACTACATTGAAACCCGAAACAAAACATTTGTATTTCCTTCTGCAATAACTTATATGCCGAAATTCATCAATTCATTAATCAATGGATCATGTTTCAAATGTAACATGGTTAATGATACATGATTTTTTCCACTCAAGGAATCATCCAATTTTATTTATTATCCTAGATGGTAATAGATTGTGTAATCATAATACATTATCAGTCCAATACATCTTCTATGAATCATGGTTGTTTCCTTCCGAATAAAAATACACATCAAACATTTATGGGTAGTATATATTTGACATTTTGATCCTTATAAATGATGCCTCCAAATTTTAAAATAAAAATACATGGTTTTCAATTAAAAATCATGTGTGGCATAATTTAACTATTGAGTTTTTAGTTGTATTGAATCATTAGAAATTTCCTGACCATTATACATCAGAACACAAACATGTCCCTTAAATAAATCATCACCGTGGATAAAAAACTCACCATTTCGTGAAGGCAATACCAAAACTAAAGAACATGCCAATCTCTTCTTGAGTTCCTGAAAAAAAGCATCACATTCTTCTAACCAATTCTCTTTAACCATTTTTTCATTATCTTTATTAGTGATCACGAAAATAGTTAAATGTTTTTAACAATCCATCGATAATAACCATCTAATTGAATAAAACAATGTATCTCTATAACAATTTTAGGTCTTGGCCATTTATCAACCACTATTGTTTTTGTTGGATAAACTAGTAGTCCATCTTTATTTATAATGTTTCCATGAAATGAAATCTGTTTCAACCAAAAATCCCACTTTTAGAATTTTCAATACTGTTTCATTTCCTTTAAGCTTTGCAAAATAACCCATAGATGTTTTCCATTATAATCATTACTCTTTTAAAAAACTAAAATTTCATCAATAAACACAACCAAAAACTTATTCATGAACTCGTGAAATATTCTATTCATAATAATCATGAATATAGATGGTGAATTAGATAAACCAAATGGTATAAAAAAATTCATAATGCCCATATCTAGTATGAAAATCATTTTCCAAATGTCACCCATTTTCACCATCAGTTGATGGTATTCGGATCTCATGTCAATATTGGAAAATCACTAATCTCCCTAGAGCTAATAAAACATGTTATTGATATGGGGGAAATGATTGCTTTTTAAATAGTGATGTTTTTCAATGCACTATAGTCAAAGAAAAGTCTTTTCAAACCCAATTGTTTTTACAGACAAAATTGGAGCACCCCATTATGATGTGCTTGAACGAATGGATCCTTTATCAAGAAAATCGTGTAACTAATATTTCAATTCAATAAGTTAAAATTTAGCTCTAATATATGGGGGGGGGGTTTGAAATTTTATTAACATTATGAACTATGTCAATATTGAATTCACATTCCTGATATGGTATGACTCTAGGTAGCTCATTTTAAAAAACATCAATGTATTCATTTACCACTGTCACATCATTAATCGGAACAATTCCCTTGTTTTCATTAATATGAGAAAGATAGAACTCATTTACATCATTCAAATGTTTCTCAATTTCATGATATGTTATAAATTGTAAGGGTTCGTTCTTGAATACAAACTAAAAATCATTAGGAAAAATAACTTTTTTAGCTCTATAGTAGATCTTATCCTGATAAAAAAAAATCCAAATATTTCCTAGAATGACATAAAACTATACTCAAGGAGAAGAAACATGGATTTAAGTTAAAGTCATTCCAATGACCATAATATAAATATTATTATAATTCCTCATTGCTATAATACTCCACTTGATGTTTTATCAATAAGTTCTGGTCTCATTTGTTATGGTGATATTTCCAATTTACCAAAATATTCCTCATAAATAATGCAATGTGAAGAACATATATCAAATAGGACTTTAGAAAAATCTATTGTAAAAAATGTAGCTAATTCAACTTCATTGGATGGCCTGCCGTCTGTTACCATAGTAGCAAAGGATCTCACTACACCTTTATGCATACAGACTAGCTTCTTTGCATCATTCAGATCTCTCTTTGGGAAGTAATTTTCAAAAAGACCCTTGTCTCCACATTTAAAAGACATAATAGTTTTCTTATTATGACTATTCTTAAGATCATTTCCATTACACTTTGGTCCATTTGTCCAATCTTACCAAATTGAAAACCCTTCCATGTTTTGGTAAGGCATTCAACTTGGTGCTTCTTTCAACACATTTTACAAATTGGAAACATGATTTTCTTTCCATCATATTTCATTGGTTGATTATTTCCAATCACTTTCCATATGTACCTATTCTTATACTTATTAATAAAGTGATTTTAATCATTAGAAAACTCTAGGTCTACCCTCTCCGCACATCAGACAAGTTATTCATATCTTTTGAATTCATGGGTGGCCAACTCTCTTCAATATCGTGGCATCTATCACGAATAAAAGAGGTTTGTTTTCTTATCAGGATATAGAATTATATTTGGAGCATCCTTCTCTTATCGAGTGAATATTAATTCATACACGGCCATTTAATCTTCATCATCCTTCTTCAATTAAAGTAATTTCTTTCTCCATTCCAAGTCACACCACATTAGTAAAATATTTTTCATGGAATAGTCTTTTAAATTCATCCCACTATAAGGCATCAACATCCTCTCTAAATCGGATATTCTTGACCATTGACCACCAATGATCATCTCCACCTTCAATATGAAAACTAAAAGACTTACTTTTTGATTATTTGAAAATCCATAACATCAAATATCTTTTCAAGGGCTTTAATCTGTCCTTTAGTTGCTATTGGTTTAGAAGATCTATTCAAAGAAGGAGGTCGTTGTCTCATAAAATGATCCACTATGGTCATGTTTCATTATGGAACCTATGTTTATTCTCATTCATGGATTTTACAAATATTAATTTCCTATGTCATCTGATACATTACAGTCACAAAATATTCAGTTTTCAATCCCTTCCATTCCCAGCTACAGATTTGGAAGGATGTTGTTCTGTCAGTACCTCTCCTCACCACCTTCCCTATTTCTTATGTGGAAAACAATTCTACAAAATCAAATCATGATAAAATAAAAATGGTAATATTTAAATTCTATATCATTTCAAATGACACATAAATTAAAAATCATTTATTGTATTATACTTACATTATCCTAACCCAAAAAGCTATCAAAACCATCCTCTGATACTAACAATAATGAACCATCATTATTATGTTACATAATATTGAATTTTATTAAAAAATCACTTTCATTCATATTGAGGATCATTCAAGTTTAGATTATTAAGGAATTGGGATATAATACATAAATCGCATTCCACATTCATATAAAGAATATACAAAAAAACAGTATCCATTACATTTAAAATATATAACTTTTCGAATAGAAAATTATTTCTTTGAAAATTTATCACACAATTAACATGGATTCTTGCTTTGTATTACACATCCTTATTACCTGTGAAAATCATTTAAAAACGTGGCATGATCACAAAAAGCCGAGTAAGGGATATAAAAATAAGGAAAGAAGACATTAGTCTTTGAATACTTGTAATGTATGAAATCATTTTAAAAAGACATACTTAAAACCCATATATACCTACTTTGTGAAACATTATATTCCCACAAGAACCCCACAATATCCCCAAAAAAAATAATAAATTAAATAGAACCATAATGTTTTCCATTGTCATTTCTCACATAATCTTGTATCCCTCTCAGCTACAATATAATTTGTAACCCCCACAACTACCTTACAACTTGTGTAACCAACACAGTTACACTATGAGTAACCATATGGATGACCTCAAACATACACATACCCAATGAATATTATGGATATATAGGTCGCACCCATAATCATAAACAATTCCCATGAATCAGAACATAGTCATAAAACATGAATAATTCAATAAAAACTATGCATTTGAATTTTTTAAAATAAAATATTAAAGAGTATTTAAAAAAAATTCCCCTTACAAATATCATATAATTAAAATGAAACATAATAGAGTGGATGGAATATGTATATATAATGTAAATAAACATAATTCAACATAATATATAAATAATTCATTGCAAAATCATTTTTAAAACAACATAAATAATGATTTAAATGTTTAACCCAAGGAATGGAAATATGGTTATGAATTACCTTACCTCGTGTTTTTATTACATAAAAATCATTTAAACATCATATATAATGGTTAAAAATGTTATATTAATATCATAAAGAAACATATTAATCTGTATTATACCTTATATGATCATTTCGGTACATCATTTCACCCATTAATTGTTAGTATTTTGTTCTGTGGATTGTTATGTTTGTGTTATTTAACTGATTTCTAGGATCAGTTCATGATGGATATTCTTGTCGATTAAAAGTGAAACACTAGAATTTGAATTGAATGGTATTTTTATATTACCAGAACCATAATTTATTCCATTTATCATTTTCAATTATGAAATGAGAATTATTTAAATTTTGAAACATTATTGATATTTTTTAGGTCATTTTGGGGATTCTTTGAATGTAATGAACTCATTTTGTTTTATAAACTAATAAAATGTGTACAAAATGATTCCATAACCTTATTTAATATATAAAACAAAAATTATATTCTATTTTAAGCATATAAATTGTTTCATGTCCATTATAGAACGATGTAAAAGAAATTTAAATCACATCATCCATGATGTCAGTAAATCGACACATCGCATATGATATTTTAATTTATTGAATAAGTGGGAGAGGAGAAGACATATAATGGTGATTATTCTATAAAATGATGAAATACTGAATATGTAAGATAATAGATAATTTATTCCACTTGGATAATAAGATGTGAGTATACAAAAATAATATAAATGAAAATTAAATAAAAAGAAAAAAACAAAAGAGGGTGTTTACGTCTTGATCTATTCTCCTTGAGATTTCTCTAAATGCCTTTAGTTTTGGCCTTCTGGTGAGAACATTAGCTCTAGGATGTGTGAAAGATCATTGGGAGGAGTATTTTTCTGAACATAGGTAAGGATCAAATCTTGGGAGGTGTGGGAGGAAGAGGGAAATTAGGGTGGAATTTATAGTGAAGGAGAGGAGGCATTTTACATTATTTTAATCATTATTATAATATTTTTTCTCAAGACTATAAATAGTCTTACTTAATGTGACCCCAAAAAAATAATGGAATTCGAGATATATCCAAGTGGTATTAAATCACTTTTGATGTCAAAATATTTAATTTAACAGATAATTCAAATATACAGTATTTTACCATATTTTAGTATTCATTAAAAATTAATAAATTTCATAAAAATCAAAATAATTCACCGTAACAATTAATCTACATTTAGAATTAAAAAATGAACTTCATTTTATGAAATTAATTTTCTAAATAGTAATAATTTATTTTTTAAATTAACTAATACTTTATTCAAAAATTAACAATTTTAATTGTATAATATATTTTATATCACATTGAAAAATTAACAAAGATGTCATTATAATAAATAATTATGAAAATAAAATAACAATACAATTTACTATTAAATAGGGTCATATTAATATTCATATTATTATCTATAAGTGTTTGATAATATTTAAAAAAAAGTTGGTTCCATCAGACTCCAAATAACTTACATAACGCAATTGTAGATGCCTGTTTTTAGAAATTCAAAACAAAGAAGCAACAAATTTATTTTTCAAGGCTAATTATAGAAATATTTTAAAGAAAAGTTTCTTGAATATCAATTTATTTTTTTGAACCCATATGGTTTTCAAAAATCAACATCTACTAAAATATATTTATGCCTTTCCTCTATGTACTTATATCCACATGCCACTAAAGTTCTTTTACTTACTGACCTAGTTATATGTTATTATTTTTGGAATTTGTACTTCTGATTATAATTTTATTGAGGTTGTTTTGTTAACCATTATCACAATGTCATATTTAAACATATGAAATGTAGAAAAAATTATTACAAAGGTGGTGTTTAAATTACTGGGACACAATTTAATTATGGCGGTGAGATAAAACGCCCACGAATTCTGAAATAAGAACATCATTTTCGATTTAATATTTAACATGAAACACCATGAGGATAAGGTAATATAATATCCCGAGACATTTTAAATATAATTATTATTTTAAATAAATTCAATATTTGGTATTGATTCATATCCACAAAATACAAAGTTATCTTGTATTACACGAAATAAAGTCATTCATTGATAGCTTGTGTTACCCGCAAGACTGAGTTTTAACAAGAAACAATATATTATTAAAATATTATTAATTAATATAGTTAGATACAACGTAGATGTTAAATTATAATTATTTAATAGTAGTATCTAAATTATTCATATATATGTTTTACACCAATATAATATGAATTCATAGGATACAAATAATTATAACTGAATATATAAACCCATTAAATATAAAAAACGTTTTCATGAACAAAAATTAGTTTTATCATAAAATATTAAATTAATTACTATTATTTGATGATATTAATTATATCTAAATTTTATATATTCAAAAAAAATTAATTCAGCAATTTTAATTTATTATAATAATTTTAGAATAAGTATGACATTACAGATAAAAATATATATTTTTATAAAGGCACTTTACCCACTATTTAAAAGGGAACCTATTTCAAATCCAATTATTTGATCTTTTATAAGTTTTATATGTCAAAAAATATTTTTTTAATGTAACATAATAATATCTCAGTGCGCATTTTTTCTTAGTAGTTGCATTTTTTTATAGTGAAACATATAGATTTTTATTTCAAAATTGATTTTTCATCTAGAAAATTTATAAGTAAAAAATAATTTTTTAATGATTTTAAATACCAATTATATAATTTGTACATATATTAATCCAATTTATTACATTAGAACAAATTTCACAATAAAAGAAGATAAAAAAATTGAAAACTGTTTAATGTATTTAATTTAGAACCCTACATTGACATCCCATCTACAAGATTAATTTTAAATTAATTTAGGCCACTAATATGATTGGACACTGAAAAATGGATTAAATATTAATAATAAAAACAATTTATAATTTATAATAAATTTAAAATAATTTTTTACCATAGATATTTGAAAATGTAATTAAAATTACCTAATGCGATTATGAGAAAAATTATCCTAACAAATGACTAAACATTAAACATGGATCCAAATATATCCTTGGAACTTGTCCAAAATCCATATTTAGTTTATATATCGACTATAAAATCCCTTTTATATAATTGGTATCATTATTGGATCCAAATTAAATGGGAATAAGGTGGGATTAATTATCGTTTAAAAAATTTACAATAATTCCACTCCTCCTCTACTATGAAAAGGCACTCACCCATCCTATATAATCACACATATAAACCCATATTTATCCTGAAAAAATATTTAAATTAATATAAATAAATCCCTACCTTCATTATAAGAGCTTAACATTGGTGTATATTGAGATACAAGGAAATATTTTGGTATAAACTAAATGGAGTTACAAGAATAAGAGGTATTATTCTTCAATGATCACTTTTAACTCTTTTACTTATATACCACATAAATAATTTTTAAAAATTAATTATATAATATAATAGGTATATAGAATAAAAATACATGTTTTACTGTTATGTTTTCTACTTACTCCTACACACACTTCCATCAAATGGGCAGTGAAAATACAGTTCAGTTATGACGAACTATGGCCTCATGAAATGATGACGTTCATTTTTTTCCATTATCACCCATCATAGTAAGTAATTATGATGGAAACCTTATTTTAATATTATATCTATTTTTTTATTATGTATTTAGACATTGGTAAAGTTTATATAAAATAAACCTTCATTAGTTCAATTTTGTGTAAATACGATATCATCATTTGTTGAAGTGTGGACTACCGTCTTCTCAAAGAATTATGACTCGTTCACATTATAAATTAAACTTGTAAGAGATTGTTTTAAAATAAATATCTAAAATATGTGACTTAAATATATTATTGGTATTAAAATATATTGATATATCAATTAATTTTAATTCTTTTAATATGGAAATGAAATTGATGTTGTGTTCATTTGTACGTTCGGCCAACCATATCCTTGAATGGCGCATTTTATTTTTCAGATATCCAATATTATGGATTATTATAAATAAATATTTACCAGATATATATTATATTTATATTATATTTAAAATTATTTATATGATGATGTAATTATATAATTAAATATAACAACAATAAACATGTCGAACCATACTTGAAATACTATTCAATTAACACTCAAAATGGGAAATATTGGAAGATTATTAACAAAAACCAATGAGATATTATAATAGTTTGATATATGATTTTGAAAAATATGATTATGGTTCCATAATAAGTTAATAACATTCTTAATACCATTATAAATGTGTTTTGAAGATGTTTACCAAAAATTAAATGCATGGTATGATATTTTCATCTCACTTTTCTACATCTGTTAGATAAATTTCATATTCACCACATATTTTTTTTGTATGGTGTATCTACTAATAAATTTTATATAATATATCCTCAAATTTTTTAATCCTAATGGTATTTTAATGTTTTATTTTATTAATATTTTTATGGGGATTTTGATTTAAATGTCGCTATAGGTGTATGGGATTTTCATCTCACTTTTAACGCCCATGAGTTAAATTCCAAACTCCCCATTAACATTTTTGTGTTGTGTATCTACTAAACATTTTGAAATATTATGTGACTAACTATATTATATTTGGGGTATAACATTTTTAATTTGATGAATACTATTTTTTGGGTTTTTTATTCAAAAGCTACAACAATTTTATTGGATTTTTTCTTAATTTACATTACATGGGAACTTATTTGTTATTATAAACCAATTCAATTTACTAGTGTGTATATACTTCTACTCTGTATTTTAATATCTTTATTCAATCATTATTTATACAATTTTATGTTTCACTTTTTATTATCACACCCAAGGTGTTTAGCATGAAAAATTGCTATGTGGTAAAAGTTATGTTTGAAATCTCAAATTCTTTTAGGACAGTTACCTTTATCTTGAAACAATCACATTTTTTGTAATAATTTAAATATAAAAATTCTTGGGAAATTGTTATTATAATTACCTAAAACGTATACCATTTTTAAATATGAGGTTCTCTCTGAATATTAGTTGATTAACTACTTGAATATAGATAAACCCGATTCTTTTACGCAATATTGATATTTGATAAGTATATTGTTTATAAATTAAATCTTTTACATGATATTTGAGGAATGATTTGAAAATGTAAGACATGGATTGGGAACCATTTTATGGTATCCCCATAATACATCATAATTCTAATTATATGAAATCAGTTGGCTATAAACCCGTTTATTTTGTATCCTAGAATAATAAAGGTGTTTCAACAAAAAATTTAAACTGTTTTG
This sequence comes from Viscum album, assembly GCA_963277665.1. NCBI lineage: Eukaryota > Viridiplantae > Streptophyta > Magnoliopsida > Santalales > Viscaceae > Viscum > Viscum album. Next base: position 675,517,058 of record OY728147.1, read on the forward strand.
TGAATGTTATTGACTGTAGTTTGAAAAATTTTCCTATGAAAGGTCTTGAACATAACAGAATTATGTTCCTAGGGAAACATAACAACTAATAATCACGTTATTTATTTTTTTATAAATATTTTATTATTATTTATCCTTGATATTTTTGAGTATAAAAAAATATAGGGATGCATTTCATTCTCAATTTAATGTATTGGAATGAGATCTCAGTTTCTTATCATTCTATATTGTCTATGACATGTCTAGTTAATTAAATGGTATACATTTTTTATTAACCATTACATATTGTTCATGAAATTCTTCTATAGTTTATTGATTATGTGGTATTTGTTTTCAGATATTTACCTTTCTATAATGATTATTCTTATAGATTTAATATTAATTCTATTGTATTTAAACTTACTGAGAATTTAAACTCTCCTTATTATATTTCCATTCCCTAGGATTCCATAAACTATAATGTGATGTATATTCAAGTATAAACAATATGGAATAAATTTATTAACCTATAAACAAAAAAAATATGTTGAAACATGTGTATTGATGTGAAATACAATAATCATATATGTGTCTAGTTTACCAATACTGTTAAACTATTCATTCCATTAGGTTGGGATATAATTGTATCTTATGCAAATTTAATAATGTCACAACACTAGATATGGGATTTATAGGGTCATGTCTATAAATTAAATAAGTATATTATGACTGAGGTTATGTAATAAAATGGTACAAAATGCCAAATTTCAATAATTAAACATCATGGCTTCTCATAGTTGACCAAAATGTTCACATAACATTCATTGGTGAATTATGGAATTTAATTTCTTTGAAAATGTATTCCAAATATTTTATACATGGAATAATGTTTTAATATTTGGAAAGAAAGAAAATATGATCCAAATGTATGTTTTCCCATTTGATTTTCTTGTTCGAGTAGGTATGATACTTATCCATTTGCTCTCCCACTAAACCTCCCTCAAGTATATTTTGTGTTCCATGTATCACTCCATAGAAAGTATATACATGATCTATCTCATGTAATGAACATATATTTTAAACCACTATATATATTAATTCCTATATAGAAAAATATTTGATATCCTTGATTATAGAGATTAACATGTATAGAATAAGTATTCTCCCCTTGTTAATGTTCTCTAGAGGGATACAAAATTTTAAAAAGCTCCACAGGAACCCATGGATGTTATAAAATATAGATATCCTAATTTATTATGTCATTGTGATGTAATTTTAATAGATATGTTCATTTTTTGGGGTATAATTTAACGTCTTGAGATTTTTTGATATATTCATATTTAAATAAATTTGACTTATTTCATGGAATTCCTTATACAAAATATTATGTTTAAGATAACAATGATATAAATAAAATTATATAAATTAAATTATTATAAACCGGATATAAAAATTATTGGATGAAATAGGAATAATCATATTCTTGAAATTACATACCTGTTTAGGTATATTTAATATATTAATAAATCTGTTCTCCCCTTTTAGTAAGGACATTATATGCATTGGACAAATAATTTTTACTCAAATGTTGTTATTATTTATTTATGTGTTTATATAATATAATTAATTTATGAAACATTTTTCAAATATATGAAAAAAAATATATTAATTATTTAAATCACCTTTTCCAAACATTCTTAATGATAATTATTGAAAATTCTCTAAAAAATGATGATTATTCAATGAATTTTAAAAAATTATATTATTTTATAACTATTTTTTCATTTATATAATTTACAATGATTAATTTTTTTGAAGTAATTAAAAGAAAAAATATTTCTTTTAATTTATCAATAATACCAATAATTTTGTTTCAATAAACATTATTTTATATTTTTTGTAAAAACATTATATATATAATAATAAATTTTTTTAAAATATTCATTTCCTCGCATTTTGTGGGTATAATTATAATGTAAATTCTACCATTATTGTATACTGAATTTTGGAAAATGATTCCACATTTGGGATAAACATTTAATTATTTTTTACTTATACCTATTTTAATTTTTTCAAAATAAATATTAAATACTGTAAAAAATATATTATCAACATTATTGTTACAACGGATTTATCAGGGTTAATCCAAGTGGTATGTTTATGTATTCCAATTAAACATTCCACAATCATTTATTATAAAAAAAATATCTCAACTAAATTCATTCCATCCATTTAACATCTATACATTTGGATTCATTTTAAAATATATTAATATATTAATATATTAATTTTTTTATATTTTATTGAATTTCATGTGTGTCTTCTCCCCCACTTATAAAAGGATTCCCCTGCATTCACTTGTTTTAACACTATGAACAATATAGATCTTCCAAAACATAAAAAAATTTCTTAATAACATCTCTAGAAATTTTTTATAGGTCTTTATCTTCTGAAAATACCAATCATAGTGATTTAAATAGGGTATATAAATGAATCATACTAAAGTAGAGGTAATTATCCTATCCATCCTTTTATAATTTATTTCTTATTATACCAAAAATAAATCAGTGGTATTAATCAAAAAATAATGTTTTCAGTATCCTATGTTTAAAAAAAATTATAATTATTATGTAACCATGTTTATTCGACCCCTCTTCCAACAAATGGTATGTGAAAGTGATGCACATGTTTACAGGTGGACTACCTCATCCACATAATGATGAAATTCATTTTCCATCACCAATTTTGGTGGATGAATATTATGATTGGTTTTATATTTATGTATTTTATTTATTCCTAAATTATAATTTTATAATGATAATTTCATATCTTCCTTATAATCTTCTAATCAATTAGAAAATGATAGCATCGCTTGTCTGTTTGGGTGTACTACCACCTCCATAAAATGTTTTGATTATTTTTTTCATTTCTATATTTTATCAACGGTAATAATGATATTTTTAATTTATATATCTTAATTAGGATATGATGATTATTATTTAATTTTTATATAATATCTATATTTCTTTACATATTATCATAAAAAATCATTATAGTGTTATAGTGTATACGTGACATAATATCTCCATCAATAGTGTAAAATAGTTTTCTATAACTGCCATTTTAATATGGTTATAAATATTTATATAATAAATATATATGATATTAATATTGTGATTAACATTGTGAAAACTATTTAAACATGATCATAATTCAATTTCTGGAATTGCTGAACTAAAACTCTCATGGAAAAAAGAATATGTAACACCAGGAAACAATGATTTTATAAATAATTATAAATAAATTGGTTTTGAAATTTTATAATAATATTATATTATAATTATTCATGTGATTATTGTATATATATTTAATAAATTTTAATTAATTATTTTTTATTGTACAATACATTAGAAATAAATTGAACATTAGGTATGAGTTTTATGTGACAATGTCATTGTTATCTAGGATTATTTAGGATTATGATTATAATTATTTTAATGAAATTTCATAATCTACATATAAGTAATTTCATAAATTTTCTCTTCCCATGTTCATTAATATATATTAAATATTTTCTTTTAATGTTCCTCTTTTTATATACTAATGTTACTGGAATAATATTAATTAGGAATACCAACATTATATATCTTTTTATAAGAAAATAATTATTATTCTTTATCAATTTTTTCTAAAAAGATTCACAATATTTTTAGTATCTTTCTATGCATTTTTCTATTCCATATTAATAATTATCTAGTTTTCAAAAAATTCTTTACAAGTAAACTTGATGTCATTTTCAAAAGAAGTAACTTTTTACTTTTTATAAAAAATGTGAAAATAATTATTTCTTTTATCATACACAATATTAACATAATTCAATATCAACATGACCACTCTTTTTTTTAACTAATCCTTTACTAGTTTTCAAGGTTCTTTTTGATGAAAATTATTTCCATAGTGTTTTGGAAGTTTTTAGATTGTAATTAATTTATTATAAAATGGAAAGTGTATTTTCCTCGATAAATACACCATGTTTTCATTTTAAGGTATTTTAATTAATGATGACATCCTTTCATGTTACTTATAATTTACTAGGGATATGATCCAATGATTACGTATTTATTATTGAATTGGATTGTTAGTGATTATGAGAATTATTTTTTATAAAACTCAGTTCTTTTCAATATGTTATTATATAAGATTAATGTATTATAATCTTATAAAACATATATGAGTGGATCTTGATTGTGTGATAGGTGGGCATGGAAAAATATATCCCTAAAATTAAAATTATAAAGATAGGAATGTCATGTGATATTAGGACTAGAATTGGTAGTGAACAACATTATGTAAGGGACTCTGTCCACTATGATTGCCTTGGAATTTAACCTTGAATAAGGATAGGATGGAATATGTGGCTAAATCAATCCACCATGTTATTCATGGAAATGATCCTTGACTATTGAACTTTTTATTCCTATATGTATACCATAAACATATTTATCATGCTCATTTTATACTCTCATTGATATCATTCTTTTATTTCTTTATGATTCATTACTTATGAACATCTATTCTTTAGGTAATGACTCAAGATTATGATATATTCTATGTTAGGTATGTATTTTTAATGTTATGATCATGTTCTCAAAGAATTATTCTCATTTTATTATTCTGTTATATATAATATATATATTTTTACCCTAAATGGTCATATGACTTCACCCTTTCATAGGTTTCCTTTCTCCATTATGAAAATATATTTTTATATGATATGATTAACAAGGGTTCTAGTAATGGATAACATAGTGATGGATTATCTAGATATCTTATGAACGTGTCATTTTTCTTCTCTGTGTTTCCAAAGGATCTAAACCTATATGATTTATCTTGGATCAAATTGTTATATTTTGAATATGGATCTAATAATATTAAATATTTAGGTCAGAAAAGTGTGCATCTATATATAATGTTACTTTTTGATCTCCACTAATTTTAGACAATCACATGGGTATCAATATAGAAAATATATGGATATATACTACCCCAATACATCACCATGAAATGTCTCATGTACAAATATAAATTTATATGAGAATAAAATGAAAATATTGTATAAATAAGACGTCTAATAATTAAAATGATACACATAATGTCAAAAAAATGTTGAGCTCATGAAAACCTTCTAGACAACCGTCTATCTTCACGTTTCCATCAGTGACCACATTCCCAAACTATATGATGATGTTGTTTGAAATGAGTTTCTTATAGGCCATATAATAGTATTTCATTTACATGAGAGGACATGTAAAATAATTCTCTCGGTAGTATGTAATATGGGAGCGAAATCCCATTATGATACTACCATGAATCTATACAACGTCATTCACTATGCTACTACTAGTTCCTGCTATAAAATAAAACTAAATACATAAATATTTTTATTTGAAAAACCATGTTCATAAAACATCCATTTAATATTAATTTTTATAAAAATGCATATACCATGCAAGAAGAAGATGGATATACAACATATTATATTATATAAATGCAAATAAACATTAAATCCATAAAAATAAAAAATGATATAAATTAAATCATAATAACTCAAGTAATGTATGTAATAGATTCTCAAGTGGTTTGTATGAATTTTTTTTACCATACTAGTACATCAATGGAATAATAGTAATCATCAATAATCAATGGTCATTGCTAAAATATGTATCACATGGTCTTTAACAACTTCAAATTTCTACCATTATATGGAATATAATTCTTGTCCTACACACTCAAATTTACTATTTTTTCATTTCTTCAGCCACTCAATGTTATTAACTATTTTTAATCAAATCCAACATTTAAAATATTTAATACTACCACAAAAGATCATGTTATAATCGTGAATTTTAATTTAGCACTTAAAAAACATAAAATTTTTCAATTTCATATTCGAAGACCAATGTATATCAAAAGAACATTCATTTATTCATTTTTAAATCTTTTATTGTATTGTGTCACCTACCAATATAGAATGTAAATTTTGATGCATTTGAATTTAGTGATGGGAAACAATGAGATATGGTCTCCACAAGGCTACATATATAATTAAGATCATTAAATCCCAATAATGTTCATCAGATCCAAAAATCACATCACATTTGGTCAAAACATTTCAAGGAAAAGAGAGATTGATGATAGATATAGAGAACAGAGGGTAAATTTATTGCAAATATGGACATAACATAAATAGATAAAGCCAAATAAAATTGGAATAAAAAATGAGTAAATGGTTGATTATTAATGATAATAATCTATCTAGTTTTATCTGATGACGAATTAGGTGGAGAGTAGACATAAAAATGAATGTTTTTTCATAGAAATTGTCTGTTTTTTAGAAACCAACATGGGCCACGCGGTGATTCCGTATTGTTAGAATAACCATGAGGCCGTTATAGTCCCTTGAAAAATTATGATCAACACAATGGATTAACATAGATGTTTGGTAAACCATGATCAAACCATGAATATAACCATAAGGTTCATGATATCCATATCATTTTCTTACAATATGGTTATCCTTAGCATCGCGGTTAAACTATGCGTCTTTTCACACCAACTCAATTATCCAAAACTTGAACCCAACTTCCAATATATTTTTCAAACCAAACAAGGGTTAGGAATACGCTCTAGGAGAAATCATACCTACAACACTTATGGAATCATAGTACTCCCATCCGTAACACATTATTCCCACATAAAATGCTCATGAATATATTATTATGAAAAAATATGACAATTGTTGTTAAAATACTGAGTAATAAACAAATATTTCATACATTGATGTATAAAATAATAGACCTACCTGAGACCCATAGAGACTTCCACTCCCTCATCATAATAATATCATTTTGGAACTACTATAAAACAAACAAAAATTGATTATTATACATGTACCACCATATCATGATGATCCATAATCAATGTTAGCTATTCAAACACTATAGTGTCACATTAAATTTCAATATCCTCAAATTAAATATCTTGTGAATTGTGTGGTTCTTTTTTATTCACCTTGGATGCATGGAACATAATGTGAATTGATTTAAATATCGATGATAATTTTAACCAATATTTTATATTTATATGTTTCTCGATAATTTCAAATGAATAAATATATCATAGTGCAAAATTAAAATTATTTATGATGTAATGATTTCATAGACTAAGAGAAACTCTGAGAAAATATAATTCAGAAAAACAAAATTAAAATGGTCGATATGATGATTAATATATTGTTCTAGTGGTTTTGATCTATCACTAACATGTCTCGAATCAAATTCATATTTTCAGTCATCAGAAAAACCATAATTGTCCCCACATGTTTAATTTACCATTATCGTAACCACTAATTTACTATCTATATGGATGATTTTACAATATATAAAAAGGTTACATAACTATTTAAGACCATTAAATATTTGTATAGGGAAATAAAATCAAGGTAATTTTATTTTTCCAAGATCTACCAGTGTCAATAATACATGCCCAAATATATCTTTTTTAATATGGATTCTCACTCCGTCAGACCATATGTATAAGTACGATACATCATGCTCAACATCTATTGAGAACTCATCACCTCCTACATCCTCTTCATGAACTAGAATTTAAATAATGAGACTCTATCATAAAAAATAGTATATTTAACACCATGTACATTCCCAATGTCTAAAAAATACAAGCGCTTGATCTCTTATTCCTTCAGTAACTATTTTATTGGATGGAAGTGAGACAATTTAGTAAATCCATCGATGATTACTGAAATTGAATTATTTCCCCTAAGTGTAAAATTTTGTCTAAACACAAAGTCCCTGTGTGTCTCACTTCATTTAAAATCTGTGATGGGTAAATGATGAAATTAACTATGTGTTATACAATGATATTCTATAATACTCATGAATGTAATCCATCATGATATGAATCTTTCAATCGACCACATCATACCTAGACACAAATATTGATGTGCTACATCATGATACATCTTTTTAATCTCAAGGTGAATGAAACATATAGACTGAGGTCCACATTCCATCAAGTATTACCATAGATATGTCAAGAAAATCAATATTCATTGAAAAAATAATCCATCATTGATATACTGAGACAAGTCACCCAAGACCTCCACATAATATAGATTTTCAATGAAATGTGTAGAATGAGAGATTATTTATTTTGAAATAAAAATCCAAAAATTATATAACAAAATAGATTTCACATAATCTAACAAATAAATCCCATCCTCCAAATTTACATCTAATCTCATGTCATCAAATAGTACCATAAAAGACCACTACTCCACTAATTCCTACCTATATTTAGCTAGTCACTTCCTACTCAATAAATCGGTGACCACATTCAAATTTTCAGTTATATATTAAATATCAAAATAAAAAATCCGAATATATTAAACCCAACATCCTTTTCAAAAGTTCTTCCCCCCCCCCCAAGGTGAATAAATAATTTATGATCATAAAAACTGTAGTGTATACCATTTTCTAAAGAGATAGTTTCTCAAATAATTGATAGTATGTGTCCTTGATGAAAACATGAGATCATGGGTGAGATAATTATATTTAAGAATAAATATATTTTGAGGGATATGGGCCACCAAATTATTAACTTATATGAATACACACCACAAACTCCTACCTAAGGGATCAGAATAAAAATAATATCTCTATTAATTCTTTGGATGAATTATAACTATTGTTGAATAGAAACATACATTTACCTCATAAAAAATCCTTATAATTTCTCATTCCATAAGCATATCAGGACCACATGGGTTAAATCCATTATAGAATATGGAATCATGGAATATTCATAAACTAAATGACTATAATATCTATCAAAACCAAATAATTTTAGGATATCAAACACATTTCATTGTAGTAACCAATATATATATGCATGAATCTTCTTAGTGTCTAATAAGATTCCCCTATCATGAATTACATTCCCTAGAAACATCACTTATTATAATGAAATCTAAAACATGGACAGATTTTGATACATACAATGTTCTTATAAGATTAAGTGGATGATATCCAAATGATCAGTAAGTTCCTATTTTGACTTGAAGGATAGTAAAACATGAAAAAAATGACCATTATTAAAGTGTCAGAAAAGTAATGAAAAATATGTTTCAACAATTCCATAAAACCCAAAATCATGATAATAAGATTTTAAGGAATACATTAAGACATGAAATGACTACACAAGAACCAAAACATTGTTTTTGGTATATACTATTCTCAAGCTATTTACCAATTGAACATTGATTATAGACCACTCAAAGATAACATTTTCTAGCCTATGAGTTGTTCAAATAGTCATTTAATCTTATAAAGGGGTAATTTTTCTTCCGAATAACCTAATTATTCTTTTGGGAATCAACAAAAAGTTAGATTAATATATATTCATTCTTTTAAAAGATAACTGGGAAGTATATGGCGTCACACTAGGATAAATAAATCCTTTGGAGACAAGATCTTCAGAATAAAATTTAACAACCTTCACCAAAATGGGTTTCATATTATATGACGGAATAAAAATGGGTCTCAACTATGGGAGAGGTTCCATAAAGGACTCAAAAACCCTTTATGGTGGAATCCTTTTAAAAACATTAGGAAACAACTTAGATAACTCAATCACCAAATCAAGAAACAAATTTCTCAAACAATGGTCATGGAATCAATAATCATACCTAAAAACAAGCATGAGATCATTCTCATATAAGGATAAATAAGCTCTTCCATCACTGACCATTCATCAAACTCACCTTTAAATACATTACAATAGTTACCCAAACAATACATACATTAATATTATATATTAATTTAACAATATTCATTACATAAATATGTGATCCATGCAGGAAATTTAATAATATAGTATCGTTGGAAGCATAGATACAAATAAAATTGGTAACAAACTGATCCACATTTTTTCTCACTATGTTCTTACAATAATAAATATTAAAAATAATATCATATAGTAACATATTCTTCATAACATGGGTAATGGAAGAATTTCAATGGGTGATATTAGATTTACAGTAAGAGTTGAGAGAAGACGTGTCAATAAATTATCATAAGGGATTATAATATAATCATAATGGTATGATAACATGAACATGACATTAAATAATCATACATAATCAACCAATTAACTATAATCATGAAACATGGTATTTTGTTTTTAAACAAAATGAATAGTACATAAGAGTTCTGAATCAACAATAATTAAACATGATCCATGAGTAAATAACATATGATTAAGTTAATATTTCATGAAATTCACGGAATAATATAAAATCATTTATCGAACTATAGTTAACTAACAAGATAATAATATTTGATTAGAATTAATCCATATTCTAAAATTTCCTTAACCAAAGTTCACTACTAAGAATATATTATTAGAAACATTCCATTACAATTCTGTGTTCACTTCCCAATCAATTACTTATTATCTCATGATGGATCCTTAAATATCCAATTAATTTAACCTCTATAGAATTTTATTCCAACCTATTATGCAATGAAAACCATATATTTTTATGACTGGAGATCAAAAAACATTCATCTTATCATAATATTATAACTTTTGGATGATAAATATGATTCATAAACATTTTACCATCATATGGATAATCAATAAAATATAATAATTTAAACATTAGATATTATCCCAATTATATATTATGAATCATAAAATTGTGTATATATAGATAATATACAATTAAAAGATCATTTGAACAAATCCTCAATAATATACCATTTCATTTTGAAATCACATATTTAAAATGTAAAAACATCAAAAATATTAAGGGAAAAAATACATTGAAAATATCTAATGAAACAAAAAATGTAAATCACAATGAGAACATTATTAATGATGGTGGAAAATTTATTTCAAGTTGTGTTGGTCAAAAAAAAATTCCACCCACACTTATGATAAAATGTAGGAAGTGACTAATTCAGAAAATAAAAATATATACAATTAAAACATTCTAATAGAACATATAATTTGGGTAAAACATATTTTATAGAAACATTTTAGAATAATAAAAACATCAAGGAAATCTTTTAAATGAAAATATAAACATGAATAAAATAACCACAACTATAGAGTGAAGTGATGTATGATTTCCTAAAAAAGATACTTTCCATCTCATTAGTAATTGATGAGGGGAAAAATAAATAAATACAGTGAATCATCATAAATAATAATGAAAGAATAATCTAAAAAATGGATATATTTATCATATAATTTCATCAAAATAATTATGTATTTATAATCTCAATAAAAAAGAAATTGTACCACAAAACCCATTCCTCATGTCCACCTTTCATTATAATAGATATTCTCTACTATATAATAAATTTTAATTTGTGATAATTTAATTCAAAAGAAATAATAATTCCTATAATACCATAAATATTGTTATTATAATATCATACAATATTTTCATTAATAATCATTCATTATCATCACCATTTCATGTGTTAACTACTATGTTTTTAGGTATGTTTTGAATCGACATTTATCATCCATTAAATTGATGAAAGTTAATTATTTTTAATTCCACAAATTATGATATAAATATAACATATATTAAAAATATAAATTTATATATCTACTCATACAAATTTTTGATGAAAAATGAATTACATCACTTCAAGGTGATGACATTTTTTACTTACGTGTGAGTCTTTTTCCATTTTTTTGATGGATTGAACAAATGAATGGTAGATAATAATTTAAATTTACAAAATAATTTTTATATAGTAACTATAATATATATTTATATATACAAAAAAATTATATATATATTATAAAAAACCTCTAAATATGGCGGTGTAAAATGAATATTTTCACGATATTGAAGTGGTTGTACACATGTTCGAACAAGAGATAATTTCATCTTCTATTTGATAAATAATATGAGGGAAAATGTTTTTGAATAATTTTTATGACATATGATGTTTTTTATGATATTTTATTCTTCATGTTTTTATGTATAAATTTTTTTATTGTACATATATGAAGAGATATTAATGATTGAGGGTGGTTTATATTTAAACATCTTCTTTGAAATACATCCATTTTCATACACATTCAGACATTAAGGATTGGTGTTGCGAGAAGAATAGAACATATATTTTTAGTGTAATGAAACTTGTATGTTTTTTAGGTCTGATCCTGCAGTCTCAAATTTTATGAATAAGAAGGAGAATTGGAATCCTTTTATAAGTGTTGGGAGGGGAAACATGGAATTTCATAAATGATTTGAATGATATTAGGTCACTTTCATGGGATGTGGATCAAAATTGAAAATTATTATAAATTTGGATTATATAAATTTGAAATATCCTGAACCCATAATAACTAAATAATTCATTGTTGTAACCATTCCCTTATCTCTTTAATTCTCCAAATGATGAACTTATTTTAACCATAACTCTGGTAACAAAATGTTACTATTTTTTCAATCCATTATGACCAGAAAATATGTTGACCCAACATAATTCTATAAATTATTATAATTATGAAAAGATAACCCATATTACCAAATTTAATGTTTATATATTATAAAATTTAAATTTAATTAATCATTCCAAAAATAATGATAACCCATATTTTGAAAAATTAATTTTTATGAAAAAAACATAATTAACCTCAATTTATTTCATTATAAAAACAATAAAATTATATTTAAAATATATTATATCATATAAAATCATTAAAATTATTTTAAAAAATTATTCAATGTAGAATAATAAATATTATTAACATAAAAACACAATGTCTGTGTAATAATAGTTTTTAGAAAAATGTGTTTTTAGCACAAAATGAACATACACAAAAAAAGCAAAAGGATTATTACTATCTAAATAATTAGATTATTTATAATTAATATATAATTTTTTTACGTAAATATTATATTCATAACATATATGTGTATTTACTTTAAAATAAATTACAGTTTGAAACGAATCAATATTTTATACTAATCTATTAAAACATCCTTTTATAAAGAATATTAAAAAATTATCCAATTATGGTCATGAAATTATATTTTATAAAATGATTTATATTTACAAAAATAAAATTTCTATAAATATTTTGAATATATTATAAATCTCATCCTTTTAAAATGACATTAAAAAAATTATTTTTAAGAAATAATATTTTTGAAGCATAAAATGTCATTTAATAAAAATTATTTATTTATTTTCAATCAGTTAATAATTAAGCTTGAATTTTAGGGAAATTATTTATATATATTCTATATTTTTCATTAATATTCATAAACTGTAATATAATATTTATCTTTTAAAGGAGTATTATATAAAAAAAATTTCAACTTTTTGTTACATAAAAATAAATCAATCAAATACATCATTCTAATTTCAATAGAAAATATATATAAAAACATAGGGTTCAAAGATTTACCCCTTCCCACAATTAAAATTTTCCTAAAAAATATATCACTCTAATATAATCATATGTTTATTTCTTTGCATCCTCTAATTTTGGGTTCCCATTTCACGTCCTCGTAATTCTGATACCTCCAAATAATATTATTCATGTGAGAAATATTATTTCAAAAAACATTATATCTATGATCCATGATTTATGAAATATATTCCTCATATAAAATATTATTATATAGTAGTATAACCATTGACTACAGTATATATGAAGGATCTCGTATTTACTTAATTGAGATATGTAGAATATGACATGAGTATGAGAGAGGTTCTGTAAAAGCATCAAGTGATAATTTATTGTCTTTACTAGATCAAAAATCTTAAATAGACTAATATACATAGGGAATAATGTTAAATATTTGGAATCTCACAACCTCTTTCTATAGACATATACATATAAAAACCTTCTCACCAATATAAAATTAAAGATATCATTGATGATTTTATGAATAAATCTTCTCTTGACCCTAAGATGGCTTCATATGGAATCATAATGGATTATACCTTATCAATCTTTTTTCAACTATCTCAGTACCCAATATATTAATTTAAATAACATTATTCCTAAATTAACTAGTGAAAAATAATATTGCAACATAATTTTTAAAAAATTATAATGTTATATTTAAACAAAAAACTATGCAAGATATGTTAAAAATAACAGTATCCATGTAAATAATTTGAAAACCAATGTCAAAACCTCTTCAAAAAAGTGAAATCAAAATATTATATGACATCATATTTAATAAACCATTACATCAAAATGATATTTCTGCATCTGTTTTATAATATTAACCAATGTGGAAATAAAAAACCATCTTTCCTTGATGGTATAATAATAAATCTTACATGGAAAAATTCTATATAACTTTTCTAGTCAGGTTTTTAGAATTTCTGACATGGAAATATTATTATGATAATGGATTTTTGTGAAACTTAATGTGGAAATATATATTATTTTTATTCCACATCCTTTTATAAACATAACCTATTTAAAAAGATGTATTTTAAAAAAAAACATATTCAATCACAATAACAAAAAATTTATACAACATAATGAAGGGAAACCCCCAATGAAAACAAATTGAATCTACCAACATAATACATTAAATATTTTAATAAATATTATTTTTTAAACAGTAATTAAAAATAGGCATACCAGAAAATTTAAAATTTATTCATACGAAATTTTTTATTTCAAATAATATTCTATGATGGTAAGGTATTTATTCATATATAACTCGACATGAGTGATAATATATTATAACAAAGAAATGTATAAGAATAAAAAATTGAAATTTTTGATATATAATGTAAATTAATTAATATAACATACCTTATCAAATTTAGTCATCTCCACCATTGTGATTATCTGAGACAAGAATCATAATAAATAATAACCGCATTCCACCCATCCATTTTTTAAAATGGTGATGTGGTTAAGACTTATTCAATTAAAAATAAAAAACAACAAATATATATAATAAAAACTAAATAATATCTTATAAAAATATATTTTTATTTAATTTGTATTATATTATTTTATTTGGATCCTATATCAATATGTGATCATCGATAAATATTTTGTGTGACATATGTTTTTATATATAAATAGTAAAAATATGTATAAATTAATAAAATTAAGAATAAAAAACTTATAAAGAATAATAAAAAATAATTCTTTCATATGTTTGTAGAAGATTTAAAAACTCTTACCAATGTTGTTAAAATACCAATATAATATGCATTTGTGTTAATAGATTAAACCTGACATCCAATTACCAATACATATAAGAATTTTATAATTAATGAAATTATAATTAATATTGGTTTATAATTATCTTATACTTTATTTCCATTGATTATTCCAATAATCTAACATCCAATATCCAAATTTTATAATATGTCACACACACACAAATATATATATATATATATATATATATTTGAAACTATAAAATCATATCTATATATTTCAATCACGTTGAAATGTAATCTTGATCTTTAAAAACAGTAATAGCTTCTCTATAATTATGAATTCAAGGTGTTTGTAGATACCTAATTAAAAATTTAATATATTATCTCACCTAATGTATTTTCTATTTACATAATGAAAAACACAATAAAAAACATACTTACATGAAAAACAATTGGAACATTGGAACATTGATCCCTTCTAAAATAATAAGTTCTATTATATATTATGTCATTATTATTAGTGGATAGTCTATAACAAAAATATCATACATAATTATAAACTCATTAATATTATTCAGGAAGAAAGAAATTTTGGATTATAATTTTTTCCGATGATTAGTATAAAAAGAACCCAAAGTTATTTTTTCATGATGAATTAGTTTATAGTGACTAATTATTTCATTTTTAATACTCAAATATATATTTAATATATTAAAAGGTTATAATTATGTTTCAATAAAATTTAAATAATATAAAAAAAACAATTCATACGACATACATCATTTAATGAAGAATGCAATCTAACCAATGTGAATAATGAGCCAAACAAGATCAAACTCTCGTAACATCCTCCTTAGGCTATGGAAGATGATTATTTGGATCAATAATAACCTGTAATGATACTCTAACTGGACCCAATTAAAAATGTTACTGATATAATGAATCCCGAAAAATAGGAATGACTCTATATGATACAATACATACATGGAGATCTATGAAATTGATCACATATTATAATGTTGAGTTTGAATGAGGAGGGGGTGGATCTGATTAGATGGGTTGCACCAGCTATGATTGCCTCAAATTTTTTTCAAACATATCTTACACATATAATTTTATTGGACATCATATATACTATTTTACTTCATTTAACCCAGATTTTAAGGAATGTATTTCTTTGTTTATCGGTTTTTAAATTTGACAAGAAAAAATATTCTTAATGTTCGCACCCTCCCCTATTTATATTATACTGTTAGGGTAATATAGATTTCCTAAATATGTATCAAGAATTTACATCCTACGCTCAGGGATAAATATTATATGCATCTATTTCTCATGATTTTCATCCTAAAAAGATAAATTGAAATTTTTTATTAGTGTTATTACTTTTGAAAATAAAAACATTAAGAAAAATAAAAAAAATTTCTCACAAATCTATCAATTACATCCATAGATTGATCTCTAAGGTACTTTTTGTTTTATAAATCCATACACTTTTCCATTTTTTATGTTGAGTGGGGAGAGATGTATTACTAATTCAAACCACTTCTAAAACACTACTATATTTATCTCTTAATGCATGAAACTTTTTATAAATCATTTTATCCCCCTTTAAATGATACCCCAAGAGATAAAGTAAGAGGGTATGTATTATATAGTAAGTTCTCAGGATGTGACATCGTATATTAATCAAACATAAAATATAAGTGTTTGATATATATATATATATATTCAATAGTATAATATTAATTAATTTTAATACTATAAGCTATTTATAGTATTATATAGTGAAATATAAATTCATGAATCTATATGAAAAAACACATAATTGAGGCATGTGTTTTCATTATATAAATTCACAAAAATGTAATATTTTTTCAATTTGGTTTTAAAATATATCCTTCAAAACAGAATAAAATACAGAAATCATATATTAATGATATTAGTTTATTGAAATTAGAATGTAATCTATAATTGAAAACATTTAATATTAGTTATATATGTTATATTATATTCTATGAATGAGTCAAAAATAAAGAAATTTAGATATTTTACCATTATAGACTCCAATATCTTCACTTTATCCATCTTATTTATATATATCTAGTCATGATATAAAATTATAATCTTGTACTGGATTTTCATGTTTATATAACTCATAAACTATATTGAATTTTGTACAATTGGATTATTTTAAACACAAAAATTACTAAATGTATACATCCTTAACTGATTAAGTTAATGTTCTGTTACAAAATTTATTACAATTATACAAAATCTCAGAATAATTTTCTCTAGATAATAAGAATAGTACCCCGTCGATGGTTTATCACCCATAGTTCTATAAATAATTTTTAATATAAAAAATTACACTCATTGAATAACATTATTAATGAATATTTAATAATATGAAAAAAATATAAATTTATCTCAATAGATGTTAGTCTTTCTATGTGTATATCCGGGAAATAGTTTAATGTAATTCTATTATATTTTTAAACATATTATTAAAAAGTGAATATTTAAAACAATTGAGTATGAAAACATGGAAAAAACATTTATTTCAAAAATGTGTTAGTTTCAAAAAAAATTAATCATTCATGATTTTTAACCAAAAAATATTCAACTTATGTTATTGTATATAAAAAATAATTCTAAAATAATATATATGATCAAAAATTATAAATTATAATTTCAAATTTTAAAAAATATAATTATATGTGTGAATATATCCAAAAATAAATAATATATGAAAATTTTCTCAATAAAAAATGTTTTATCTATAACCACTGAATTCAAAATATACCCAAAAAATAAAATAAATGGCCAATATATATATATGATTAAACCTAAAAACAATAAAATAGTGTTCCAAATATTTAAATATCAAACAATAAATAAAACATAAATATTTATCTAGATAATTAGGAGTCTCATTTTGATTTTTTCTTATCCCTTATGAATTATAATTTCATACTACAAGGACTATGTATTTATTACAGTCAATATTGTCCATATGATATCTCATAATTTAAAAACAAACCTCATGTCAGTCCATAAAAACATCATTATCATAAAAATTATTTAATTTCCCTTGTAATATGATGGACTATTGATTATTCAATGGTTCAATGATATAGAATATTTTCTTTTTTATTTGTGTCCATGATATATGGTTCCATATAGAAAGTAAATAATTCCAAATAAATGATTTCAAATCCATTATAATCAAGTTTTAAACAACTATTACTATCAACCAATTTATACATTAACACTGTTAATCAATATAATAAATAATAACATATTTATATATTTATAAGAATTCAAAAAAAAATTCACTGATGCAAAAAAATGGGATTTATCTTTTTTCCACAGAAATATAGTGCTTCAACGATGATCACTAACACGTAATTTTTCATAGAATTGTCATCATCAGGATTTTTTTTAAAAATGTGTAACAGTTAATATCATAACCATTCCTTGTGTTCGCCTTGAAAAGTGGTCCCCCAGCTGAACATTTCAATTTTTTGATACATATAAATTTATTTTGAATTTCCCTATAATCCATGAAAAATGAAATTTATGTTCTATCATCAACGAATTTTAATTTTTTTCCTTATATTATACTTTTAATACATTAATTTGTGATGATATATATATTTTATCCCTATCTTTGTTGTTCAAAATGTTTAAATGTGTCATAATCACATCATCACTTAGAAAAAACAATACCTTTATTACGTGATTCCCTCTAACATCACTATCTACTATAAAATTTCACGATATAAGAGGATGATTTTGGTCCATGTCATATAAATAATGAGTAAATAACACAATCACCTATTCTGATATATATTTTTGGTCTATAGTGGCCTCTTTTCAATGAGTGATTTTAAAATATTTCTTCAAATGTTTCTTATATCCTTCAAAATGTTTCATCTAACCAAAATTAACTCGAACACATTTCCTTATCTCATGAACCAAATTAATCACAAGATGAACCATTATTTCAAAATACAATGGGGGCGAAATACCTTTATAGTTCACATTTTATGATAATGGCATCATTATCAAAAACATATTACAAATTTGGATATATGAATTTTATACAATTGGACATGAAAATATTACATAGCTTGATGAAAGTATTTCTAGTATGTGTTGATAATATAATAGAATGTTATACTTGTAGAAGTTTTTACATTAATACATGAAAATCATGATATTACATAATTTTTAATTTAAAATCTTACAGTGACATAAAAATATTCACATTTATCAATGAGTAAATTTTAACATATTCCATAAAAATTATCATGTATCATTAAAAATTATACATTTAAACCAAAATAAACAAGCCTATATACTCTTACCTCTTGCACCAACTGAATCATAAGATGAACCATTATATCCAAATATATATTTGGGAAATACATTTATATTTGAAAATGAATCATCATGAATTCATTGTCTAAATCAATTAAAAAATTGGATCAATAGATATTATACAAATGGGTTTTAATAAATAACATAGTCTAATGATAGTATTTCTGACAGGTGTTATAAATGTACAATAGAGTGAAACCAGTATTTTAAACTAAATAAATACATATAAATCTAGATATTTCATAGTATTTATCTTAAAATCATAAAATAATACCTATGTATTCCATTTTTTAATTTTCCCTAGGTACATTAATACCATTGATACACTAAAAAAATTCATCTAAATACTATTTCAGAATTTGTGACAAGATATAGGTAAATAAAATTTGTTCCTTTTCATAGTGGGAGCTTACTCCAATGAAATTATAATGGATATCAAGTCTAGTAAAGAATGAAATCCATTATGTGTCTTTCCTTTTTTATCAATAAAATTTCTAATAAATGAATCACATAAGTTTTTCTCGATAGAAATAAAATTGGTTTTATGTTTCATATATAAAAAACTCAAATATGGATGTTCAAATTGCGGAATCAATACTGATCGGACTCAATGAAATTATAATTCCACCCATCCAAATTCCCTTCTTACATGAAAAAGTAATATTTAGATGAAATTATTTGAAATAAACTAGCTTAAATATGGTGATAGAAACTATAAAATTTTCAACTCTCCCCGAAGGACTGGGAAACCTTGAAAACCTATTTCCTTCTCTAAGGATGGGGATAACATCATTGATAATGAGGAATATTTTTTCAATAATGTTGTATCATATTTCAACAATATCATTAATGGGTCTGATCATAATAAGTATATAAAGACATATATCATTCCCCTCATATATGGAGGCAGTGATGAAATTTTTTCGACTAATCTTCTTCTTGATCATGAGATTAATGAATCTTTATTCAGCTAAAAAATTTATAGTTCCCATGGTCCTGAAGGATTTAATGATTCATTTTTTAACACAATTATGATATTACCCACAATAATTTTTGTCACCTATAAATATTATTTTTTTCAAATGGAAACCCACCCTATGGTATTAATGACCAACTTTTTTTACAAATTCCCCAAATTGAAAATACCTGTGGAATTCACCTCTTCATTCCAATTTCCATTATTATCTCTATTTATAAAATTATTTCAAAACAACAACCTTTTAGACATACCCATATTAGTAATAAAATTGTCTCTGAAAACTAATTGGGTTCCTTATAGGATAAATTATACATGATTTCATAAGTCCTTACTCTGAAAGTAAAACATGATAAAAAAAAGACTCAAAGAGGGGGATTAATTTCCATCAAGCTTTACATAATTTTTTTTTGATAAAATTTAATAGAGTTTTATTTTCAATTTTTTCAACAGGTTTGGTTTTAAGGACACATTTGTCAGAAAACATAATACCATGTTTAGTTATGATCACATTTTTATTTTGATTAATGTTTCACCAAAGGGATGTTTCAATTTCTCTAAAGGTGTAAGATAGGGTGATGTTCCTTACACCATCTTTTTTTATGATAACTTCCTTAGCAGACATACCACTTCTTTGGTTAAAATGGGTACAATGAAGGAAATATTTTTTTTTCTAGACACCCGATTGTTCCTGAAAATATTTTTTGTGAAGATGATATTATTTTATTCATTAATGGAAAGGGAATGAAAAAAAAATCTTAATGGTGTTCTCTTGCACAATGAAGATGTGTTTGGTCATTCTAAAATTTGTATCAAATCTTCTATTTTAATTGGAAAATGTTTCCTCATATCTAGGAAAACTGGTATTATGATCGAACTTTTAATAAAATAATGTTATTTCCCCTTCACATACCTTACAGTTCCCATTTTTTGGGGAAGACAAAAATATCTTATTTTTCCAATATTAATTTCTAGATTAATAATTAAGTCTCCCATTATAATGGAGAATACTTATATGTGGTAGGCCAGATATTTCATGAAAAATAAAAAATTATTTCTAAAATGATTTACTCTAATACGGTTTATAAATAGACCATTAAGTTGATAAAGAAGCTCCATAGTTGAGTCGATTTTTTATATAGAGTGGAGGCACTTTGGATAGGAAATAGTTTATGGTTCCCTAGAAAAATTGTTGTAGTCCCCTTGAAAATGGTGGTATTAGAATTAAGAAAATTAAAATCCCTAATGATTCCCTTCAAGATAATCATGCATGAAATATTTTTAATAATAACTCATATGACAATGATTTCCATGGAAGAATAATTTATGAAAACCTCAAAAGGGTTAATTTTTTATATATGGACTCTTTTGTTTGGACTTCTATCAAACTCATTTTTTAATAAAAATTGTCTCACTATCAATGAATAATGATTAAGAAATATTTTTTGAAATGTTGGTGAAATAATTTGAATAGATACCTTATTTTATATATGATAGACCCCATGATTCTAACCATGTATTTTAATAAATCCATAAATGACTGAATGAG
This sequence comes from Viscum album, assembly GCA_963277665.1. Lineage (NCBI taxonomy): Eukaryota > Viridiplantae > Streptophyta > Magnoliopsida > Santalales > Viscaceae > Viscum > Viscum album. The sequence goes on from OY728147.1 coordinate 675,539,205, forward strand.
CACTACGTATTTAGATTTAACTGATGAAGTTACTAAAATTATTAACAACAACACAATTGTCAACACTGATTATTTTTCATTTTGGGAACCATATTTTAATGGTATTCTATGTTATAGAATTTTCTACAAATATAATTTTTATAATACTATTAATGAATTATCTTGGTGATAGAGATTTAAAAAACAAAGTGTTAGACAATCCAAATTCACCATGATTTAGGGAATTTTTCAAAACAGAGTTCCCACTAATTGAAATCTCTAGTTATTTGGTATTAAAAAATGTTATAGATTAATTATTAGTAATAAAAATAGATAGAATTTTGATAATATTTTCCTAACTATTTCAATTGGTTCTGTGTTATTGAATTATAATTTTGGCATTTTTTATATCTAAAGGACATGTTTGGGCTCCAACTATATAAATATATTGATATGCACTTATATGGATGCATCCCCGCAAATTTATAATATATTAATTAGTATTTTGGTTGAACATATTTTTATTAGTGTGTATAGAATAAATTCTATCATTGAAAATAATAATAGTTTCAATATTTGTATAACTGAAATTAAAATAAGTATTGTGATAATGGAAGCTATAATTATGAAAACATGTTCCAACCACAATTCCATCAGGGATTTTATTATCCATTGTTGGATTAGAATCAATGGAAGATAAAACTAGACAAAAGAATTACTATAATTATTTTGGAAACCCCCTCCCAAGCTAGATCCAAATTAATGTGGATTCAATCTCGAAGGGAAACCCATGAGCTTCAGGATAAGGAATCATGTGCAAAAATCGAAATGGTACTATTATAGTATGATGTTATGGTATGTGTGGTTTTTCCTCATTTTTAGAATAGAATATGTACAACATCACTATTTTCATTGTTCTCATTCAGTAAAAATGTTGGAATAATTTTTTGATGGAATGAAACTCATCTACTATCATGTCGGCCCTTGAACATGGGGAGGTTACCCTATCTTGGACCTTGACTACTATATGGATCATCTTCCTACAACAACTATTATAGCTTAATCATATAATCACTCATTCTTATCGAGAGGATAACAAGGGTGAATATGGTCAAACTATAAATGATTTGATGCAGAAAATACATGGCTAAATATCCTTCCAATTGATACTATCTCGTTACATGAAAAAGATTGTAATAAATACCCTTACTTTATAGATAGTGTAATATTAATTATTAACATTAGATATTGTTATCCTATGGTACATAGACAAAGTCATCATCGTATAAAAAATCATATTGTTCTATTATTCATCTTACAATGGTTTTGGGGGGAGATTAAAATCATGTAAACCATTAAATGATGTTTCAATCCAAAAAAAGTTAATTATGTCATGAAAATATATTATGTACCATGTACAAAAGATTTATACCTTTTTGAAAATGATTATGTGAAATCGATCATTCAAGAAATCAACATGATTTAGGATCCATAAAATTTTTTCAAGATAAGTCCCCATTTGAGGGAAGTTAGTTTATAGATAAAATTATCATTGAAATGAAAAAAATACTCTTTTAGTGGGAATAATTAACTGGAACACATGCCTCCCATAAAAGTGTAAAATAATTAAAAAATGGTTTAATATTCAAATCAATATCGTTTCCTAGAAAAACTGGTCCAAAAATATCAAACAGATTATAACATATTTTTTCTTCATAAACATATATGGGGAAATGTTGTAAAGTACCATCAAAATGGGACATGTACTATTTTGTCTACTGAGGCTCTAATATGAATTCATTAAATTTTTACATTTTTTGATTATGAGATTTCTATATTCAATTCCAAAATAGAGAATTATTTGATTAATCTATTATACATTGGTGAATTAGTAAGGTGATGTAATCATTTATATGATATACTCTCATCTTCTTGCAATTTTATCATTATTACATAATTTGACCTTCAATATAGGCTCTTAAAAAGATGAATTATTCCAAGGTACTAAATTAATGTTTCATGAAATTTAATGCTAGTTTTTTAGAATGAATCAAAGATGAATATTTCATCAATTATAATATAAAATTTCCCACATTTATTAAATTTTGATAAAATAAATATTTATTCTGATAAAAGAGATAATTAATTGGTAAATAATGTATATTTTTATTCCCAAGTACCACTATGAAAATTATTTTAATTGTATCCTAAATAGAATATGGAATATCACTACTTTCTGGATGTATTCCTTTTAATTTTTTTTAATTTCATAAAACATATATGACTACACCAATTTCAATATTCTAGGAAAACTTATCTCAAAACTACGTATAATAATGTAATTTGAATATAGTCTAATAATATTCTTTTCTCTGAATCCCCTTACAATTCATCAATAGTTGTTGTTATTTATAGTTTGAATTTCTACATCATGAATTAATTATTTAATACGATTATATATCATAGGATTACCATTTTTCGTCCAAATTATACGTTGAGTTTTATAATCCTTTATCATGCTAGATACTATGTGTATAATTTTGACTAAAACAATATCAAATTATATTATACTAAATTTCAATATAATTTTTCATTATCATATTCTGACACATCACACAAGGAAGAAAATTCAAATATTTGTTTTTATTATTTTATTTAAAAAACCCCATGGAATCATAAACTCATTTTTCTATTGCTTGGTGCATTTTTTATAATTTATCCAATTAAAATCCATTAATTAATTAATATGACATCATAAAATATGAATATACTAAAACATATAAAAATGTAGAATTATATATAAATAGGTCAATTTCAAACGAAAAAAATTATATAAAAATAGTCAAATATTGAAAAACATTTGAACATAGTAATCATTTATACACATTGATAAAAATCAGTTCATTAAAAATTAAAAAAAAAGTGATTATGAAGAAATGAAAATATATAATTTCATGATGAATAAATTTTTGTCAACTAATATTTGAATAATGAAATATAAAAATTAGAAAAAATCTTACAACAAAAAACACTTCAAAATAAATTATATCAAGAAAAATAATATGTAAACAAATAAATAAAGAAAAAATATATGTGAACAATAATATAAATATAGGGAAATAAACATTATTAAATACAAATATTTATAAAACAATAATTCCAAAAAATAATATAGGTTCAAATAGTTAATAATCAAAACATATATATATCATTAAACAAATTTAAAAAAATTTATAATCAATTGTAAAATTCATAAAATCAAATTAATTGATGAAACAAATTTATTTCTAATAGATACTTAACGTATCTACCAAAATAAAAAATAATTTCCAAAATATGGAGCTCAATAATTTAAAATAATCCAAAAATATGATGAACTCAATTGGATTCATTAAAAATAGGGTGAACTATGAATGGATGGGAATAAAATAAAAAAATAGTAAAAAATAAATGAAAACTACGAATAATGATTCTAGGTATATTAGAATAGGTCTTATTGTAATAATATAAAATTGAAGATAAGGTATTATGGATGAATGTTGTATGATTATGGAGAAAGAATGTAAAAATATTAATAAAATTAACTCAAAGAGAATATTGATAATCATTTATGGTTGTCGAGTGTCATTTGTTCCATTATATGTAGATTAGAAGAGGGATTTAAAGGATAACCAAGAAGTTTTTCATTATAATATATATTTTGTAAAATAGTTTTAATATGATACTTTTTAAAAAATGATGTAATATTTTAAACCAGAAAATTTAACATCGAGAATTTTAAAAATGAAGTTAATTATTTTAATTTTATCACCAGTTTTATATATTACAGTCTTAAAATATCTACACATATATGTTAACATAATTTCCTATCAGACTAATGTTTATAACAAGTTATTTAATCCACTACTCCTACTTGTGATGTTATCATTCTATAATTCTTTCTACAGAGTTTTTCATAAGGATAGATATGAATTATATAGTTAAAGATATTGTAAAAAGAAACATGACTAGGGATATGATTTGATCCAACCCACATTTGATATATAGAAAATTATATCTCACAATATCCTCTATGGTTTGAATATTTATTTGCAACTGACCATCTTTCTCAAGATAATATAATGTTCTAAAATACAACAATCTATCCAGATCGTGATGAAAACTATTCCAATAAATCATGGGAAACCACATATCCCTATAAAATACAAATGTTTTTGCACTCAATAAAAATTTAACACATCTATTACTTATATCATAGAATGGTAATCAATAATGAAATAATATTTAATAACAATGTGGTTTTATAACTTCAAACAATGATCAACTAAAACCCAAATAGAATTCTGTTATGATAATGTTTTGTGGAGTCTGTTGAAAAAAATGGTGATATAATCCAATTTCCATTCTTGTATGGGTAATGATGTAAGATCAGCTCAAAATTTTATATATATGCCTTAGATGACTAATATATGAAGAATCCGGATACATACTCTACAATATACCTCTTCATTTTCCCATAAAAAAAATTATTTTAGAACACTATTAATCTATATAATTCAATAATGAATATAGAATGTTGTCATATAATATTCATAAAATAGCTCATTAATTATTCTTATTATTGATGGGACACATACCAATCCACTTAATATTAATATCCTATCATAATAAAGGAAGAGGTATAGAACAACTTTCAACTTCTTTTATAGCTACACATTCTCAAATTGCACCTCTTTAATCTTCACATGGATAGAAGGATGAACAGTCATTTGAAAAAGATAATATTTATCCCCAACAATTTTTATTTCAAGGTCTGTCTATCATAAATTTATAAATATTGAATCATTTTTATCCAAATAAATGATAATATAAAATGATATTTTCGGCTGAAATTATTATCCACCATGTTCACTTTCCCAGGGTAGTAATGTATTGACTAGTAATAATTAGTAAAAAACTAAATCTATCTTCAATATTGAATATTAAACTCTTTCTAAGTGAATATATTCATTAAACATTTATTATCATGGTATATGTCACAACATTCTCAGAAAATATAATTCCAATATATCATTAATTGAATGATTACTATTTCTATCTCCAAATCTTTAGTGAGTTAATTTTTACCATGAAAAATCAATTTCCTCATGGTAGAAGATATTACTATACCATTCAATATAATAACAAAACTAAAACCCTTCTTCGATGAACAAACATATATCAAAAATTTTCTTCCATGGTAGGTTAGTTTGATCATAGGTTCATTTACAAAATTTCTCTTCAATTACATGAAATTTTCATCACATACATAAATCCAAATGAACTTTACTTCCTTTAAAGTCCACGTGGGGAGTGGATTAGATGACCATTAGAAATATTTCACTGGGCAGCAATAATATATATCTAATAAAAGAGAAATATATATCTCAATTATATTTTTGATCTTAGGGAAATCCTCAATAACTATTGCCTTTGATAGATCAACCAATATTACCTTTCTTGAGGTCATGTGACCCAAAAACAAAACATTAAATTTCCAAAATTAACAAATTGAAAATTATTCATATAGATTCTCCATCAGTAGGGTCTTAAGTTTAATCCTTATATAATTTTTATTCTCTTTATTTCTATTGTAATATATAATAATTTCATTTATAAGGACTACCAAAAAGACACAAAGGTAATCTCTAAAGACTATTTTAGTTAAACTTATAGATATATAGTGGGTCCATTAGTAATACCAAATGAGAATAAAGTAAATTTATTGTTTCAATACCATGAACGAAAATTTTTCATTAGTATATCTTTATTTTTTACCTTCATCTTGTAGTATGTAGATAAAATATCAATCATAGATAAACATTAACTCCATAGAGTTGATCCACAAACCAAAATTATGTGGAAAATTATACTTATTATTGATAATAATATTGTTATATTCCTAATAATCAATGCATAGTCACAATGATCCAACTTTGATATTGACATCATGTACATGTTCACCCATCATGTTATAAACCTGGTAGAATGAATCCCATATCAATAATTTCATAGTGTTTCTTCATTAATTCCTATAATAATCTTTGGGTTATTATATATGGAGTCATTGAAATAGGTGTTGCATAAATTATGTATTCTATTGAAAACTCAACTTCACAATTCATAAGGAGACAAAGATACTCTTGAAAAAAATTAATGAAAATCCTTTACATGATGAAAATAATTTATGTTGAGTTTCACAACAACTATATGATATAAAATGGATTAAATTTCATTAATAATCTCATATTTATCCTCACATGGATAGAAAATCATAGTTTGTTTTAAAATATCAAATGTGACATTCCTTACTCATCAATGGATATTGTCTGTATATAATTAAAATAAAATAAAATTCAATGAGAGGGTGAATAATAATATGTTCATTCAGCACATTCAAATAGATATAAATCATAATAGAATGATATAAAAGAAATTGTATCATTAAACTATTATGATTTTTTACTATATATTCAATAAAAATATTAGGATATGAATTAAAATTCCTTTTAAGATATTCTTGAAATATAAGAATTCATAATTCTAAACTAAAATTGTGTGGTTTAATATTTTAGCATATATGTAAACACCTCATCATTATCAGTCTGTCATAAATACCTTTCTAAAACCAAAAATAATTCTATGGCAACAAATTATTTTTAATTAGAGGGATCAGTCTTGAAATTGCTATCATATGATGTCTAAATCTCGAAACCTCATTTTAAATCTATGAACCATTAAATATAACCAACAAAATACATGTAAATTTCTTATTCAAATCCTAAATAATGGATCTTAATAAATATACGAATTAATATATTAACATCCTCTCACAGTATGAGACCAGGTTAACAATTGTGGCTTATTCACAAAGCATGAAAATGTTAGTTGATAAATAATCGACCATATATTTTCATTTTTATTAACATTAGATGTATATATATTCTAAAACATCATTCTGTTATAGTATCCATAAATGGATTTATTTCATAAGGAAAAAATTTAATATAATATTATCACAACAAATGTTTTAATTTATATTTATCCTTATGATTGGGGTTTTAACAAAAAATTCTAATCCTACACTTAAAAATTATAAACCCTATTTTGATGCCAAATTTAGCAACCACTATATTACCTAAATAAATAATACATAGAAAGAGTTAAATATTCATTACATATCAATAGGATAAATAACAGAACCAAAAATGTCTATTGTGTTTGGAATAATTGATACATTAAAAACTATTACATAAAATATCTATATTATTTCCCATTACATTTTTCAGAAATATAAACCATCCTAAAAATATCATACCTAAAACATTTCTTTATAAATAAGGGATGGGAAATATAATAAATGGTTATACTATACTATTATTAAAGGTAAATATAATATATATTAATCAATAATCATATGTGAGAATGAAATATGAAAAAAGGTTTGAGAATATGATCATGTATTTCAATATTAAAAATCAATCAATCAAACATATTTAATTATAAAACATTGAATATGGTTTTATAAAAAAATAACTAAGTGTGTAGAGTCAAAATTATTAAATCACAATACATGAAGGAGTTAAAAGATTATAATTCATATGTTTTTCACTTGAATATAATAATTGAAAATTAATTCTTTAGTCAAGTCTTGCTACCATGAATTTCATGTTGGATTAGGTTCACTATCTATTCCATCATATCCTTTTTCATGTTTTTCTACAATGGACTGAATATGTTAAATTATCACAAAAATAGCATTGTTCAATCCCCATTCCATTACTTATTATCCTATTATATATCATTCTTTATGGAATGTGTTGAAGAGATACATAATTCTAGGCACACACATAACGTAATGGAAAAACATAATATTTCATCCAAAATTTCACAAAATATTCATCATATCATCATATCATAATCCATGGAATGGAAGAAGGATTCAAAAACCTATTATCGTCATAATCTTTAACCATCAAATGGAATAGACAGTGTGGAAGCATTGGATCAATTACCTTTTAAATCATAATAAAAATCAAATTATTTTATTATAGATAACAATACCTTTAAATGATCACTAGAACATCTCAAGTAGAAAATAAAATTTTTATTTTGATATAAAATATTTCATATATAAAAAATATAAAATAATTCAGGAAATATTTTCCATTAAAACAGTAAAGTAAAAATATTAAGGAATCTATAAATAAAATAGTATTCATGATGACAGTTAAGGTCATTAAGGTTGTGTGTGTTAAAAAAAATTCATTTCCCAATTATGTTAGAAATAATGTTGTACCTAGTTCAAAAAATGAAAATAAGTTACACATAAAACATTATTGTATAAATTCATACATCGATAAAAATGACATTAATGAATCCTTTTTGAATAGTAAATAACTTCTTGAATTTTGTTAAAATAAAATACATAAAAGGATGAAAATATTCTTAATGGAAGAGATAAATAATATCAGTTATCCATAAAATCATTATTTTGGTATCCTCAGTACCTGAGTAAATGAAAATGGAAGGAAGATATTTAATAACAATAAATAACTATATAATAATAAAATAAATAATATTTTGGAGGGATAAATTGTCCAATTTCATTATCATAAATTTATCAACAAACAATCCTTGTTAAAAAACTTATTGTCTCATAAAATCATGACATCATGTATGTCTTACATTGTAATAACTCTAGCCTCTTGTATAAATAAATTTTTTATCATTATATAAAAACACATAATAATTCATATAATAGGATATAATTTTTACATATAAAATTTTATCACCAATTCATTTAAAATCATTCATCATCATAATCATTTTAGTTGTTAATTTAATTTTTTTACCTATGTTTTAGTTTGATTGTTATATTCCTTACAGAATGAACATGGTTTACACATCTTCTGATTTAAAAAAAATGAGATAAATTTAATATATTATATATATATATATATATATATATATTTATAACAATTAAGATAATGTTATCATGTATAATTAATTGCATCACCTCATGGAGAATGTAGTCCATACATATGCCTGAGTGGGGTTTCTTTTTTAAATTTAGGGAATGAAAGGAAGTTAAATAATAATGAAAATTTAAATAATTAGTAATATATCACAAATATCATAAATTTATATTATATATTTCATAATTAATATCCATGAATGATGGAGTTGTAAATGGAATCATATCTCTTTATGAAGGTGGTAATCCACACATTTGTATGATTGATCCATTCATGTCGTATTTGATGAAAAAATTGTGGGAAAATGATTTGAAAAAATATTAATAATATTTTATTATGTTTAATATACTTGATTACTCATTGTTTATGGTCACAATATGATTATATGATGTATAAGAACAAATAAAAACAAAATATTTTGGTAATAATTTATACTTATTCATTGAGACACCTCCATTGGATTCACCATAAGACAAAAATGATTACTATTATAAGAATACCAAAACATCTTGGATGAAGGGAATTAATATTGTATGGTTTTATGTATTCCTTTTTGAAAATAGAATTCTTAAATAATGTGAATGATATAGGAGAATAATATTTTTTTTACAATTGAGGGGAGGGACCCACATATAATTTTTAAATATATTTCAATCATATATGGTCAGTTTAATGGTAATGTGTCCCCAAAAGGAAAACTATTATAATATAGGATATGATAAGGTTGAAATATCTTTAACCAATAGTAATGTTTCAAGTTTGGGTTCAAATATTAACCATATATCTATGATTAATTACATTGATAAACATTTTTTAACCTTAATCATGGAAAAAATGTTTTTTTATTTTTACAATTAATTATGAAAAAATTAAGTTGAACCTATTAAATTATAATATTTATGTTTATTCAAAATATTTATTCCATTTTACTCAATTTATTTTATATAAGGTAACACTTTAATTGCTAATAAGTACACAAAATACTATGGAAGCATGTTTTTTAAAAAAATAGTATAATAGTATTTACATGTACTTCATTCAATAAAAAATAAAAAAAAAATCTTGTTAAAATTATAAATAAATATATAATATATATAATTCATTAAAAAATATAATATGTATATATAAAATTAATATATTGAAATAATAAAACATTGTGTGTGTAAAATAATTTTTTCAAAAATGTATTTTAAATCCCCAAAACAAAAAATACACCAAAATAAAATATATTCATGATTAATATGTAATTAATCATACTATATAAGAATAAATTAGTTTTATGATGATTTATGATAATATTAAAAATATTGTGGTGTTTTTGCTAAAAAAACCCCTTTTTACCAAAATTGGTATTTCATAATTATTAATTGATAAAAAATCTTTAAAAAAATCATAAACAATATTAGAACACTAATATAGAAAATTATATTAATTTCCTCAAATAATATTTCTAAAAGTTTAATGAATATATTATAATGTTCACATGTGAAAAATGTGATAAAACAAATTTTTCAAGAAAATATATTGTTGAACCATAAAGACATTTCTGAAAATAGATTATTTGTTTGTTATAAAGTAACTTATAAATTTTATTTATTTAAACCATTTAAACATATTTTATATAGTGTGGATATTAAAATTCATAATCTCTAATTTAATATCTAGTTTAAGAATTATTATTATATCATGTTTCATTTAGACCTAGGGATATATGTAAATTAATATATTTAATAAATCTTGTTTATTTCAATAGAAAAAATACCTAAAATCATGGGAAGATACAATAATAGACACTATCAGAAGAAATAAATTGATCTCAATGATGATAAAAATAAATTTGGGACATACAACGGATCATAAAATCCAAAATAATAAGGATTTCAATGATATCAATATCATGACCTTGGAAATTCCACAGAGCCTTGAATTCATAAATACATACATAGAACTCAAAAATTTTAAAACATACCATTTCAAACATCCAAATGGAGTAGGATGATCCATAATGATGGGTATAATACATTAATGCAAACTCATGGTATAAATTTAATTCAATCATATTAAATTGAATTTCTCAGATTATTCATGTATTATTTTTGGATATTTATTGGATTATATTCCGGACCAGGAACTAAGAAGGCATGATATTCTAGGGTATAATTTTCCAGGAATATGTTTTTGAAATATAATGAATATATTTAATATAACACACTTTCATATTTCCTAAATAATTTGAATAAATTTTAAATGAGTGCCTGTATTAGAAATATGGTGGCACCGTTGTGTTCAAACTATGAGATTTACCCCATGTACAATATAACATTGGTTAGTGCGAGACATTTTTGGAATATTCATCGTTGGTGATGAAATGAATAAAAATATTTAAATACATTATTTCATTTCATTTGTATTGATTCATAAATCATGAATCATTAAAAACTGTTATTTGAGAAATCCATGGTTATTCACATAACCCTGGAAGTGTTTGAGAACCGTTGTAGAGATCGATGGAGAATTCTGATAGGGAATGACAACATGATCATGGAATGGTGATCGAAACAGATAAAATTTGAAGGATATCACCAACTTATGTGACGTATATCTGTTATGAATCAATGATCGATCCAATCCGAGTTAGAGAATGTATTTTGATATGATTATTCTGTATTCTTGATTTTTATAATAGACCTGAATCAATCAACGTACAAACTGATATGTGGTTTAATTGTTCTATGAGAAGGGTTTATTTTTTAGGGTTTTGACTGGATAATTTCATTTTTATTTGGTCTTTTTATATTTTCCATTAATGGCAATGAACAATGATCTATACAACCATTGATCGAGATCTATTGGTCATATCTATTCTTTTTTCTTCTCCCCAAATTTTGAATTCATCACAGATGTTCTTTGTTTCGACAACGACTCCAAAAAAATATTAGTAGATCATTTTAGACATGTTTCAGGGTGCAACATTCTATGATCCTAGATCTAGGATCATTATGAAACGGTGGAAGTGAAATGATAGAGATAGGACGATTTAGACAATGGTGGATTCATTATTTCTCATTCTTCGGTTTTCTTTTGTGTAGAATGAAAAATGATATAATTCAATTTTCCAGATAGGTTTGATGCTGAAATATACAACTCGAGTAACTGTGAGTCTTTAGAAAGTTGATTATTTATTACCAGCATGTTTGGTGCTAATATATGAGGTAGACGAACCACCTTTTACCTTGGAATGTAAAACAAGGGTATCTGGAAAACCCCGATCAACAAATTAGATAATCTGAGAATACATGGAGTGTGGTCCCCCGTAGTTATGGATAGGGTTTCAAAAGGAATATAATTTTCACACGGTGTGTGAACCCTATCAAATGGTGTGTGACCCAAGTCACATAGTGTGTGGTTCCACCTATGTAAACATGGTGACTACTACAGAAAGTACATAAACATGGGGTGATGTACACATACATCCTATATTGTGTGTACTCCACCATACAGACATGGCCTGGAATAGGTAAACAAGCTATTTCATGTATTTTTACATGAAAAAATGTAAACTATATAATGTCATATATTGTCACGCTAGAATAATAACCAAGCAGACTACATGCCATATATTACTACATGGACAAGGATTTAGGAACGAGTCACTTACACGGGTATAAATTGATGTTAATGAACATAGTGTGTGACCACTAATACATTTCATGACCCCTTATCCTTTCCCTAAAGGTTCTAATGTAATCTTCTCATACACTTAGAACTATTATCTCTTTAGTAGGACTTCTTCGATAGAGTTGTTGGAATCCCATTGAGAGGTCTGAAGTATGATCCTCAATTCATCTTCATTCATTAGGTGGTGTTCTTGGTTACCATGAGACCAAATCTATGTGGGCATTGATCCTCCATGTAGAGGGTTAATCCATATTTTGTTATTGGTATCACACCATGTCCACTTCATTGATATTCATCTATTTATCATATTATCTTTGGACTATCATCATGTTCATTCTCATGATGATACCTAATGACCATTACATCATAGATAAATTTCATTAGTTCTATCAAACTCATGATTTTGTTCTCCTGGATGAGTGCTTCTTGGATCCTTTAGACTGCAACCCAATACTATTATACTATTGTGGTGACATACTTCTTGACTATGTGTCTTTATTGATCAAAGCTGGATATTCATTTTATATGTATTGTATACATATACATGGGTAGAGTCAAAAATATTTCCTTTTTGTATAATTTTTCATTTCGGGTTGTCCTGCAGAGTATTGTTATACTCACCCCTATATATTAATTTCCCACACATGTCATGTCTTTTGTAGATGATCAACCTTTTGATAGATTTCTAGGAAGACCAAGACAAGACAATTCTTTGTGAGACCGGACAGAATGATGTTTGTCCCATAGGCTTTCTCACAGTACTCTCAGTACATACATTTAGGATAAAAGTCTATTAAAAACTCTTTGTTGTGGGAAGTATTTGTCCTTGTTTACTTTTTTTACTAAATATCATACTTTGATTATAAGATTATATATATGCATTCATGGTTGTTCAGTTGTTTTTATATTTTATAATTATATAGGTTTGGAGACGTGTTCATGTGTGCATGAACATAGGATAAGTTCTACCATGTCAATGATAAACCGTATCACCGTTAGTCCTCATCCCATATCCTATTTGAGGTTGTATTTTGGATTCATTGAATGGGCCCCTTCGGGATGGTTCATTCTAGAGTTATACCAGAGGTAATAGTTCTACTTTAGGACTAGGATTATATGTGATTGGTTTGGGGAAAATGTATTAGGTATTTTGAGATCGGTTTTTAGTCTAAGGACTATTGTGATGGTGTGGTGTTTAACATAATAATGCACTAAGACTCTGATCACATAATTAATTACATGATACTTGGGAAAACATGTTTCATTTAAAACAATGGTTCATTTCACATATATGAATGGGTTTTGGTTTTCGTGTCACTCTTGAGTCAGCTCTCAAGATATACATGTTGACCATAGTACATCTTTTTTGTATTAGGATTCCTCTATGATGTATTCGAAAAAGGATATAACATTAGGATCCGGATGATGATCCCCTCAATGATGATGTGTCATCACAGGGACCATATTATGCTCTATAACCTCTAGGTTGTGCATGATTCAAACCTCCGCCAGTACAACAACACATGGTACCCACAATAAATTAAGTGTGGTATATAGGTCGAGTGCACATCATGAATTTCCGAGAAAGAGATCCCTCATGTAATGCAGTGAGCCGAACCAATAGGCCGCTGAGGAATAGATTGATTCCATGACCCATGTTTTCATTCGAGTAAAGAAACCAACAGACCATATGGGGGTCCTGGCAGGGAACCATTGTTACTGCTCAACTGGGATACGGTGGGGGTTTTGTTACCCATTCTTATGATGAGGAGACTATTTCATTGTTATATTTTAATCTCCCTTTCAATGTGGAGTTATCGACATCTAAATTGAGGGTTATATGTATTTAAGATCTTATCTAGAATTAGTAGGGAACTGTGATAGTAGATGATTATTCATCGTTGTTTACCCACAATTCAAGTCACTTGATAGATATGGTTCGTGGATAGTTCATCAGGTCATGGTCCATCGAGTGGGGTCTGTGTCGACACATACGAGCCTGTGTTTTCCATAATTTCATTAATTATGAGGTTATCATTCTAGGTATAGATTTATTGGTTGAGAGATTTGTGGCTGATTAGGTACCGAGTGTGGTTTCCAGTAGTGGGTAGGTGGGACGAAAGACCTCTACATAAGGGAGTCAATGTCAGTATCAGGGATATTCATATGTGAGATGTTATTGGAGTAGGTCCCAGGGTAGAGGATCTAGAGTCCAAGACTCACGAGGTGGGTCTAGTTTGCAGAGAGATAGGTGGTGCTACTCATGTGACAGCACATGACATCTCATACGAGATTTTCCAACCTATCGTATAGCTGACAAAGAGACCATGGATGGGACATCTTGGAAGATAAAGAAGAAAATCTATATAGTTTTGTCAGAAGGTGAACTTGGATGTGGAGTTGGGAGAGAATAAGGATGAGGTCGAAGTTTTGACATGTTATCGCCACCATCCCCTAGTGGTCCAAAAATGTCTTAGGGAGATGGATGATAGAGAAGGGAATAGTTGTAGGTAGTCATTTATTATTACCCAGAGGCTCCACGAATGAAACAAGTAATCATATGTGTCTTTACTAGGTCATTAGAATTATAGATATACACTAGACCTAGTCATTATATAATTTCCACATACCTTTTATAGTACATATATTTTTCAGTTGAACCTTTCGCTAAACCCTTATTCTTGGAGAATACTACAATAGAAGACTATGTGATCACTAACTTATGCCGATAGTGTGAGACAACTCTTTGAGGCATGGGTTTCTATTGGAATCTATTGATAGTAGCGTCATGGACTTACAATGTCCTTATCTAGATGGATTTCTTGTCGAAAGTGCATGCTTAGATTGAACACATTCTGTGAAGGGTGTTGTGTGTATGCAATGATAGAACTATATTTTCGTTTCATAGTTAATAGGAAACCAAGGTAGTGTATCATAGACTCATGCATTGGAGGGTTCTTTTGATTTTCCATTAGTTTCCCTTCATAACCCCAGCTGTAGTAGATGTTGTGGCTTCCCATTTTCTTGTTGTGGTGGCTGAGTATTAAGATTTCTTCGACGAGGATATTCTAGGTTTACCTCCCCGCTGAAATATAGACTTCAACAATGGTCTTTCTCAGGGGAAAAACTAAAATCTACACAATAATATTTGATTCATCACATAGTGCTTCAAAATATGATGGAAATGTTAGAGGAATTATAGAATAAGGGATATTTTAGACCTAGTGTTTCACCCTGGGAAACCCCTGGTTTTTTTTCAAGAGGGCATATTTGAGGTTGTGGTTCTTTTTAGACTACAATTGATTGAACCACATGACCATGAAGAACAAGTGTCCAATACTAATGATAAATGACATATTTGATTAGTTGGGTGGGGCATGATGGTTCATGATGGTTAAACTCATATCATTCTATCACCCGTTAAATGTACAGGATGAAGATATATTGAAGACAACATTAACATGTCTCTATGGTCACTATGAGTACTTGGTGATGCACTATGGAATGAATAAATCCCCCACAGTGTTCATGAGACTCATGAATCATATACTTCTACCTAATATAAATGGTTTCTGTTATTTTTCATCGACGATATCCTTGTGTACTTGGTGTCCAAGGATAGCACAAGAGACACATGAAGATAGTTCTGGATGTACACCAAGAGAAATAACATTATAGAAAGCTCTCGATGTGTCTATTCTGGATTCATGTTGTCCACATTTTGGAACCCATTATCTCAGTGGATGGAGTTGTAGTGGTCCATCCCCATGTTGTGGTACTATTATCATGGGGCCGCCCAAAAGAGGTATAGAGGTGCAGAGCATCTGTGTGTTGTTAGGATATTACCAAATGTTAATGCTTATTTTATCAAGAATATCATCACCCATCATATATTTGAATCAAAATTTTTATAATTTAAAAAGGAAATAATGTTTATAGAAATATTTTCAGCTCTTGATGTATAGATTTATTAGTTCTCCCATCGTGAGAGTTCTAGAAGAGGTTGTTATGTATGTAGTGGTCTAAAATACATCAAGAATCAGACATAGTTGGTTTTATGTATTCGAAATTAGATATTTCTTATGTATCACACCAATTGAGAGAACATGAGTATAACTACAAGACTCATTATCTTTAGTTTATAGTGGTAGTCTTCTCTTTGAAGTTGTTGCGACAATACCTAATGGTTGAGCAGTTTATCATCTACTCTGATCACAAGATACTTTAGTATAGCCTTGCTCATAAAGATATCAACATGAGATATTGGGGATGTATACGGATCTAATAGAATTATGAAATTTATATTATCTATATTTTTGTAATGGAGATGGTTGTAGTAGATTCTCTCAGAAGGATATTGTGTTCATAGTTTCGGATTGTGGGGTTAGAGTAGTTGTCCTCGTTGTAGTTATACATTGTAGATTGGGATGGAGTAGCCTAATAAGAGTTGATTATTGTTAACCCTACACTCGTGAAGTGAGCCAAAGAGGCATAACATGGAGATACAAACTACAAGAACATACATACATAGATATCCCCAGGGCATACTTATAATGGATATTCTAATGGTGGGGAGAATATTTTTCTTTTTAGAGTACGAATGATGGTACTAGTGATGTTGTTGTAGGAGGATCTGAGAGAGTTTCATAGGTCTCATTTTGCAGTAAATATAGGTGTTGAAAAGATATACCAGGAGCTATGACATCAGTATTGTTGGTTGGGGATGAATAAAGGAGTTGTAGAGTTTGTATCTCGATGCCTTAGATTTCAACACATGAATGTCGAGCACCGAGTTCCAGCTGGTTTAGATCAAAGCCTTGAGGTTCTAAAGTGGATATAGGGTGGGATATATATGTACTTAATGATGGTATATCCACATACACGTAGGGGACATAATGAATCTTGAGTGATTTTAGACCAACACACCATGTCGGACAACTTTCTAACTATAGGAGAGAAGAGTTCAATAGATAGATTTAGACACCTTTACTTTATATAGACAGTCCAACTACATGGAATTCCATATATGATTGTTTCTAATCCTGATGGTCACATTACATCCCAGTTCTGGAAGTGATTAAAAGTTTCATTTTCAATCGTGTTATAGTTGAGTATAGCATTCTTACACCATACTAATAGCCAGATAGAGTGGACCATTCAGGTTCTGGAGGAAATGATATGATCATTCATATTATACTATGTCTATAGTAGGATAGATCACCTACCAATGGTAGAATTTTCATAAAAAATAAACCATTCCATTATCAGGTTGGACCCATTAATATATTTTTTATAGTCAAACCTGTAGGAAAAGACGTTATAGGACTAACTTGGAGACTCCGAACTCATGGTCCTAGAGCTGGAAGGACCTCTAATAGATAAGGTTCATATCATCTATTAGAGGATGAAGAATGAAAAAATATGTAAAAATTCTTATGTTTAAAGTTAGAGACCATATGTTCATATGAGATTCACCTCGATATGGATTATAGAGACTTGGCCAAAGAAAAAAAGCTATCTTCAAGGTTTATTGGCCCTATCTAGATACTACATAGAGATTGCGAGGTGGTGTGCCACATAGCTCTACCTCCACAATAAAACTGGGTGCATGATGTCTTTCACATGTCACAACTATGAAGGTATGTGCAAACCCATAAAAATTTATTGATTAGAGGGAACTAGACATTGAGGATGATGAAACATTTAATGTGTACCTAGTATAGATCGAGGATTGATAGGGGAGGATCCTGAATGGGTTCTTGATTACATTATTGTGTGTGTGGCGGAATCATGGAAATATTGAGTTGAAAAATGGGAGATAAATGACTAGAATCTTGCTTAGTACCCACATATAATTTAATATCTCTTTGTTTAGTTTCTCGAGGATGTAAGGCCCTAAGGTGGGGAGAAGGTAATGTTTTGGGCTTTTCATGTATTATTTTTGGATATTATATAGACTATTTTTGAGATAGGTACTCAGATGGTGTGTGATTCTGAGGCATGCTTTACTGAAAATAAATTATTGAAATATATTTAGTATATTTTGTAACATTCAAGATTGTATTTCTTGAACAAGTGTAAAAAATTCAAACTGGTGCTTAGATCAGATTTGTGAGGCCATCGTTGAGTAGAAACTATGGGTTTTATGCTAGGCATGAATTAACATTAGTCGATGTGGGGTGTTTCAGGAAAATTTATCATGGACACTAAAATGAATAAATTAATTATAATAAATTATTTTATATCATTTTCTTTGATGTATAAATTATATGTTTTTTAATTGATGGTTATGTTATAATTCAATGGTTTTCTACATGACCCTATAGATGTTGGATAACCCATAGAGATACCATTAGAGAATTTTTTTAGCATAAGGATGATGAAATCAAGGATCGATGATCGATGCACAATGGATTCATATGATCTTATAAATGAATGTGAAAAAATTTCATTCTTCAGTGGTGATTGATCCAAACAAAGGAATGGAATGTATTTTTATTTTATTTTTCCCCTTTAATGATTTTGGTGATTAATATGAATCAATCGACATATAGATTGTCCAATTGTTTGATCAATATGTGGGATGGGTTTATTTTTCAAGGTTTTTCCATAATAATTTCATTATAATTTGATATATTTAGATTGAATTTATAATGGTAATGAACCGAGATTAACATGAAGATCAATAAAGATTCATTATTGTTTTATATTATTGTTCTTTTATCCACTGATTCCTCATTCGTTGCGGGTGTTCTTTGTTTCGACCACCTCTCGACAAATCATGGTCAATCAAGCATTTACCACCAATTTCAGGGTGCAATTATATAAGAACGTAGTTATGGTTTACTCATGAAACGAAGGAGGTGTGACGATGTAGTTGGAGATATTTTAATGCCATCAACTTCCTAATTTATCATTCGTGGACGTTCTTAGTTGTAGAATGAAGAATGTAAAATAGATCAGTTTTATAGAATTGATTTAACACTGGAATTGGTTGTTTGATAAAAGAATATGGTCCTGAGGAACAATAATTGATTACTAGAGAAATAGGAGCCGATATACATGGTTGTAGTGGTGCATGTGTGTGTGGAAGTATTAATGACTATTTTTTGAAAACCATAAACAACACAACATGCAATCTTGGATTACACACATGTGGCCCCCCTGAGTTGCAGCATGAGTTTTTGGATGATGGTATGTATTGCCTGATATGTGAACCATGTCACATGATGCATGGTACCTACATGGTGAAAAAAATGAGTACATTGAAAATTACACAGATAAGGGGTGGAGTACACTAACTACCTGCATGACGTGTACTCCCCCACATGGACACAACCATGACCAACTACATGACCTATGTCGTGTACTAGTTCATGAGTAAATGTATATGGGACAAACCTTGTATTAGAACATGGGTAGAATACATTGGATGGATACACGTTTTGCAGTACTACACAGACACAACTAGATGTCATGGGATATTTACACAGGCATGACCTATTGTCATGGGACATGGCGTGTGATCCCTACTGCCAGCCATTTACTCTTTTATACATGGAATGAATTTATTTCCCTCTGTATCATAGGAGAGATCCATTATGGTAAGTTCCCATTATTAATTCCCTAATGATTGGTATGGGATCTTATCTTAATCCTAGGAATATGATCCCTTTTACAGTAATTCATGGATAATGGAATCAGAATCTATCTGAGAGGTACAGAGAGGGATCCTTCATTCATATTTGTTTCCTATGAGTGGTTCTTAGAATCATTGTGACTAACACTATGGAACAATCAATCATCAATTTAGTGTTTTAATACATAATAATTTGATGTTATCATTCTATGGACATTGCAGTTATCCCCATATATGCAGCATTTTCTCTTCAGACTATCAGTGTGTTCTTTCTCAAGATGAGACCCAATGAGTAGTACCTCTTAGATGAACATCGTCAGTTCCAACAAACCTTGGATTGTGTTATCCACGAATATTTCATTCTAGATCTTTTAGGATATAACCCTAGGCTAGTATATCAAGGTTGTAACAGACATATATACCTTGTTTATTTTTTGATAATATCATTATATTCTTATTATATGTGTTGTAGGCCTATACCTATGTAGGGCGGGCTCTATTTTCTTATTGTAAAATATTGTGATTTCTTGTATTCATACTGAATATTTTTATACTCACCCATATGTAGGATTCTACCTCACATTTCATGTTATCCCCTATCCTATAAGAGCCAAGCATGGGGATTCATGGAATGAGCCCCTTCGGGAAGGGTCATGACCTGAATGAAAGATATGCACTACTATCACAAAATTTCAGATGCAAAGAAGTTGAGATAGAAATTTTACCTCCCATAATATTTGGACATCCATGAGATTCCTCATTTGAATACACTATTTCCTATTGATAACCATTATCATCTCTTCTTTTCACCTTCTTCATTTTCTTCATAAAAACTTTAGAATTAGTGTGATATCACCATCCATTAATTTTATAAAACTAAAATTGAGACCCTTTGGTAATCATAGATGTGGCCATGTTATCTTATTATAAAATTTCACATATTAAATATTTATAACAAAACAACCATAGATATGTAATTTTGTCGGTGTTTCCCAAAATCATGCTTAAAATGGCCATATCTACCACATTTGATGCATACCACATGCCTTTTTTAAATTATACATTAGAGCACCAGCACCAATCCTGTGCTACTTTCCATGACATATCCTTTCACATGAGAGAACATCCTAGAATCTCCACATTGTAAAAGAAAATGAACTAAAAGTACCCCTCTTGAGTATTTTGATCTTATTCGCAGATTCCTTTTCAGCAGCCTTTTTATAGGTAGGTAGTAACATGATAATAAGCCTCAAAATGATCTCACATTTTAGTCCCATATGGAACTATCAATACCTGTGGTAGTCATTAGTGAAACATTCTAGAGGAAAATGTAACAGCTCTATAAAATGAGTCAAGTATCCCATAATAGATTGTTCTCCTTGATCCAAGGTAAAAAACAATGAACTTTTTCCTCAAGTAACATTTCAATGCAGAACTGATTGTTGATAGACGAGTTTATGGTATTTTATGTGAAAAAACAATTTAGTCTAGGAATAATGATATAGTATCTCAACTTAATTTTAGGTACTTCATGTAAATAAGTTGAAAACACCAGCTTTGAGCCCTCTATAGTCTTTAAAAGGTGGAATATTATTTTAATACATTCGTCATAATCCTAATGATTCTTGGATATTTTATCATCATTAATGACATGTGGGTTCTTCCTGGTAAAACGAAATGAATAATCCACTTTACATTCTTAGAATCCCAATGCTTACTACCCATAGATTGGATATTATCTTTTAAAATTTCCACAAAATCTGGGTCGACTGGAGGATATTTCTATAAGAAAGTTCATTAAGATTCATCTTCTAAATATTAAGTGATTTTTCAAGGTGGAATATTTCAAAAACACTTCAGGTGACACCTAATTAGTAAAGTTATTACATTTTGATTCACAGTTCAATGAAATAATAATCAACTGAAATGAATTGAAAATAAAATCATTATCAACACTAATATATTCATAGAATAATGAAGTGGAAAAAAATAAAATATGATATAATCCCCACTATGTAGTGTTTGTGAAATCATGCGACAACCGTGAATGTGAAAATTGAAGGTTTCGTAACCATTAACATGGTTACATAATAATAGAGACATATTTTTTCAACCAAGGTTCGTAATCCAGATTCCTCTATTTCCATATTCGTTTCTCTATAATATCATTACTCTCTTTATTTTTGATATACAATTGTTACCCTCGTGGTTAAAAACAAAAATGTCTTTTTTTAGTTTTAGTGAAAGAATATAAAAATGCATAGATACTTGAAAAAAAAGATCCCAACCAACAACATTAACTCATGGTACAATATGAATGTGATCTATACATGATCACTTCTATACATTCCACCCAGGTTCCGATGGTACTGACTCTTATCAAAATTAAACGATAAACCAAATGCAGACAATTTCATTATACTTTCAGTTAGGTATTCGATTTGAAACCACATTATAATGAAGAAAACTAGGTCTACATGACACGTCACCTGATACACTGCACCATGTGGTCCAATGTGTGTTCTTATTTACTATAAGTAGGAAAAATTGACCATATTTATCAATATAGCAATGAAATGGATCATTTTAACCATGATCCTTACTAAGAAATGACTTATGTACCCAATGAATTTGATAAGTGAAAAAATGTAGTACAAAAAAGTTTAAAAACACAAATTAGGTATAACATAAAATAATTTTAAATAAAAAATGAAAAACCATGATATAATATTCAATATCATTGTGATAATTTACCATTTACATCCAAAAAAAGCTGAATACAATAAGGATAAGATGATATACCAAGCTATATGATGAACATCCCATTAATAGATTCCAAAAAAACCAAGATTATATATCATTAATAGAATATAAAAAGTTTGTGGAAACACCTATCACTATTCAACCATGAATCAATAAAAAATCATTCACCAAAAAATCATTACATCTAATTTAAAATAAAAATGTTTTTCATAATGTAGTTAATATAGAGAACAATTTCATTAAACTCCCATTTGGTTTCTATTATTTTATCATCATATATCCCAACACATAAGAATATGGATGTAAAAAAATAATCAAATAAATTTAAATAACAAAGAAATCCAATTATATTAAAATAGGAATAAAATTAAATCAGAAGAATCCATGTAATGTCTACTAAGACTATAGAATTGGCCCACAAGAAAAAATTTATAATGTGAGGGTACATAAGAAATTATTTTTTGAATAGTTGACAAATTATTTAAACATAAAATTAGTTAATTTATTTTATGAAAAAAACAATAAATTTTTTATAAATCAATTTTATGTCGGTTTTCGGAAGAAAAAATATTCATAAATAAGAAAACGTTTTTTTGGAAACTTGCATTTTATAATGTTTTTCATGGTTAATTTTTCATTAAATTCAATAAAAACTTGGAATTGAAGTTAATATAATTGATTTAATATATAAATTCAATAGGTCCAAATTTGATAATAATTAAACATTAATTATTTTTCATAATGAATTGTAAAAGTAGGAAAAATATTATCATGGTTATAGATAAAACAGGTTTACTAGGGGTGAATCAAATAGATAAAGGTGTAATTTTTCAAATAAACATGTCTAAATCCTAATTATATCCATATTTCAACCTCTTCCTATACCACCATCAAATATCAGGCCATTTGGAAGAACTGTTTTGGTTACATACATTATTATATTTTAATAATTTAAGATATTCAGTGTGTCCCTTCTCCCCCACTTCTGAAAAGAAACCGCTAATTTTATATTCTATACACCACATTGTTCTGTATATAGTTACCAAAATATACCCCATTTTATTCTAAAATTACTTATAAATGAATTATAAGTCTATTACCTCCTAAAATATGATTACAATTGTTTTTATGAAGGGATATAAAGGGAGATTAATTATGAAGAGGTTATTATCCAACCTGAACTCATTCAATTTAATTCTTCTTTAAACTCCTATAAATATATATAATTCATCATGAAATAATAAACTATCTTTCATAAATAAACTATAATGTTATTATGATTATTCAACCACCATTGTGAAACCTATTTTCCATCCAATGGGATGTCTATGAATTGCTCATGCGTATGTGTGGACTACCACCTCGACATATTAATAGAAATCATTTTCCAACTTTATTTTTTCGGAATCTTATTATGATGATTTGAAAGATTATATATCACATTTAAAAAATAATAATGTTTCTAGTAATATAATATTTTTTATACCTTCCTACCATCAAGACTATTTTAAAATGACAACATTGATCATCCATACATGTGGACGACTACCTCCGTAAAGTGATGTGATTCATTTATAATTTTCTTGTCTTTGAATGGATTATAATAAAGATATATTTCATTTTTATATATTTTATAAATGATATAATTATGTTTTTAATAATAAAATAGTATATTTCTTTCATTATTTTTTTAAGAAAATAAAAAAAGTGTTCATGTGTATGTACAAACAACTGTCTATATGAATGTTGTATACAATTTTTAATATATTCCTTTCATTTATGATTAGATATATTTTATATAATGAAAATTGTAACGCCCCAATCCTAGTTACCCAAAGTTGGTGCATTATAACATAACATTGGCACGATCACAAGAAAGATCAAATCTCAAAAGAATGATTAGTCTAGTAGCATTGGAATAACTAGATACATTCTTAAAGTTTACATTACATCATAAAATGAAAAAGAAAACTATATAGTATCCATAGTCCACACTCTTATCCCCTCATACGATTCCTGTAGGTCATTCATAAATTACTTCTTCACATCCTAAGATAAATAAAACATAGAAAAGGAGTGAGCTCAAATGCCCAATAAGGATAACAATATAGCGGAAACTTTCATAAATAAGAATAAACATTCAAGGTAATGTATAACTAAAACAAAAGCCTTTTAAACATGAACTTCAACATAGTATGGAAAAAATAAAATGAAATAATTCCATTTACTTATTCACATGGATATTCTACTAATCGAATAATCACATGTAATATCAACAACCACTTTCATAATGATTGAATGCATAATGCCAGACTATCATAACCACATACCCAAGGCCTCATGCTAAGACTACAAATAAGGTTTTTTCAAGGCCTTGTTCCAAGACACTAGTTTGTCTCATGAGACCTACCGATGCATTGAGGAGCTATAGAGGGCTCCACCCATAACATATTAAGTCCAATGCATTCCCATATGAAAAGGTTTAAACATAACATAAACATTCTTATTAAAACTAGCATAAGAAATGTAAATACATCATCCATAAACCACGAATGGTATAAAAATATCACATCCCCAGTCAAACGTATCACAAAACCTTCAATACAATATAGATGTTTTGTATCATAACAAATTAACTTCACATAAGCTTAAAATCCATCAAAGGATGTTGACATAGATGAAATCAAAAGTCTTTTTAGAGAAATATCTCTTTCTATTTTGAAATCATTTAAGAGTCACATATCTATAAAATAAAACAATTTTTTTGAAAATATTCTTATAATCTTGTAAGGGAAGCTTCGACAATTTTATAATGGCGGAAAATAGTCGTACCGCCGCCGTATACGTTAAATAAAACATTCTTACCTTAATTCTGTCGAAACGGTTAAAATGGACCTTGTTTGGAAAATGACGGAATGATTCCTTTATAAGCCACATATAAAAGTCAAAAAGGCTATAAATGACTTTAACCCATATTCTAGTAAATAGTAAAAATGTTTTGAAATACATTTTTAAGAAACATGGATGTGGATGATAAAGAAATCCCAGTAGATTATTACGTATAAACAACCCCGGATAATGAAGAGATTGTGAAATAAACCCTTAACTTGTACTTTTCATTGGTTGGGTTATGTTAAACTCCTGTATAATGGTGAAAAAATTGTTATTAGATTATTCATAAATCATATACATTAATATGATATCGTATATGAACTTGTAACATTGATTTGTTAATAATATCTTAGTATTATCGTTGTTTCAGGTTTAATCATACTCATTTTCTTTTATATGTTTTGTTACGTAAGCCATGTTTGTCATGGATAGGTTGTATCTTATTCATATCCATAATGATATCAAGTCCTTAAATTTTATTTTGAAATAATCAAATGATAATTATACTTGAATGGATATGATGGAGAATGAATCTCATCGCGTTCGTGGAGACGGTAGTCCGTACGTACGCATGAGCAACAATATCATTCATTTAATATTAAAATAATATATAATTGGATGATATATAATATATAAAGAATCATTATCATGTTATATTTATTATTTTCATGAATTAAAAATCATTATTATACCCATCCAAATAATAATATATTGAATAACAATTACACCACGATGTGGAGACGGTAAGCCGTACATACGCACGTATGGTGACATGTCATTCAAAGGATGTATAGAATACTGAATATGGTTGTAACTTATATATAATAACATTAGAGTATATAGGAGATACTGGATTCATTATTTTATAATGTGAATAACAAAGAAAGAATAAGTTGAAGAAGAAAGGAACGTCAAAAGGGGTGGTGAAATCATTACATCTTCTGTGGGTTCTTCCTTTTGATTTGATCAGAAGTGATCCTTAGGTTGGCTTTATGACTAAAGTAATTCCTCTAGTATAAATTGAGGGATGTTTAGAGAGTATTTGGGCAGAGTTTGGCCAGGCCAAATGGCATTTAAGGTGTGAATTAATGAGAAGGGGGAGTTCCCTTCTATAAGAGGGGTGAGGGGCACCTTTGGAAAAGTTAGAAATATTATTTTATAATAAATTCATATTCGGTTTATAATGGCTAATAAGTGTATTATTGAAATGTTAAGGTAGGTTTGGGTCGAAAATCACTCAACCAATAGAATTTAGACAGGTTTGGGTCATTATATTAACCTTATCTTTTAGTTTTAACTCTTAGTTAATTAGTTTCACACCTACCATGTCACTTTGTATTTTTATATTATATAGTTAACAAACATACTATATACCTAGAAGAAACCCCCAAAAGGTCCATTAATGATATAACTATCATGATATAAGTCCCTTGGACGAACCATATATTTTTAGGAATTGAATATCAATTAATAATATAATATTTGTTTTAAAAACTCTTTTTTGTCAATTTTGACACTATTTGGAAAATTGATTTTTTTGAAAATCATAACAGAATGATTACTTCTAAAAAAGTTAATTAAATCATTCATAACATGTCATGTTAACCTATAAAATTAGTTTAATTCATAAAAAGTCTCAAATTATATTTATTTGGGTATTTATAATATCAATTATTTTAATTTTTCACTATTATGGTAATTACTACATCATCGTTGTGTCATAAATAAATTAAATTATTTAATGTCTAAAAATTATAAATAAAATATCATTATGTAGGAATTTTTTTTATATTTCTAATGAATATTTATAATAGAATTTATCTTATGTGCAACCTTATATTAAAATTTTTTTAGTAAATAAACATTGATTTTAACTCTTTTAACTCTTCTTTGAATTAAATTATAATACATGTCCTAATCTAATCCATGTGGACCTAAATGATAATATTTTATTCCTATGGTTGTTTTTGGTCGAGATAAACTTGTCCAATAGAATTAGTACATGTGTTAGGGTAGTATTAATATCATTTTTACCCTTAATTACCATATTTACTTTTGACCGTGGTAAATAAAAGTAAAAAGTTACTATTCGCAGAAAATTATTTTCAGCTCAATGAACAACATTTTACTCCTTGATATTAACCGCGTATCTTGGATTTTTTAAATTCCACTCACAGAAGCGGTAAAATTATGTTTTATGAAAAATTCAGTTTTTTTAACTACCATATAGTGGTTTCACTATTAATCAAAAAATAATGTTTTTCACAAAAATACGAAAAATTCACCCTACGCTAATTTCGATATTCCGAATCCAAAAATGAATTCCATTTTGAAAAATAAAATTTATAAATTTTCAAAAAGTGGGTATTACTATTAATAACTGCTAGTTTGATTGGTTGTGGTGTGTTAGAACTCGATGTTGCGTACAACACACGCTATTGCATTATTCAAAGATAAGCGTATTGTAGAAGCTTGAGGTGTTACATTCTCCTCTCCTTCAAATAGTTTGTCCTCAAAATTTCTAGAATAATACCACATGAAAAGACTCGGGTGGTTCTTCATCATAAGTTCCTCGGGTTCCCACATTTCCTCTTCCATCTTATGGTTTCTCCACAAGACGTTTATCAGACGAGTCGTCCAGTTTCTCAGTACTTGTTCTCTCGTATCAAGAATCTTGACGACATATTCTCAATAAGACAGACCGGGTTCCAGTTCTAATTCCTCATAAGTGAGTACATGCGTTGGGTCAGGCATGTATTTCCTCAACAGTGATACATGTAACACATCGTCAACTTTGGAGTGACTTGGCGGCATTTCCAAACAGTAAGCTACAACCCCAATTCGTTATAGAATTTCAAAAGGTCCAATGTACCTGGGACTCAATTTACCTTTCTTACTAAAATTTATGACTCCCTTACATGGAGATACCTTCAGGAAAACATGATCACTGACTTTAAATTCCAAATCCTTACTTCGATTGTCGGCATTGCTCTTCTTCCTACTTTGAGCTACTTTGATATGGTTTTGGATTACCTCCACCTTTTCCATCATTTCCTCCACGAGTTCTGGGCTTACAAGTTTTCTTTCACCAACATCATCCCAACAGATTGGTGTGCGACATCTCTTACAATATAATTCTTCATATAATTCCATTTGAATACTCGAATGGAAGCTATTGTCATAGGAAAATTCTACCAGAGGTAAATATTGATCCCACATACCCTGAAGGTCAAGTGAGCATGATCTCAACATGTCTTCTAAGGTTTGAATAGTTCATTCTCATTGTCCATCTGTTTGAGGGTGGTAGGCAGCACTCAAATGATGTTCAGTATCCAAGTATCTCTGAAGACTTTTCAAGAATCTTGAAGAAAAACGGGGATCATGATCAGAAACAATCGATAGGGGTACTCCATGATGTCTCACAACTTCATCAATATATAGTCTTTCTAGACGACCAGTGGTAGATCTTCTCTTATAGAAAGAAAATGTGCTGACTTGGTAAGACGATCAACAATAACCCATATTGCATTGTTCCTTCTATGAGTCTTTGGTAGTCCCATGACAAAGTCCATCGTAATATTTTCCCATTTACACTCCAGTATGGGAAGCGGTTGCATGACTTTTCCAAGCCGTTGCCTTCCAGCTTTCACTTGTTGACAAAGCATACATCTTGACACAAAATCAGTAATCTCCCTCTTAATGTTGTCCCACCAAAAATGTTCCGTCAAATCTCTATACATTTTGGTGCTCCCATGGTGTATAAGGAAATTTTAACTATGAGCATCATCCAAAAATTCCCTTTTTAGATCATGTATATCGAGAACACAAAGTGCCTTCCCAAATTTCAAATTTCCTTCTTCATATACAAAGTCTCTCAATCTCCCATAATTCACAGCTTTAATCTTCTTTTGAAATTCTTCATCATCAGTCTGAGAACTCTTAATCCTTTTTAGTAAAGATGGTTTGGCAACCATTTGAAAAAGAATTGATGTTTCACCTTCTCTGGTTATTTCCATGTCCATCTTCACTATATCCATCAAAATTTGATCCCTTTCAATTCTCATATTGTTCAATACTCCATGCTCTTTTCTGCTCAAAGCATCTGCCACCTTTTTTTCCTTCCCTGGATGGTAGTGTATCATACAATCATAATCCTTGAGTAATTCAATCAATCTCCTTTGCCTCATGTTGAGTTCTTTTTGTGAGAAAATATATACTTCAAACTCTTGTGATAAGTATAAATCTCACATTTTTCCTCATAGAGGTAGTGCCTCCGTATCATCAAAGCAAAGATCATAACTGCTAACTCGAGATCATGAGTAGGATAGTTTTGTTCATGAATTTTCAACTGTCATGATGCATAGGCAATAACCCTATCATTTTGCATAAGGACACAACCAAGTCCTTTATTCGATGCATCACTATAAATAACGAACCCATCATTCCCCGATGGTAGAGTCAATATAGGAGCATTGACTAATCTTCTCTTCAGTTCTTCGAAACATTCTTCACACTGTTTTGTCCAAACATATTTAACCCCTTTACGTGTGAGCTTTGCTAATGGGTTATCCAACAGGGAAAAATTATGGACAAAACGTCGATAATAACCTACCAAACCAATAAAACTGCGTACCTCAGTTATACTCGTCGGTGCTGGCCATTATTGGATTTCCATGGTCTTAGAATGATCAACAGAGATTCCATCTTAAGAGACAATATGGCCAAGAAAATAAATCTCCTGATGCCAGAATTCACACATTCTATACTTCCCATATAATTCATGTCTTCTCAGTGTCTTCAATATAATGCGCAAGTTATTTTCATGATCTTCATAGCTTTTAGAGTATACCAAGATATCATCAATAAATACCACCAAATATTCATCGAGATATTCCTTGAAAACTCTATTCATCAGATCAATGAATACAGAGGGTGCATTAGTCAATCCAAAAGGCATTACTGTAAACTCGTAATGCCCATACCTGGTTCAAAATACTGTCTTCAGAATGTCTTCCTTCTTCACACACAACTGATGGTATCCAGATCGAAGGTCAATCCTTGAAAATTATTGATCTCCATGCAGTTTTTCAAATAAATCATCACGGCAAGGTAGGGGATACTTTTTCTTTATTGTTATAGAATTGATCTCCCTATAGTCGAAACATAACCTCATAGATCCATCTTTCTTTTTAACAAAAAAAACATGGGCTCCCCATGGAGAAACACCAGGGAGAATAAATCCCTATTTACTCAATTCCTCTAGTTGTTTCTTTAGTTCAATTAATTCTACAGTGGCCATTCTATAAGGGGTCTTCGATATTGGCCTTGATCCAAGAATTAAATCAATGGAAAACTCAACTTCATATTCTGGAGGATGTCTAGGTAAATCTTCAGGAAACACATCTACATATTATTTCACAATAGGTACATCCTATATTTGAACATTCCTTTCCTCATCCATAGTCATTTCATTCTCTTACTCCCCAATAATTTAATTTAGTTGAGCTACTGGGGGTGGAACTAGATAAGAATTAGGTGGTGAAGATTCTGTTCTAAAGATAAGGTGTTCCTTATCATCATCATCAAAAATAGTAACCTCCTTCTTCTTAAAATAAATCTTCACATCATGGTCCGAAAGCCTATCCATACCTAGGATTATATCAAACTCAATCATATGTATGACGATGAGATCAGCGGATAAAGAACAATTATGTGCTCTAATGGGGACTGATTCAAAAAACATTGTTGCAATGATAATTCCCTTAGGAGTTTTAACTAATAACTCCCTTGTTAAATCAAATTGGAAATATCTAATTTTCTTAGCAAACTGGGAAGATATGAAACAATGCGATGATCCAGAATCAAATAATGAACTTACTAAACTTGAGGAAACCATTAAATTACCTGCCACCATGCCTTTCGAAGCTTCAACCTTAGCAGTAGTTATAGCATAAGATTTTCCTTTATCCCTTGGACTTTTATGAGGTATGTTCCCCTAACGCTTAAGAAATTCATTTCCATAATGTCCCATCTACGTGCAATTATAGCATTTGACATCAGAAGCTTCCTTCTTCCCCTTGCAATCACAAGCTTGGTGGCCTTTTTCACCACACTTATAACAGACTCCCATTCCTTTTAAAGACATACCAGGGTGTTTCTTCCCACATTTACTGCAGGATGGATATTAAACATTTCCCTTCTTCCCTTTATTTCCATTCCCAGATTGATCAGCAGATCTCTTCTTCTCTTGCTTTGCTTTAAAGTCATATGACTTAGAGATTTATTTCTCTATCATGATAGCACATGAGAAAATGTCTTCGTACGACGAGAAGGATTGTGAGAATAAGTCTTGATGGAGAAATGGTTTTAACCCATCAATTAAACGATCAATCATAATTCTTGTGTTATGTATATAATCTCCAGCAAGCCTTGCTAACCTTGTAAAGTTAGCCTCATAATTTGGGACATTATCATCCTCCTTTTGTCTCAGACTTAGAAATTTTCTTTCCATATCTACTCGATGGTCACGAGGAAAATATTTTTCTAAAAACAGATATTTGACCTCCCTCCAATCCATATTGGATACTTCATCATCTTCCTTCATGTTTTAAATCAATGACCACTATTGATCAGCATCTTTAGTGAGGTGGTAAACTGCCATGATAACTTTTTCCCTTTTACTACACCCCAAAACCTGAAATATTTTCTATAGGGAATTTATCCATTTCTCAGCTACTATGGGATTTGTACTCCCATTGAAAGTTGGTGGTTTTTCCTCATTAAGAGATCTAGCATTGATCCTCCACGCTGTGGATCAGGGTGCCCCATACGGGTAAGGTTATTATTCATAACCTGAGTGAGTTGTCCCAGTATGGTGATTAGTTGATCAGCACCAGTTGCATCACCATCTCCACTATAATTATCTTGAGTAGGAGGGAAATCCCTACATGGAGTGCACATTTATACAGTTTCCATTTCTTCCACTATGTGCCATTTCTAAACAATGGCATAAACTAGATCAGTTTATGAATCAAAATACATAATTTCATACTTACAAAACACTTAACATAAATTGAACATTTTATGGATACAATCCATAATCACAAAAATGTTTTCTTTGTTGAAGTATATACTCATAAACCCTTCATAATGATTTTTAATGAAAACGAGAGTTATCCTAAGCATATCCCCCAGGAGTGTCGTAACCAAGAGTGCAGCAAGGCCCGTTGTCATGCAGCAGTTCTCATTCGAGTCCAGCTCAAAGCGGTGTTTTTGGGTTTTACCCGTAGGTACATCTGTGCCAGAGCCGCCTCTACCCGCTCATATCCAGATAGGGATGTATTGCTCGGAAAACTCACTAAATCTCTACAATACAAAAAATTCTAGGATGTTCTTTTATACTAATCATCAAAGTCCATCTTAAATCTAGGTGCTCTAATCATAGTTTATCTAAATCTAGCTTCCAAGGTTTGTACTAAACTTCCTCTGATACCAACTGTATCGCCCCGACCCCAGTTAGCCAGAGTCGGTGCATTATTACATAACATTGGCATGATCACAAGAAAGGTAAAATCTCTAAAGACCGATTAGTTTAGTAGCCTTGGAATAACTAGATACATTCATATTGTTTACATTACATCATAAAATGAAAACTACAACAATATAGTCTCCATAGTTCAAACTCTTATCCCCTCATACTATCCCTTCAGGTCATTCATAAATTACTTCTTCACATCCTGGGAAAAATAAAACATATAAAAGGGGTGCGCTCAAATGCCTAGTAAGGATAACAACATAGAGGAAACATTCATAAATAATAATAAACATTCAAGGAAATGTATAACTAAAACAAAATCCTTTTAAACATGAACTTAAACATAATATGGAAAAAATAAAATGAAATAATGCCATTTACTTATTCACATGGATATTCTACTAATCGAAAAATCACATGCAATATCAACAACCACTTTCATAATTATGGAATGCATAATGCTAGACTATCATAACCACATAGCCAAGGCCTCGTTCCAAGACTACAAATAATATTTTGTCAAGGACTTGTGCCAAGACACTATTTTGTCTCAGGAGACCTACCGATGCATCGAGGAGCTATAGCTGGCTCTACCAGTCACATATTAAGTCCAATGCATTCCCATATGAAAAGGTTTAAACATAACATAAATATTCGTATTAAAACTAGCATACGAAATGTAAATACTTCATCCATAAATAACAAATGGAATAAAAATAACACATCCACAGTCAAACATATCACAAAACATTCAATACAATATATAATTTTTGTATCATAATAAATCAATTTCAAATAAGCATAAAATCCATCAAAGGATGTTGACATAGATGAAATCAAAACACTTTTTAGAGAAATATCTCTTTCTATTTTGAAATCATTTAAGAGTCATATATCTATAAAATAAAACATTTTCTTTGAAAATATTCTTATAAGATTGTAAGGGAAGCTTCGATGATTTTATAACGGCGGAAAATACCCACACCCGCTATATAAGTTAAAAAAACATCCATACCTTAAATCTGTCAAAAAGGTTAAAAAAGACCTTGTTTGGAAAACAACCGAAAGATTTCCTTATAAACCACTTATAAACGTCAAAATGGTATAAATGACTTTAACCCATATTCTAGTAAATATTAAAAATATTTTGAAATACATTTTTAAGAAACATGGATGTGGATGATAAAAAAATCCCAGTAGATTATTACGTATAAACAACCTCGGATAATGAAGAGATTGTGAAATAAACCTTTACCTTGTTTTTTTCCTTGGTTTGGGTAGCTTAACCACCTATATAATGGTGAAATAATTGTTATTAAATTATACAAGAATCGTATTCATTAATGTGATATCATATATGATCTTTTAACATTTATTTGTTAATAATATCTCAGTATTATCGTTGTTTCGAGTGTTAACTTACTCATTTTCTTTTATATGTTTTGTTATGTAAGTCTTGTTTTTCATCGATAGGATGTATCTTATTCATATCCATAATTATATCAAGTCCTTAAACATTATTTTGAAATCATCAATTGATACTTATACTTGAATGGATATGATGTAGAATGAATCGCATCGTGTTGGTGGAGACGGTAGTCCGTACGTACTGACAAGCGACAATATCATTCCGTTAATATTAAAATAATATATAATTGGATGGTATATCATATATAAAGAATCATTATCATGATATATTTATTATTTACATTAATTACAAATAATTATTATACCCATCCAAATATTAATATATTGAATAACAATTACACCACGACATGGAGACAGTAAGTCGTACGTACGCACGTATGGTGACATGTCATTCAAAGGATGGATAGAATAATGAATATGGTTGTACCATATTTATAATAATATTATAGTATATAGGTTATAATGGATTCATTATTTTATAATTCTAATAACAAATAAAGAAGAAGTGGAAGAAGAAAGGAACTTGAAAAGGGGTGGTGAGATCATTACCTCTTCTTCGGGTTCTTCCTTTTGATTTGATCAAAAGGGCTCATTAGGTTGGATTTCTGACTAAAGGAATTCATATAGGATGAAGTGAGGGAAGTTGAGAGAGTATTTGGGTAGAGTTTTTCCATGAAAAATGTCTTCGATGGTGTGAATTAATGAGAAGGGGGAGTGCCCTTTTATAAGAGGGGTGAGGGGAACCTTTGGAAAAGCTAGAAATATTATTTTATAATAAATTCATATTCGGTTTCTAATGGCTCAAAAGTGTATTATTTAAAGGTTAATGTAGGTATGGGTCGAAAATCACTCAACCAATAGAGTTTAGACAGGTTTGGGTCATTATATTAACTTTGTCTATTAGTTTTAACTCCTAGTTAATTAGTTTGACACTTACCATGTCACTTTGTATTTTTATACAATATAGTTAATAAACTTACTATATACCTCCATGAGTCCCCCAAGTGGTCCATTAATGATACAACTATCTTGATATAAGTCTCTTGGACGAACCTTAGATTTTTAGGAATTGAATATCAATTAATAATATAATATTTGTTTTAAAAACTCTTTTATGTCAATTTGGAAACTATTTGGAAAATTGATTTTTTTGAAAATCATCACAGAATTATTACTTCGAAAAACCTTAATTACATCATTCCTAACATGTCATATTAACCTAGAAAATTGTTGTAATTCATTAAAAGTCTCAAATTATATTTATTTTTCTATTTATAATATCAATTATTTTAATATTTCACTATTATGGTGATTACTGCATCATCATTGTGTCATAAATAAATTAACCTATTTAATGTCTAAAAATTATAAATAAAATATAATTATGTAGGAAACCTTTTTATATTTCTAATTAATATTTATAATCGAATTTATCTTATGTCTAACCCTATATTAAAAATGTTTTAGTAAATAAATTGTGATTTTAACTCTTTTAACTCTTCTTTGAATTAAATAATAATAAATGTCCTAATCTAATCAAAGTGGACATAAATTATAATATTTTATTCCTAAGGTTGTTTTTGGTCGAGATACCCTTTTCCAATAGAATTCGGACATGTGTTATGGTAATATTAATATCGGTTTTAACCTTAATTATCCTATTTACTTTTAACCATGGTAAAGAAAAGTAAAAAGTTATTATTCACCAAAAATTATTTTCATCTCAATGAACCACATTTTACTCCTTGATATTAATTGTGTCTCTCGGATTTTCTAAATATCACTCACAGAAGCGGTAAAATTATGTTTTATGAAAAATTCAGTTTTTAAAATACCACTTAGTGGTTTCACTATTCATCAAAAAATGAAGTTTTTCTGAAAAATACCAAAAATTCACCCTAGGCTAATTTCGATATTCCGAATCCAAAAATTAAGTCCTTTTTGAAAAATAAAATATATGAATTTTCAATAAGTGGGTATTAATATTCATAATGGATAGTTTGATTGGTTGTCGTGTGTTAGAACTCGATGTTGCGTACAACACACGGTATTGCATTATTCAAAGAGAAGTGTACTATAGAAGTTTGGGGTTTTACAAAAATGTACTATATTAAAATCATTATGAATAATCTATATAATATTAAACCATGATAAATGTATGGGGGGAAACCCTTTTGAATTGAAACTCTCAGGATAAATGGAAGAGTTAACACCCAAAAATAGTGATTTTAATAAGGAATTACAAGTAAATGGGTTTTTAAATGTTATGACTATATCATTAAGGATATTAAATGTTTCTAAAATATTTTTAATAAAATTATAGTTCATTATGATTTTTTATATAGTTGGTTAGAGTGCATTCAAATCCATTTCATCATGATGATAGGGTTTTATGTTTCAATCATATTATTTACAAAGATTGTTTATGAATATATTTCCAATGATGAAATTTCATGATATACCATTGATGAAATGAAATAATTTTTTTATACATTATTTATGGTTTAGTAATACATTTTTTTCATTAATTTTTCACTAATATTGTTCTCAATAGATAAAATTTTTTTATGGAAAACAATCATTAATTCTCTCTTCTACCGAAGAGCCTTTTTCTTCAATTTCCTTGTTTTATAAAAATGATTCATATTATTTTTTAATATTATTATATGATATTTTAATATCTATTAACCCAATATTTACTTTTATCTTATCTTTTTAAATGGAATCATATTTTCCAAATCAAAATTAAATACTTTTGATATATTACAAATGTTTTAAAAATAAAATGTTTTTGAACGTACACTGAATAGAGATATTTCTTATATATCATGACCACTAATTTTTTAAATGATTACATTAAAAATATCCATTGTTCCTTTCAAATAAACTATTTTTCATAATATGTTTATGTCACGACCCGACCTCGGGGCCCGTGCCATGACTACCCCAAGCCCGCCTTCCATAGGCCAGGGGCTGGCGACTAGCACCAAGGCGTAAAATCCCAGTAAACAGGGAAGGCATTTCCTTTATAAGTAACAACCACACAGAGTCAGCAAGCGGAAAGTAAAGTGCAGAAAAGTAAAGGGGGCCGGAAATACAAGCCCAACTGTAAAGTACAACTGAAAAGTAAAGTACAGCAACTGAAGAAAAGATGGCGGCCTCGTGTCGTCCACTGGCAATCCCACCTGAAGGGTGGGTACAGATAGCCTCCAGGCTCCTCGGGTCCCACGTCCGCTCCGAGCACGTCCCGCCCAGTGGTCCACCTCCAGGTAGCGTCCTGCTCCACGCCCCAACCGTGATCAGCGCTGTCCGTCGTCTGCAACCAACACAACAAGGTGCGGGCATAGCCCGTGCAGGGGTGAGTATAAGCTACTCAGTAAGGACCCCGAGACCCCCGAAGGTCTCCCGAAATCCACAAAGGATAT
The DNA here is from genome assembly GCA_963277665.1 of Viscum album. Classification (NCBI taxonomy): domain Eukaryota; kingdom Viridiplantae; phylum Streptophyta; class Magnoliopsida; order Santalales; family Viscaceae; genus Viscum; species Viscum album. Next base: position 675,577,560 of record OY728147.1, read on the forward strand.
AGCACAAAAGAAAGATGCAATCACGAAGTAACATCTGACTCGACTTAGGTATATGCCCATACATATACCTAAGTCCCCAATTCTAGCTCTGCTCACGAGCTCAAGAACAACTCGATCCACAAAGGAAAGCAAGACTCAAATCCACAAGGAGAGTGAACAGTAAATCCACAAAGGATAGTTCAACACAATCCACAAAGGAGAGTAAACAGTAAATCCACATAGGATAGTTCAACACAATCCACAAAGGAGAGTAACATAAGATTCAGCTCAACCAGGTATACTTTTTCAGATGACGTCAAAGACGATCACTGATCCGTCTAAGTCGTCGGACCCACGAAGGATCGATAGGTACTAACCCCCGCAAAAGACCCACGTAGGATCGGGCTCACACAGAACCTGTATGCAGTGGCTCACACAGAACCGGTAGTAAGGACCCACATAGGATCGGGCTCACACAAAACCTGTAGCACTGATCCACGTAGGATCGCTGAGTGCAGTAGTCGACGCAGTCCACTGAGGATCTCTGCACAGTCGTCGCCGCAGTCCACGAAGGATCTCTGCTCTGCCGTCGCCGCAGTCCACGGAGGATCTCTGCTCTGCCGTCGTCGCAGTCCACGGAGGATCTCTGCTCTGTCGTCGAAGTCACAGTCAGCGCTAGGGTTCCCGCACATAGCGAGCTCGTTTAGGAGGGTCCGCTCCACGAGCCGAGGGGCTGATACATCAACTGACACGTAGTCCGAAGTTGATGTATCCAAAAGTTCCGTATCGACAACAGGATCTCAACGCGACAGACGGCGCGTCAATCGGACGCCCGGTCTGAGAGTTATTGGCATTTTCGTCCCAGGGGCCCGGTTGGTTTTTAGGGCAAAACCAACCCGACCGTACTCCGCCCATATCCGATCCTCGGTCGGAGTATGCCAAAAGTTCCGTCTCACTTAGAGGAAACTACCACAGCTGACGGTACGTCGATCGGACGTCCGTAGCTCAAGTTATGAGCGTTTCCGCTCCGAGGGCCCGGTTGGTTTCGTGTGCGAACCAACCCGGCCGAACCCAAAGTCTTCCGAAACCTTGAGTATAATATACCGAAACGACCGTCTCGATCCAAGGATCGCGTAGCCGCTGACGGTTCGTCAATTGGAGGTCCCAGGCCCAAGATATGGGCGAAAGACCGAAGAGGGCCCGAAACGGGGGTTCTGGGCCCGGGGGCGACCCGGCCCGAACCCCCCCTGGGTCGGCCGAACCGGGTCGGCCCGAACCGGGTCGGCCCGGCCGACCGGACCGGCCGGCTCGGCTTCGGCCGAGCGGCCGAACAACTGCCGCGGGTTTGACCCGCGGCTGGAGAGAAACGCGGCCCCGCGGGGGGCCGCCTGTCACGCGGACGCGGCCGGGCCGCCGCGTCCGTTCCCGGTTCCGCGCGGCCGCGGAACCGGCCGCCGCCGCCGCGGCTGAAGCCGCGGCGGAAGTTCTCCACAGCGGCGCGCCGGCGCCGCCGCCTCCGGTCGCCGGCGCCGCCGCGCCGGCGACCCGCGCCGCCGCCGCCTTCCGCGGGCCGCCGGAGTTGCTCCGGTGGCCCGTTTTGCCTCCCGTCTGCGCCATTGTTCCTCCCGGGATGCGTCCTCCACTGCGGAATCAACAAATGGCCCTTGCGTCGTGCTTTTTCCGTCGCCCGCCAAATCCGCACAAAAAGGAAGATCGGCGGAGGGTTGCCGGGTCTTGTTCGTTAGACCCGCACCCTCCGCGTTAGTCATGAACAACGGGAGAAACAAGAAACGACCAAATCGACAATTTTAAATAAATTTAAAATTGTTCCGTGATCGGTTCCTTATTTTAAAAGAAATAAAATCACGGGAAAGGAAAATATTTCAAATCAACCCTTACCTTGCAGCTATCGTTGCCGAACGGGGGATCGTCGCGGGATTGCTCGTCGCGGATGAAGGGGTTCGTCGCGTCGTCGCGGTATCCGGCGTCGCGTCGCCAATCTCCGGATCAAGATCAAACGGATTTAATTCATTTAAATCCGTTGATATCGAATTATAAAAAGGGGAGAAATTAGAAGTTTCGATTCTCACCTTTAACCGCCGATCGCAGGTCCGCCGCGGAAGAAGAGGCACCGAAGAAGAAGAAGAAGAAGAAGGTCGCGGAAAAGTTGTTGACGTCGCGGATCGTGCGTCGTCGAATTCCGGTTCCGGCGTTCTTCGCGTTCTTCGCGTTCTTCGCGTTCTTCGCGGGGAGATGAAGAAACAAGATCCTCTCAAATCCTTTCAAAGGATTTTTAGGTTGGTCTTATTTTATAAACATGCCAACACACGAAACCGGTTAAGAAACGATCCATCAATTCGAAAGAAACGACCCATTTAATTCACGAAAGAAACAGTCCATTTAATTCACGAAATAAACCGCCCAATTAAATGGTCTGTTAAGAATTAAAGAAAACGCGTCGGTTGACTTTTCAGTTACTTGGACGGGTTTTCGCGGGTGCGTTACTTAGCGAAAGAAACGGCGGGGCTCGTGCGGGCCCCACCGCACAAATATCCTACCAAGGGGTAGGATATTTCTGGATAGCATCCTATCCAGTTCAACTCAGCTCAAGCCGCCTTTAAGTGACTTCAAGTGGCTTCAAGCAGCTTAAGTGAAAAATAAAATAAAGTTGTCGCACAAACTTTATTTTATTTCTGACTTAAAGCCGCAAAATTTAAAAACCACGTCTGAGCAAACGCAACTCCGGAAGAGGCGTTTCTAAGCAAAAACCGGCGCTGCGATTTCATCGGTGCCCTCAGAATTCGGTTCCGGGCACCGGTTCAAAAGATAGAAAAACCCGCTCGTCCGTTTACTGAACGTACCCGAGCCAAACTTCGGAAATTGATTCCAGGCACACCGGGCCTCGGAATCAGGTTCCGTCTGAAGCTGCGCTCTTGTAAAATTCCAAAGAAAATTAAGAAAAAAATTTCCTTGAAATTTGCGGGTCTTTACATTACTCCCACCTCAGGGCTTTACGTCCCCGTAAAGATACATCAAAAACTAGGGGAACAAATGGGGGTACTGAGCACGCATCTGAGCCTCCCGCTCCCAAGTGCTCTCCTGGAGGTTCCCGTGCTGCCATCTGACGCACACAAGAGGAATCGACCGTCCACGTAGGACCCGCTTCTGTCGATCCTCGATCTCCACTGGGACCTCCGCAAAAGTCGCCCCATCGTCCACGTCCAGCTTCCCAAAGTCGATGATGTGCGTCGGGTCGTGCACGTATCTCCTCAGCTGAGACACGTGGAAGACGTCGTGCACCCGGTGCAACTGAGGTGGTATAGCCAGGCGATAAGCCACCTCTCCTATCCTGCTGAGGACCTGGAAAGGCCCGATGAAGCGTGGAGACAACTTGCCGCCTCGGCCAAATCTCCGTAAACCACGTCGAGGTGAGACACGCAAAAAGACGTGGTCGCCATCCTCGAACTCCAGTGGCCTCCGCCTCCTGTCAGCATATGACTTCTGCCGGCTCTGAGATGTCCTCATCCTCTCCTGGATGATCTGGACCTTCTATGTCGTGGCTCGGACCATCTCTGGTCCCACAAGTGCTGACTCCCCAGGGTCTGTCCAGCACAACGGTGATCTGCAGGGTCTGCCGTACAACGCCTCGTATGGTGCCATCCCGATGGTGGAGTGGTAGCTGTTGTTGTACGCAAACTCCACCAAGGGTAGGTGGTCCTCCCAGCTGCGACCAAAGTCGAGAACACATGCACGGAGCATGTCCTCGGGTGTCTGTATGGTCCTCTCCGTCTGACCATCCGTCTGAGGGTGGAAGGCTGTGCTCAGATGGAGCCGCGTCCCGAACGCCTCCTGCAACCCCTTCCAAAGCCGGGAAGTGAAACGAGCATATCGATCGGAGACGATAGACGATGGCACACCGTGAAGCCGTACGATCTCCTGGACGTAAAGACGTCCCAAGCTCTCCACTGAGCCCTGCTCTCTGATGGGTAAGAAGTGTGCCGACTTGGTGAGTCGGTCGACAATCACCCAAATGGAGTCGTGACCTCTGGAAGTGCGTGGAAGTCCAGTCACGAAGTCCATAGATATGCCGTCACACTTCCACTCCGGGACCTCCAAGGGCTGTACCAAGCCTGCTGGTACCTGATGCTCTGCCTTCACCTGCTGGCAGGTGAGGCATCGTGAAACGAACTCAGCCACAACTTTCTTCATGCCCGGCCACCAGTCCTGTCGTCTGAGATCCTGGTACATCTTCGCCACTCCGGGATGTACCGCCAAGGGAGAAGTGTGAAACTCTCTCAGCACCTCCTCTCGTAAAGCAACTGGTACGAAGGTACGCCCTCTGAAAAGGATGTCATGCTCTGCTCCAAGGGAGAAGCCATCAGGCGCCTGACCTGAGGATATCAGTGCACGCCGGGTCTCACAGTCAGCGTCCTCACGCTGAGCCTCTCTGACCCGCTGTAGAAGTGGAGGAGAGACTGTGAGAGACTGCAGAAAGGCTGCTCCGTCTCTATCCACAAAGGATATCTGTAAGGAGGCCAGCTGCTCCGTCGCCTCCTCAAGTAGCTGAATGCCCGTCCTCCTGCTGAGGGCATCGGCTACCACGTTCCCCTTCCCGGGAGTATAGACTATCTCAAAGTCATAGTCCTGGAGGAACTCAAGCCATCTTCGCTGTCTCAGGTTCAGGTCCTTCTGAGAGAAGATATACCTGAGACTCTGGTGGTCAGAAAAGACTGTGAAGCGCTCGCCCATCAGATAGTGCCGCCACGTCTTCAGAGCGAAGACCACTGCTGCTAACTCCAGGTCATGAGTGGCGTAGTTCTGCTCATGCGGCCTCAACTGACGTGATCCGTAGGCGATCACGGCCCGCTCCTGCATCAGGACGCATCCGAGTCCAGTCCCTGATGCATCGCAGTAAACTACGTACCCAACTCCCTCCTCAGGCAACCTCAAGATAGGTGCGCTGGTCAATCTCTGTCTCAGCTCCTGGAAGCTCTGCTGACATCTGTCTGACCACACAAAGGGTTTCCCCTTCTTCGTCAAGGCTGAGAGTGGTGCCGCAACTCTGGAGAAGTCTGGCACGAATCTCCGATAGTATCCGGCTAAGCCCAAGAAGCTCCGCACCTCCGTCACGCTCCTGGGTGGCTCCCAAGCTAGCACTGCCTCGATCTTCGCGGGATCCACTGCAACTCCCGCCTCAGAAATGACGTGCCCCAAGAAATGGACCTCACGTAACCAGAACTGGCATTTTGAGAGCTTTCCATAAAGCTGGTGCTCTCGGAGTGTGTCTAGCACAACTCGCAGGTGGTAGGCATGCTCCTCCTCAGTCGTCGAGTATACCAAAATGTCGTCAATGAAGACAACGACAAATCGGTCGAGGTATGGCTGGAAGATCCTGTTCATGAGGCTCATGAACACTGCTGGAGCATTGGTTACGCCGAATGGCATAACCAAGAACTCATAATGGCCATACCGACACCTGAAGGCCGTCTTCTGCACGTCCTCATCTCGAACTCTGAGCTGATGATAGCCTGACCGGAGGTCTATCTTCGAGAACCACCGCGCTCCCTTGAGCTGATCGAAGAGGTCATCAATCCGTGGCAGCGGATACTTGTTCCTCACTGTCACCTGGTTCAGGCGATGATAGTCGACACATAGTCGCAAGCTCCCGTCCGCCTTCTTGGCGAACAAAATCGGGGAAGCCCAGGGTGAAACACTGGGTCGGATAAACCCCTTGCTCTGCAAGTCCTCCAACTGTACCCGCAGCTCCCGAAGCTCAGCGGGGGCCATCCGATATGCTGGAGTAGATATCGGGGTTGTCCCGGGGTACAAGTCGATGTAAAAGTCTACCTCTCTACGAGGAGGTAGCCCTGGAACGTCGTCGGGAAAGACGTCCACGTACTGGTCCACCACTGCAGGAAAAGCCGGACTCCACACGTCCACTGCTCCTAGGATGAGGCTAGCCAACTGATGAGAGATGGGTTGCACTCTCCTCTGTGGAAGTCCATCCTGTGCTGCAAAGGTTCCCTTCTCGCCGGTGAAGGTAAACCTGCTCCCGTCGGTGCGAACACATCGCACCTTGCGCCTAAAACAGTCGATCTGGGCATGAACCGTGGATAGCCAATCCATGCCCAAGATGACGTCGTAAGGCCTCGACGCCGCTACAAGGAGATCTCAGCCGAAGCTCTCACCTCCTAGAGTATGCTCACACTGCCAGCACCAGTGCGTAATCGTCGAGTCTACTCCCGTAGGAGTCTCTAGCCGTAAGGATCGAGCCAACGGCTCAGTCGGAATCTCCGAGCTCCGAACAAGGGCAGAGGCTATGAAAGAGTGACTCGCTCCTGTGTCTATAAGTACTGCAGCAAAGGTGGAATAGACACAGATCGTACCTCGAATCATCTCTGGCATGTCGGGGTCGTAGGCCTCCACTGCCTGGAGCTGGGCATGTCCCTGCCCGCCAGCTCCCTGTGGTCGAGGTGGCCCTCCTGGTGGTGGTGGGGGTAGAGCCTGGAAGCGTCGCCCACCACCCGCTGCTCGGCCAGCTCCTCTGCCTCGTCCGCCTCCTCCCTGCGGACAGCCACGGTCGACCCTCTGCCTCTGCCGGGGTGGCCCCTCCACCGTCTGCTGCTCCTCTGATCGGCGGGTCGGGCAGTCACGAGCCATGTGACCCTGCCCGCCGCAGGAGTAGCACAGCCTGCCTCTCGGAAGGCTGGCACTCCGCTGTGTGCCCTGTACTGCTGAGCCGGTGTCCTGAGGCCGTCTGCGTGGGGGTCTGGTCTGCCTGGACCCGAGAGTCATCCGTCGGCTACCTGCTGCCGAAGACTCAGCTACCTGCCGCCCTGCGCTAGGTCTCGCCGCTGAAGAAGGCTCTGCCAGGAAGCTCTCGATCAGGAGGGCTCGCTCCAGCACTCCCGCCTGGGTCGGAATGCTGAGGGAGATCAGCGACGCCCGAATCTCCTGTCGCAAGCCCTGCTCGAAGGTCCGGGCCCGGAAGAAGGGGTCTCGTACCATGTCGGTCGAGTAGCGAGATAGGTCAGTGAACCTCGCCGCGTTCTGAGCGACCGTCATGCTGCCCTGGCGCAGCTGGAGAAGCTTCTGGATGCGCACCGCTCGGAGGGTGGCCGGGACGAACTCAGAGCGGAAGAGGCTCTCGAAGTCCGCCCAGAGCAAGGATGCCTCATCGTGAACCTGGAGCATCAGGCTCCACCATCGTCCTGCCGCTGCCTGCAGGAGGCTCGCTGCGAGAATCACCATGAGATCCGCTGGTGTCCTCACTAGCCTAAAGATCCGTACCACCGCCTCTAGCCAGTCCTCGGCGGCCTGGGGGTCCGCCTCACCGCGAAACCTGGGCGGTCGCTGGCTCTGAAACTCATGCAGTGCCCTGAGGCGACGTGCATCGTCAGCGTCTGGTACTGGCAGCATCGGGGGCTCGGCGGGTAAAGCTACCGCCGGTGCCACTGCTGGCAAAGGGCCCTGCACCGAGGCCTCGTCGCTCGGTGGGCTGCCGTCGCGCCCTACACTCGGAACCCTAGCTGGCTGTCGTCGCGGGGCCATCCTGAAAAGGAGAACAAGAGCACCACAGTCAGAATAGTATACCTGGTGAGCTGGAACAAGTAATCACAAGGAAAACTTGAGACTTTCATAAAGCAGATCAGTATACCCGGTGAGCTGACACAAGTAATCACAAAGAAAACTCGAAACACACACGCAATCAATGTTTTCATGCATTAAGTCGGAAATCAGGAGTCAGGGTCCTGGTGTACGGATACGTCGGCCACCGCACCAACACTGGGCTCCCTGAACTGATAACCACACTCAATACACTAAACACTATTGCTTCATAAGGAAAGAAAGGACGATCAGAGTCTGCGGTAGAACCGACCGCCTCTGATACCAATTTGTCACGACCCGACCTCGGGGCCCATGCCGTGACTACCCCAAGCCCGCCTTCCATAGGCCAGGGGCTGGCGACTAGCACCAAGGCGTAAAATCCCAGTAAACAGGGAAGGCATTGCCTTTATAAGTAACAACCACACAGAGTCAGCAAGCGGAAAGTAAAGTGCAGAAAAGTAAAGGGGGTCGGAAATACAAGCCCAACTGTAAAGTACAACTGAAAAGTAAAGTACAACAACTGAAGAAAAGACGGCGGCCTCGTGTCGTCCACTGGAAATCCCACCTGAAGGGTGGGTACAGATAGCCTCCAGGCTCCTCGGGTCCCACGTCCGCTCCGAGCACGTCCCGCCCAGTGGTCCACCTCCAGGTACCGTCCTGCTCCACGCCCCAACCGTGATCAGCGCTGTCCGTCGTCTGCAACCAACACAACAAGGTGCGGGCATAGCCCGTGCAGGGGTGAGTATAAGCTACTCAGTAAGGACCCCGAGACCCCCGAAGGACTCCCGAAATCCACAAAGGATATAGCACAAAAGAAAGATGCAATCACGATGTAACATCTGACTCGACTTAGGTATATGCCCATACATATACCTAAGTCCCCAATTCTAGCTCTGCTCACGAGCTCAAGAACAACTCGATCCACAAAGGAAAGCAAGACTCAAATCCACAAGGAGAGTAAACAGTAAATCCACAAAGGATAGTTCAACACAATCCACAAAGGAGAGTAAACAGTAAATCCACATAGGATAGTTCAACACAATCCACAAAGGAGAGTAACATAAGATTCAGCTCAACCAGGTATACTTTTTCAGATGACGTCAAAGACGATCACTGATCCGTCTAAGTCGTCGGACCCACGAAGGATCGATAGGTACTAACCCCCGCAAAAGACCCACGTAGGATCGGGCTCACACAGAACCTGTAGGCAGTGGCTCACACAGAACCGGTAGTAAGGACCCACATAGGATCGGGCTCACACAGAACCTGTAGCACTGATCCACGTAGGATCGCTGAGTGCAGTAGTCGACGCAGTCCACTGAGGATCTCTGCACAGTCGTCGCCGCAGTCCACGAAGGATCTCTTCTCTGCCGTCGCCGCAGTCCACGGAGGATCTCTGCTCTGCCGTCGTCGCAGTCCACGGAGGATCTCTGCTCTGTCGTCGAAGTCACAGCCAGCGCTAGGGTTCCCGCACATAGCGAGCTCGTTTAGGAGGGTCCGCTCCACGAGCCGAGGGGCTGATACATCAACTGACACGTAGTCCGAAGTTGATGTATCCAAAAGTTCCGTATCGACAACAGGATCTCAACGCGACAGACGGCGCGTCAATCGGACGCCCGGTCTGAGAGTTATTGGCATTTTCGTCCCAGGGGCCCGGTTGGTTTTTAGGGAAAAACCAACCCGACCGTACTCCGCCCATATCCGATCCTCGGGCGGAGTATGCCAAAAGTTCCGTCTCACTTAGAGGAAACTACCACAGCTGACGGTACGTCGATCGGACGTCCGTAGCTCAAGTTATGAGCGTTTCCGCTCCGAGGGCCCGGTTGGTTTCGTGTGCGAACCAACCCGGCCAAACACAAAGTCTTCCGAAACCTTGAGTATAATATACCGAAACGACCGTCTCGATCCAAGGATCGCGTAGCCGCTGACGGTTCGTCAATCGGAGGTCCCAGGCCCAAGATATGGGCGAAAGAACGAAGAGGGCCCGAAACGGGGGTTCTGGGCCCGGGGCGACCCGGCCCGAACCCCCCCTGGGTCGGCCGAACCGGGTCGGCCCGAACCGGCCCGAACCGGCTCGGCCGGGTCCGGTCCGGCCTGGGCGCGGCCCGGCCGACCGGACCGGCCGGCTCGGCTTCGGCCGAGCGGCCGAACAACTGCCGCGGGTTTGACCCGCGGCTGGAGAGAAACGCGGCCCCGTTGGGGGGCCGCCTGTCACGCGGACGCGGCCGGGCCGCCGCGTCCGTTCTCGGTTCCGCGCGGCCGCGGAACCGGCAGCCGCCGCCGCCGCGGAAGTTCTCCACGGCGGCGCGCCGGGCGCCGCCGCCTCCGGTCGCCGGCGCCGCCGCCACCTTCCGCGGGCCGCCGGAGTTGCTCCGGTGGCCCGTTTTGCCTCCCGTCTGCGCCATTGTTCCTCCCGGGATGCGTCCTCCACAGCGGAATCAACAAATGGCCCTTGCGTCGTGCTTTTGCCATCGCCCGCCAAATCCGCACAAAAAGGAAGATCGGCGGAGGGTTGCCGGGTCTTGTTCGTTAGACCCGCACCCTCCGCGTTAGTCATGAATAACGGGAGAAACAAGAAACGACCAAATCGACAATTTTAAATAAATTTAAAATTGTTCCGTGATCGCTTCCTTATTTTAAAAGAAATAAAATCACGGGAAAGGAAAATATTTCAAATCAACCCTTACCTTGCAGTTGTCGTTGCCGAACGGGGGATCGTCGTGGGATTGCTCGTCGCGGATGAAGGGGTTCGTCGCGTCGTCGCGGTATCCGGCGTCGCGTCGCCAATCTCCGGATCAAGATCAAACGGATTTAATTCATTTAAATCCGTTGATATCGAATTATAAAAAGGGGAGAAATTAGAAGTTTCGATTCTCACCTTTAACCGCCGATCGCAGGTCCGCCGCGGAAGAAGAGGCACCGAAGAAGAAGAAGAAGAAGAAGAAGAAGGTCGCGGAAAAGTTGTTGACGTCGCGGATCGTGCGTCGTCGAATTCCGGTTCCGGCGTTCTTCGCGTTCTTCGCGTTCTTCGCGTTATTCGCGGGGAGATGAAGAAACAAGATCCTCTCAAATCCTTTCAAAGGATTTTTAGGTTGGTCTTATTTTATAAACATGCCAACACACGAAACCGGTTAAGAAACGATCCATCAATTCGAAAGAAATGACCCATTTAATTCACGAAAGAAACAGTCCATTTAATTCACGAAATAAACCGCCCAATTAAATGGTATGTTAAGAATTAAAGAAAACGCGTCGGTTGACTTTTCAGTTACTTTGACGGGTTTTCGCGGGTGCGTTACTTAGCGAAAGAAACGGCGGGGCTCGTGCGGGCCCCACCGCACAAATATCATACCAAGGGGTAGGATATTTCTGGATAGCATCCTATCCAGTTCAACTCAGCTCAAGCCGCCTTTAAGTGACTTCAAGTGGCTTCAAGCAGCTTAAGTGAAAAATAAAATAAAGTTGTCGCACAAACTTTATTTTATTTCTGACTTAAAGCCGCAAAATTTAAAAACCACGTCTGAGAAAACGCAACTCCGGAAGAGGCGTTTCTAAGCAAAAACCGGCGCTGCGATTTCATCGGTGCCCTCAGAATTCGGTTCCAGGCACCGGTTCAAAAGATAGAAAAACCCGCTCGTCCGTTTACTGAACGTACCCGAGCCAAACTTCGGAAATTGATTCCAGGCACACCGGGCCTCGGAATCAGGTGCCGTCTGAAGCTGCGCTCTTGTAAAATTTCAAAGAAAATTATGAAAAAAATTTCCTTGAAATTTGCGGGTCTTTACAGTTTAATTTATTTCTATTTTAATGAATCATTTCAAAATATAAAATGGTATTTTTATTAGGAAATATTCAAAGTGATTTTAAATGGAATTTTTATTTATAATAAAATAATTATATATTTAAAATTCTTTATTAAACACAGGATCCTAGGATACAATAATTATTATTTATTTTTATGTTTTATCATTATTATGATGATATTTTTATGAAACCCATTTCACAACCTTGGGATACGATATGTAATAAATATTTTAAAATATTATTGAACATATATGATTGGATTATTATTATGTGATTGGTGTAACCAAAATTATAGATCTCTTAAATACATTGGGTAAAGATGAATATCTCCAAAGGCAATAAGAACTGGATTGGGTAATGAACCGATTTTTGTAAGGGACGCTCTCTTCTCAAATAGTATTGGGATTGAACCTCGATTAAGGAAATAGTGGAATGGGGGTGAAAACAAACAACTATGACAATCATGGAAATTAACCGTAAAAGAAGAAATTATATTCAATACTTATTTGTATTCAAAATACTTCTTTCTTTTGTCAATTCCATTATATGATGTTTAATATTCATTAATTCCATTGTGATTCATGTCTTATGAAATGCCATGAATTTATTCCTGAATCAATATTATAATCAATGATATAGTGGTAATGGTTTTCAATTGATAACATAAAATTAGCATACCCTTATTTTAATTTTATTGTTAAGAGATAATTAATATATCCCATGTTCATCCTTATGTGAATCTGAGCTCAACCTTTTATATTTTTCATTTCAACATTTAATGAATAAGGGTTTTTATGTATGATATGTCAATTTATGGATCTATTTATGATTGTACTGTTAGGTATAATGTAGATCTATTATGAACATGTTTTTTATATATCCAGGTTTCCAAAGACAGTAAATATATACACTATTGGTTTTGATCATAATGTTTTTATTAAATATTCAAAATAGATGATCTAACATTTATATAAAAAATTATTTTCTTTATTCATTTGGTATCATAGTATGTTTCATAAATATTTTATGATTCAGGTTATAGAACATTACTGAATACTCTATGGATAATTTTATGTGTAGGACAAATATTAAATATTTTTTAATGTATCTGTTATATGTGTTTCATAGAAATTCAAAAATATTTGGATAATATAAGTGGATTTTATTTTGGAATAAATATATATGTGAATAATAACCCCATAAATTGTTAGCTGACTATATCTCAATCATTTTTCCAAAGCACCATGAGTGTGTCATTAATACACACCTATTTTGACACCCCATAAGATATTATTGTGCTGTCACATATTTTTTCTTAGAATCAGTATTATGGATATGAAGAAATGATTCTAAGGGATGACATAGGTTAAACCTAGTGTGTCATAGAATGAAAATATGGTGTAAAAATTTAGTTATCCAAATAATAATTTTCAATATTATATGTTGGATAATTATAATTAAATGTTATTTATGGTTATTATAACCATTTTGTTATAGTAGGGTATTATAAATTGAATTATAAATTTGCTTGTGTTTAAAGGTAATCTCAAATATTGATGAACCCTATTTGATAACAGTTATATGAATTCTTATATATATTATGAAATATATATAATAATGTTAATTCTTGTACCTTAAGATTTTATATTTTTTTATTATTTAATTCCTTTAATGGAATAATGAATTCATTAGAATTCAATGATTATTCTCCATTTGTATTTTTTGTGAATGTGCATCCTCCAAGTCTGGTTAATCTCCAACAATTCGAATTTGATTTTATTTTGGTTATGGATTATATTTATTCACGTAATATCCAGATTAATTTCTAATGAAGGGAATTCAATGTTAGTATTCGAAACTAAACTATGAAAATTTCGCAGTTCAAATAAAAATATATATATTTCTAGTGGAAATAATAACTACTGTACGAATCTTAATTCCAAATCAATATGGTATTTTATATCAAAATATTGGGGAGAAAGATGGAATTAATGATATGCCTATTTTATTGAATATTGATAATTTCATTCAAAAATAATTGTTTAGAAATCCTTCAAATCATGAAGATGAGTTTTTAGTAGAACCCTAATTAGTACAACACCTATTTCAAATAAACCCTCAAGAAATTCCAGTTTTGACCTATAAGAATTAATGAAAAAACTAGAAGAAAATCTCAATAAAAGATTTATCCATCCATGTGTTTCACCATGGGGTACAAATATTGTAAAATATTAAAGACAAATTAATGAAACTCTATATTTATTATCAAGAACATAAAAAGATCACAATCAAGAATTTGTATCCTCTACACAATATTTATGATTTTTTTAATCATTTATGATGATGTTAATATTTTCCCAATATTGATCATATATCTGGATGCGACTAATTAAGGATCAAAAGAGATGATATACTCATGATTTCATTCTGCATGATTTATGAACACTATAAATTTATATTGATGCCATTTTTTCTTATTAATTCCCCCTCCATCATCATAGATTTGGTTAATATAGTCTTTATAAATTACCATATTCATTTCTTGATAATATTTATATATGATATTATTACATATTACATAGAAATAAAGAGTATTCAGATAACATAAAGATTATAGTAATGAAACTAAGAAAGGATAAGATGTAATAAACAATTTCCATGTGTGATTTATGCCTTAAAATAGTTTCATTTATGCGTCATATAATATCAGCTGATGATATGTTGTTGGATCCATCAATGAATAATGGTATGAAACAATGGATCAAAGAACCTACTATGAATATTATCCTTATTTTCACTTATTTTCCTAGATATTATTGAGAAATTATTGAGATTATTTTATAATTGAATAATACACTTAATAGGTTACCTATAATGGGATCCATGTTCCTTTTTAAAGATGAATTTTAATAATATTTAAAAAAACTAAATAGAAGGATTGTCTAGAAATATATTCATACATAACCCTATAGTAGAGTAGGGTTCATGGTCTTTTACGGTGCATTAAAGCAGGTACCATGATTTTTCCATCATGTATAATGATATAGTGATACCTTATACATCATCATAATTAACGGTTAATGAGAAAAATTAACCAACTCGCGATTTATAGTCAGTTGTGTAAATATTTTCATTAATGATATAGACATATTATCATTACAAATAATAATGTGAAATATATACAAAACATTAATTTTTAATGTATAAATAAAATCCAAAAGAGATGAATATATTATAGATAGGATAGATGATGTAGATTAAACATTACATATATTCTATACATTACAACCGTGGAAATGTGAACAAAGTGTCCAATGATTTGACTTAAAAATACCATGCTTGAATATATATAATGATGACAAAAAATATCTATTTATTATATAAAAACAATGGCTTCATAAATCATGAAGGAAATGGGTAAATCTTTTATTTATCAACTGGGTGTTTAATAATATATCCAAGTGATGATAAAAATGGAATAGAAGGAATATGTAGATTTGAAAAAGAATGTATGATATATTCTTGTGTTCAACCTTCAACATGATGAAATTATAGTGATCATGAACCATGTATGCATCCCACCAATACTAGATGTGGAGACGAATTTTTTGGATGAATCTCATAGTTTGTCATTCTCAATTAAACTAGGATGTATGAAGATGTTAACTGATTTAAAATAGTATTTTTTATGGAAAACACCATGGTAGTTGTTTTTAGTATGTATATTGGTGTGTGGTATATCATAATGTTAGGTCTGAGAGACCGAAGTATAATGTGATGTTATAACCATTACTCATACAAAATGTAAATTGGAATGAATTTTTGTGTATTTTTTTCATCTTAAACTCCAATACATCTGAACGATATAAGGTTATTTGTGTTTTCATCGATCACCTGTTGAAGTCACCAAATAATATTTCAATAATATAATATTTCACACTTGAGAATATGTTCTGAATATAAATTATTGAAGTGGTAAGGATACATAGAGCACCACAATCAATTATATCTCACCAGGATCCAAGTCCAACATTTATGTTCTGGGAATGTCCTAAATAAGCTATATATTATGTGTTATAATTGAGTATATGTTATCATCCATAGATAGTGTGTCATTTGGATGAAATCATTCAACCCCTATAGGATATGTTAATATATTTTTCTATCAATTTCAAAGGTCTTTGGGGGAAACACATTCCTCAAGTTGATTTTTGAAACAAAAATAGATTTCACATGACATGTTAGAAGGTTATTTATAAATGAATGTATATAAATATGTATATAACTCATACACGATAGGATGAAGTTAGAGAAAAATATATACTAGTAGTTGATTTATCTTTGGAAATTCTAGAAAATTTCATATTGATTTGGAAGAACAACATGGTTGATAATAGTCGATAGAAAATTTATACATAAAATTATCTATGAAATATAGAATTTGAAGCTGGTGTTAATTTATTCATGTATATTTCACCATAGAGTAAGGTTATGAGTTTTTTTAAGATGGTAATGTTTTGAATATTTTATATAAGACCATATTAGATTCTTAATCGAGTATGGATAATATTTTATGTATTTTATATTCAACCAAAAATATATCAATTTGACGATGTGTTAAATGTATATATATGGAAGAAGTACATATGTGGTCCCACAATTGTACTTAACCATTAGGTTTTACCCCTGAGAGAATGATCTTCCATATGAATGTCAACTGGTTTAAATCATATTATATAGGGATAATGTTCAATGGAACAAGAATACTCATCTAGATAATTTTATCTAGAAGAATTAAAAATTTGAAGATGTTACATGGGAACTAGATGATGTGATGAAATAGAGATATCCTCATTTGTATATATCATAATGATGCAATTATGAGGGAGAAACTATTTATAATTCCATTACAATGTTACACAATGTTATTTTATGATATGTCTCTCTTTAAATAAATTTTATTTCTTTGACATTACTCTTTACATAGAACACGTTGTTAAAATGAATCATGATATACATCATACTATTTATAGGTGACCATTATAACCTAACTATTAAAATTGAATATATCAGTAGGAATAACCAAAGGTGTAAAAAAATTATAAACTTTTTACACAAGGAATATATATATAGAAAAACCACTCAATTTTTAGTTGTCATTATATGATTTTAATATACATATTTTCCTCAAAATAGTATTAAAATATTTTTTGGGAAAATAATTTAATTTTTTTATAAAAAATTAAGAAAAAATATTAATAAAATGAAGATAATTTGTTTTATTAACATTTTCAAATTATTATACGTGAATGTTTTTATACATTTATTGAAAATTTGATTTTTTGATTAATAGTAAAAAATACAGATATTTATTGAATGCAATTTATTCTTTGAAAAAATTTAATAAAATTAATTTTGTTTTAAATTAATTTCAACGTAAAAAATAGCTGATTAATATAAGGAAAACCCCAATTAATTTAATATAAATAAATTTTATGTAGTATTTTTTATGAAAAAATTATATATTAGGGAAATTATTATTTGGAGAAATACATTTCATGTGTTATTATATTTTAATTCTAAATAAAATTATATATATTAATTGATTAAATATTAAAAAAATGGATTCCATATTTACAATCAATGTTTTAATTTTTTTTAAAGCCACTTATGTTTTTTCATAATGAATATTAACAAATTTAAATAATTGTTAATACTATTAAGGTAAAAATGGTGTTTTATAGGGGTCCAAAACCATTATCTAATGATATTTTTTGCAATTATTGTTTTAAAAATCATTAAATATTTTAATATTGGAATATTAAAATAATGAAAATTTGAATATCTTATAATTTGGATGATAGTTTTTTAAATTTGACATTATTATATTTTAATCTTTTAAGAAATTCGAACCATAACCTCTCTACCACTTATAGAAGGAAATCACCTAATTTCAATAATATTTACCACATTGAGTCATATATCTCAACCAAAACTAACAAACATATCTTCTAAACTTTCCTATACACTGAATAGTGGATCCCAAAATCCTAAAATACTATCCCAAGGGTCCTTAAGATGGGATATAAAGGTGGTCTTCTGATGATTTGGTAATTATCCTTACCAACCACATTCAATTAATTTATTATTTTACCTCATATAAATCAATATAATTCATCATAACATAATAATTCCAATATACTAAATATACGGAAACATAGTTACAATTATTAACCACCTCTATTGACCCTCTATTTCATTCAATGGAAGGTGAATGTACTTCTCATATGTATGTTGGTACTAGCACCTCCATGTAATGATATAATTCATGTTTCATAACCAATATTTTTGAATGTTAAATTATCTAGTATTAATTTTTTATATGATAATTATTACATAATTACTAAAATATAATTGTATTATCATTTCTAGCATATCACCTTCCAGTCTATTGAAAAATGATAATGTACCTTGTATATACATGTATTCAACCACTTCTAGGATGAAATGTGAAATTGTTTTCTTTCCAATTCACATGCATTGTAATAACGATATATTTAATTATTATATATTTTATTTATCATATATTTTTGGTTTTTTAATGATAAAATAATTTTCATCCAAATTCCTGTCTTTTCATTATGAAATTGAAATAAAGTTCATGCATACGTATAGTCTGTGACATCCATTAGCGATATATATCATTTTATAAATCTACCTTATTTGGATGATTATCAATAGGTTTTAAATTAATTAATATGATATTTATTTCATTATTAAAATTCTAAATATTTTAATACTACGGTCAATGAATAGGGACACAATCATCCAAACAAAAACTCTTTTCAAAAATGAAACTCTTAACACCTTGAAATGATGAATTTAATAAGGAACTAATCATAATGTTTTTTTGAAATGTTATTAGTAAAAAATATACGATATTATATGAAGGTATGTGATATTTTTATATAAATAAAAAAATTAAAATTTACTATAAAAGAAGTCATGTCAATTTTAAAGAATGATAAAAATGCGGAAGAGGTTTTATATTACAATATCAATTTTTTTAACAAGATTTTTTAGGATTACATTTACAAAGATCAAATTTCATGATATAACTCTCAATAAACTCATGAATTTTCTCCCAATATAGTTTTTTTAGGAGTTTATATCATCCATGACTTTTTAAAGGTATTCTATCATTTATTTTTTGTCTTTAGTCTATCCTAGGGTTTATCTGTGGGTTTATGGTTAAAATAGAGATATTGGGATTTCCATTAGGTGGTAAAAATTCATCACACTATTAGTGAAAATTGTTACCCCATTTCTAGGTATGTGAGTAGTAGGGTTCCTTTATGACATAGGTAACCACATGTTTTCCTCATGGTTTTTTGAAATATGCGGGATAAACGTGAAACATCTCCATATCATTAAAAAGTTGAAAACTATTATATTTACCTCTCTTATTTTAACACTAAATAAAATCTCATCCACCCAATACTGAATTTTCATCCATTATTTCTTCATCCAAGATGTCGTGGGGACATTTTAAACCAATCCTTATTTTTTTAGCCTTGTAACTACATGGAATCGTCATATAAGTCTTTTTTATCTTGATTTATCCCTCTTTTTAGGGGTTCATCTTCCTTCATTCTATGGTTCTTGTTTTCCATAGGATTTTTAACCTAATATGTTTTTTCTCTTGTTTTATTAGAGGTAATAAAGCTGTTTTTTTTCAATCATTTATTAGAGGTTCTAGTGGCAGTGTATTTGTGGTTTCACAGAAGATTCCATAAGTTCACAAGTGAGAGGGAAGGGGTTCATTGCCTTTAAATTATTATATTATTATTAATTTCTTTATTTATTTCATAGATGTGTTCTATGGATCATTTTTGTGGTGATAAATTCATTTTTGAAAGTATGTAGATGAAACTATGATTTAAATGGGGCTTCCAATGTAAATTGATCATGTTTCATGTGTGATTTGTTTTAGTGTTTTTTGAATTAGTTTTATTCTATTTTTAAATACTAAGAAATGTGTTTTTAGTGAGATATAGGTTTGAGAATGTGTTGAGAGTGGATATTCCAAGAGAAATTAGTTTTTTCTCTTATTGGATTCATTGTTTTTCACTAAAAATGTGTCTTTGAATTGTAAAAGTGATGTGAAGCAATACTATAAAATGGATTTAATGTGAATATTGATTATGAAAGGGGATATTAATATAGAAATGTTTAGATTCCATAAGTGATATTATTTTTTCATTTCCAAATTTGTTTCATTAATTTTTAATGAGTTCACAAATATATTTCAATATAGTTTAGGTGTGCATATGAATTGGAATGTGGTTTTGTTTGTAGAAATGGTGGTTCACACATGTGTTTTGGTCATTTGATAAATGAGAAAATGTGAATGTTATGATTTCCTTGAGTGGTCATGATTTCGTTATGTGTATGTGAAAGTGATGATTTATGCGATGTGTGATGTGGAATTTGGGATAAAATTGAAACTCAGGTATCAATGTAGAAAATGGGAACTAGTACACTTGTTGATTCGGAAGTGGCTGAGGGTTGGATTCATCAATAAGGATTGATGATTATGAAACTGACTAAAAATGTGATAGTATAGGATAACATTGTACCTTGGGATGGGGTCCAATCTAGTGGATTATGAATGATAATGTGGATGGGTTTAGATTATGATATAGATACCACTAAACCATCCAATGTGTTTCCTTCTAGTGACTCATGCCCAAGAACATTATTGTTAGATTTTAGGGAGGATTTTTATCAGTGAGGTGTGAGGATCATAGGCTCCTACATTTTCTAGTAAAATATATGGGTTTTCCATGCTTATCTCTTATGACATGATGCTCATGGGACGTAGTGATATCAATCTTAATATGGTAGACATTGTACACATTTTTCATTCAAGAAAATGTATATGTGAAAATATATTTCCCTAAAAAAAGTGTTTATTGAGATGAATTTCCATAAAAAATCAACAAAATGTTTTAAAATTTCTATGGAAAAATTATAATGGTGGTTTTTCATCTAATTTCATATAATGGAATCATTCACTTTGGGTGACATACTATAAGGATTTGTCTCACACCCTACATACACATTTTGGTTTATGTAGAATTTTTAATGTATGACTTAGGTAAAGGGAAGATGTATCATGGTGGTGAGGGTAGATCCTGTCACTATTATTCTACTTCCTGCAGTTGTTGTTGGTTGTGTCATGAGGTTGACATCATACTAGTTAGATGAAGGTTTTTGGGATAGTTTTTCCTCATTTTTTGTTATACATTTTGTTTTCGTTAATGTTGTAAAAAATGAATCTAAAAATTGTGGTACCTTGTTTTTTGGTGGTAAATAAATATTGTGAGTCTTATTATTTTGGTGTTTTTATGATTATATACATTGGTAAAATAGTTCCCAATGTTTATTATTGAAGGCCATGTAGTAGATTCCATCCCATAGGGATTATAAACACTCTTAGGTACAAGCCATAAATTGGAATAAGTGCCAAGTTAGGTAACACCTTGGAATGGTTTCTATGAAAATGGTATTAGAGGATGGTTACACTCTTTTGGGGTTATGTTATTTTGGAAGAGTCTGTGTAGACCAGAGCTATGTTTTTTATGGATTGAGGTTCTAGTTGTGAGTGGTGTGTCTATCCAACACGCATTGTGACAGGACTCAAGTCTCCATGGGATGTTGGCATTTGGGTTGACTTCTCCTCCATGTGAGATGTATAGGATAATAACTCTATACGAACACAGAGTTGGGGTGGAATGGGTTTTTATGGATTTTTATTGAGTGGGATATGGTTTATTTATTTATGGAATTTTTTGAGATGGGTTTGAGTTTCAATAATTTTTATGAATGGGAATAATAATGGGTTTACTTATTTTTATTTCATGTTGTATCAAGATGCATTCATAGATATTTCCTGTGAAACGGTGGGAGGATGTCGTAAAGAGTTCCCCCTCACCAGTTGATCTAAGATTAGTATATTCAATGGTTCGGGTTGTCCAAAATTTTGGACAAGGTTTGGTATCTAGTCCTTCTTATGTTAGAGAAGCTGAATCGGGTCCTATAACGGACAGAGATCACGAGTTCCACAATAACGACCCTTCTTCTATCTATGATAACACAAAACACTAGTAAGAATAGTTGTGTCTTGAGGAGAGAGAATGGTTTTTCGATTTTCATGGTACTCCTGAGTCAATAATAGTTAAATGTGCTCTATTAATGTTTTTTTGTCCTAGTCAAATGTGGCAGGAGTCAATGGGGAAAGCTTGGAATCACGATCATATGAGATGGAAGGACATTAAGGTCATATTCAACAAGCAGTATTGTCATAATAATTTTTATTTCTCTAGGTATCATGTTTTTTGATAGCATATCCATGGTGACCACACCCAGATGGATTATGCTAACGTTTTTTAAACATATTTCATTATGCATTCATGATTTATTCCAATGCATAGCTGAAGGATCTGAAGTTCGAGTTGGGGTTGTGGGTTGAGATCAGATCATAGATATTATTATTCAAGGTAAAAACAGATTCTTAGGTGGTTGATTATGCCCAAATTTTAAAAATAGATCATAAGGTAATGTTTGGTTTCTCTAGTGTAGCATCAGTTTTGGGATGTGGATGTTCATATGAGAAGAAGAGGAAGTGGGACACGGATGATAAGAACAAACATTGTAGTTTAGGCCATCCATCTTATATTTCATTATATGTGGCTTCAGGTGATAGTTCAATCATGTGACATCAATGTAGTAAGTTAGGGATCATGTGAGAAGTGTGTAAATATCCTCCATGTAATATCTTTTGGTGTGGAACCATTGGTAACATGCATCATTTCTCCTCGATGGAACACCCATATCAGAGTGGTGTGGAATTTGTAGCTTCAAAAGGGATGTTATCATTTTCAAATCCATCGAGAATAGTGAGATCTAGGTTCAAAGGTAATGGAGGAAGGCCTAGATAATCTTCTCTAATGATTCATTCTATTGTAGTGCCATAGGTTAGTGGTCATTATCAGGCTCAGGTGGTGATGTGGAATCTTTATGTTTTGTAATGAGTGCCTATGGAATCAAATGTGGGGACTATGATAATATGAATTATATTTATTATTACATCGTATTTATTTATTATTATGTTTGAAATTGGTTCTTCATTTTCATCTATTTCTTCCCATATTTTTTATTTATTAATGTTCCCAACTATTCTCATTCCTTATGTGATAGAGTTTTTGACACCACTTGGTACAAAGAAATGGCTGTTTTTCATGGTCTATTATGTGCACTCACCATTTCAGGGCTCAATATAGAATATGATTTTAAGATTTTTGAAATTGTCCACTTTTTCATGAACCTTTGTATGGATTGGATGATGTGTTTTTAAGAACACAATTATTTTTATAGGTGGAAAGTGAGTGTCCTAGAACCTCAAGGAAGTACCCAAGGTATTTTGGGAGAACGTGATCCTCGGTTGTGATGAACTCGAATTCCAATTCTAGAGTTTCTGAAACTCATATTTCAAATATTTTCACACATGTTGGGGGATGGTTATTTTACTCCAAAGGGAGTATTTTCTCCTGTGGTGGATGAGTTCCCTGATATTTTTTCTAGAGTATTTCATAGGTTTTCTTCTAGGATGGGATATGGAGTTCACCATTTATTTGGAATTGTGAACATATCAAATATCACATCCACTGTACCATATGTTCCCTTCCATGTTGATGGAATTAACGGAACATGTGGATGATTTGGAATCCAAATGTTTAATTCACTAGATCTTCTCAACATGAGTCACCTTAGTTTTTTTTGGTGAAAATTCCAACAAATCCCACTAGTTATGAATTTATTTCCATATTATGAAAAAGGTAACCGTCAAGAATATTTACACATTTCCCCATATTGATGAATTTTCTCTCAACTTAATGGGGAAAGGTGGTTATCCAATATTGATTTGCATTCTGTGTATCACCATGTTAGAGATAGTGTGGAAGATGTTCCGAAAATAGCCTTTAGATGTAGGTAAATACATTTTCAGTAATTTCTCATTCCATTTGGGACTAAAAAATATCAAACAGACTTTGTGGGAATCATGAATTGGGTGTTCCACTAATATCATGATTCATTTGTTCTGTTACTATTTCATGACATCTTGGTCTATTCCTAGACCGAGGAAGAGCATGATCGGCATATGAGAATCATGTTGTGACGTCATTAGAATCATCATATCCTTGTGAAACATTAAAAATACCCATTTTGGATCAGGGAGTAGAATTTTATGGGATACTTATTCTCCGAGTGAGGGATTTCGATGGACTACTAGAAGAATAGTGAAGTTATGACATGGGAGTAGTAGAACAATGTTATTGAGATCAGGGGATTTTTTTGTCATGGTAGGGTTATATAGTTGGTTCATTTGAGATTTATCTCATCTTGTATCATCATTGATAGTGCATACAAGGAAAGGGGTTATGATTTAATGGATGCAAGAGACTTGAAATTATTTTGAGGATCTAAAGAGACATTTGACCACAACCGCTATTTTGGTATTTATGGAATCTTGAATTGGTATTTTTTGTTGTTGTGAAGCCTCATGTATGGGTATTAGGTTTATGATAATGTAGGAAGATCATGTGGTGTATTTTGTTTCATGGATACTCTTCCCACATGAAATGAATTAACCAACCTATTACCAAGAGTTAACAGTATGTATAAATGCCTTGTAGATGTGGAACCATTATATTTTTGTGGAGAAGTCTGTAGTTTATTCAAAACCTAATAGTTTATCCAAAAAAATTGCCTAAATTTATTTAAATTTAAGGAATCATGGTTGGGTTGAGTACCTTTATAAGTTCAATTTCCATATAGTTTCACTCAAAAAAGGTAATGTGGTTGCAGATGATTTCAGTTGGAATGTTCCATTACATGCACTAAAAGTGTCGAGTAATGAGTGGAAATTAATTGTGATTTTATCACATGTTAACCTATATTATAAGGAACATAATTTAGGGTTTTTCATTACTAGTGTCAAACATAAACCTTAACTTATATATTTGATTCATAGGAGAATCTGAATGATGAGTTGTGACATAAATCTATCCATTTTCTAAATGGTGGGGATACTTTTTATAATTGTTCATTATCTCCCGAGGGAGTAATATTATTCAAGCATCATTTTTGGTTCATTTATCTTTGGGGAAGGTGGTGACATAGGAGAGCCATCATTTCTAGTGGTCTATTCACCCAAGATTCACCATGTTGTTTTATGATGACTGTCAGTAGTTCGGGTGTCCAAGTATGAGGAAAGACATATCTGCCATCGTATTGTGGTGGTATACATGACATCAGGATAATTAAGACAACCAAAGTTCCACTATTTTTATTTATCCACTGCCCATTCCTACCTAGAAGTGGGACTTGGTTTCCATGGATTTTGTTGTTGGAATATGTCATAAAAATGTGAGGAGGAATTAAATTTGTGTAGTGACTGAGAACATGACCAATACATACCATTAAATCCCAATCATGGATTCATACAAGGTGGATGATTTGGAATGAATGTTCATACAAGGTGTTTTGAATCATCATGGTGTGTTGATAATGATTGTTTCAAATATGGACCCCTATTTTACATCAATGATTTGGGAAGGACTTTAGAAAGAAGTGGGGTTGCAGGTCAAGTTGGGCGCAACATACTACACTAAAAAGGATGACCATACAAAGTGGGTGAATTGGATTTTGGAATATATTATTCTATCATGTCTGTTGGATTAAAAATGTTCATTTGATAAAAATTTGGGATTGGTTGAGTTTTCATATAGAAATAGTTACTATTCATTAATTAAAATTGCACCTTTCGAGGAGCTTTGTGGTTGGTTGTGTTGGTCACCATTATATTGGTCTAAGGTAGGAAATACATCATAGATAAGAACCAGCCTTCGGTAACAATGTTCGGATAAATTCATGTTTATTATGATGTTTTTTAATATCATAGACTCAATATAATAAATATGATGACCAACTTTGGTGAGGTTTGGGGATCATTATGGGTTGTAGGATATTCAAAAAATGGAACCTCTATTGGGTCATAGTTATTTGGGTATGCAAGGGAAGATAATGAAAATGTATGTTGTACCTTTAGAGAACACGCAAATAGTTGGTAAGGTGGGATACTGGTTGGATTTTCCATCTCTATTAACATAAATTCATTAGGTTTTCCTTGTCTCTCAGCTGAATATGTAAACCAAAATATATATCTTGTAATGAATTTGGAAGAGATGGCATTCGAGTCTGAATATTATATATTTGAACAACCAATACATATTGTGTATTATCAATAGAGAGTTCTTAAGGGAAATTATATTCCATTGGTTGAGTTCATTGGTATCATGTTAGTGGAATGAATGAGACAAGGGAGTTGAAGTCAGGGGTTGGGGAAAAAAATATTTTTTGTTATCTGGTCAATCATTAATGTTACTTTCTAAGGGAAGAATGTTTTCATGGTGGTGATAATGTTCACATCCATGATTGGTTTTGAGGTATTATTTCATTTATATTTCATCTATCATTTATCCTAGGTTTTCCCCATTATTTTTTTGTTAAAATAGAGATTTTGTTCATTCTAACCATTGGTGAATTATTGAATCATTATTATGGAAAACCATAAACCAATTTTTAAGGATATGGCTCAGTTCATCTAAGATAGAGGTGAAAAAATAGTTTCCTCATGGTTTATAAAAAAATCCAGGATAACCACGTTGCATGATACTCTTTTATAATGTGAGATGCATAAGTGCATCATAGTTTTAAAAAATTTGCTTGCTGAATGTGCGACCAATCTGGGTCATCAAAAACTGTAAACATACTCGGGTTCCCTCTTCGATATTTACCCTAAATCACCTCTAATATTCCCTATATGCGAATATATGAAATTGGAGCTCCCTCCAAGCCTTATTAGAGGATCTGATCATGAATATTTGAGTTTTATTATCCTTTGAACATAAAGTATTCATCATCATGTAACTATATTTTCTCATGATTTCTCACAAATTCAATGCTTCTTCTTCCATCATTCTTGGGATCATATTTTCTAGAGGGTTGTTTGACCAAAAAAGGCTTTCATCTTGGGTTTCTATGTGAAATAAATATTTTTTTCATATGATATTTCTTTTATAAGGTCTCTTGGTTGGGTGTTTGTGGTTCCACACCAAATTCCGAATGTTCACAAGTGAGAGGAAGGTGGTTATGTGATTTTAAATTATTAGGCGGGTTTGAATTTTTTTCTGGATTTATTAAATATGTCCTATGGATTTGTTCAGTGTGAAACATGTATTTGAAAGGGTTTGAGTTTCACATTTGACGAAAATGGGGTTTCTAAAAGTAATTGGTCACGATTCATAATTTATTTTTTGTGTTATTTTTTAATATGTTTTATGCATTTTCTGAAAGGAGTGAAATGTATGTTCAAAGAAATTTAAGGGTTAAAATGTATTAAGAATGTATTTTACATGAAAAATTGTGTTTATTTGATTTTGGATTCATTTTTGTGAACTTTAATTGTCTCCTTGAATTGTGAATGTGATTTGATTCATTGTTATAAATTTTTTTCTATGTGATTATGATTTTTAAAAGTTATTTTTTCCCTGGAAATAGTTGGAATACTTATTTTTTTCATTATTTTGAATTTCCAAATGGCATACAAAAAATTTAAAAGTGGGATAATTTTACTTTCATATGTTCTTTTTGAATATAAAATAGAAAATGGTTTTTTTATGGAAATTGGTGGTTTCCATTTGGGTTTTATTCATCAGATCAATGTAAAAATTTGAAAGTTGTGATTTCATTTTTTTAATGATGCCTGGTTTGTGTATCTGAATGTTATTATTTATGTTATTTTTAAAATGAAATTTGAGCAAAAATGGAATACTGGGTATCTAGGGGGCGAACTGGAACTTCTACACTAGATCATCCGAATGTGGTTGAGGCCTAGATTCATCTATGAATATTGATGGCTACAACACTAAATAACTATGTGATATGATCATAGAACACTATATCTTGGGAATGGATCCCCTCTAGTGGATCTTTTATGGGTACACTATAGGTTTTGTCTTATGATATGGAGACCAGTGGACCTTGGGATGTTTTACCCTCTAGTAGATCATGCATGAGAACACTATTGGTAGTTTAGTTGAAGGGTTTTGATCATCGAGGAATTTGGTTTATTGGGTCACACCTGTTTTAGTTACCTATAGGGGTTTAGCAAGATGTTATGTTGTCACTTTATTCTCATGTGATGCGGTTATATCCTTCTGTGTATAATAAACCTTGTTTGCATTTTGTTTCTTGAATTCTTATTTGTGAAAAAGGGTTTTCTTTAAAATAAGTGTTTCTTTAGAAGGTTATACATAAAATATTTTCTTATAAATGTTTCAAATATTCTTGTAGAAATGTTCATATTTATTTATCTTTTAATTTTATTGCATGGATTCTTAATTTTATGTGCAATCATATAAGGATTTTTATCACACCCTGAATACAACTATTGGTGTATGTAAACTTGGTTATTTATAAATCTGGTAACAGAATAATTTATCATTGCGGTGATGGTGGATATGATTTCATGGGATCTGCTACATTATGTTTTTGATGGTGGTGGCTTGATGGTGATGTCCCTCTTGACTCATGGTGGGTTTTGTGATTGTTTGGCTATTCCCTTTGAGTTTTTTTACTTTTGGTTTCAGTTTAGGATATAGAACCTTAAATCTAAAAAAATTGGAAGTATTTTGGAGGTGTTTATCAGTTACTTTTATTTGAATTATCTATGGATTTTTGTGATTATATAAATGGGTTAAATAATTCCAAAAGTGTATCGGTGATGCTCAAGCACCAGTTTCTAGCCTTTGGGGATTGGGAATTCCCTTTGGTCTATGACATGGATTGGATCTAGTGTTAGGATGGATGGAACCCCATCATGTCTTGTGATAGATATTTCATTTTTACCTTTAATATTATTCTCTTACTACTACATATATTGAGAGACTATTTTTAAGGATAACAAACATTATTTCTTACATCAATCAAAAATCATTTTTCTTCCATGTCCATGTTTTTTGAAAAATTTTGCAATAGTTTTTTAATATTATTATATTATTAAATAGTTTTATTTAATCCATGATTTAATTTTTGAAAATGGTTTTAAAATTTATATTTTCATTGATTAAATTTGGTTTTTGAATTTTCCCCAAAAATTATAAGGAATAATTATTTAAAAATACGTTGAATTAATGGATTTTTTCTATTATAACCATACAATGTTTTAATAAATTATTTTAAAATTTTCAATGGTTATTTACAATGAAATTTTTTTCCATAATATTTTGGAATTTTTTATATTTTAGTGATGTTATTCCAAAATTAAAATGGTATTTTTCTGATGAAATATTCCATGTAATATTTAAAATGAATTTTTATTTAAGATAAAATCATTAATTTTTACTTATTACTTTCTAAGAATATGATCCAAGATTATATCCCAATTATGTATCCATTTTTTTTATTATGATAGTTATTTATTTATTCACCCCATTTATTTTTCATAGGTTTTGATTTGTGATTAATTTTTGAGGATCCTATTCCACACATAAGAATAGATTTTTATTATGTTCTTGGTGAGCCGATAATTTTATATCAATCCCATTCATTTAGTATATTTGGATATATAATGTCTCTGTTTTTTGTTAATAAAATTTTGTAATTTCTTAAATAAAAATATTGATTCTAGGAGTTGAGTAGATTTGATATTTGGGGGCCCAGAGAGGCTCATTTTTTTATAATAATAATAGTATATATATTATATCATGTGGACAAAACTCTTATAAATTAATGTAACAACACGTAAATGAGGATTTAGATATGAAATATGAAACTATAATTGAATATAGAATAAAGGGTTTAACATGTGATTGACATAAAATCACCCAACATTCAGAATATGATTAGATGTGACTGTTAGTGGGTTTTTTTTTGTAATTATTTAATTTCTTTTTTTGATTTACTAAAATAAATAAAATCCAACCCACATTTGTCAATATTTCATTATGGAAATTATATTAGGTTATCTATAAAATTATATAATGTTATAGAGGATGAGATACTTTATCATTAGTGGATCAAGATAAAATATCAGGTAAGAATGGATCATTGTTATCAGAGAGATGAATGGAGAACACATTCGGATCTTTGTCTCCATCACCAAGAAATGTGATCTTCATCAATGATCAATCTATCATAATTTTTTTAGTTTATTTTTCAATGAATTGTCACCATGATTTCTTTTCCCATGATGAACATAAATAAAATCCAGAAATATATTTATTCACTGGTCGTTCAAGCATTCAGGCTTAGATTTATCGTACTAGGATTTTGGGAATTTTTTGCATTATTTTGGTTTTCATTCAAATTTTTTATTTCAAATAATAGATTCCAACATGAACCATGAACAATTATCAATACTCTTGTGCATTTTGTGGAATTAAATTCATGTTCTACATGAAATCATCATTGGTATTTTGTTTTACCACATATTTGAAAAATTACTTGTGAACGATCATATACCAACCCATATTTAGTGGTATGGATTCATTATTGTGGGGTTGAGATCATCATATTCATTTTATTTATGGTGTAAGATGTATAAATAGAATTATTATAGGATTTTTTAGACTCCAAATGAGGAATCTGGTCATTCCCGTGAGATGACATGATTTCAAGCAATTCTAGAGGAATAGGGTGGCCATAATCATTCCAATAGTAATGGACTAGGTGTGGTCAACGGTAAAACAATGTTCATTTGCTTGATTTTGAGATATATTGAGTACTAGTAGGGAATGTGACTTATATTCCTGATAAACCATTGGGATTTGAAAAAATAATGATTACATTGTGTATATTATGAAAAATACACATTATGATGTACCCTGGTTATGATGACTAGGGTTTCAGTACAAATAAATTATCCCATGAAATATGACGCTTGTTACATTACTTTTGACTAAAGGATGGAGGATCAGAATGTAACCTAGGGGTAAAAATTCATAAAAAATGTTAGACACTCGATCATTAGTAAAGTACATGTTCACAGATAGATACATAGAGCCATCCTAGTACCTAGTGACAACTAGAGTACATATAAATGGTGATAGTACATGGGCTCTGATCAGTTTACAAAGACCCCAGTAGGTGTCATGCGTTGTTCTAGACAAAAATCTATATTTCATGTACCATTATGGGGCATGTCGTTTATTATGGATATATGATTTTTGTGTGAGAGTGACACACGAGTTGTTCAAGGATTAATGAAACTCGTCATGTACTCATATATGACATGTTGTGTACTCTCGTATGGGTGTAATGGATCTATTATTATTATTAGTGGAACAATATATTTTATAGGTGAATTACCTAGATCCTCTATAGTGTGTACCTATATCAATTGTATTTTATTCCATTAGTTCATCCCTATGTGGTTAAAATGACTCATTACAACATTAGAACAGGAGTATGATCCCATTAGTGGGATTATTCTTTGATAGTGTTTTCATGAATCCCTATATGATCATTATGTTGGGATCTTCGATTGTATATCCTTCTTGAGATGGGGTTTGTAGTATAATTTTTATCAACTTACATAGGATATGATTCCCTAGATAGCAAGTTATTCGAGATAGGGATTCAGGTATCCCCCAAGATCCTAGTATTTGATCCTTTATTTTTGTATCAATCTCATAATAATTTGAATGATTACATATTTTGTGAGGCCCAATGTAAATGGCCACTCATCCCAGCACCATCAGTGAGTGTATATTTCATGGAATGAGATTTCAATGAGGATTGTTAACCTTATACCTATAGATGAACCCCATGATAGAAGGTATTGTTAAGACATCTTCATACATGGAGTCAATAATGAGTATATCATGATTTTTTACATTTTTATGGCTCATATACGGATTGAATTCCATTATGATGTTCAATAGACTACACGAACCTTTGTGTTGGTAACATTTTGGGTGTCCCACATAGTATTGGTATACACACCAAGGAATGAGATCTTCCCTCACAGTTTTTGTATTATTAAAACATAGACTTAGTTAAGGTATCCATGAAGGATTCAGAGATGGTGGAGCATATTGAGCTAGTTTAACCTTGGTTTAATTAGGTGTTTCATTTGATAATAATCATATCCATCTTGGATGGTTTGACCCAATTATTAGTTTTGGTAGGATTGAATTTTTTTCATTTATGATTTCCAATACTTGTTTCACTCTGATGTGGGATAAATTTTGTTTATATATTATTGTATAAGTTTTAATTTTATCATTCATCATGAGGTCGGTAGTTTAGATATTTGTGTTTTTTTGTTTTTTTGTATTGGTACACAAGACTATGGAATCCCATGTGTGTGATATTCCAACTAAGTGATTCTCACTAGACCTTGGGTGATTGGAGTTGAGAATGGGGTATCACACATATCATTTCACCAGCCAAGTGGTAACTGATAGTTCAGGTCATGACAGAGAGGGAATCAAGACGTGTCATCCATGATCATATATATTATATTTTTTTACCATGAGTTTTGTTTATGAACTATGGCAACAATATTAAAGATTATTATGTTCAGATCTGGGACTATGGCTACTATGATTTTTTGGTGGTGGATGCATCCATTCATCTGGACTTTTTAAACCAATTTATTGACATGGTACATATATGCACTGGTTTTATTTAAAACCTATGATACATGCATTATATAGGAATGAGTTTTGGTTTTCATAACATTCATGAGTCATATCCATTGAAATATCTTTTGATCATGTTACATCCTTTCCACATTTAGGTTGTTTTCACAATAATAGTCACTGAGGAATCTCTTGGGATGTTGAGAGTATGACCTAATGGGTGATGAGGACTCAATAAATGGGCCTCTTCATGATTTAGTTTTATAATACGATGGATTGAATATGGTTATATAGAATTATTTTCATTTCATAGACCACCATTAGTGGTTCAGGTGTATTCTTGATGTCGTACTGAGTCGTGGATTTCTCTATTGGAGATTTATGATATAGTGAAGGGGTTGAATGTATACTATTGGATTTCATGTCAGAGATCTCTTAGGATCCAGAGTCAGGAGGACCCACTAACAGAAAGTGTGTGAGGTTTGTAATGGAATATGAAGTTATTTCATTCATTACGACATCAGGTGTTGCTCTTTCATCGAGGAAGAGGTTTTGTTAAGGTTGAATATATATTATACAAATCACATGTATTTCATGACATGTTATACGGTAGACATAAATATGATTGATTGACTGCCTAGGTAGAGGAAGCAGTTAGAGAAGAAAATTCTTCATGGCAGTGGATGTGATGAAAGAACTAGGGTTGTAGCCATAGGTGTATGTCTCTATAATATGTCTCTACAACAAAAATCACCATATGTTCTAATCTAGGCTCATAGAGATGGTGGTCAAATATTGGACAACTAGAAGCACTAGAATCTTATGGCCTAGAGGCTTCAAGAGTGATTCTATATATGACCAGTTTCCTATGTACTTTATCTACAATACTGATAGACATGTGTGTGATCCAATTTTTTCCTTTCCACTTCTCTTGATCAACATTTATATGATTATGGTAGATTCCATGTCTAGACCCTTGGGTTTGGAGGCTCTACAAGAGTGGGTCAATCGTCATACACTTCTACTTTTAGTGTGAAAAATCTCAGGAGGGGATATAGAAAGAAATTTATATCCTTTAAATAGTGGAAAATATACCCTATGATGGTTTCCTTAGTTTTTATGGGTTTTCAATAATCCATGATCATTATTTTATTTTAGATGAGGGTTAAAATGTGTCTATGTTATGTGGTGAAGCTTCTCTCATTTGTTAATCACTGATCCAAAGAAGAGAAGGTTGAGCTCATGGTTAAAAGGATACATGTAATTTCAAAAATGTTGTCTAATAAGACCCTTAATGCAATTAATTCTATGATATTTACTTTCAAATGGTGCTGAAGGAATACATGGGCATATTCTATGAGAATGTTTCATTATTATCTCTATATCTAATTTTTTTTCTACATAGACTAGAATAAGGGATGGTTCATTATCTTCACACTCTTATCAGATGACCTTATGTATATGTGTTAGCTAAATGATTTGTTGGAGAAATATACGTAGCAATTGATTAATTAGACACAGTGTGTTCACATAGGAAACCCTTTTTAGTTCCTCTGGGAGGAAGATAATAGCTTGAGTCTAGGAGTGGATTGGAGTAACCTAAACCTGGTGAATGTTTGAGAGTTTATTCCACCACAAAAAATGGATGAAATTTTTGATCGATGGTTAGGGGAGAAGTTTCTCTCTTAGTTTTACCTCAAGATAGGTTATCAAGATCATAGGTATCATGAAGAGGATATACCAATGGTGAAATTATAATGTTTTCATGGTTTCATTGAGTTCATGGTTATAACATTCCTCGATTTCAATTTATACCATAACAATATCAAACCAATTATTTTCCTTTTTTAAATCCATTTAATACCATTGAAACATTAATGTATTCCATTGGAAAGAAACCATTGGATAGAGATTCATACCTTACCAATAAGATAAATATAGACTCCATTGAATTTATTGATAGGAAACCAATAGATTTGGTTTTTACATGCCTATATTTACAAATAAAACTATCTATTACCAACCAAACCCTTTATCACCAGCAATCACATCTCACTAGGGTTCTGAGGATTCAAGAAGAAGGGACATCAGGAATAGATATTGAGAGAATATGGTAAATCAAATGTAAATATAAAAATAACACAAAGAGATCAATCCAAATAAATCATGAATCATTATACAATTGAGGATAGGATCCTATAGAGCATTATGGAGGTTCTAGTTCAAGAAAATGAAGGATTAGGGGGATATTAGAATAAAAAATGACCATAGGAATTCAGTTAATTTACTATGTTTTAGAACAGTCATGTGTCACATAGTTAGGCTGCATTGTGAAACACTTAGTGCAGGAATCATGTGATATATATCATAATTTAAAAATTATGGTCTGGTGTACCTAGTAATATAGACATGGTTAGTCAACCCATTTTAAAACTGTGAAAATCACCACTAGAAATAAGATCATATTTCATGGTAACCAGAATGTTATCCATAACCATGTTCATAAACTGTGTGTCTAGCTAGATTACACCCATTATGTGAATTTCATCCCTCGCCTCCTAGAAACTCCTAAAACCAAACATGTTTTAAGAAAATTCTATAGAATAAGACATATTTGTGGCCTAGAGGGAATCACATATATCTTTCCTTAAGATATACCGAATACACTGAATACGATATGTAGTAGATTTATGACTGTTGTACCATATGATATTCAGAAATAATACACATTGATAAAATATTAACACATTTAAATTGTTATATAATATATATCCATCATGAACATCCAATATAGTGAAGTAAGAAGCCTCATATGATCCATTTTCACAATGTTTTAGGGGATTCTAATGACTTCATCACAGCAACAGAATTCTAGCATTACTATATCTTTGTGAAGTGATAATTGAAATTTATTTTAAATGGTTTATAATTTTTTTGATCAGTCGACATAGATTAAGGCTCATAGTTTTGGAAAATGGATGACATAGACTTGGAAGTGTGAAGTGAGGATCACAAAAGTTGGAAATTCTACATCGAGGTAGGTTTTGACCTATTTTACTAAATGTATATGTAATTAAATTTATTGTTTAATTTAAAATAAGGTTCAAATTGGTGTGTCCTTATTGGGTCAAAAAAATGTTATAGATATTTTAAAAGTAATTAGGTATGATGTAATAGTTTTATTGATTTGATTGCACTCATGGTCCAATATTAATTTAGTAACATTTAGACTTCATGTAGATGATGATTTTTGCTAAATTGTAAAAATCATGAAGGTTTTATATCATGGTGTAAATAATTATATTATATAAACTGTTATGACATGTTAGATTATAATACATAACCTTAATAAAGTAAAAAATGGTGAGTTAAGTAAATTATTTCTTGGATAACCTTATGTGAATTTGGTTATACATGAAGGGTAGCCTACTTGTTCAGTTATTAAATTGTGAATGAACTTGGGATGTATATCTATATTATAAAGGGAGTTATACATATTTTTTCAATGTAATTCCTGTAACACCCCAATATTTTAATAAGATATATTGCTTTTAATTTCATTGATGTCTTTTGTTTTACACTAAATCAAAATTATCTTGGGCTACACGCAACACCGTCTTAGCTTGTAGTACACGAAACACTATGCTTGGTTTCTGTTAGACAAAATTTCAAGTTCATTTGACAGAATTAATTTCACACATGACCAATTATAAGTGAACCACTATATATTATTATGTTACCTTATAAACAAGACATTATGATGGAAGTACTGAACAATATTAACTTTCCTATAAAATAGTATTTAAATACAAATAAGTGAGTTTATAAAATTATAAAATAATTATTTATGGATTTTATAAATTTAATATATTCAATCTAATTATTAAAAATAATCCTATTTGTTTTATAGACTTTATATATGAAAAAATTCTATTTTTTAAAAAATAGATGTATTTTTCAAAAAATGATGTTTTCCCACATTTTGATGGTGAAACCAATTTAAATATAATTTTTTTAAATTATTATATTTGTTATATTACCACATAAAAATTTTCTTTACAATCATGATATAATATATAATTTGAATGATTTTTTGATATTTTTCAGATAACATTCTAGGTTTGTTTAATAGTAAAAATACACAAAATTTTATTTGGAAACAAGTTTTTTCATCAAAATAATTTCTACGGTTAAATTGTGTTTATATATTGTTTTAATGAATAAATATGATATATTTTTATATATAAATATAATTTGAGTCATTCTCCTAAATTTTACATTTAATTTTGATCCAAAAAATTTTCTACATTTACAAATGTTTTAAGTTTTAAAAAATAGTTTTTCATTATGACAACAAGATTTATTTAAATTTAATTACAAAAAATCCTATGTTTCAAAATTTGAAAAATGAAATCCATATTTGGAATTGGTGATTAAAAATTATATAAATAGACTCATTTCACATTTTTGGATTTTAAGAATTGTAACTTTTGTAAATTATATTTACCATAGTTAAGGTTAAATCGAGTAAATTTGGGTGAAAAATAATATTATAAGAACCATAAAATTACCATATAACCTTCCAAATTCCTATTATATGAATAAAAGTAGTCCCTTATATCATAATGATATTAATTGACACATTTAATGTAATATTTTCCATTAAAATAATTTATATATTATTAACATAATAGATTGTGACAACATATCACCCTCTTACCTCTTATATGTATAATAATTTTAATATAGTGATAAATATGAGATAAGTTTAATATTAAATGGTCTAAATAAATATAATGAAATTACATACATCATGGTAATTTATTTATTATATTCTGAGATTAAATAATAGCCTTTAATATTTATATAATGATGATGCAAAAAACATTTAATTGATGGAAAATTAATAAAATATTTTTCATTAAAATTATAATAACCATTAAAAGACAAAAATAGTAGACCCAATATTATGGTTAGAGTATATCTTGATCTTAATCATCGAGGGACGATTTATTGACAATTTAGATCCATATGGAAATGATTATGACACATATAATATTATATTTAATATAATGTTTATGTTTTCACATTAATGTTTTAATAAGTATATAATTTTGTATGATGGATTTTAAAAAATAAATATAGATGACACTAAGTGTTCCTATGAAATATAGTAGATTTATTTTCATCAGATTATTTTAGTATTAATTTTTAATCAATAAGTAATTTTATTAAAACAATTACACAAAACAGATGTTGTAATTATTTTCTTAAGGGATATATCAAATAAATGTAGTTAAGTTATTTAAAATAAATATATTTTGAGCTCATTAATATATAAAATTAATTTTATATATGAAAATGACCCCATATAGATAAAATAAAATAATTTTTTGATTATAAAATATTATCTTGATATGTCAGAGAATTAAGGTCGAAGAAAACATAATAAATGTTTTCCTAAGTTACCCAATCCTTATTAAAATAATGTAATAACATACATATTTAATCACAATAATACAAATATATTATACTAATACATCCTTAATAATTTTAGTGTTCCAATAATATTTTACTTGTATAGATGTAAATAATGGGATAAACCCAATAGATGATTTTTAAACCATAAAAAATACATGTTGAGAACTATAAATCTTTAAAAAAATTAAATGTATTTGTTTTTATCTTATGAAATTATGTTTCTTTAAGAATGGATTACCCAAAAAATCACACACATCCTTAATCAGTGATGGAAAATTAAAAAAATCATTATAAGTAATGAAAGTTGAATATATTTGAATTATTTTAGAGGAACATTATTTTAGATCAGTTTATAGAATTCCGTTATATCCAAATCTTATTATCAGTACACATTGAATGAAATATATTTTTAATGTTCATGAATTAAAAAATCATAAAATTATATTCCATGGGTTTTTAGTCATATGATCATCATGAAATATATATATATATATATATATATATATTGATTAGGATTTGGAATATTTTGAAAACATTTTGGTGTATTGAATCATTGGTTAAGTAAAAAAAATCTATGAAAATCAAATTGACAAAAATCAGCTTAGAATAATAAACAACACAACCATATTCAGGAAATTTTTAAAATTATATTATTCTAATTATATCAATATAATTTTAAAAAATGTTCATTTATATATATATAATTCATTATATTTAATTGAATATTAATGCTTTTTATTTCATAAAATACAATTAAGATGCTTTTATCTCACTCTTATATTTATAAGAGTGGTTATTTGGGTTAAATAAGATATAAAAAATCATTATTTATTTCACACTCTACATAAGTTTATATTCAAGATATATCCATAATTATTCTTATATATTTTTATTTTAAGAATCATGATAATTTTCTTCACATATTTAATATCCTTGTATAAATTTTTTAATCTTCTATTTTATGACCGAAAACACAAATCATGACATTATTTTTACACAAAATTACTTAAAAATATCTATGTAGAACAAATATTCAATATTGGAACCCATAAAAGATTATGTTTATTCAATTTTTTAATTTACCCAAAATTGGATTCATTATTTTCTAAAAATATCCAAAATCGTCTAACAAAACATATCAACCTAGGATATAGATATAGACCACCATGTGAAAAAACATAAAAACTAATAATGTCAATGGATTAAGATTCATATAATAATAGAAAATTATTCTTAAAACCTAGTAAACATTATTATAACACTTTCATTAGCAACCATATATATCAACAAATTTAATTTTTTTGAATATTCAATTCATTCTTAACAAAATTTATATTTTCATTCATTTCATTAATTGAAGGGTTCATTTAAATTTGTATCCAAAATTCTAAACCATATAATTTTTTTTCTTTTGGTCATACCTTCGATAAAACATTGAATTCAAACAAATTGATAACATAAGACCAAAAATTGTTGTTTTTATATGGATTGTGATAATTGTTAAATTCCAAAAAAATTTATTCATTTGAGAGAAAAAAACATGTTAAATAACCCCATGATCTATTATGATAACCCAACATCATACCATGGTTCCTTGACTGTTTATCCCAAATTCATTATACTTTTATTAATGTCCATTGAACTGAAAGGTTATACAACAATCTGAATTAAATAAATGAGGGGTATTTTTCCATTATCAATCAATGGGAAATTTTAATATTCAGTTTTACTCCCAATAATTATAAAATTAAAAATTATTAGTTTTATATGTTAAAATAACACAAAATAATTATTTATTTAAAAATACATTTCTAAAAAATCCCTAACACATTGATTTATCATTCATAATCCATTTAGGGTTCACGCTAGTTCATATGTACTCCCTTTTTAATACTAGATGTTCTATTAACTCTAACATGATTCCATGTGTCACGTGGTGTGGAACTAATATCCTACGACTCCAATCAAAACAAAATATACTCAACTAGGGCTACTTGAATCTCTAAATACGTTCCTATGAATCTATATTTATAAAGGAAATTAAACAAATAAATTAAAATGGGAACAAGTAAATGTAAAAAATCATGAAACTATTGACGACATGCACTAGAGATGCACTATGAATATATGATCTATTTTTAAATTTTCTACTTAATGAAATATGTAAGGACAGGACAAATAATGTGGAATATTGGGTTATGGGTTTTTATTATAAAAATAATCATTTTGGAAGATCATTTTGAAGATATTTTTGTACACTGTTACATTATAATTATATATTACAAAATATTCTTAGTAAAAATATTTTATTTAATCTGATATTATAAGTACAAAATTACCCAGATGAGTTTCATGACATTATATTATTTCTAAAGATCAAAAATTACATTGGATTAATGATATCTAAGCGTTATGTTTTTTGGATTTAAATGTTTTAAATATAAATATGTTACGGTGTATAATATAATTTTGGAACTATCATATGATGAACACTTATAGAACAACTAATGTGAGATATAAAATTATGAACATAAAAAAATATGGGAAAACTTCGATTTTATTCATTAATAATATCAATTAGTGGGTTTTATCCAAAACAAGATTCCGTAAATGGAAATTTACCAAAATAATAAATTTTTTTTCTAAATTTCCATTTGAAAATCTAGTAAAATATTAGTTATCTAATTTTTTATACACATTATAGATAATTATAGAGTTTTATCCATATGGAGAGTAAATAATGAGTATTAGCCACCAACTCCCTTACATAAAAAAATATATCCATGTTTATTATGTCATCTTCAAAATCATTACATAAAATAGAAACCATAGTTATAAAATTGTTGTATTTTTAACAAATCCCATGCATAATTAAAATCATATAACTCAAAAAAATGATATAAAAATTGTGTTTAAG
Source organism: Viscum album (assembly GCA_963277665.1). Taxonomy (NCBI): domain Eukaryota; kingdom Viridiplantae; phylum Streptophyta; class Magnoliopsida; order Santalales; family Viscaceae; genus Viscum; species Viscum album. Next base: position 675,618,120 of record OY728147.1, read on the forward strand.
ATTTTGTGAAATTATAGAAATACCATTAAATAAACTATTTCATTAAATTAATGAAACAAATATATGATTTTATTTAGATTTACTTACGTAACAATAAATATTCCAAAAAAATCATTTCCATCCGTGAGAAATAAACTAATTACCATGTTTCATATTGTTTGATTTATATATTCCACTATTAATAATTAATACTTATTATATATAAATTTATATATATATAGACTCTGAGGAAACAATGATGTTGTTTAAATATACATATAAAATATTATCATTATCTGTTTATAATATATATATTTTTTGAAAAAATTATTTATTGGAGTGAGTTTTAATTAATAACAGCAAATGTCACTTGAAAGGTTTATACATGGGAACATTTTATGTTAAATGTATATATAAAGTAAATAAATATTTTCGTATTGAATGTTATGAAATTGGCTATGATAAAATAAAAGATGATATGATTTTATCATCAGATATTTTTTAAAATATGATTAGTTATGTCTGGGTACACATTGTATCTTCATGAAGTAATGTTATAATAAAAATTTTGTGGTGGTTTTTGGGGAATTCCATTCATTTTCAATATTTAATGAATATATTTTTTTTAAAATGTTATAAATATTAGAAAAAGTTATATAACGATCACAGATACTACCAAAGATTATAGAATTAATTATTGGGTGTTTAAATTTTAAAAAATGTGTTTTCCTTGATTAATAATATGTTAAATATAATATGAATTTTCTCAATGATAGAATAATGTATAAAAGTTAATAATATTTTGATAAATGTGTTTTCTCCAATTTTCCATATAAGTATTAGAAAATATTAAGAAAAAAATTAGATATAAATGCTTATCATTAAAAGGAGATAAAATATAGATTATGTGACTTGATTTTAGTGTACCAGTTAATGTTTTTGAAAAAACTGGATTCTAGTAAGGCGGTAACACGTTTGGGGTATTATTGATTTGGATTAAAAGATAAATATAATATTAAATATAATATCTTATGAGTGGTGTGATAGTGTTGGAACATTATGGAGTATACATTTTGAAATTACGTAATCCTAAATTTGAATATTTAATATTTTCAATTCATATGGAAAAAAAATTAGATTTATTTTCTTAATAAAATATGTAATTATAAAAATCCAACAAAAAATTCAATATAATTATTTTTGGTTGTAAACATATATTTTTACACTAAGTAAAATAAATTTTCTATAATTTCAAAAATCCACAATAGGGTAATAGTTTAGTGAACCATGGAAGGTAATTCAACTTCATGTACTATTAAAATTCAAATTTTCAAATTTTCAACTCTTATAGTGGGTTTATAAAATAAATTACCATGGTTTAATGTATATTTATAATTATCAATATTAATGTTCCATATTTTGTCACATCCACTAGGTAGTTTTGTATACAGTTTACCAAGATAGTGGATTAAAATTTAGGTACTCTTAAATATAAATAATTTATATTTTATTACAAACATCATGGATTTATAAATGTTTATGTCTGTTGAAATAATTTAATATACAATTACTATTTAAATTATTTTTTCATAGTTTATTATCAATAATTGAATTTTATATAAACATCTACATTTCAGTGAATTTAGACATGTGAATTGAGAAAGGTAAGATATCTTAATTATAAATGAAAAAATAATGAAACGATTCGTAATTTATTACAGTACACATAAATTAGTTTATTTGTATCTACTATTTTGGTTGTAATGACAATGTTCTCATACAAGACTTATGATATCACCATATCAATTTTTTTCCTTCCTCTAAAATTACTTGAAATAATTCCATACATATATATCCTTCTAAAACTCAATTTCATTCGTGGTACAATGATGATCCAACAACCATGGAATAATCCATATCTCCACTACTAACATAATATCATGTATGCTGGTTAGCGTTAAACAAAGTTCATACCAACTATGTATATGGTCCTTAGAATAAATATATTTTTTATAATATAGTGAATGAACTAATGGGGTCTTTGTAACATTTATGAAAACCAAAATCTGACAAATAAAATTAAAAAATATGTGTATTCATCTTTATCGATATTTTCCCTAATTAGTTTTTCTATACATCAATATATGTAGGCTGGTTATGAATAATGCGTGTGACATAGTAGTTCTTTTTTTTATGAACATGTTTATGGACCATGTAACTTTTGAAATTATTTCTTAAATAATTTTCAATTACATGATTAAGGAATTAAAATATGTATCCATTTGATATCCAATAGTTTAAATAAATAAATTCATTGATATTTATTTAACATTATTATTAAATTGTTTGTGGATTTTTTCATTATCATAAAAATAAAAAAATTCCTAACCCTTGAAAATATTTATATTCTTACCAAAATATGGCATGGAAACGAATATAATATGTTTTACAAATAATTAATAGGATAAATAATGTGTTACTACTAATTTTTTTTAATAAATAATTGGTTAAAATAATATTTTCACTATTTAATTATACCTTAAAATAAGAGTAAAAATTCATATAGGTTGCATATGTATTTAAGTATGTTTTTTTAAATGTGACCACTCATAATAAAAAAATCATATTAATGTTTGGTTAGTCAATAAATAATATATTAAAAATACCTTCCATAAAAAAATAATTTTTATTTGAAGATATCTATGTTGACCATGTAAACCACATGTATTTAAATACTAAAGAGTTTTTTTGGCTAAATTTACTTATTCGTTGAATTTTATTCAACCTTGTTTTCTCGTTTTGTATGATTTTTTTTTCATTCATTTAGAAAATAATGAGGAGTTTTCACAGTTATGAAGAAAAAATGTGATATTTTTTAAAAAAATTATATTATTAATAAAAAGTCTCATCTTATAATTTTCTCCTCAAATGGTTATTAGATTGAGAAATAGGGTCCACTATTGATTTCATAATTGGGGTAATTTATTAGGGATGATGTTTTGTTTCGATCTCAAAATAATAGTATTTTTATAAATGTTAGGAGATTAGTTGAAAACAAAATTAATATATATATATATATATATTATATTATATTAATAAATTAGTCTATAGTATATCATTTTAGTGGTTTTACATGAATGCGAGAGATTTCATTTAATCGTTCCTGGATGTTCCTTAATGGGGATAGATTAGACCATCAAGTGATCAAATATGTCATTAAAAATAAAAAATAAAAATTGTATGTTCCTTTGATTCTAATATATTACCACTTGTTATATAAGTCACCTTTATCAATAATATTGAAAAATTTATCTTCCCTATGTTATTTTATTCCCATATTTTGTTATTTTCTAAAATGATATTCCCATTGAGAATATTTCTTTATATAAGAAATTCAAATATATAACTAATGTTTCATTGAATGTGATATTATTATTTTTATAATTAACATGTATTAATGGTTTATACTTTTAAGTTGAATACATTTATTTTCTTTAATCATATATGATATCATGTATCATACAGATAATTTTAATATATATATTACATAAATTAGTCATCTAATTACCAAATAACTATGGAAAGTGTTTTTTAATGAACTTATTTGACCATAGATATCATTTATACTATCAATATATTATATTTATATTAATTTTAGATTTCTTGGATGGAGTAAAACCTAATATAAAAAAAATATGATGACTAACCATTATTTTCAAATTCAAACCAATGTTTATTTACTAAAAATAATATATAAATATATTCATAAAACATTATATTGATAAAATTAATGATAAAAATTTAACAAAACATTTAATTTAAGAAATTTGAATAAATTAATAATTAAATATAATAAAGAGATAAATAAGATTTTTATCCAAGTAATGTGACACCACCCCGAGCCACTAATGGATGTCTAGATAGATGGTCCTCAAACTACCTCAGGTGCACGTCCTTATATGCTAGAGGCTTCTGACTACAATCTGTGGAATAAGATATTATTATTTGGAAACTATACCCACATATTATAGAAAAATAGTCATGGAAAAATAAAGGTAGTCATATACACCATCCAAATAAATAATCCACATTCAAAACAACAAGGGTGGTAAAAGAAAAACTGATCAAAATAAAAAATACAATAAAAAATGAAAATATTAAATTCATGTATGGAATTCATATGAAAATAATATGTCATATAAATTAGAACAAAAATTGAAAACACTAAACTAGGGAAAACCCAAAAAACAAAACAATGTATTTGTCATGTCCCACAATCTCAGACTCTATCATTGTAAGTTAGTCATCTATAATCATTCATACCCATGACTAGACATGCAATCATGTATCATCATCTATGGTACCCAATTTCCATGGAATCCTTAGTAGTGTGTTATTAAAACATAGAATTCCACCACAAACAAAGACCCTATAAATAAAAAATATGATATAATATGGTCATGTGAGGTGCTACAATATAAAAATATGAAATTAAAGTAAAAATTAGTGAAATAAAAACCAATTCCAATGAACATCAGTGAAAATGGAATCAGACCATACCACCATTGATACTCATATTGATGACATAGATCAAGTATACCTACTTCGACATGTTTTGCTATTTTTCTAAGAATCTGACCGTTACCAAACCAACCATAGAATTATAAAAACCATTTTGGGTGTCTTATATATATTTATCACAACTGAACCATAGGGTGGCTTGCATCCTCCCACAATGAGATATTTCATTATCACATGTTTGAGTGTTTTCATGACCTCCTCGTAGGTAATTTTCATGACATCCCCATTTAGAGTTTTCAATATGAGTATTACGACAAACCCAAATAGTTTTTTCACACCCTCTAGTAGTCGTAACTTTCATAACACGGTCAAATGGATGTTCTCCATATCATATCAAAATTCATTAATTCAAAAATTCAAAACACACATCATCATTTTTTAAAACAATTTTCCATTTCCTCATCACGCCACATTACCTTATATTAATCCATTGTTTTCCAATTAACAAAAAAAATAATATAATAACACCTATAATGGTAATGCAATTAAATTCATATTTGATAACCATGCCACAAAACTATCACAATATCAACTAATAATTCAAAATACATGTGGTCAAATTATAAATCCCCATAAACCATTTAAAATCCACAATCATCCAATTCAAAAAAAAATTATTAACCCAACTATTTATGATTCCTAGAAGATTATTTTTGCTAATATTCCTAAAATATTAAATCTAATTCAGGATATCCATATCCTTTATTATTTATAATTATTTAACATTTTGAAAGAACATTTCCATTTGCTTAGAATAACCATTATTTACCAATTTGTAAAAGAATTCAATTCAAGTCATTCCTTCAAATTTATGACATCACAACCAATATTACTATGTAATTTATCCAAAAACCATGATCCATTTTTATGCTGGTGTGACCCCTAGGTTTCAAAAAAAAATTGGTTCTTTAATTTCAATAAATAATGGATCTAAAATGGTGAAATAAGGATTAAATATTTTATTTATGAATTGTGTCAATGTAAGAAAAATCAGTGTTTACATTTAATTCATATGATTTAAAAATAAAGTGATCTTTTTGGAAAATCTTTACAGACCATAAAATATAGACAAAGAAGTTTCCACATGTCAATTACCACACATTAGTCATAATAAATTGTAACAAAATGAGAAACCAGAAAGTTTTTTTGTAAATAGGCCACATTAGATAAAAGAGGTTAGAGGTCTCTTGATAGTAAACGATATGAAGAATAGATGGTAGGAGACACCTATAAATTCCTACAAATCTAAAATTATTTAAGTTGAAGGAAAATTGGAAGATTAATGATTTAAATCCCTCTATGTAATAGAGTTAGGAACATAAGTTCATTCATGGAAGAGGGACAAGGAAAATAACTTCAAATGGGTACGATTGAAAAATTACAAAAGAGACCTCAAAACATCCCAACATTCCACCATCTAGATATTAGGAGACACCATTTATCTATATTTCCATCATCTAGATGGTAAGCCCAAATTCCCTCCATAGATTATAGATTAGAACTATATAGCTGGTTAAAGTATAACATCTTTTTTGAAGAATTGGCCTTTCTCATCCCCTCAAAATGATTTCTTAAACTCTCAAACCCCGAGACTCTTTTATCTATGAAGATGATTCGTCTTGTAATGATTCACCAAGGATACCCAATATTTTATATCAAATGGTATTTTTAATAAGTGTGTGAGTATTACAACATCCCCACCATACAATATCTCATCTATAAGGTGTATCTATGAGCATCATAGTTCCCTTTCACATACCCCCATATAATTTCGACTGAACCCATCCATTGGAATAGGCTCCCATTACAGCTAAACATGATGATGCTTGTACATTTTTCACACTTGATTGAATTCAATTCCACCCACCTCAAAGTCATGAGGATGGAGGCATTTATCCACTCAATAACGTTTCCAAATAAAGTAAATCATTATGCATTTCTTTGATCAAATTGACATGCTACGAGGTCCTATTACAATGCCATATTTCAAACAATGTTGATTCACTACACTCTCACTGGTCATTTATATTCTATTATTTCACTAAAACTTGATCCACATTTCTAATCATTGACAACTCAAGTACCATGGCACCATCCCTTTTAATTAAATCCAATTCAATGCCACACATATGGTGGATTCCTAATTTCCAAATAAATCTTAAATCAAAAACCCATTCTGGGAATTATTCGTAACTTTCAACCAAACCTCATAACATATATTGGAAGATTTCCCCATGAACTAAATCCTCATAGAACTGATAACTAATCTAATATTCCTCTCCACAATTTCCCTTTGTCATATCATTCGAATTTGTAACCCCTATCTAGTATTTTTCAACACCAAACATATAAATTCTCTATAAATCTATTAACTAATACAACAAATATCATCCTTCAAATTCCAAGGATACACCTAATGTTTCTTCCATCTCATAATATCTAACCACATCCAAATGTCACTAATTAGACTCCCTATATCATACTCCTCTTAATGGTCCTTGGCTACCCAATCTGATACTCTACCACACCTCCAAACTATGTCACTTATTTTCTTCACAACATATCATGGTCATCCATGTATCAACACGTTAGTCTAAACCTTAGCCTAATTTCCATTCAATGATTAAATATTTAACTAAACCAAACTAGTTTTATTCTAAAATATGAGCAATGTCACACCCCAAATTAGATTCATGTCCATATCACCAAATATATCATAATTCCAAATCCCAAATCTAGGCTCCTAGAAATTACTCATAAAAAATATAAAACTAGTATAGTAAATAAATAATGATAACCTATATTCATCTTCACATGATATTCCTAGATCCATTTTGACCATACACTAACTACACCCACTTAGTCAATAATATTAACCATATAAAATCTCCCTCTCATGACTAATTCGATACTACCGCCATAAGAGTACCCTCTTCATCACTTCACTAAATAGAAAACCAAGATCCATGTTCAATCCATTATCTATTATAACATGAAATGATTGGGAATGACCACTAAACCAATACCAAAGTGATAACACAAAACCCCAACCACTTGCTACTATTAGATTAATAAAAATTATATCCACTTATTCCCTTAAACCTAATTCAATATGTGGGATACACCATCATCCAACCCATGGTGTACTCCCCACTATATGGCCTCCCATGTATCACACCCTGATTTTGACTTTGATTGGTACCCTATAAAAAAATCATGTCACTCCACCGAAGACATTATTCGTTACCATGTTAATCTATAGAAGGGTTAATATTGTATTGACCATGAAATCACACCTCGACCCATCCGGGACAGTATCCCCAATTACAATGATGAAAAAATTCTCATCCAAAAACCCGAGTTCGTCATGCCCATAGTTCTCTCATTGACTCTATTTGGGTCCTCATCTCACATAATATTTCTCAATGATTTATGACCCAATAGGAACTACATGTAAGCGTCACTCACAGACTCAATAACATTACTAGGAAATATTTTTGTATTTAATACCACCCAAACTGCAAACTAAATGGAACCATTCATCCCCAATGACTGATTGCGTATAATATCTCACAAAATCATAACGTTTTCATGGACATATAGAACCTATTTAGGAAGAGTTAATTAAAACATCGGTCAGTCATGTTTCATCAAAAGTAAGACACAAGCCTACTCCACTGGTCATGCCTCCACTATATTTTAGTCTTATCATGAAAATGGAACACTCAATGATCATTAAAAATGAGTTATGTGGCCATGCCAATGTATTTAAATTTACACTAAAAACTCGGGCATCATTCTATGATCTGAATCATCTAACAAATCTCTACTCCCCCTATATTCATCCTTATTGGGTTACCATCAACCTTTTTATAACATCCATACTTGTATTCCAAAAAATTTGGAATAATAATGATCATACCTTCCAAAACAGAGATTTGTATAAAAAACACCTAAAGGAATCAAAATTATCTTACTCAAAAAAATCCATTTTACTAAAAAATGTAGGGAATCCTAAGACCTGATGTTCACGAGGATTATGAATAGTCTCCGTAATACACTAAAAATGCCTCTGATGAATTTATCTCAAACATCCAAACTCATCAAATACTCCTCTCCCTAAGAGAAAAAACATTCATATTCGATGGTCTTTTTAATGTAACCCTCTATCGTAAAAACTCATCCACTCACCACTAAACTATGTCACAGTATAAAGAGAACTATGTTTTCAAGAATAGTCATATAAATTCTTCCTCACACATAGGTTCGATCCAATTATGCTTCCTTAACTCTATCACATTAGGAGAAACCCAAAACATCTATATGTATTCATGTCATACTATAAACTCAAGGTCATATCAAAAGCTAAAAAAAATATTAGCATGACACGCTAAAATTCCCAAAACCACATATCACATGGACCATATATGAACTGTTCACTCATAAACCCTAACAACTGATGTCTAGTGTAAAAAATTACCCAATTAGTCCAAATCATGTATACATATATATATACATATATAGAATTAATAATTTTACTCTTCAATTTAGAATTTATCCAAAATTTCTATAACAAGTTCTTAGTCAAATGAATAGTAAAGTACAAGTTTTGTGGGGAAATGATTTATATTTCAACATGGATTTTTATTTATCATGTTTCATATGAAAATAATAGTATATAATCACATAATATACATTAAATATATTAATTTTACTAGAACCTTTCACAAATAAGGCTGTGTCAAATGAAATTTCAATAATGTGTTATTGTTTAAAACACATTATAATTTGTAATTGGATTTTTATCTAGCAAAATAATCATAATAATTGAGTTAAATATCCCATAAAACGATTTTATACATTAAGAGTACCAATTATGTATGATGACACCATAAAATTATATAGGACCCAGATTAGAATCTAGTTAAAAAATCAGACATAGTCACACATATGAAATTTAAATCATAGTATCCATGTCTGAACAATGTACATATATACATTTATCAGATGACAAATGAGACAATGATCCATGAATCAATAATAATATTATAATGTGTGTTACTTGATGAGAAAGATAATCAATAGAAAAGTTGAACTCCATGGAAAACAATACCATCCTTGGAATCATGGAAATACCTTTAATGGGAGGTGGCCAATCCAAGGAACAAGTTCCATGATATTTCTTGATGATTTGAAATCTAATATCTAGCTTTCAAAAATAGTATGTAAAAAAGAAAAATAAACTGATTTTAATAAATTTTTATTTCATGTAACCCTGGACCACTAATCAGTGCTGATACTAGTGGTCATTAGTGTTGCACCAAACAATGTCAACTACTAGTGGTTGTCCAATATGGTATGGTGGGGAGACAATAACATCATATCGAATTGAATCAATACTGGGAAAATAATGTAAGGCATATAAATCATCTTGATAAATTATATATAAGTCAAAAATCTAGTCATCTGAAGAAACATGATAAAAATAATCCATATTATAATAAATGAAACAATACCCTAAATTTTAATAATTCATACATCTAAAGTAGGTCATATATATAATTCCCCAAAATAAAAAAAGGTAAAAATTATGGAGAACCCAAAAAACAGCCATTAGTCTTGTCCAAATTCCAAACTCCAATGCACTATCCTTGTAATCCATTCATCAAGAACCATCCTATCCCAGGCCTAGACTTACAATTAAGTAGAAATTCTCAAGTACACATGTTCTATGATTGAATGAGCATGGAAAATGTACAACCTCTTAGGAAAATTCCTCCAACATCCGTAAATATAACTAATCATATAAAATAATTTTAGGTGAGGGGCTAAAATGGAATTTTTTTAAAAAATTATAAATAATGATATTAAATAACCACTGATTCAAAGGATCCATGATGAAACCAAATACTGAAGAATACCACCATTTATACTCCGGTATCTATCCCCTATTGACCAAACATAATGTGTCCAACACTGTAGTGTCTTTGATCACATTTGGTTGATCGTGCCAACCACAATATCAGGAACACCATTATCATTTTTTTCATATAAGTATCATGTCCACATTATATTGTGTTTTCACAAACTCCTATAATGTTTGTTTTCACAACCACCATTTCAATTGTTTTAATGATCTCTCCCTAGGGAGTTGACCATATGTGTATAATGACTACCCTATAAAGTGTTTTCAAAACCACCTATAACTGTATTTTTCATCTGAAACCATTTGAGAGTTATTTATTTCTTGTCAAAATTCTACATTTTAAAACAAATATCATTATTTTAAAAAAGGATGTGATTTTTATCTCATCATCAACCTTAAAATCTTTATATCAATTATTTTTTATTAATAATAACATATCAAATTATAACACCTATCATGGATTGAAAATTAAATTCTCAATGGGCCAACATGGATCATGACTATGAAACACCCATTTAACATTCAAAATGAATGGTATCAAATTATAATTCCACATCAACCATTTAAATTAAAAAATAATCTAATTCATAGAAATTAATACATTTATCCAACCATTTACCCTTTGAAGGGGACTATTCTTGTAATCATTCCTTAAAGTGGGAATTCAATTCATGATTCTCATATCCATTCTTAATTATCATGATTCAACTTTTCACATGTCCCATTCCATTTATTGCTTATAACTATTATTTACCCAATATAATTCAAGATCATTTCATGTTTCACAATATATTTTATAGAATCCAACATGTCTTAAATAGCTATCTAATTAAAAATGTTGCAATTACATGCTAGGGAATCCCATAGAAATCACCCTTCATTTGGGATCTCTATTTCATTTAAATTAAATATATAACAAAACTAAATTAACATTAAAGAGTTTATATAGGTTCATGGTCTCCAAAAAAATAACTCAAAAGGCCAAATAACATATATTCTTGAAAAATAATGGGATACAATGAGAAATATTTCAATTATGACCAAATTTAAAAATAGAAGGGTATAAATTTACGTACCATCCATTGGTTTAGCATAAATTATAAGAAAATTAAATATGAGAGAAAAAAATAGAGAATATTATAAAAAAGTGAAGAGGAATCTCTTGACAATGTGAAAGACAATGTAATGATCGACCCCATATAACCTAATGCTGGTGATTTAATCCATTTCAATGGAATTATTAAAAGAAAACAAATCCTGAAGGACCGTATAGTTTAGAAATCATGGACATCTAGATTATGTACATGATGCCCATAGTAAATTGGAAAAAAATAAGACATGATGATCAATAATTGAAATAAACTACATCCTTTAAAGCTTAATCCTTGATATCTTATTCATGACATGGGGAGAGAAACATAATACGGGTGAGCTCAAATTCTCAATAACGGTATGTACAATGGAATTAATAATCAATCTATATCGAAACGTAAATATTTGAGAACACATTACATTTATAAAACTAGATAAAGAATAATTACTATGGAAGGTTATGAACATAAATTTATTCTCTAAATCAATAAAATAATAATGAACTACATCCATAGATATGTCGATGAAAAATATCATGGATAAATAATAACTAATATTAAATGAGGGAAATACGTTATTTAAGTATGTCATGTCTAAGGCAAGTGAAACCCTATTACGATCAAATCATTTCACAAGATGGTTTAAAACTATTGGTAGATACCCATTTGGCCAAATTATTCATATCATGAGAACATATCGATTCATCATGGAGTGATATAATGTATAGGTTCCACCCGTCATTTCTTGTCCAAAGTATTTCTTATATTTAATAACCAAAATAAATAATATGCCTTATCAAATAACCATAATGATTATGTAATATAGATCTATCAATAACTCCCTTGAATTAAATAATATATATCATGAAAATAATAAGATTAATTAAATAAAAACTCAAAATTTAGAATATTCACAGTATAAAAGGAATTAGGTGCATAACATTACAATATGCATCAATGAATTGAAATTGAGATGAAATCGGATACCTTAAGTATGATAATCCATATTCCTATATGAAAATCCTATATGATGGTACTATTAAATTGTATTAAAATCATACTAATATTTATGATATCATATATGATTCTATGATGACTTTATATTGCCTATTTATTATCAATTCCAAGTTAATACATCATTTCGGGTAACAATTAGTTCATGTTTTGATTTGTTATTCTTGATAATATAACATAGAACATGATTCAAATACATAAAAATTTTATAATATGATTAATATATAATATATATTTATAATATAAAGATATATAATAGATAGGAAAACACCGTTCATGGAAATGGAAGGTCGTACGTACACATGAACGTTGTTTCCATTTTGTTATCATATGAATGGAAGTAAGTGAATGAAATATATGTACATAAACATATATATATACATATTATTCTAGTATAATTATTATCTCCTATATTACATTATTATTGATAATATATATATCTTTATAATAGTTCTTGGATGTTGATCATTGAATATGACTCGCATCACGTCATGGGGAAGGTATGTCGTACATAGGCACAATAGATTATATCATTTATTTAATGGTTTAATATCATTGATGTGTATTGAAAATGAAAATAAAAGAAATAATATCATGTTATATTTATTATTTAATTAATTTTTATTCATCATTATACCCATTGTAATTGAATATATATGAAAAACAATTTACACCATGACCTGAAGACGGTAAGCCGTACGTGCGCACGCATGGTGATATTGTTTTTCATAGGATGGGTAAAAGTGGACTATGTTTGTCAAATAATAATTGTAAAATATCATTATATATTATATTATAGAGGTATTATTTTAGTATGGTAACAAATTATTCATAGGAAGTAGAAGAAGAAATGAACTTTGAAAGAAGGGATAAACTGATTACCTCTACTTCGGGAGTCTCCTTTTGATTTGAAAAACAGTTATCCCTAAGTTGGATTTATTCTCAAAGGGTGGCCTCTATAATGAATTTAAGAAAGTTTTTAGGAGAATTTTTTAGGGTTTGGCCGAGAAAATGGGGTTTGGAGGTGTGAATAAGTGGGTAGAGGTGGTTCCCTTTTATTAGAGGGAGAAGGGGCACCTTAGGAATGTCTTGAAATATTATTTTATTATAAAATTATTTTCAAATTATAATAGTAAAAAGTGATATATTTAAAGTCTAATAATATTATGTGTCTAAATAATCTCAACCAATAGGTTCAGACATGTTTTGGTCACAAAAATAACCATATCTTCTATCTATAACCCTTCGCTAAAAACATCAACTATTACAATATTTTATTGTATTTTTATAATATATGGTTACTGTAGATACAATAAAGTCACAATAGAACCAAAAGTGGATCATTAATTACTTTTATACAGTTATATATGTTTTTTGGACGAATATTATATTTTTAAGACTATTATTTTATTTAATAAAATTTATTTTATTTTAAAACCTCATTTTTGTCAATTTTGACACTATTTAAGGAGTTGATTTTTGTTAAAGTCATAGAAATTTTATTACATAGAAAAGAAATAAAATCAAAGACAATATGTATATATAATCCATAAAATTAGTTCATGGAATGAAAATGATCAAATAATATTTATTTTAATATTTATAATATCATTTGCTTGAAAATATCATTAATAAGGTCATCACATCAACATCATTGTGTCATAAATAAATACATTTCTTAAATTTATAAAAAATTTAAATAAAATACCATAATGTAGAAATGTTTTTATATTTCTAATTAAAATTTATTTTCAAAGATATCAGTCATATAACCCTATATTAAAATTGTTTGAGTAAAATATACATGTTTATATTATATTTATCTTTACTTTAAATTAATTTTTATAACATGTCATTATCACACCAAAGTGGTCCCATGTGGTCCTAAAATGAACCAAAGGATTCCCATGCAGATATATCTTATTCATTAAGATAATGACATGGTTAAGGGTATTTTATTATCATAATAATATTAAATTTTACCATTATTTAACAGATTTACCCTTTTACCATGGTAAATAAAAATAATTATTGAAGTTACAATTCATAATTTCTGAAAATAAAAGGTACCTATTTTAAAATTTTGGACCTTATGATTCCTAATATAGATTCATATATCATAATTTAATTTAAAAAATATTCCTTAATTAATTTAAAATTAATTCCAATTGTTAAAACAAAAAAATGGGTTTTTATGAAATAAAAACATTCAAAATATTTTCATGTGTTTATGAAAAATTTAAATGTCAAATTACATCCAATGACCATAATTGTATAAACTATTAAAAAAATAAATTGATTTATATTTTAAAAACAATTTAAAAAGAAATATAGAAATATAAATAAAATAGATGAAAATGCATTTTTAATTAAAATGTAATATTTTTTACTATTCACAACAAATTGCAACATTTCAAAATATTACAAAAATTTCACTCTAAGATAATTTTGATATTATGAATTCAAAAATAAAGTATATTTTGAAAAATAATCTTTATAAAAATCTAAATTGGGTTAATACTATTCATAACATATTTTTAAATGATTGCTTTAATAGGACGTGGTGTGCATGAACTCGGGGTTGCATCAAATGCAAGACATTGAATTATTTAAAATGAAGAATATTGTGGAAGCTTAGTTGTTTTATTATACATCAATGAAAATATATTTTCCATCAAGAATTATATAATATCACGACGTAAAATGATTCAGGAGGATCTACATCATATTTTCTTTAGGTTCCCACGTCGCATTTTCAATTTTATGGTTTCTTCAAAGATCTTTTACCATACAGGTTGTCTGATTTTTCAACACTTTTTATTTGGTATCAAGAATCATGATATGATCTTCACAATAAGACATATAAGGTTCCAGTTTTATTTCTTCATATTTAAGGACAAAAATTTGGTCTCACATATATTTCCTTAACAATGATATGTATAACACATCATGAACATTCGATATACATAGAGGAATTGCAATACTATATGATACATATCCTATTAATTCTAGAATTTCAAATGGTCTGATGTACATGGGAGTTAATTTAGCATACCTACCTAATCGTATAACACCCTTCCATGAAAATACCTTCAAAAAAATATTATCTTATACATGAAATTCCAAATCCTTCCTTCCGTTATCGACACTCCTCTTTTTCTTAAATTGTGTTGTTTTGATATGGGTTTGGATAATCATTAACTTATAAATTTATTCTTCAAAATTTTATAGACATAAAAGTTTTATTTCACCAAAATCATCCCATCAATTTGGTGTACAACATCTCTTTTCATATAATGCTTCTTATGGAGCCATCTGGATACTTGAATGGAAGCTATTGTTATTGGGAATTTCAACTAGAGGTAAATACTTATCCCACATACCCTGAAAGTCAATTGAAAAGGATATAAACATATCTACTAAATATGAAATAGTTTTTTGTGATTTCCCATCAGTATGAGAGTGGTATTTAGTGATAAAAAAATGTTCTGTATTTAGGTCATTCTGAAGGCTTTTTGAGAATCATGATGTAAAATGTGGATCAAATTTAGAAACAATAAATAGGGGTACACCATGACGTCTTACAACATCATTAATATATATTCATGCTAAACATTCATGTGTTAAATCCACTTTTATAGGAATAAAATGTGCTAACTTGGTAAGACGGTCAAAAATAACCCATAACACATTATTCTTCAATGAATTACTTGGTAGCCCCATGGAAACATCCATCGAAATATAATCCCATTTCAACAGTGTTATAGGAAGAGGTTTCATGAATCCTCTAGGGTATTATCTTCCAACAATGACCTATTGAATGGCCAAACATTATGACACATAATCAGTAATCTCACTCTTCATGTTATCCCACCAATAATGTTCCTTCAAATTTCAATACATCTTACTTCAAACAGGGTGAATAGAGAAACTAGAACTATGAGCATCATTAAATAATTATCTTCTTAGCTCAGGTAAAATGGGAAAAAATAATCTTTCAAAATTTCAAAATTCCATCAACATATACGAAATCAATCAATCTCCCATAATTTATAGCTTTAATTTTCTTTTGAATCTTCTCATTATCAGTATTAGAACGTTTTTTCCATTCAAATAAAGATGGTTTGGTAAACATTTGAAAAAGTTTTGATGTTTCACCATCTTTAATATTTCCCATAACAATATTTATCAGCTCCATTAACATTGGATCCCTTTAAACTCTCATTTTGTTCATAACTCCATGGTCCATTCTTCTCAAAGCATCGGCCACCATATTTTCCTTCCCCAAGTGGTGGTTTATTGTTCTATCATAATACTTGAGTATCTCGAGCCATCTCCTTTGTGTAATTTTGAGTTCATTTTGTGAGAAAATATATTTCTAACTCTTGTTATCAGTATATATCTCAAATTTTTTTACCATAGAGATAGTTTCTCCATATCTTCAGAGAAAGTATTACTGTAGCCAACTAAATATTATGAGTTGGATGGTTTTGTTCAAGGGTTTTTAATTGTATTGAGTCATATTTAGAAAACCCTATAATAATGCATAAGGACACATCCAAGTCCATTACATAATGCATAACTATAAATAAAAAACCCGTCATTCCCAGATTGTAAATCCAATATAAGAGCATTGGTGAAACTTATCATCAATTCATAAAAACATTATTTGTACTCTTTTTTACAAATTTATTTAATCCCATTATCCGTGATCTTGGAGAAAGGATAATCAAATTGAGTAAAATTATGGAAAAAATGTCAATAGAAACTTTCTAAACCTATAAAACTGTGTACCTCAGTTATACATGTCGGGGCAAGAAATTCTTGATTTTGCTTTTTCAATAAAGGATCAATAGAGATTACATCCTTGGATACTATATGGACAAGGAATCAAATTTCTTGAAGTCAGAATTCAAACTTGCTAAATTTACCATATATATATTTTCTTATGAGAGTCTCAAGAATGATTTTAATGTGATACTCATAGTCTTAAATTATTTTAGAATACATCATACTATCATCAAATAACACCAAAAAAAATCATCAAGATATTCCTAGAGTAATATATTCATGACAGTCATAAAAACTAAGGGTGAATTCGTTAATACAAAAGGCATTATTGTAAATTAGTAATTACCATACCTCATTTAAAAAGTTGTCTTCATAATGTTATCCTTATTTAATCGTAATTGATGATATCTAGAATAAAGGCCAATCTTAAAATACAACTGAGTTCCTTGAAGTTGATCAAATAAATCATCAATACAAGGTATATGATACTTTTTCTTTATAGTAATAGCATTTATTTCTATATAATCAATAAACAACCTCATGGATCCATATATCTTGTTGGAAAAGAGAAGTGGGGCTCCCCATGGAGAAACACCAGGGCACATAAATCCATTTGGCCCAAATCTTCAGGTTGTTTTTTCAGTAAATTTTATTCCACAATGGCAATTTGATAGAGAGTTTTTGATATTGGCCTTTCATCGTGGATTAAATCATCACAAAACACAACTTCACTCTCTATGGGGTGTCCGAGTAAATAGTCTAGAAAAACATAAATGTATTCCTTTACAATAGGTATTTCCTCAATTTGAATATTACCTTCTTCTTCCCTATATGTTTATTTCTCTTCTTCATCAATAATCTCATTTATTAAAGCTATTAGGGAGGATTTTTATAAGAATCAGGTGATGAAGTTTATGTGCTTAGGATAACGGATGTTACATATTCCTCAAAAATCCAAAAGTCATTCTTCTTGTAATGGATTTTCACATCATATTTTGAAATCCAATCCCTACTGAGGATTATATCAACATCAACCCTAGGTATGATAAGCAAATTAGCTATTATATTCTGTTTATATTCCATAATATGAACATATAGACAATTCTTTGTTGTTAAATGGTTCCCACTTGGAGTTCTGACTTAAAATTACCTTGTCCCAATGAATAGGAAATATCAATTTTTTAATGAAAGTTGGGAAGATATAAAGGAATGTTATGATCCAAAATCAATTAAATCTTTATCTAAAATTTAGGAAATAACTAATGAACCTACTAAAATATCATTATGAACTTCAACTTCAACCATTATGATCGCAAAAGCTTGGTCATCTCCCCTAGGCCTCTTTTGTGGTAGATTATCTTGATGTTTGGGGAATTAATTTGCACATTGTCCCATCACATAACAATTGTATCACTTGAAATCATTGATTTGTTTCATTCCATTGCATTCATGATCCTAGTCTCCCTTATCTCTTCACATATAACAAAATTTCAATCCCTTAAAACATTTCCTAGGGTTCTTTTTCCCATAGATTTCACAAGATGAAATTATTTCTAACTTATTCTCCTTCATGGATGAATTCCCCTTTTCATGATTATAATATGGAAAATTCATGAATTGTATCTTTTGAATATATTGATCCTAGAAAATTATTTCCTCATCATGATGGTGCATAAAAGTATTTCATCATATGATTAAAAATTTTGTGAAACCAGATCCCATTGGAGATTTTTCTTAAAACCTTCATAGAGTTGATTGATCGTGCACTATGATTTATGTATATAATCCGTAGAAACCCTGCATAACCTTGTAAAATTAGCTTCATAATCGAGAAAACTCTCTTCATCCTTATACATTATGATAAAGATCTTCTACTTCATATCAATTTTTTTATCACGATTAATGTATTTTCCATAGAATGTGTCCTTAATTTTTATCCATTCCATAAGTTATATATATTCTTTATCATTAGTATTTTGGATCAATGTACAACATATATTAACATCAACTTTGAGAAAATGGACTTCAAAATTATCATTTTCTATTTCATTGCATCCCAAGTCCATAAATATCTTTTTGAGAGACATAATACACTACTCATCTACAATTGGATTTGTAGTCCCACTAAATGATGGAAGATTTTGTCCCATAAAGTAATCCAACATAGGAGATTCTATCTACAGAAAGGGTTGATCTTTTTGGGAATGGTTATTTTTTATAACATGATTAATTTTCCCAAATATCGCCAAAATTTTCACTGTTACAATAACAGAGGTTTTAATTTCCTCTGTAGGTAAACCCATGAAATTTCCTCGTGTATTGATACCATTCGTCCATCGAGGTTTTATTTCTATATAACGACACATATCATATTTTATCATAAAATTGTGTTTTTCCAATATGATAAAATAGTCAGCATTAATTTAATATTTATTCCTTATAAATCATAAACTTTTTTTTTTTGGTGAATTATCATTAGTGTATCCCCAAATTATAAATTAGGGTATGTTCCCTAATCAATGTTCATTAAATATTGTTTCCAAGGTTGTTTCTAAGCTTCTTTTTATACAAAATTTAATGGGACGACCACATATAACCTAAAGTCGGTGCATTATTACATTTCATTGTTGTTATTACAATGAAACAAATCTTGAAGGACCGTATAGTGTAGCAGTCCTGGAAATGTAGATTACATACATGATACCCATAGTACATTGGGAAAACAAAATAAGACATGCCACACAATAATTGAAATAAATTTCATCCTTGAAAGCTTAATCAATGTTCTCTTCTTCATTAACTAGGGATATAAACATAATTTAGGGTGATCTCAAATTCTCAATAAAGGTAATTACAATAGAAGCAACAATCAAAAAATATGGAAAGAGAAATATCTGAGAACACTTTCCATTTTTAAAACTAGATATGGACCAAATAATATCTAAATTAAAGAAACTAAAACATTTTCCATAAATCAATAAAATGAGAATGAACTATTTCCATAGACATGTCGACACAAAATCTCATGGATAAATGATAACTGAAATTAAATGAGGGAAATAAGTTAATTATGGGTGTCATGTCTCAGGCACATAAAAATATATTAACATTGAGACCTTTGGAAATAAGGTTTAAAACTATGTGTAGAAACCCATTTTCCAAAATTATTCGTCTCTTGAGAACCTGTCGATGCATTGTGGAGAAATATAATGTCCAGGCTCCACCCATCATTTCCCATCCAAAGTATTTCTCATAATGAATAACCGAAATAAATAATATGCCTTACCAAATAATTATATTGAATGAGTAATATGGATCTATCAATATTTACGATGAAGGAAATAATATAATATCATGAAAATATTTATATTATTTATATAACAAGTCAAAATGTTGAATATACACTGAATAAAAAAACTAGGATTATAATACTACAATATGAATTAATAAAATGAAACTAAGATGAAATCCCTTACCTTAAGACCAATACTCTATATATTTTTGCGAATCTCATGTATGATGGTATTATTATCTTATATTAGAATAATAATAACATTTATTTTATCATATATGATTCTTTTATGACTTTATATGACATGTTTATTGACAATTCCAAGTAAATACAACATTTCGGGTAATAATCACCTCATATTTAGAATTATTATTCTTGATAATATTACATATATCATGATTTAATTACTTATAAAAATGATAATATGATTTAAATAACTTATATATTCATAATATACATATATATAATAGATATAAATACATTGTTCATGGAGACGGTAGGCCATATGTAAGCATGAACATTGTTTCCATTTTTTTATCTTATGAATGGATGTTAGTGCATGACATATATGAACACACACATACATATATATATATTAATTTATTATATATATTAATTTCACATATTTCATAATTATCTATAATATATATCTTTATAATTATTCTTGGATGTTGAATGTGGAAGACGTGTCTCATCGCGTCATGGAGACGGTAAGTCGTACGTACACACGAGAGACAATATCATTTCTAGAATGGTTTAATTATATACATTTGGATTGAATATTAATTCCAATAAAATAATATCATTTATATTTAATATTTAATTCATTTTCATTCATCATTATACCCCTTGAAATAAAGTATATATTCAAAATAGTTTACAACACAACGTGGAGACCGTAAGGTGTACGTAGGCACACATAGTGGAGTTGTTTTTAATAGGATGGGTGCAGGAGGAATATGGTTGTCCCATAATCACAAAATCATATAATAAAAAATTAAATGTCGGATTTATTATTTTAGTTTGGTAACAACTTAGTATGAGGACGTATAAGTAGAATTGAACTTTGAACGAATGTATAAAACGACTACCTCTTCTTCGGGTGTCTCTTTAGGATTTTCACCAAAGGAATCCTTATGTTCATTTCTGACCAATGTGTGGCCTCTATTTTGAATTTAGGGATGTTGGGAGGAGTGTTTTGTAGTGTTTGGCAGAGCCAATGGGATATGGAGGTGTGAATAAGTTGGTATAGGATTTTCCCTTTTATAAGAGGGGGAAGAGGCACTATAGGAATGTCTTGAAATATTATTTTATTATAAAATGATTTGATAATTATAATAGTTAAAAAGATATATATTTTGAGTTTATGATGATGATGGGCCAAAATACATTAACCAAATGGATTTATTCAAGTTTAGGTCACAAAAATAACTTTATCGTTTATCTTTAACCATTAGTTTAAGACATTAACCCTTACCATGTCTTCTTGTATTTTCATAATATATGGTTATTGTAGTTACAATAAAATGGAAATAGAACCACAAGTGGATACTCAATGAAATTTGTAACATTATATATGTTATTTTTCCATTGCATATATTTTTAGGTCTATTATATCATTTAATAAAATGGAATTTATTTTAAAAACTCATTTATATCATTTTTGACACTATATAGGAATTGATTTTTGTTGAAGTCATAAAAACATCATCACATCAAACCAAAGGAATTAAATAATATATTATATTTAATTATCAACCATTAAATTCTTTAATGGCATAAAAAGTTTCATATTATATTTATTTTTATATTTATAATTTCATTAATTTCAATCATTCATTAATAAGGTAATCATTGCATCATCATTTTTCCATAAGTAAATTTATTGTTTTAATTTATAAAAATTAAAAATAAAATACCATGATGTAGGTAATTTTTGTCTATTTATAATTAAAATTTATAGTCCAATGTCTTAGTCATATAACACTATAATAGTTTTTTTTAATAAAATATACTTATTTATGTTATATTTATCTTTACATTAAATTAATTCTTATAACATGTCATTATCACACCCATGTTGTCCCATGGGGTCCTAAAGTCGACCCAAGGATTCTTGTGGATAGAAATATATCATCTAATAGTATTAGGAAATGTGTTATGGTGGTTTATAATTACTATTATATTATTTTTTACCATTATTTAAATGTTCTACAATTTTACCATGTTAAATAAAAATAATTACTGAAGTTATTATTCATAATGTAAAAAAAGGTACCTATTTACACAATTAGAACCTTATGATTCCAAGTATGGATTATATTTTCCCAAATTCAAAAAAAGAAGTTGCATTAATTAATTTAAATATTATTCCTGTTTTCAAAACTAGAAAGGGGGTTTTCAGGATGTACAAACTATCAAAAAATTGATATGTTATTATGTACAATTTAAAAGTGAAATTACTACCAATGACCATAATTGTATTACATGATAAAATATTAATCCTATTACACCATAAAACCATATAAAAAACTATATATCAATGTAAATTAATTAGATCAAAAGGTCATTTTAAATTAAAATTTAGTATTTTCACTATTCATCACAAATTAAAACATTTCATAAACTTACCAAAATTTCACCCTATGATAATTTTGATATTACAAATTAAAAAATTAATCATATTTTGAAAAATATATTTTATGAAATTTCAAAATGTGGTTAATAAATTTCATTACAGATTCTAAAATGGCTACATTGATAGGTCGTGGAGTGCTTGAACTCAGGGTTGCGTACAATGTGAGCCATTGAATTCCTAAAAAAGATGTATACCGGGGAATCTTAGGGTGTTACAAAGAAGGAATATAAGGAAGTGCAATCCTAGACACTCCACCACCATTGTAATGAATATAGAAAAATATTCTCATTCAAGAGATGAGGGACACCCCCCTTATATGATATAGATGAGGGGATTTTTGAGTATGGGGTTATTTTCCTTAAGGGATAAGGAAAATGGTTATGGGTGATAGAATAAATGATTAAAAAATAGATCTTAAAACCATACTTTATGCCACCATCTAGATATTTGGAGCCACCAGCTTGTTGGCAGTCCAATGGTTGTCGATAATGGGATCACTGGCTAGCTTAGGATCCCAGGAGTCTTCTAGGGATACAAATTTCTACCAACATTCTAATAAAACTATTGTATATTTTTTTTTCATATTTCAGCATCTCTTAGGCCCCTGGAAATATTTAATGACCAGTCTAAACTCTCAAGATTATTCTATCTCTTAATTATAGAACCCATTATAGGATTCCACATAGATCACAAATAATTTAAATGAACCTATTCCTTTATGGTGGGTTGGGATATTACAAACAAAATTCTAAACATATATATAAGCATTATTATATTATTATCATTACTAAAAAAATAAAAATATGTCAAAAGTATTATAATTATTAATAATATTGAAATTTTATTTACTGTTTCCTTTTTCAGAACATATCAGTTTCACTAACATGATGTCATTCCAGAATTATATTGATAATTGATAAAAAAACAAGTAATCTGTAATTATGAAGTATTTATTAGCCTTGAGATTTCCTCTTAGCCCTTTCATCCCATGTTCCAAATAATGAAAATGTTTTATCTGGTTCCTATTTTTGAAAAATAAATAGTCCACTTGATTTATTTTTCTATTTATAGTATAATTATGAGAATCTCAAACCTATTTTTACATACTAATAATAATTATTTTGTATTTAATACTATTTTAAAATTATATATAACTTTCCACTTCTGTTCTATAAAACAGATACCTCTACATGTGGCATTCGCATATTACGAGAATGATTTTGACTAATTAATTCAATGAGTATAATATTTTCTGACAATATGATTAATTCCAAATAATAATTATATAGAAAATTATTATTTATTTAGTTTTCAATATTTAAATTTATGTGAATAGGGATATTTTAAATATTTTTTTTTCATATGATTTTACATACTGTTAATTAAGAGTTTTATATAGTTATTTTAATATAGAATTAATCAAGAATGATTTTAATTAAATATTCAATGTCTATAGAAATGTGATGCTTTTTAGTGATTTGAAATATATGGTATAAAATGGAAAAAACATTAAACTATTTATTTTTTCTGTAATTTTTTTTATATCATCAATGATAATTATTAAATCATTTATTCATTCCATGATAACCATACACTGAAGAGAAATTAATATATACTATAGTAGATGATTCAAAAAGTAAAGGGGAACTATTAAAATGATTATTAATATTTAATGATTTATCAATAAATTCAAGAGTATTAAATGAGGATTTCCATTTAACCTGAATTATTTTAAAAAATAGAAAATTATTATTATGTCTCATTAGCATAATTTGGTGATATGTATTTTTTCAGATAAATTAAATTAATATGATAAATTATTATAATTATTAACGAACTCTATATAAAAAAAATGTCTATAATTAATGTGAAATTAAATGGAGTGAGGAAAAATAGATATGGGTAAATATATCATTTCATAATAGAAATAACTATTTTTAAGAGTATAATATATGTGAAGGGAAAAAGTAATTCTTATGATTTGAATAGTAAATGAAGAATAATAATAAAATCAATATTATTATGGAAAATTTTATATATAATTCTGTATTTTCATGATGATTATATATATAGATATTTAAAGGCTAACGTTAGGATTTTTATGAAGATAACGAATAATGGTGATATGAACTTCATTAAATTAATTGGTGGCATACAATGAGATATTAATTTTACAAATGTTATTATAGTTGAGGGAATTATGAAATATCTCTAGATTTATTTTAAATATGTATGTTTTCATAATGGTATTATAATGATGTGTTGAACCAAATAATTCAACTATTCTTAATAAATTATTATCATCATCAAATGAAATGTGAATGTGGATATTTTGAATATTTTAATGATAACATGGTAGAATATATTCTGAGAATTTTTACATTATTGATTGAATGTTAATTAATTTAATATAGGAGCCTCATGTATTTATTCTCAAACATTGGTGAATGACATAATGAGAGTATGAGGATTACTGAAGTTCTAAATTCACCATGTAATTCTATAATAAAACAAGGTTCAAAATGGTTATGAGTTGAATTATCATTGTATTATAACATTACTATATAATTATAGTAGTGTGGGTACTATATAAAGGTTAAATATTTTTAGTATTATTAATTTGAAATGATATTTTGGGTTTTTTATTAGGCCTTTGGGACATGTGGAATTAATGAAATCAATGGACATCGATCCACATTTACTATATGTAATGGCCTGGGTTTTTGGGTGTCCATTACGTTGTAAAAAGCTGATGTTGGGTGTTCTGGGAAGTCTCGGTGAAGTTGACCCCATAACGGTAGGCCTATTGGTTGCCTTAGCCTACTGGTTGAATGCCTACTGGTAGCCTTAGCCTACCGGTAGCAGGCCTACCCGTATCCTCAGCCTACCGATAGTATGCCTACCAGTAGCAGGCCTACCGGTAGGTCTTACCCCACAGGTTTTCCAGTAACACCTCCTTTTTGCACAAATTAGGTTTAAAACCCTATTTTGACCCCTTTAAGCTTGTTTTAAAGCCCAGTAATGCCCATGAATGGAATTTAATTAAATGTTTAACGAGGAACCCTGGTATGTGCATCGGTTTAATCCGCCCCCAAAGGTGAGGACCCATTTAATGACGTATGGGTCCACATGGTCAACCCACGACCCCACTCCTTACGTGGTTTCATGTTCTTATCTCAATAGTCCCATGCCCTTATGAACTAAAGGGTTCTCCTTGGGGTTCCTTCTCTCAATAACCCTCCCATTGATTCAGCTGCTCATCCTTGAGTTACTGAGGCCCCACCCCTGCAAATCGCGCATCTTCTGTTCCTGGCGCGTGAAGAAAAACTTGGATCATCGATCAATCAAGTTGGGATTTCACCTTCTCCTCTCCTTTATGTGTGTCTTGTGGGGTGGGTATGCAACTGTTTTGTAGAATTGGATGAACCAAACCATACTGAAGATAAAAAACAGATTCTATAGAATGAAGGGTGCGGGCTTAAGCCTACTGAAAATCATGGCCGTCGATGGTCTTTCTCTGTGCACTAACGAACCCTTACCTCTAGCTTTTAACTGGATTTTGTTTTGGTCATGAACCCTTACTGTGTATAGGAATCTGGTTAATTACATACATCTTGCTAAATAAATTGAAAGCACTAGGATCAATCCTTTCTGTGAAAACCCCGGTTAAAGCACAGTGAAGTTGAAATCATGGAGTGTGTTAAATCTTTTAAATCTGAAAATACCAGTATGGGCCTGAATTGTGTTGGTGGTGGTGGTTGGGTTGTTTTTCTTTGGCGGGCCGATTGATATGTGATGTGGGGGGGAGGGATGGAATCCCCGGTTGTTATGCTTCCATTGGTTGTGAATTCAAGGTCGGGTGGTTACCTTCCTTATATCACGAACTGGGGTGGGATCCTCAGTTGTTGAGAAACCGTTGGCTCCTGGATCTTGGAGACATGGGGCTGTATCATGGGTTTTTCTTTGGTTCCAGTACTTCAAGGGATCTCACTTATCCCTTTGTTTTTGGGACTTTACAAGAGAACCGGGTGTGAATGTTTAAGTGGATGATTGACTGTATTTTTTACTTGGATGGTACTAATGCTTGCTAGTTGCCTAAGTAGGTGCCAAAACTGTTTTAAACATTATTACTGAACATGAAACAAGGATGGGAAAATGGGTTTTGTTTTGGTGTGAGTTGTGACTTGGTCTTGGGTGTTGATTGTTTTATTTAGGCTAGCTGAAGAAAAACCTAGAGTTTGGTGACTTCTTGTTATCTATACATATACTTGTAGTTTTTTGTTTCTTATTCTCTCCCCACCCAAGTTGAGCACTTAGTGCCAAACACCCCCATTTCACGGGGGAGGGTGTTTTCCCAGCACTTCTATTAGTGGCTGGTTATTAGCTCCCTTCTGCTCCCTTTCCTGGATAGACCAAGTATCTTCAGGAAGGCTGTGATGGCATGAAGTCCATTATTATCACAAGAATCATTTGGCAAGGTGGTTTGGTGGTTGTCCCAGGTGTGTGCGGGCAGGTGGTTCCCCAAGTGTCTTCGGGATGAGGTCGAGGTGTCTTCGGGCATAGCAGTAGATCTTCTAGCCCAGGTGTCTTCGAGCATGGCAGTGGTTGTTCTGGACTAGGTGTTTGCAGGCATGGATAGGTGTGACAGTTGTGGCCCAGGTGCTTGTGGGTGGGGTTTGGAAGTGGGACTACATGAGGATTTGGCCCAAGTGTGTGCGGGAGGGGTGTGGTAGTGGGACTGCGGTGAAAATGGCGGGATTGGTTCGATGCATAGGATGACTCCAATAACAAGTGGGAAAGTGGCACGGGGTACCCAAACATCGATGTTCTATTACTATATATTGCTTGACTTGAGTTATTTGGGGAGTGTGCCTTTGTGATTCTTGAGTGGTTAGTTTCCTTGTTAGGTGCTGGGTTATATCTTTTCTCACAGGGCATTAGTATGCCTTCCCACTTATGCACTAGATTCTTTGGTTTTCCCTTCTGACTATACTTGTATTCTCACCCTACATATATAAAACTACTTTTAGGTTTTCAGGAGGACTTCGGGGATCGCGTGGGACCATACTACCGCTGACCATTGGGACAGCTGCTATTGTTTCTTTTATTTTCTTGGTATTCTTTTTACCTTTGGGGTTTTGCGACTTGTATCTTTTACCTTTGAACATGCATGTGGGAATGGTTTATCTTTAGTCATTTTTGCACATCCAGTTTGGTGTTGTGGTATTTACTATCTTATCTCCCAATCCTATTAAAAAAATTGTAATGCCTTCCATTTAGTGTGTGATTTTATACCCTTGGTGTTGGTCACCACTCCGGGACCTATTGAAGGCGGGTTTCAGGGGTCATTATCTCTCCTTCAACATAAAGAAGGAATGGCCTGGCAATCTGCTGACCTTTCACTCCTTTTGGTGAAGGTGGAACGTGACAGAATTGTATCAGAGGATGAGTATTGAGAGATAGGATGGAGTCTGAAGTTAGGCACAGTAAATATTGCATGGGATAGTAGGGAAATAGTTTTGGGTGACCATGGTGCGTGAATTATGCTAGGGAAGACTATCTAGGACATGGGATTTTAGAGCCCCCCGTGATCTGTTGCAAGGAGTATGGACTTACCTAATGACCAGGTGAGGCCACGCTGATTGTAGGGTAGAGACCCTAAGGAAGGTACATACATCATAATGACTTATGTTCTCGTGTTTCTGGGGTGTCTTGGGAAATTGAAATAAATAAGAAGTTTAATAAATTTTTGAGAACAATATTCTGCACTACATGGGCTTAGGCATTCCTTGTTTACCTTGCAGCTATGGCACCTGGGAGACGACCACATGTGGTGCGGGCGATCGAGGCCCAGGAGGATACCTTGGCCGATTGGAAGAGAGATGATCGAGAGGAGGAGGATGACCAGTGGCAGAAGACGCTTTGGGCCTTCCAGAGATAGACCCTCGAGAAGCATAAGGGAAAAACCTCTAACATGAAGATGGAGAGCTGGCTAGAAGAGCTGGAAATAGATTTCGGCCAAATTCAGGCCACGACTGAGTACTGGGTTCCTCTTGCCGTCAGCCAGATGCGGGGAGCATTGCGTCAGTGGTGGATGCTTTTCCTGGAGGAGAGGAGAGATGGTGAGGTGGCATGGACTGATTTCGAGAAGGAGTTTCGGGCGGAATTAATCTATTCTACGATGAAGGCGGAGAAGAGGCAAGAGCTACTATCCCTCCAGCAGAGGAGTATGTCAGTAAGGAAGCTGGGAATCATGTTCAAGGACCTCCTACATTATGCTCCGGCCCACATTCCATATGAGGAGTCTCGGGAAAGACGTTTGGAGGAGGCGCTCCGACCCTCCCTCCAGTACGATGTTACCCCCTTCACCCTGCCAACATACTTGGAGGTCCAGAAGAAGGACGAAGTGGTGGAGAGGATTCACATGCTGGGAGGTTTATCAAGAGAGGGTATCCAGCTGGAATCATCGATGGGGAAGGCTGTCAGCACCAGACCACCAGGATCAGGACCCTCTCGGTTCCGACCAGCAGGGAGCATGCCACATCAGTTCCAGTTCCGGTCCCCAGGTCCTCGCCCTTTCCTTTCGGGTCCAGGACCGAGGTGCTTCATCTGTGGGAGCTATGGACATATCCGGAATTAGTTCCCAGACTGGGTACATTACGGCGGTAGCAGACAGGACCAACACTCGCCCTAGTAGAAACTTCCAGCTAGTCCCTTCCAGCAGTAGCAGCAGGGGCAGCGAGCTCCCGCTCCTCCAAGGGCAGACATTTCAGGAGGAGGACGACATTAGGGCACTCATCAGGGACTCGACCAGGGCGTGGTCAGGGAGGTGGACGATAGCCGAGAGGTAGAGCAGCTGGGCGTGGGCAGTTGCACGCCGTGGAGGCAGCAGTCCTAGCAGGACCAGAGGTCGTTCGAGGTACGATCATTTTGTCTAGCACCCTTGCTTATGCCTTGTTCGATACCAGAGCTTCTCACTCCTTCGTTGCACCCAATCTAGCCCGTGATTTGGGTCTAGATGCCGAGATACTTCGAGTTTCCCTGGTGCTGAGCATACCAGTCGGAGGTCAGACCGACTTGTTATATGTTTGTCGAGGATGTAGACTGATGATAGGGCCACATAAGTCGGTCATCTTCTACTGCTACAGATACAACCATATGATGTCATCATAGGCATCGACTAGCTATTCTCTATGTGTGTCGTCATCGAATGTTTTAGGGGAAGGTTTGTGTTCTCTAACTTGGGCAGCCGATGTGCTACTTTCACTGGCGAGCGGAGTAGTCAAGAGGGAAGTAGGCGAGAGGTACCCCTCCACTCCTTGTTAGCTGAGCTGTCAGTAGAGTTAGAGGATTCTAAGATGGTGGAGGTTCCTGAAATCGTTTTTCAGTTTATGGACATCTTCCCTGAGGAAGTGACGACTCTACCCCCTCGATGTAATATCGAGTTTGGGATAGATTTGTAGCCTGGTGCTCGTCCGATTTCGATGGCTCCTTACCAGATGGCACCTTCAGAGCTACGGGATTTGTGGATTCACATTGAAGATCTGATGAAGAGGGTTTATGTTTGACCAAGTGCGTCACCATGGGGTGTAACGGTCTTGTTCGCAAATAAGGAAGATGGTGGCCTCAGGTTGTGCATAGACTACAAGAGGATGAATCAGGTAACGATCAATAATCACTACCCTCTTCCGAGGATAGAAGATCTTTTCGACCAGCTTAAAAGGGCAGGGTGGTTCTCGAAGATCGACCTGCGGTATGGGTATCACCAGTTGAGAGTGAAAGTGGGCGACATTTCGATGATGGCGTTCAGGTGTAGATATGGACACTTCGAGTTCGTAGTCATGACCTTCGGTGTTAGGAATACCCCGACTATGTTCATGGGTCTTATGAACTCCATCTTCCGGGAGTACCTGGATCGGTTCTTAGTTGTGTTCATTGACGATATACTGATCTATTCAATGTCAGAGGAGGACCACGCGGAGAACCTGAGGACGGTTTTGGAGGTCCTCCGACAGCACCAGATCTATGGTAATTTTTCGAAATGAATGTTCTGGACGCGAGAAGTAAACATTATTAGGCACATAGTGTCCGAACATAGGGTAGCGGCGGACCCATCAAATGTTGAAGCAGTTGTTTCTTGGGAAGCACCCAAGAATGTGGCCGAGGTTCGTAGTTTCCTTGGGCTTGCAGGTTACTATCTGAGGTTCGCACCCAACTTCTCTTGAGTTGCATCCCCTTTGACAGCGTTCACCATGAAGGATCGGGTTTTCGTGTGGAGTGAGCAGTGCGAGGTAGCCTTTAGCTATCTGAAGGAGAAGCTGGTTAGTGCCCTAGTGCTGAGACTACCAGAAGAAGGGGTGGCATATGAGGTGTTCTGTGATGCTTCAGGGAAAGGCCTCAGATGTGTGTTGATGCATCACCAAGTGGTTATCTCTTATGGGTCTAGGCAGCTACTCCCTCATGAGTGTAATTATTCCACCCACGTCCTGGAGCTTGTAGTGGTCATTTTTGCACTAAAGTTATGGCGGAATTACCTCATCATAGAACGCTTTTTGGTCTTCACAGATCACAAAAGCTTGAGGTATATCTTCTCCCAGCATGACCTAAACTTGCAGCAGTGAAGGTGGGTGGCGTTCCTCCAGGATTACAACTTCAATATTTCATATACTTCAGGGAAGGTGAATGTAGTGGTCGATGCCTTGAGCAGGAGATCGCAGAAGGATAGGGTCCACGAGTCTGCAGATGCCTGGAATGTGATGGGGGAGTTGGATGCCTTGCACCTGGAGGCGAGGATGGATAGTAGTAGAGGTTGCATGTATCATATGACAGTGCAGTTTTCTCTGTTGCAGCAAGTGGAGGAGTATGAGTGGGGAGACCCAGAGTGCGAAGTGATGCGTGACCGAGTTGACCAGAGCCATGCTCCAGAAGGGTGGACGGAGGATATTCAAAACCAGATGATTTTCCGAGGAAAGCTATTTGTTCTGGAGGTGGTGCGTGGCAAGGTTCTTAGTGAGTTCCACAACTCACCCCTAGCAGTGCACCCGACAGTTTCCATGATGTACCTGGGTCTAAAGAGACAGTTCTGGTGTCCCGGAGAAAAGCGAGCAGTGGCAGAGTTTGTGGCCAAGTGCCTAGTGTGTCAGCAGGTGAATGTTGAACACCGTGTTCCAGGTGGCCTACTGCAGTCTCTGGATGTCCCTATATTGATGTGGGAGGACATCTCGATGGCTTTCTTCATGGGACTACCCAAGGTTCAAGGGGGATACGATGCCATCTAGGTATTAGTGGATCAGTTGACGAAATCAGCTCACTTTCTGGAGATTAAGGAGTCGAGTGTAGTATATTCTTTGGAAAGAAGGTACGTGGATGAGGTGGTGTGGTTGCATGGCGTTCTGAGGTCTATAGTCTCGGATAGGGATGCGTGGTTTGCCTCACGATTTTTGAGAGGATTACATCATGCTTTTGGCTCCCAGCTACATCTTAGAACTGCTTTCTATCCCTAGATAGATGGACAGACAGAGCGCACCATCCAGACCTTGGAGGATATGCTGCAGGCATGTGTTCTAGACACATGAGGATCATGGGTGTGACACTTTCCTCTGGTATAGTTTTTCTACAATAATATCTATCATTCTACCATTGGTATGGCCCTATTTTAAGCCTTGTACAGGAGACCATGCTGCTCACCTGTGTGTTGGACCGAATTCGGAGAGGCGGGAATCCTTGGCCCGAAAGTGGTGAAGAGCACAATAGAGAAGGTTCAGCTTATACGGGAAAGGATGAAGGTGGCTCAAGACTGAAAAAAGTCGTATGATGACACCAGGATAAGGCCCAGGAGTTTGAGTTTGGAGACCACGTGTTCTTGAAGGTCTCCCCTCAGTGTGGACAATGGTGGTTCGGCAAGGGGGTAAGCTTTCTCCCAGGTTCATCGGACCCTTCTATGTGTTGCGGCGGGTCGGTGAAGTGGCTTATCAGCTAGCATTACCACTTTCGCTACTAAGGATACAAGACATCTTCCATGTGTCCCAGCTCTGTTGGTATCTTCACGACGATTCACACATCCTTGGCTGGGGATAGCTGGACTTCAAAGACGACGTGACCTTTTTGGAAAGACCAGTGATGATCGAGGATCGTGAGGAGAAAGTGCTTCTTGGGGGAACCATTCCCTTGGTTTTTGTGTTATGGAGACATGGTTGGATTGATGAGAGTATGCGGGAGAGGGAATCCTAGATACATGCCCAGTAACCAAAGTTGTTTTGAGTTTTGTGTTGTTCTGTTTATACTTGTTATGGTGGATCATTTTACCTTGTTGGCTATGAAATATGTGGTTTTGTTTCCTCTTTAAATGTGTGTGAAAAGTCCTGGGTATGTGGAGGGGTGGATCCAAACCCTAATCAAGATGCATTAAGGTGGATGCGATTAAACCGGTTCGGGCGAGTCAGTGCCACCCAAAGCGGATAGTATCTTGACATGAGGGAAGATACTCCCCAACCCACATGACTGGGCAGTTTGACATGGTATGTTGCTTTGTTCTTAAGAGGAAGGTGTTTTTAGTTAACAATGTGGTTTTCTCCTTAGAGGTATCTTTCGAGGTGGTTGTTCGGACCCTCTCTTTCCTTCTGGATGTTTTTATTCTTGAGGATGAAAATAGTTTGAGATGTATCTGATTTAATGGACCAGGTTTTTGGGGGTCCATTACTTTGTAAAAATATGACGTTGGGTGTTCTGGGTAGTCTCAGTGAAGTTTACCCCCTAACAGTTGGCCTACCGGTAGCCTTAGCCTACCGGTAGCAGGCCTACCGGTAGCCTTAGCCTACCCGTAGTAGGCCTATCTGTAGCTCGGTCTACCGGTGGATGCAGCGTACCGGTAGCTCTTACCCCACGGTTTTTCCAGTAACACCTACTTTTTGCTTAAATTGGGTTTTAAACCCTATTTTGACCCCTTTAAGCTTGTTTTAAAGCCCATTAACGCCCATAAATGGGGTCTAATGAAATTTTTAATGAGGCACCCTGGTGTGTGCGTCGGTTTAAAACACCCCCAAAGGCGAGGACCCATTTAATGATGTGTCGGGCCACGTGGTCAACCCACAACCCGCTCCTTACACGGTTTCACATTCATATATCAACTGTCCTTGGCCCTTATAAACTAAAGGGTTATAAGGCCCCAGCCTTAAACCTTACTTAAACTTGAGTTATTACAAGATTACACATTGAGGATCTTTTCAGGTTTAGAGTTTTAGAGAATTAGATCCTGAAACTTGCATTACATTCCACATTTAAACAAGGTGGTTACATAAAAGACAATATTCATTCTTCCCATCAATGGAAACCTATTTAAAATAAAACACGGATTCTTTCTTGACACATCCTTGACACTATCGTCACATCATATACCTTTCCCTTGACCTGTGAAAAGCATTTCAAAAACTTGGGATGAGCATAAAAAGCTCAGTAAGGGTTGTAAAAATATGGAAAGGAAACATGAGTTCATATATACATAAGAATGAAATCATACTTTACCCATAAAACATAGGCATATCAAATCATGAATAAATCATAGAAGACATAAGACATAAAGGTAACTTGAGGCATTCATAACATTCTTACATAGGGAGTAACCCTCTTGGTTACGTTTGGAATACCCATCACAGTATATTCCCTAAATCTCTTCGGAGAAACCTTAACGTTTCACTCCTTCGCGTTACCCAATGCATTGGAGAGCTATATCAGGCTCACCCGCCCTTAGTTTATCACGGAACCACCCGTTCTTCATAACAATGCCCAAGAACCAGAACATAATCGTATCACATAAACATGAATAAAGGAAACATGACATTTCCACATTTCAATCACAATATAACGTTTTAGGATATTGAAATAATGAATCCATTCAAAAAGAAACCATTTCCAAAACCATTTAAAACATTTAATAAAGATATTTTTGAATCAAAGTGTCCCATACCACCTTAAAGCTTTTAACATTTTAAACCATTAATATCCATATAAATAAAACCTTAAAACCATTTTTAAAACATGGATATTAATAAGAACAAATAATTAAAACATTTAAAATGATATTTTGGTTAAAGGGGTTTTACCAAAATTAGAGACACTTGAATACAATAATTGAGGAATAACATTTAGTCAGAACTTTATAATATCATGAGAATAAAAGGATTCATGATACAATACTCCAAAGGACAGTATATACACCATATAAGAGTGAATTGGTGCATAACAACAATGAACCCTCAATAAAAATGTCAAATGTGATGAAATCCCTTATAAAGAAGGAATCCTTAAATTAAGGAAAAATAAATCTCAAAAATATGTGTGACAAATATATATACACCCAATATAAGTGGATATTAAGTGTAAAACAATAAAAGGACATTCACACATATTCAATGGATGACATATTCAATGACTACAAGTTGAACCCAAAGACAATCGAAATTGGGTTAAAAAGTTCCCTTGACAGCCTAACGGCATCACATCAAAATGAGATGATGAGAGATAAAAAGTGCATCTCATCACATGGACATAAAATTTACATCAATCAGGATATAGGAGAACATATCCCAACATAATAGTATGTGAATTAAAAGACATAACAAACGAAGTCTTTTAAAATGAAGAGGGTGAAAGGTTCCCTTACCGACATGGGTATCTTTCAAAACATACACCTCGTGAAAGAAGTACAATACAACATTGATGTAAATACTCATAAAAGAAATTATTTTACACAATGAGTAAAATAATGGGCAGTATATACACCACTCAAAGGAAATTGTGGCAAATGTAGCATAAATCTCATGGGAATAAAAGTGAGATGAAAAATCCCTTACGAAAACTCGGCAGCCTAACGGCGCCACATAAAACTTCCGAATATGGATTGATGAGATCAAATAGGGTATCTCATCATATTACAATAAAATTTACAGAAAGAGGAATATAAAATAACATCCCCCAACATTACAAAGAGGAGCTTAAAAGAAGTGACATAAAGGAGAGTACTTAGAAAGAAAGAGAGAGGTTAGATCTCTTACGAAAGTTCGGCAGCCTAACGGCGCCACTCAAAACATCCAAAATGGATTGATGAGAGAGAATAGGGTCTCTCATCACATGAACATAAAAATTACAGTAAATGTAATGTAAAATAACTTCCCAATCATAAGAAAGATGAGCTTAAAATAAATGACATAAAAGAGTGTACTTAAAAAGAAAGAGAGTTGTAGGATCCCTTACCTCGGGTCCGACTTGACTCGATCGTTCTTTAACGTCCTGAATAATAAACTTGAGTTATTTTATACTTCCTTAAGAACCTTTTTCAAGTTCATTATTCCTTTTATATCACTTATTACCATGTTATAAACACTATGTAATCATTAAGTTAATAATGATTGTTTTGTTGATATTTGGTTCTTAAGTCGAAAGTGGACTTCTTACAATTACATGTTGTTCATGTGGCCAAATGTTTATTATATTCAGAATTGTATTCATTATGTAGATATCATATATGTCATATATATCCAGTACATTCATGAATTTATAACATTACATAATCATTTAGAGGTAAGAAATGAAATGCACCGTTCATGGAGACGGTAAGCCGTACGTACGCATGAACGCTACTTTCATTTCTATTTCGTATTTTATAGAATGGAATAATAATGATATAAAGGTATATTATAATTCCAGTATAATTTCATTTATAATATAATATTTCCATCCTTTATACATCCCACATATGGTATTTAACGAATCAAATCACTTTGAGGGGGCGGTAGTCCGTACTTCCTTAAATGAAGATATCATGTATACCCTTAATGTTAGCCATAAAGGTAAGACAAAAATTAAAAATACAGATGCATAAATAAAACATAAACATATTATATATCATATATAAAAATAGTGACATCATAATGTCCACCTTTGAAGGTGTTAAATGAGTATTGAACAATCATCGTTTCGGGAGGCAGAATTTCACCATCCACGGAAACCGTATGTTCTTTAACCATTTGATGTAGTTGTGTGAGAGTGTAGCTCGAATAAATCTTATAACAAAATCCTAGTATATTGAAGATACTGGTTTTTTTACAAAAGAAGTAAATAAAAAGAGTTTAGGGGGTTGGAGAAGCAAAATAAAACAAATGAACATGAGAGAATGAATTACCTTTAAAAGTGTAACTCCTTTTGATTTGAGCCTAAAGGCTTCCTTTGAAAGGATTCTGCCCAAAGGGAATCCTCTAGGATGAGGAGAGGGATGTGGAGAGAGTACATGGGCAGGGGTTGGCCGAGCCAAGGGCTTGAGGAGTGTGTTAAATGTGGTAGAGGTGGGGGCCTTTTATAAGAGGAGAGGAGGGGAACTTTTGGAAAGTAAAGAAATATTACTTTATTTGAAAATGTGTTTCGGTTTCAAAAGGTCCCAAATTGATATAATTCGTGGATAAGGTGATAAGGCTTCGAAATCCACTCATCCAATAAGTTTTGGACGTGTGTAGTTTATAGATTTGACATTATCTTTCCATTTTATTTAAATCGTCAAATAATGATGTCATCACTGCATCATTATTATGTCATAAATAATTTAATTTATATAATGTCTAAAATTTATAAAAAAAATACTATGATGTAAGAAATTGTTTTATCTTTCCAATGAATATTTATAATCAAAAATATGACTTGTATAACCCCACTTAAAAATTGTTTTAGTAAAACATATCATGTTTGTGTCAATTTTACTTTTACATTAAATAAAATGTTATTTATGTCATTTCCCAACCAATGTGGATCCATGGGGTCCCCAAGTTGACCCATGGCTTGTCTTGGTCGGCCATGACACAACCAATTAGGTTAGGACATGTGTCAAGCTCATCTTATTCCATTAAATCATTATTTTTACCTTAAACTACACTAATTACCACTAATCGCGATTAAAACCTTAATAAGTTACTATTCACCAAAAAATAATTTAAATATCATTGAACCACATTTTACATCTTAATGACAACCATGTATGTCGGATTTTTGAAAATCAAAACACAATGATGGCAAAATTTCATTTAAACGGAAAATCAGTTTTTATAAGTACCACTTAGTGGTTTCACTATTCATCAAAAATTGATGTTTTTCAGAAAAATCCCAAAAGTTCACCCTAAGCTATATTTGATATTCTGAATTCAAAAATGAAGTCCGTTTTACAAAATTCAAAACATATAAGTCACATTAATTAATTTAATAATTAATTTCCGTTGTCATGACAAATAGCGTGTTTTATGAAACAATAAGTATCAAAAGATTGACACTAGTTTAAGTCTGATTTCAAAGTGAAATTGATTCCAACGACCACTATTGGATTTAATGGTAAAAATATTTTCTAATTTCACTTTAAAACCAATTCAAAATATAATCTAATCATATAAATAAATTAGATTAAAAAGTGGTTTTGAATTAAAATACAACATTTTACACTATTCATTAAAAAAATGAACTTTATCGGAAAGATACCAAAAATTTACACAAAGTAAATTTTGATGTCCCGATTCTTAATAAGAGTTTTATTTGGTCCAAAAGAATGTTTAATAGTGAACAAAACTATATTTAATGACAGTTCTCCATCAAAAGGTGATAAGTGAACCTTTAGTGAAAATTAGGGCATATACGCCTAAAATTGAATTCTTTCCGTATTTTAAGCCATTATCTTTTATTGTATAAATGTAAAAATATTTAAGAACATATATAATAATATTTTAGTTATTTCTATCCATTCCCGCCATTACAACGGCTACATGTTAACTACCACTTAAAATAATATTATTTTATTATTAGAGTGCAACGTAAGATTCCCAAAAAACTCGTTGTTGCGTGTTGGGTACGCCATCGAGCATAGCGTCCCCTTTAAAGTCATATTAATATTTTATTCAAAAATATGGATAAATATGAAAATGTAATATTCCTTATTTACCTGGGGTGTTACATCCTTCCCCCCTTTTGGGAATTGCGTCCTCGCAATTTTAAAATTGCGCTTGGAAACATCCTGGAACGTACCACATCGGAACAAGAGTCGGTAAAACAATCACTTTAAAATAAAGAAAGATAAGCACAGAGGTCACCCGAGTTAACCCATACTAGGATTCTAAGTATGAAAATATGGACATGGAGGAGAAAACATAGGGTCATGTTTCGATGGAGAGTGATAGAAAACATGTTTAGGAGAAAGTTAACAATAAGAAAATCACAAACTTGTGATCGGTTAAACGGTGTTGGGTTCCCCAGTAGGAAAAGTTAATAGACAACATTTTTTTTAAGTTACTTTTTATTGAGGAATTTATTCATAAGGAAGCATAATCACTTATCATGTTGACTTTCAACTTTTACTAGATTCCTTAGTCAACTCATATTTTTTCCAAAAGACGAGTATTTAGGGAGACTTGTTCGCATTAAGAGTACTATAATCAACTTCTAGAGAATCACCTAATACCCAAAAGAGAACTATATACATCCCATGTATTTAGGCTTTAACCAAAACCAAAACCAAAACCAAAAAGGTTAGTACAAGATCAGATAATCCAGAAAAGGATAACCCCTTATAAAAAGAAAATTTATTCTTAATCTCCAAAATTTGTCCAACAAAACCCAAAGTTCAACGAGGACCATCCAATAAAAAGATTTGTCCATAAAATTCTTCAATGTAAACAAAAATAAGATTGAAACCCGAATATTTGAAGGATTTAGTCACACAGTCTTCCAAGTTAAATCGTAACATTTATCTCCAAACAACATCAGTTTCTCCTAATGACTCGTATTGGAAAGTAATTAACCTAATCACATATCCTCTATGATAGGTTAATAATTTTCATAAATAACCCAAAATCAACTTACTCT
The DNA here is from genome assembly GCA_963277665.1 of Viscum album. NCBI lineage: Eukaryota > Viridiplantae > Streptophyta > Magnoliopsida > Santalales > Viscaceae > Viscum > Viscum album. The sequence continues at coordinate 675,658,319 of OY728147.1, forward strand.
TAATTCATAAAATCATATAACTAAAAAGAATCAGTCAAACTAACCAGGGACTTCACGTAGTCCAGTGGTAGGCGATAAATACCAGTCGCACTTTGGTTGTGGGTTCGATTCCCGCAGCATTGTCCGACGCGACGGGTTGTCACACGGTCTGCGTGTTGTCCTTTTTTCAAAACTATATAATTCTCAAATCATTACCCAAAAAGGGATAAAATCATCAAAAATAACCATAACATAATTTAACCTCAATTTTATCTCATGCCTTTCACTTCAATCATAACATATGGTAACCCATAATTACCTCAAAAGTAAGGATCATAGAAACCCAAATGGTTCTTTATAACTATGTCCACAAAAGAAAAGATAACTATTACTTGAATAAAATTTGCCTATATTAAACATCAGGGTTAAACATAATATAAAAAATCTTCTAATGTAACCCCATCATCAAAAGAGACTTAATACTCTTAAGAATTTCACCCTAACTCTTGAAGCCCTTATATGTTAACATCTTACTCATTAAACATTTTTCATGATCCATTATGCATTGCTTTCGAACTTATTCCGAAATACCTCTTTCCTACAAAAAAATCATGAATCATATCCTAAGATTCCAAAATAAGAAAACAATAGTCATGAAATAGTACATACATTTGATTGGTCATTGTCAGTTTCTTCATCCTCAATCGGAATGGCATTAGGTATTGGTAAACGAATATCGATACGCTCTTGGTGACCCCATTCACGAAACTTCTTCATAGGACATGTGTTTGCATAATGACCATGCACACCACATTTAAAACATTCAATTGATCCCTCAGATAGAACTTCTTTCCCTTTCCTCGAGTCAACAGGATGATTCCTTTTTCCATGGCAGGTTCTTGCTTTATGACCTTCATTTCCACATCTATAGAATATTTCTGTCCCTTTGAAACATTTTCCTAGGTGTTTCTTTCCCCATCTTTGACACATAGGTTTTTGAACACACTTACCTTTATGATTATTACCTGTACTTCCGTAGGGATTTGTTTCTTGCATATATGATGCCTTAGAGAAATCTCCAAGGTTTAGGTGGTCAATCATGACTCCAGATAGTTGGTTGAGGATAATCAAAAGAGTTCTCATTGAAGCTCCCATATCATTCAGTTGCTTGCTCAAAAAACTGTCACAGTTTCCTTCACATCCATTGTTACTTTGGTGCCTGCTAGATCCAGCCATTTACTAAAACCAAAAAAAGGTCAGTGTGAGTATATCAACAAAACCATAATGTACTAATGAGTAAGATAGACAATAAGATATACTTACTCATTCACTTTATCTAAAACTAAGACTCTTTCTGAAATCCTAACCATTATGGTAATTGTCACTTATGCTTAAAGAATACCCTAACCTCTAAAGTTATCTAAACCGACCTTTGATACCAACTATAAGGCCCCAGCCATAAACCTTACTTAAACTTGAGTTATTACAAGATTACACATTGAGGATCTTTTCAGGTTTAGAGTTTTAGAGAATTAGTTCCTGAAACTTGCATTACATTCCACATTTAAACAAGGTGGTTACATAAAAGACAATATTCATTCTTCCCATCAATGGAAACCTATTTAAAATAAAACACGGATTCTTTCTTGACACATCCTTGACACTATCGTCACATCATGTACCTTTCCCTTGACCTGTGAAAAGAATTTCAAAAACTTGGGATGAGCATAAAAATCTCAGTAAGGGTTATAAAAATATGGAAAGGAAACATGAGTTCATATATACATAAGAATGAAATCATACTTTACCCATAAAACATAGGCATATAAAATCATGAATAAATCATAGAAGACATAAGACATAAAGGTAACTTGAGGCATTCATAACATTCTTACGTAGGGAGTAACCCTCTTGGTTACGTTTGAAATACCCATCAAAGTATATTCCATAAATCTCTTCGGAGAAACCTTAACGTTTCACTCCTTCACGTTTCCCAATGCATTGGAGAGCTATATCGGGCTCACCCGCCCTTAGTTTATCACGGAACCACCCGTTCTACATAACAATTCCCAAGAACCATAACATAATCGTATCACATAAACATGAATAAAGGAAACATGACATTTCCACATTTCAATCACAGTATAACATTTTAGGATATTGAAATAATGAATCCATTCAAAAAGAAACCATTTCCGAAACCATTTAAAACATTTAATAAAGAGATTTTTGAATCAAAGTGTCCCATACCACCTTGAAGCTTTTAACATTTTGAACCATTAATATCCATATAAATAAAACCTTAAAACCATTTTGAAAACATGGATATTAATAATAACAAATAATTAAAACATTTAAAACGATATTTTGGTTAAAGGGGTTTTACCAAAATTAGAGACACTTGAATACAATAATCGAGGAATAACATTTAGTCAGAACTTTATAATATCATGAGAATAAATGGATTCATGATATAATACTCCAAAGGACAGTATATACACCATATAAGAGTGAATTGGTGCATAACAACAATGAACCCTCAATAAAAATGTCAAATGTGATGAAATCCCTTATAAAGAAGGTATCCTTAAATTAAGGACAAATAAATCTCAAAAATATGTGTGAAAAATATATATACACCCAATATAAGTGGATATTCAGTGTAAAACAATAAAAGGTCATCCCCACATATTCAATGGATGACATATTCAATGACTACAAGTTGAACCCAAAGACAATCGAAATTGGGTTAAAAAGTTCCCTTGACAGCCTAACGGCATCACATCAAAATGAGATGATGAGAGATAAAAAGTGTATCTCATCACTTGGACATAAAATTTACATCAATCAGGATATAGGAGAACATATCCCAACATAATAGTATGTGAATTAAAAGACATAACAAACGAAGTCTTTTAAAATGAGGAGGGTGAAAGGTTCCCTTACCGACATGGGTATCTTTCAAAACATACACCTCGTGAAAGAAGGAAAATACAACATTGATGTAAATAATCATAAAATAAAGTATTTTACACAATGAGTAAAATAATGGGCAGTATATACACGACTCAAAGGAAATTGTGGCAAATTTAGCATAAATCTCACGGGAATAAAAGTGAGATGAAAAATCCCTTACGAAAACTCGGCAGCCTAACGGCGCCACATAAAACTTCCAAATATGGATTGATGAGATAAAATAGGTTATCTCATCATATTAAAATAAAATTTACATCAAGAGGAATATTAAATAACATCCCCCAACATTACAAAGAGGATCTTAAAAGAAGTGACATAAAGGAGAGTACTTAGAAAGAAAGAGAGAGGTTAGATCTCTTATGAATGTTTGGCAGCCTAACGACGCCACTCAAAACTTCCAAAATGGATTGATGAGAGAGAATAGGGTCTCTCATCACATGAACATAAAAATTACAGTAAATATAATGTAAAATAACTTCCCAATCATAAGAAAAATGAGCTTAAAATAAATGACATAAAGGAGTGTACTTAAAAAGAAAGAGAGTTGTAGGATCCCTTACCTCGGGCCCGACTTGACTCGATCGTTCTTTAACGTCCTGAATAATAAACTTGAGTTAATTTCTACTTCCTTAAGAACATTTTTCAAGTTCATTATTCCTTTTATATCACTTATTACCATGTTATAAACACTATGTAATCATTAAGTTAATAATGATTGTTTTGTTGATATTTGGTTCTTAAGTCGAAAGTGGACTTCTTACAATTACATGTTGTTCATGTGGACAAATTTTTATTATATCCATAATTGTATTAATTATGTAGATATCATATATGTCATATATATCCATTACATTCATGAATTTATAACATTACATAATCATTTAGAGGTAAGAAATGAAATGCACCGTTCATGGAGACGGTAAGCCGTACGTACGCATGAACGCTACTTTCATTTCTATTTCGTATTTTATAGAATGGAATAATAATGATATAAAAGTATATTATAATTCCAGTATAATGTCATTTATAATATAATATTTCCATCCTTTATACATCCCACATATGGTATTTAACGAATCAAATCACTTTGAGGGGGCGGTAGTCCGCACTTCCTTAAATGAAGATATCGCGTATACCCATAATGGAAGCCATAAAGGTAAGACAAAAATTAAAAAATACAGAAGCATAAATAAAACATAAACATATTATATATCATATATAAAAATAGTGACATCATAATGGCCACCTTTGAAGGTGTTAAATGAGTATTGAACAATCATCGTTTCGGGAGGTAGAATTTCACCATCCACGGAAACCGTATGTTCTTTAACCATTTTATGTAGTTGTGTGAGAGTGTAGCTCGAATAAATCTTATAACAACATCCTAGTATATTGAAGATACTGGTGTTGTTACAAAAGAAGTAAATAAAAAGAGTTTAGGGGGTTGGAGAAGCAAAATAAAACAAATGAACATGAGAGAATAAGTTGCCTTTAAAAGTGTAACTCCTTTTGATTTGAGCCTAAAGGCTTCCTTTGAAAGGATTCTTCCCAAAGGGAATCCTCTAGGATGAGGAGAGGGATGTGGAGCGAGTACATGGGTAGGGGTTGTCCGAGCCAAATGCTTGAGTAGTGTGTTAAATGTGGTAGAGGTGGGGGCCTTTTATAAGAGGAGAGGAGGGGCACTTTTGGAAAGTAAAGAAATATTACTTTATTTGAAAATGTGTTTCAGTTTCAAAAGGTCCCACATTGATATAATTCGTGGATAAGGTGATAAGGCTTCGAAATCCACTCATCCAATAAGTTTTTGACATGTGTAGTTCATAGATTTTACATTATCTTTCATTTTATTTAAATCGTCAAATAATGATGTCATCGCTGCATCATTATTATGTCATAAATAATTTAATTTATTTAATGTCTAAAATTTATAAAAAAAATACTATGATGTAGGAAATCGTTTTAGCTTTCCAATGAATATTTATAATCAAAACATATGACTTGTATAACCCCACGTAAAAATTGTTTTAGTAAAACATATCATGTTTGTGTCAATTTTACTTTTACATTAAATAAAATGTTATTTATGTCATTTCCCAACCAATGTGGATCCATGGGGTCCCCAAGTTGACCCATGGCTTGTCTTGGTCGGCCATGACACAACCAATTAGGTTAGGAAATGTTTCAAGCTCATCTTATTCCATTAAATCATTATTTTTACCTTAAACTACACTAATTACCACTAATCGCGATTAAAAACTTAATAAGTTACTATTCACCAAAAAAATTATTTTAATCTCATTGAACCACATTTTACATCTTAATGACAACCATGTATGTCGGATTTTTGAAAATCAAAACACAATGATGGCAAAATTTCATTTAAACGGAAAATCAGTTTTTATAAGTACCACTTAGTGGTTTCACTATTCATCAAAAATTGAAGTTTTTCAGAAAAATCCCAAAAATTTACCATAAGCTATATTTGATATTCTGAATTCAAAAATGAAGTCCGTTTTACAAAATTCAAAACATATAAGTCACATTAATTAATTTAATAATTAATTCCCGTTGTCATGACAAATAGCGTGTTTTATGAAACAATAAGTATCAAAAGATTGACACTAGTTTAAGTCTGATTTCAAAGTAAAATTGATTCCAACGACCACTATTGGATTTAATGGTAAAAATATTTTCTAATTTCACTTTAAAACCAATTCAAAATATAATCTAATCATATAAATAAATTAGATTAAAAAGTGGTTTTGAATTAAAATACAACATTTTACACTATTCATTAAAAAAAATGAACTTTATCGGAAAGATACCAAAAATTTACACAAAGTAAATTTTGATGTCCCGATTCTTAATAAGAGTTTTATTTGGTCCAAAAGAATTTTTAATAGTGAACAAAACTATATTTAATGACGGTTCTCCATCAAAAGGTGATAAGTGAACCTTTAGTGAAAACTAGGGCATATACGCCTAAAATTGAATTCTTTCCGTATTTTAAGCCTTTATCTTTTATTGTATAAATGTAAAAATATTTAAGAACATATATAATCATATTTTAGTTATTTCTATTCATTCCCGCCATTACAATGGCTACATGTTAACTACCATTTAAAATAATATTATTTTATTATTATAGTGCAACGTAAGATTCCCAAGAAACTCGTTGTTGCGTGTTGGGTACGCCATCGAGCATAGCATCCCCTTTAAAGTCATATTAATATTTTATTCACAAATATGGATAAATGTGAAAATGTCATATTCCTGATTTACCTGGGGTGTTACATCCTTCCCCCCTTTTGGGAATTGCGTCCTCGCAATTTTAAAATTGCGCTTAGAAACATCCTTGAACGTCCCACATCGGAACAAGAGTCGGTAAAACAATCACTTTAAAATAAAGAAAGATAAGCACAGAGGTCACCCGAGTTAACCCATACTAGGAATCTAAGTATGAAAATATGGACATGGAGGAGAAAACATAGGGTCATGTTCCGATGGAGAGTGATAGAAAACATGTTTAGGAGAAAGTTAACAATAAGAAAATCACAAACTAGTGATGGGTTAAACGGTGTTGGGTTCCCCAGTAGGAAAAGTTAATAGACAACATTTTTGTTTTAAGTTACTTTTTATAGAGGAATTTATTCATAAGGAAGCATAATAACTTATCATGTTGACTTTCAACTTTTACTAGATTCCTTAGTCAACTCATATTTTTTTCCAAAAGACGAGTATTTAGGGAGACTTGTTCGCATTAAGAGTACTATAATCAACTTCTAGAGAATCATCTAATCCCCAAAAGAGAACTATATACATCCCATGTATTTAGGATTTAACCAAAACCAAAACCAAAACCAAAAAGGTTAGTACAGGATCAGATAATCCAGAAAAGGATAACCCCTTATAAAAAGAAAATCTATTCTTAATCTCCAAAATTTGTCCAACAAAACCCAAAGTTCAACGAGGACCATCCGATAAAAAAATTTGTCCATAAAATTCATCAAAGTAAACAAAACTAAGATTGAAACCCAAATATTTGAAGGATTTAGTCACACAGTCTTCCAAGTTAAATCGTAACATTTATCTCCAAAGAACATCAGTTTCTCCTAAAGTCTCGTATTGGAAAGTAATTAACCTAATCACATATCCTCTATGATAGGTTAATCATTTTCATAAATAACCCAAAATCAACTTACTCTTAATTCATAAAATCATATAACTAAAAAGAATCAGTCAAACTAACCAGGGACTTCACATAGTCCAGTGGTAGGCGATAAATACCAGTCACACTTTGGTTGTGGGTTCGATTCCCGCAGCATTGTCCGACGCGACGGGTTGTCACACGGTCTGCGTGTTGTCCTTTTTCCAAAACTATATAATTCTCAAATCATTACCCAAAAAGGGATAAAATCATCAAAAATAACCATAACATAATTTAACCTCAATTTTATCTCATGCCTTTCACTTCAATCATAACATATGGTAACCCATAATTACCTCAAAAGTAAGGATCATAGAAACCCAAATGGTTCTTTATAACTATGTCAACAAACGAAAAGATAACTATTACATGAATAAAATTTGCCTATGTTAAACATCAGGGTTACACATAATATAAAAAGTCTTCTAATGTAACCCCATCATCAAAAGAGACTTAATACTCTTAAGAATTTCACCCTAACTCTTGAAGCCCTTATATGTTGACATCTTACTCATTCAACATTCTTCATGATCCATTATCCATTCCTTTCCAACTTATTCCGAAATACCTCTTTCCTACAAACAAAATCATGAATCATATCCTAAGATTCCAAAATAAGAAAACAATAGTCATGAAATAGTACATACCTTTGATTGGTCATTGTCAGATTCTTCATCCTCAATCGGAATGGCATTAGGTATTGGTAAACGAATATCGATACGCTCTTGGTGACCCCATTCACGAAACTTCTTCATAGGACATGTGTCTGCATAATGACCATGCACACCACATTTAAAACATTCAATTGATCCCTCAGATAGAACTTCTTTCCCTTTCCTCGAGTCAACTAGATGCTTCCTTTTTCCATGGCAGGTTCATGCTTTATGACCTTCATTTCCACATCTATAGCATATTTCTGTCCCTTTGAAACATTTTCCTAGGTGTTTCTTTCCACATCTTTGACACATAGGTTTTTTAACACACTTACCTTTATGATTATTACCTGTACTTCCGCAGGGATTTGTTTCTTGCATATATGATGCCTTAGAGAAATCTCCAAGGTTTAGGTGGTCAATCATGACTCCAGAGAGTTGGTTGAGGATAATCAAAAGAGTTCTCATTGAAGCTCCCATATCATTCAGTTGCTTGCTCAAAAAACTGTCACAGTTTCCTTCACATCCACTGTTACTTTGGTGCCTGCTAGATCCAGCCATTTACTAAAACCAAAAAAAGGTCAGTGTGAGTATATGAACAAAACCATCTTGTACTAATGAGTAAGATAGACAATAAGATATACTTACTCATTCACTTTATCTAAAACTAAGACTCTTTCTGAAATACTATCCATTGTGGTAATTGTCACTTATGCTTAAAGAATACCCTAACCTCTAAAGTTATCTAAACCGACCTTTGATACCAACTATAAGGCCCCAGCCTTAAACCGTACTTAAACTTGAGTTATTACAAGATTACACATTGAGGATCTTTTCAGGTTTAGAGTTTTAGAGAATTAGATCCTGAAACTTGCATTACATTCCACATTTAAACAAGGTGGTTATATAAAAGACAATATTCATTCTTCCCATCAATGGAAACCTCTTTAAAATAAAACACGGATTCTTTCTTGACACATCCTTGACACTATCGTCACATCATGTACCTTTCCCTTGACCTGTGAAAAGAATTTCAAAAACTTGGGATGAGCATAAAAAGCTCAGTAAGGGTTATAAAAATATGGAAAGGAAACATGAGTTCATATATACATAAGAATGAAATCATACTTTACCCATAAAACATAGGCATATAAAATCATGAATAAATCATAGAAGACATAAGACATAAAGGTAACTTGAGGCATTCATAAATTTCTTACGTAGGGAGTAACCCTCTTGGTTACGTTTGGAATACGCATCACAATATATTCCCTAAATCTCTTCGGAGAAACCTTAACGTTTCATACCTTCGCATTACCCAATGCATTGGAGAGCTATATCGGGCTCACCCGCCCTTAGTATATCACGGAACCACCCGTTCTTCATAACAATGCCCAAGAACAATAACATAATCATATAACATAAACATGAATAAAGGAAACATGACATTTCCACATTTCAATCACAATATAACATTTTAGGATATTGAAATAATGAATCCATTCAAAAAGAAACCATTTCCAAAACCATTTAAAACATTTAATAAAGAGATTTTTGAATCAAAGTGTCCCATACCACCTTGAAGATTTTAACATTTTAAACCATTAATATCCATATAAATAAAACCTTAAAACCATTTTGAAAACATGGATATTAATAAGATCAAATAATGAAAACATTTAAAATGATATTTTGGTTAAAGGGGTGTTACCAAAATTAGAGACACTTGAATACAATAATCGAGGAATAACATTTAGTCATAACTTTATAATATCATGAGAATAAAAGGATTCATGATATAATACTCCAAAGGACAGTATATACACCATATAAGAGTGAATTGGTTCATAACAACAATGAACCCTCAATAAAAATGTCAAATGTGATGAAATCCCTTATAAAGAAGGTATCCTTAAATTAAGGACAAATAAATCTCAAAAATATGTGTGACAAATATATATACACCAAATATAAGTGGATATTAAGTGTAAAAGAATAAAAGGTCATTCCCACATATTCAATGGATGACATATGCAATGACTACAAGTTGAACCCAAAGACAATCGAAATTGGGTTAAAAAGTTCCCTTGACAGCCTAACGACATCACATCAAAATGAGATGATGAGAGATAAAAAGTGTATCTCATCACTTGGACATAAAATTTACATCAATCAGGATATAGGAGAACATATCCCAACATAATAGTATGTGAATTAAAAGACATAACAAACGAAGTCTTTTAAAATGAGGAGGGTGAAAGGTTCCCTTACCGACATGGGTATCTTTCAAAACATACACCTCATGAAAGAAGGACAATACAACATTGATGTAAATACTCATAAAAGAAAGTATTTTACACAATGAGTAAAATAATGGGCAGTATATACACCACTCAAAGGAAATTGTGGCAAATGTAGCATAAATGTCACGGGAATAAAAGTGAGATGAAAAATCCCTTACGAAAACTCGGCAGCCTAACGACGCCACATAAAACTTCCGAATATGGATTGATGAGATCAAATAGGGTATCTCATAATATTACAATAAAATTTACAGCAAGAGGAATATAAAATAACATCCCCCAACATTACAAAGAGGATCTTAAAAGAAGTGACATAAAGGAGAGTACTTAGAAAGAAAGAGAGAGGTTAGATCTCTTACGAAAGTTCGGCAGCCTAACAGCGCCACTCAAAACTTACAAAATGGATTGATGAGAGAGAATAGGGTCTCTCATCACATGAACATAAAAATTACAGCAAATGTAATGTAAAATAACTTCCCAATCATAAGAAATATGAGCTTAAAATAAAAGACATAAAAGAGTGTACTTAAAAAGAAAGAGAGTTGTAGGATCCCTTACCTCGGGTCCGACTTGACTCGATCATTCTTTAACGTCCTGAATAATAAACTTTAGTTAATTTCTACTTCCTTAAGAACCTTTTTCAAGTTCATTATTCCTTTTATATCACTTATTACCATGTTATAAACACTATGTAATCATTAAGTTAATAATGATTGTTTTGTTGATATTTGGTTCTTAAGTCGAAAGTGGACTTCTTACAATTACATGTTGTTCATGTGGCCAAATGTTTATTATATCCAGAATTGTATTCATTATGTAGATATCATATATTTAATATATATCCAGTAAATTCATGAATTTATAACATTACATAATCATTTAGAGGTAAGAAATGAAATGCACTGTTCATGGAGACGGTAAGCCGTACGTACGCATGAACGCTACTTTCATTTCTATTTCGTATTTTATAGAATGGAATAATAATTATATAAAGGTATATTATAATTCCAGTATAATTTCATTTATAATATCATATTTCCATCCTTTATACATCCCACATATGGTATTTAACGAATCAAATCACTTTGAGGGGGCGGTAGTCCGCACTCCCTTAAATGAAGATATCGCGTATACCCATAATGGAAGCCATAAAGGTAAGACAAAAATTAAAAATACAGAAGCATAAATAAAACATAAACATATTATATATCATATATAAAAATAGTGACATCATAATGGCCACATTTGAAGGTGTTAAATGAGTATTGAACAATCATCGTTTCGGGAGGCAGAATTTCACCATCCACGGAAACCGTATGTTCTTTAACCATTTGATGTAGTTGTGTGAGAGTGTAGCTCGAATAAATCTTATAAAAACATCCTAGTATATTCAAGATACTGTTTTTTTCACAAAATAAGTAAATAAAAAGAGTTTAGGGGGTTGGAGAAGCAAAATAAAACAAATGAACATGAGAGAATGAATTACCTTTAAAAGTGTAACTCCTTTTGATTTGAGCCTAAAGGCTTCCTTTGAAAGGATTCTGCCCAAAGGGAATCCTCTAGGATGAGGAGAGGTATGTGGAGAGAGTACATGGGCAGGGGTTGGCCGAGCCAAAGGCTTTAGGAGTGTGTTAAATGTGGTAGAGGTGGGGGCCTTTTATAAGAGGAGAGGAGGGGCACTTTTGGAAAGTAAAGAAATATTACTTTATTTAAAAATGTGTTTCGGTTTCAAAAGGTCCCACATTGATATAATTCGTGGATAAGGTGATAAGGCTTCGAAATACACTTATCCAATAAGTTTTGGACATGTTTAGTTCATAGATTTTACATTATCTTTCCATTTTATTTAAATCGTCAAATAATGATGTCATCACTGCATCATTATTATGTCATAAATAATTTAATTTATTTAATGTCTAAAATTTATAAAAAAAAATACTATGATGTAGGAAATCGTTTTAGCTTTCCAATGAATATTTATAATCAAAAAATATGACTTGTATAACCCCACTTAAAAATTGTTTTAGTAAAACATATCATGTTTGTGTCAATTTTACTTTTACATTAAATAAAATGTTACTTATGTCATTTCCCAACGAATGTGGATCCATGGGATCCCCAAGTTGACCCATGGCTTGTCTTGGTCGGCCATGACACAACCAATTAGGTTAGGACATGTGTCATGCTCATCTTATTCCATTAAATCATTATTTTTACCTTAAACTACACTAATTACCACTAATCGCGATTAAAAACTTAATAAGTTACTATTCACCAAAAAATTATTTTAATCTCATTGAACCACATTTTACATCTTAATGACAACCATGTATGTCGGATTTTTGAAAATAAAAACACAATGATGGCAAAATATAATTTAAACGGAAAATCCGTTTTTATAAGTACCACTTAGTGGTTTCACTATTCATCAAAAATTGAAGTTTTTCAGAAAAATCCCAAAAATTCACCCTAAGCTATATTTGATATTCTGAATTCAAAAATGAAGTCCGTTTTACAAAATTCAAAATATATAAGTCACATTAATTAATTTAATAATTAATTCCCGCTGTCATGACAAATAGCGTGTTTTATGAAACAATAAGTATCAAAAGATTGACACTAGTTTAAGTCTGATTTCAAAGTGAAATTGATTCCAACGACCACTATTGGATTTAATGGTAAAAATATTTTCTAATTTCTCTTTAAAACCAATTCAAAATATAATCTAATCATATAAATAAATTAGATTAAAAAGTGGTTTTGAATTAAAATACAACATTTTACACTATTCATTAAAAAAATGAACTTTATCGGAAAGATACCAAAAATTTACACAAAGTAAATTTTGATGTCCCGATTCTTAATAAGAGTTTTACTTGGTCCAAAAGAATGTTTAATAGTGAACAAAACTATATTTAATGACGGTTCTCCATCAAAAGGTGATAAGTGAACCTTTAGTGAAAACTAGGTCATATACGCCTAAAATTGAATTCTTTCCGTATTTTAAGCCTTTATCTTTTATTGTATAAATGTAAAAATATTTAAGAACATATATAATCATTTTTTAGTTATTTCTATCCATTCCCGCCATTACAACGGCTACATGTTAACTACCATTTAAAATAATATTATTTTATTATTAGAGTGCAACGTAAGATTCCCACGAAACTCATTGTTGCGTGTTGGGTACGCCATCGAGCATAGCGTCCCCTTTAAAGTCATATTAATATTTTATTCACAAATATGGATAAATATGAAAATTTCATATTCCTTATTTACCTGGGGTGTTACATCCTTCCCCCCTTTTGGGAATTGCGTCCTCGCAATTTTAAAATTGCGCTTGGAAACATCCTTGAACGTCCCACATCGGAACAAGAGTCGGTAAAACAATCACTTTAAAATAAAGAAAGATAAGCACAGAGGTCACCCGAGTTAACCCATACTAGGATTCTAAGTATGAAAATATGGACATGGAGGAGAAAACATAGGGTCATGTTCCGATGGAGAGTGATAGAAAACATGTTTAGGAGAAAGTTAACAATAAGAAAATCACAAACTTGTGATGGGTTAAACGGTGTTGGGTTCCCCAGTAGGAAAAGTTAATAGACAACATTTTTGTTTTAAGTTACTTTTTATTGAGGAATTTATTCATAAGGAAGCATAATCACTTATCATGTTGACTTTCAACTTTTACTAGATTCCTTAGTCAACTCATATTTTTTCCAAAAGACGAGTATTTAGGGAGACTTGTTCGCATTAAGAGTACTATAATCAACTTCTAGAGAATCACCTAATCCCCAAAAGAGAACTATATATATCCCATGTATTTAGGCTTTAACCAAAACCAAAACCAAAACCAAAAAGGTAAGTACAAGATCAGATAATCCAGAAAAGGATAACCCCTTATAAAAAGAAAATCTATTCTTAATCTCCAAAATTTGTCCAACAAAACCCAAAGTTCGATGAGGACCATCCGATAAAAAAAATTTTCCATAAAATTCTTCAAAGTAAACAAAACTAAGATTGAAACCCAAATATTTGAAGGATTTGGTCACACAGTCTTCCAAGTTTAATCGTAACATTTATCTCCAAACAACATTAGTTTCTCCTAAATCTCGTATTGGAAAGTAATTAACCTAATCACATATCCTCTATGATAGGTTAATCATTTTCATAAATAACCCAAAATCAACTTACTCTTTATTCATAAAATCATATAACTAAAAAGAATCAGTCAAACTAACCAGGGAATTCACGTAGTCCAGTGGTAGGCGATAAATACCAGTCGCACTTTGGTTGTGGGTTCGATTCCCGCAGCATTGTCCGACGCGACGGGTTGTCACACGGTCTGCATGTTTTCCTTTTTCCAAAACTATATAATTCTCAAATCATTACCCAAAAAGGGATAAAATCATTAAAAATAACCATAACATAATTTAACCTCAAATTTATCTCATGCCTTTCACTTCAATCATAACATATGGTAACCCATAATTACCTCAAAAGTAAGGATAATAGAAACCCAAATGGTTCTTTATAACTATGTCCACAAAAGAAAAGATAACTATTACTTGAATAAAATTTGCCTATATTAAACACAGGGTTACACATAATATAAAAAGTCTTCTAATGTAACCCCATCATCAAAAGAGACTTAATACTCTTAAGAATTTCTCCCTAACTCTTGAAGTCCTTATATGTTGACATCTTACTCATTCAACATTCTTCATGATCCATTATCCATTCCTTTCCAACTTATTCCGAAATACCTCTTTCCTACAAACAAAATCATGAATCATATCCTAAGATTCCAAAATAAGAAAACAATAGTCATGAAATAGTACATACCTTTGATTGGTCATTGTCAGTTTCTTCATCCTCAATCGGAATGGAATTAGGTATTGGAAAACAAATATCGATACGCTCTTGGTGACCCCAATCACGAAACTTCTTCATAGGACATGTGTTTGCATAATGACCATGCACACCACATTTAAAACATTCAATTGATCCCTCAGATAGAACTTCTTTCCCTTTCCTCGAGTCAACTGGATGCTTCCTTTTTCCATGGCAGGTTCTTGCTTTCTGACCTTCATTTCCACATCTAAAGAATATTTCTGTCCCTTTGAAACATTTTCCTAGGTGTTTCTTTCCACATATTTGACACATAGGTTTTTGAACACACTTACCTTTATGATTATTTCCTGTACTTCCGTAGGGATTTGTTTCTTGCATATATGATGCCTTAGAGAAATCTCCAAGGTTTAGGTGGTCAATCATGACTCCAGATAGTTGGTTGAGGATAATCAAAAGAGTTCTCATTGAAGCTCCCATATCATTCAGTTGCTTGCTCAAAAAACTGTCACAGTTTCCTTCACATCAACTGTTACTTTGGGGCCTGCTAGATCCAGCCATTTACTAAAACCAAAAAAAGGTCAGTGTGAGTATATCAAAAAAACCATCATGTACTAATGAGTAAGATAGACAATAAGATATACTTAATCATTCACTTTATCTAAAACTAAGACTCTTTCTGAAATCCTAACCATTATGGTAATTTTCACTTATGCTTAAAGAATACCCTAACCTCTAAAGTTATCTAAACCGACCATTGATACCATCTATAAGGCCCCAGCCTTAAACCTTACTTAAACATGAGTTATTACAAGATTACACATTGAGGATCTTTTCAGGTTTAGAGTTTTAGAGAATTAGATCCTGAAACTTTCATTACATTCCAAATTTAAACAAGGTGGTTACATAAAAGACAATATTCATTCTTCCCATCAATGGAAACCTATTTAAAATAAAACACGGATTCTTTCTTGACACATCCTTGACACTATCGTCACATCATGTACCTTTCCCTTGACCTGTGAAAAGCATTTCGAAAACTTGGGATGAGAATAAAAAGCTCAGTAAGGGTTATAAAAATATGGAAAGGAAACATGAGTTCATATATACATAAGAATGAAATCATACTTTACCCATAAAACATAGGCATATAAAATCATGAATAAATCATAGAAGACATAAGACATAAAGGTAACTTGAGGCATTCATAACATTCTTACGTAGGGAGTAACCCTCTTGGTTACATTTGGAATACCCATCATAGTATATTCCCTAAATCTCTTTGTAGAAACCTTAACGTTTCACTCCTTCGCGTTACCCAATGCATTGCAGAGCTATATCGGGCTCACCCGCCCTTAGTTTATCACGGAACCACCCCTTCTTCATAACAATGCCCAAGAACCATAACATAATCATATCACATAAACATGAATAAAGGAAACATGACATTTCCACATTTCAATCACAATATAACATTTTAGGATATTGAAATAATGAATCCATTAAAAAAGAAACCATTTAAAACATTTAATAAAGAGATTTTTGAATCAAAGTGTCCCATACCACCTTGAATATTTTAACATTCTAAACCATTAATATCCATATAAATAAAACCTTAAAACCATTTTGAAAACATGGATATTAATAAGAACAAATAATGAAAACATTTAAAGCGATATTTTGGTTAAAGGGGTTTTACCAAAATTAGAGACACTTGAATACAATAATCGAGGAATAACATTTAGTCAGAACTTTATAATATCATGAGAATAAAATGATTCATGATATAATACTCCAAAGGACAGTATATACACAATATAATAGTGAATTGGTGCATAACAACTATGAACCCTCAATAAAAATGTCAAATGTGATGAAATCCCTTATAAAGAAGGTATCCTTAAATTAAGGACAAATAAATCTCAAAAATATGTGTGACAAATATATATACACCCAATATAAGTGGATATTAAGTGTAAAACAATAAAAGGCCATTCACACATATTCAATGGATGACATATTCAATGACTACAAGTTGAACCCAAAGACAATCGAAATTGGGTTAAAAAGTTCCCTTGACAGCCTAACGGCATCACATCAAAGTGAGATGATGAGAGATAAAAAGTGTATCTCATCACTTGGACATAAAATTTACATCAATCAGGATATAGGAGAACATATCCCAACATAAAAGTATGTGAATTAAAATACATAACAAATGAAGTCTTTTAAAATGAGGAGGGTGAAAGGTTCCCTTACCGACATGGGTATCTTTCAAAACATACACCTCGTGAAAGAAGGACAATACAACATTGGTGTAAATACTCATAAAAGAAAGTATTTTACACAATGAGTAAAATAATGGGCGGTATATACACCACTCAAAGGAAATTGTGGCAAATGTAGCATAAATGTCACGGGAATAAAAGTGATATGAAAAATCCCTTACGAAAACTCGGCAGCCTAACGGCGCCACATAAAACTTCCGAATATGGATTGATGAGATCAAATAGGGTATCTCATCATATTACAATAAAATTTACAGCAAGAGTAATATAAAATAACATCCCCCAACATTACAAAGAGGATCTTAAAAGAAGTGACATAAAGGAGAGTACTTAGAAAGAAAGAGAGAGGTTAGATCTCTTATGAAAGTTCGGCAGCCTAACGACGTCACTCAAAACTTCCAAAATGGATTGATGAGAGAGAATAGGGTCTCTCATCACATGAACATAAAAATTACAGTAAATTTAATGTGAAATAACTTCCCAATCATAAGAAATATGAGCTCATAATAAATGACATAAAAGAGTGTACTTAAAAAGAAAGAGAGTTGTAGGATCCCTTACCTCGGGTCTGACTTGACTCGTTCGTTCTTTAACGTCCTGAATAATAAAGTTGAGTTAATTTCTACTTCCTTAAGAACCATTTTCAAGTTCATTATTCCTTTTATATCACTTATTACCATGTTATAAACACTATGTAATCATTAAGTTAATAATGATTGTTTTGTTGATATTTGGTTCTTAAGTCGAAAGTGGACTTCTTACAATTACATGTTGTTCATGTGGCCAAATGTTTATTATATCCAGAATTGTATTCATTATGTAGATATCATATATGTCATATATATCCAGTACATTCATGAATTTATAACATTACATAATCATTTAGAGGTAAGAAATGAAATGCACCATTCATGGAGCCGGTAAGCCGTACGTACGCATGAACGCTACTTTCATTTCTATTTCGTATTTTATAGAATGGAATAATAATGATATAAAGTTATATTATAATTCCAGTATAATGTCATTTATAATATCATATTTACATCCTTTATACATCCCACATATGGTATGTAACGAATCAAATCACTTTGAGGGGGCGGTAGTCCGCACTTCCTTAAATGAAGATATCGCGTATACCCATAATGGAAGCCATAAAGGTAAGACAAAAATTAAAAATACAGAAGCATAAATAAAACATAAACATATTATATATCATATATAAAAATATTGATATCATAATGTCCACCTTTGAAGGTGTTAAAAGCGTATTGAACAATCATCGTTTCGGGAGGCATAATTTCACCATCCACGGAAACCGTATGTTCTCTAACCATTTGATGTAGTTGTGTGAGAGTATATCTCGAATAAATCTTATAACAACATCCTAGTATATTGAATATACTGGTGTTGTTACAAAAGAAGTAAATAAAAAGAGTTTAGGGGGTTGGATAAGCAAAATAAAACAAATGAACATGAGAGAATGAATTACCTTTAAAAGTGTAACTCCTTTTTATTTGAGCCTAAAGGCTTCCTTTGAAAGGATTCTGCAAAAAGGGAATCCTCTAGGATGAGGAGAGGGATGTGGAGAGAGTACATGGGCAGGGTTTGGCCGAGCCAAAGGCTTGAGGAGTGTGTTAAATGTGGTAGAGGTGGGGGCCTTTTATAAGAGGAGAGGATGGGCACTTTTGGAAAGTAAAGAAATATTACTTTATTTGAAAATGTGTTTCAGTTTCAAAAGGTCCCACATTGATATAATTTGTGGATAAAGTGATAAGGCTTCGAAATCCACTCATCCAATATGTTTTGGACATGTGTAGTTCATAGATTTTACATTATCATTCCATTTTATTTAAATCGTCAAATAATGATGTCATCGCTGCATCATTATTATGTCATAAATAATTTAATTTATTTAATGTCTAAAATTTATAAAAAAAATACTATGATGTAGGAAATCATTTTATATTTCCAATGAATATTTATAATAAAAAATATGACTTTTATAACCCCACTTAAAAATTGTTTTAGTAAAACATATCATGTTTGTGTCAATTTTACTTTTACATTAAATAAAATGTTATTTATGTCATTTCCCAACCAATGTGGATCCATGGGGACCCCAAGTTGGCCCATGGCTTTTATTGGTCGGCCATGACACAACCAATTAGGTTAGGACATGTGTCAAGCTCATCTTATTCCATTAAATCATTATTTTTACCTTAAACTACACTAATTACCACTAATCGCGATTAAAAACTTAATAAGTTACTATTCACCAAAAAATTATTTTAATCTCATTGAACCACATTTTACATCTTAATGACAACCATGTATGTCGGATTTTTGAAAATCAAAACACAATGATGGAAAAATTTCATTTAAACGGAAAATCAGTTTTTATAAGTACCACTTAGTGGTTTCACTATTCATCAAAAATTTAAGTTTTTCAGAAAAATCCCAAAAATTCACCCTAAGCTATATTTGATATTCTGAATTCAAAAATTAAGTCCGTTTTACAAAATTCAAAACAAAAAAGTCACATTAATTAATTTAATAATTAATTCCCGGTGTCATGACAAATAGCGTGTTTTATGAAACAATAAGTATCAAAAGATTGACACTAGTTTAAGTCTGATTTCAAAGTGAAATTGATTCCAACGACCACTATTGGATTTAATGGTAAAAATATTTTCTAATTTCACTTTAAAACCAATTCAAAATATAATCTAATAATATAAATAAATTAGATTAAAAAGTGGTTTTGAATTAAAATACAACATTTTACACTATTCATTAAAAAAATGAACTTTATCGGAAAGATACCAAAAATTTACACAAAATAAATTTTGATGTCCCGATTCTTAATAAGAGTTTTATTTGGTCCAAAAGAATGTTTAATAGTGAACAAAACTATATTTAATGACGGTTCTCCATCAAAAGGTGATAAGTGAACCTTTAGTGAAAACTAGGGCATATACGCCTAAAATTGAATTCTTCCCGTATTTTAAGCCTTTATCTTTTATTGTATAAATGTAAAAATATTTAAGAACATATATAATCATATTTTAGTTATTTCTATCCATTCCCGCCATTACAACGGCTACATGTTAAATACCATTTAATATAATATTATTTTATTATTAGAGTGCAACGTAAGATTCCCAAGAAACTCGTTGTTGCGTGTTGGGTACGCCATCGAGCATAGCGTCCCCTTTAAAGTCATATTAATATTTTATTCACAAATATGGATAAATATGAAAATGTCATATTCCTTATTTACCTGGTGTGTTACAAGGGCTCTCCCGGGGCTTCCTTCTCTCGATCACCCTCACATCGATTTGTCTGGTCGTCCTTGAGTTGCTGAGTCCCCACCCCTCCAAATCGCGCATATTATGTTCCTGGTGCATGAAGATAAACTTGGATCGTCGATCAATCAAGTAGGGATTTCACCTTTGTCTCTCCTTTCTGTGTATCTTGCGGGGTGGGTACGCTATTGTTCAGTAGAATTGGATGAACTAAACCATAATGAAGATAAAAAACGGATTCTAAAGAATGAAGGGGGAGGGGTGTGATCAATGATGCTGCTTTGTTTTATGATCTTTCATGATTAATGATTTCTGAATTGTGCGGGCTTATTTCTACTGAAAATCATGGTTGTTGGTGGTCTTTCTCTGTGCTCTAACAAACCCTTACCTCTGGTGTTTAAATAGATTGTATTGTGGTCATGAACCAATACTGTGTAATGGAATTTGGTTAATTACGTACATCCGAATAAATAAATTGAAAGCACCAGGATCAATCCATTTTGTGAAAACCTCGGTTAATGCACAACAAACTTGAAATCATAGAGTGTGTTAAATCTTATTAATCTGAAAATACTGACATAGGCCTACTTTGTGTTGGTGGTGGTGGTTGAGTTGTTATTCTCTCATGGGTCGATTGCTGGGTGATGTGGGTGGGGATGGGATCCTTTGTTGTTATGCTTCCAGTGGTTGTGAATTCAAGGCCGTGTGGTTACCATGCTTATATCACGAATTGGGGTGGGATCATATATTGTTGAGAAACCGTTGGATCTTGGATCTTGGGGACATGGGGCTGTATCATGGGGTTTTCGTTGGTTCCGGTACATAGAGGGTTCTCACTTATCCCTTTGTTGTTTTGATTTCCCAAGAGAACCGGGTGTGAATGTTTAAGTTGATGTTTGATTTTACTTTTTCCTGGGCTAGTGCTTATGCTTTCTAGTTGCCTAAGTAGGTGCAGAAACATATTTAAACATTATTACTATACATGAATCAAGTATGGGACAACTGAGTTTTGGTTTGGTGTGAGTTGTGACATGGTCTTGGGCGCTGATTGTGTTCTTTAGGATTACCGAAGAAAACCTAGATTTGGGTGAGTTCTTGTAATCTATACATATACTTGTAGTTTTTTTTCTTATTCATGTCCCACCCAAGTTGATAACTTAGTGCCGAACACCCCCATTTCATGGGGGGGTGTTTTTTCCAACACTCATAATAGTGGCTAGTAGTTAGCTCCTTTCTGATCCCTTTCCAGGATAGCCCAAGTATCATCAGGCAGGCTGTGATGGCCTAAAGTCCATTATTAGCCCAAGAATCACCGGGAAGGGTGGTGTGGTGGTTTTCCCAAGTGTGTGTGAGTAGGTGGTTTCCCAAGTGTCTTTGAGATGAGGCCTAGGTGTCTTCAGGCGTGGCAATAGATCTTCTAGCCCAGGTTTCTTCGGGCGTGGCAGTGGTTGTTCTGGCCTAGGTGTTTGCAGGCATGGATACGTGTGACAGTTGGGGCCCAGGTGTTTGCGGGCGGGGTTTGGCAGTCGGACTGCGTGAGGATTTGTCCTAGGTGTGTGCGGGCGGGGTGTGGCAGTGGGACTGCGGTGAAAATGGCGGGATTGGTCCGATGCATAGGATATCTTCAATAACTAGTGGGAAAGTGGCGTGGGGTACCCAAACATCGATGTCCTATTACTATATATTTCTTGACTTGCGTTATTTGGGGAGTGTGTCTTTGTAAGGCTTGGGTGGTCAGTTTCCTTGTTAGGTGCTTGGTTATATATTTTCTCACAAGGCATTAGTATTCCTCCCCACTTGTGCCTGCGAGTCATTGGTTTTCCCTACTGAGTATACTTGTATTATCACCCTACATATATAAAACTGCTTTTAGGTTTTCAGGAGGACTTCAGGGATCGCACGGGACCATACTAGTGTGGACCTTCGGGACAGTTGTTGTTGTTTATTTTCTTTTCTTGGTATTCTTTTTACAATTGGGGTTTTGCGACTTGTATCTTTTACCTATGAACATGCATATGGGAATGGTTTATCTTTAGTCCTTTTTTCACTTCTAGTTTGTTGTTGTGGGATTTACTATATTATCTCCCAGTCCTATTAAAAAAAGGGTAATGCCTTCCATTTAGTCTGCGATTTTAAACCCTTGGTGCTGGTCACCACTCCGGGACCTATTGAAGGCGGGTTTCGGGGGTCATATCTCTTCTTCAAATTAAAGAAGGAAGGGCCAGGCAATATGCTACCTTTCCCTTCTTTTAGTGAAGGTGGGTCATGACACTATATTCCACCATTAGAGGACCTTATAGATATATAGTGTACCTTCTGTTAGTGTATGAAATGGTGTGATAGTGGTCAATGGTGAGGTTTGAGGCTGTACAGTCTTCTATGAATATGTCTAATAGTAGTATGGAATGGATTTCATTGGACACCCACGACCTCATAATTAGTGATGATGATAGGTTGTAGATGTAATATTATAAAATAATTCTAATGAATTAAAATACATTCATTCAAAATTATATGGATTAGTTATTTATTTATCTAGACCTCCAGACTACGTACTCCAGAGCTATGTGAATGTATTATGATAATTTTAGTCTATGAAAGGGTTCTTTGTCTACATTGCTAAAAAGGGAACATATCAAGAGACTAAAATGAATATTGATTTTGAAATATTTATGACTGTGTTTATTGTCTAAGGCATATAAATTGATATATTCAACTATAAATATTTCTCAGACCCACCCATCAACTTAGTTCGTTAGTTATATAATAAAATTTATATATTTATTCCTACCAAAACTATTTTGAGTAGAGGATGGTGATGATCTACTTGTGTTATTATTCTTATTCACTCTTATAATTGGATCAAATGATATTGATTATTTATATAATGGAGATATATTACGATTCACATGATTTTCAGAGTCTTACATACCCATAACTCTTGTATTAAAGTGGGTAATCATGCATCAAGTGATTACTATTTTCTACCCAATAAACTAGGTTTGAGGAAGATAAGGTATTTAATTATAACTCTCTTATAGTATCTATATAGAATTTATTGTGTCTAGTATATCTTGTACATGATCAGTGGAAATTTTTATTCCCTATCATTTCAAAATCTTACATCTATCATGAATTATCATGTAGGTAGATAATTATGGTTTGATAGAAAATATAATTATTTTTGTGATTTTATATCAATTTCATGACTACCATCGAAATATATAGTGGATGATTCCCATCCCATCAGATATGGTCGGAATCAATTATAAAATATACAACTAGTATGACCACACTAATGAGATGGGTTCTAATTAGGTATACGAGTACATGGTTGGTCTCAAGATAGATTTATTTTATGGGGGTCATTCATAATCTTATATATAAAAATTTATGGGTATAAGTTACACACATATGAATATATTTTTATTTTTAAAGTGTGATAAATGTTAGTTATGTATAAATTAAAAATAATTGATCATAAAATTTTTATGGTTGATGATGATAAGTTATGAAAATATATTTTCTACATTTTATTAAATGATGGTGGACGTAGACCCTAGTTGTTATGGGGGTCATGTCAGTAATAAGGATTACGATTCAATGTGTTTTTACTCTCCCAGTGTATGCACAATGAATAATTTCAATATCATATTTCCATGAAGAATATGATAAATATATATACAGTGGTTGATATCATAGGTTTGATATAGTTAGAAGATATGTTAATGGATTTTTTAGAGTTTTCATTATGAAATCACAATTTGTCTCATCGGTATACTTGATTATATAAATTCAAGTAGTGTTACTTCATTATATTTATCCATTTTTTTATCTTACTTTGAACCATAATGATATATTTTAAATATATTTTTTTTATCAAATTTGTGTTTTATAATTCAGTTTTGTTATGGTGGATAATTAGTGAGTGGTTATATATTGAGGTAATACATCCTATGACTAGTCAGTACTCCCAAAACTACTAAATCACAGTCCACAGAGATTAGAAATTATTTTATTTGGACATGGAATATTACTATTAGAGTGATAGGCTGGATCTTTATGTTATTCCCATCTGAGGTTTTTATGGGATAATTTTTAAGGGGTTTCATTATGGAACTACAGTTCTTGGGGTAACATAATTGGACATTACAATGGTTTTTTGTGGATAATGTATTCCTGAGAATAAATATTATTATTGATTCATTATAGATATCATAATATAAGGATTTGGTATAATATAGGAAAACTCAAATCTTATAGATTCAATTTAGGAATTATCGATTCAATGTTCCCTTGAGATTAGTGAATTTATTAATAGTTTTTAGTAGACCTAAAAAATGGAAGATCAATAGATATCCAAAACATATTATATGAGCTCGCGGTTAGGATGTTTTTATAGAGATAATGGTCAATGATTATTGATATTGAGATTTTATTTGAACACCAATATTTATAAAAATTATTGGAGATGTATAAAATGATTTTTCCTGGAATAAGATGCTATTTTGATATCCTAATTTACTAATAAATTATAGATTGCAGTCATTATGTGTAGTAGTTATAATCACTCGGGAAAGATAGAGATGTTATTTTATATCATTATTATTTTTCTCCCCTTTGTTATATTATATAATTTGAAATTGTCAATGTCTTCCAATATGATATTTTATAGTTTTTTGAACTTTTACATGAATTAAAGTGTATATACAACTAATATTGATCCAATTAGTGTGAAACCTATGGATTAATAAGATTGATAATCATTTTGTTCTTATTATGGATTATCGAGTGAATAATGGGTTATTTTATGAGTATAGACATGTGATATTTTTTAAAAATGAGCTTAATTACCCTATCATAGTTACGTATACATTTATGTGAAAATATATTCATAATGAAATACTACATGGTAAATGGACATGTAATGTTCTGTATGGAATAATTAATAATTGAATTAATATAATTTTTAAAATGAAGGGACACCATAAGTGATATGTTTTATAAATATTATTTAATATATAATAAATTTTTGATTTGGGATTTTTTTATTGAGGTTGTTACCTGAATATTAGTGTTATGTCTTAACATAATGGGTAATAAAAAAATTTATGACTCATTTATATAGATAATAATATGATAATAAGTAATAATATTATTATTTAATATCCATAATTCATTTTTTGGTGAATAAAAAACCATATCTGTTAGATATTATAATATATGGTGAAAATTGGTAGGATTATATAATTATATTTCTATTGTTACTGTGGATTTACTATTTAGGTGTCCTACATTTATCTAGAATGGACTAATCATCAATATCAATATAAGTATCAGTTGGATAACATTAGATTTGGTTATACGGGTTCTCATTAATTTTTAGCCATTTTATATACTAGTTGAAGGAGTAAAGGTCAATTTATTCAACATACTTGATAATTTATTAAATATAAAAGAGATAATAAAAAAAGACTTTTTTAAATGAAAGGAAAATATTGGCTAGCCAAAGATATTAATAAATATTTTCATCAAAGAATTAAAAGAGATTAAATTGAGGAGAAATAATTGTTTTTCATATAGTATAATTGAACGAGGTGGTAGGTGTTTCTCTTTATGGTAATATCAATGTTGTCAATAAAAAAATATTGATTAGTTATTGGATGATTGTAATAAACTATACAGATATGTATATTTCCTTGAGTAAATAAAATGTGTAAATGGCCTTAATTAAATTATATTAAATGGTGGGGATTACAAAAGGAATGAATATCATGATTCTAAAATATTTTTTTGTGTGTCTAGGAAATGGATTGTGGATATTATCTAGAGTGGGTTAGATGTTATTACCAGAATGAGTGATAATACTTGAAATAAATTGTTCTTCATCTAGAATAAAGAGGGAGTAATAAAATAGTATAACTGTCTATCTGTGATTATTTTTATTAATCATTTCAATCTAGAATTGATTTATAAAAATCCTTTCAATGTATAAATATTTGTAATAAGTAGTTATCTACCTATTGACTTCTAAATATCGTTCCCTTAATTCAATTATATATGTTATTATTATAATTTGATTTATTAAATAAAGGAATTATGAAGAAGAACTTCAAATGATGATGAGCATTTTTGTCGTGGTTTAAATTTCATTGACTAGGATTTATTCCCATTATTGATATGTTTTAATATATTATTCAGTGGATATTTTACTTGAATGGAAGGTTTATGTTATGAAAAGGTATTTGGTTGACCTTATTAGTAATCATGTGGTTTAGATTATGACATTGCGTCAAGTATAGATTCATTGTGTCTTGTTTATTATTGAGTAGTGTTTTTATATATTATGAAATTATTTGAAATGATATTATTCTTGATTAGATGAATTTTGGTTAAAACATTTAGCTTGGAGCTATTTTATCTTAATAATGAGGTGAATGTCTCAATATTTAGATGAATGTTTTGAAATAGTGTTAAACTATCATATATTAAATATATGGATATAATGAATATGTAAATAATAAATTTTGATAATAGCTTTTTTATAAATGTGTTCTCGGGTAGATTTTATATTCATACCAACATGAATATTTGTTTGGTGTATTTTCATTACGTTCGGTATATTGTTTATAAAAACAAGATGATATATTTGTTGTTTGATGGAATGTTGATTTTTATATGAAGGGGATATATATGGTTAATAATTTATTTTATAAAGGTATTAGAATTGTATTTACTGTTATATTTTTTTCATTTCATTATATTTCTATAATCTAACATGTTTAGTTGATAGATGTATAAATGTTGTTTTCATTTAGAAATTCATGTTTTAAGGAATGAATGTACTGTTTTAGATGTCTATTGTTTAAATATTTTGAGGTTGAAAATTTTAGTGTTGTGTAGAATTTCAAAAAATCAGGTTAATTATGAGAATGAATTTTCATATATTTTATTTTTTAAATAAATTTTTGTTTCACAAGATATGATAGAACTAGTCAATAATAAATGAGGTCCTTTTTTATTTAGAAGAATACCACATTATGTTTTTGAGGAATAATATATTCCAAACAAAGAATCAAAAATTATTTTTTTTAAAAATGGGTTATTTGTTTATGAAATAAAGATCATCATTATTTTTAGAATGTAGATCATTTAATTGAGTAAATGTTTAGTTTTGATTGGGAATTTTTTACTTTTTACACATTGTTTGTGATTATATTAAAATTAAGAATAATAATATATATATAATGTTATGAAATGAATCAAATAACTTCTTATTTTATAAAATTGACTGGAATATTATCTAGTTCATAAATTCCATCAAGGATAAAAACAAATATATAGAGTATGAATAGTCAGGGATTATGGAGCTAATCATAATTTATCAACCAAGTTTGATTCATTGAGACTATCCATAAACCCATGATTATATATTTCAATTACATAATTATTATTTGAAAATATCTCTACATCATATCATATTTATTTTTATATCTTTTTATATAATGGAATGATCATCTGGATGTGACAGTTTCATTTCCATAAGAAAATAATGATCTGCGTTATATTTCACATATTATGATATTATATATTTTTTGATTAACTTTTTTTCATCATTTAAACTCAAATTATGAAAATATTTAATTTTAAATTAATCATGTATGATCATATATATAAGAATTATCTTCTTGATGTGATGAGTTAAACAGCGTTGGGTTTACATTTATTGGGATATCAAATTACCCTAACAATTGGATCAAAATTTATGATGAAAATATATTTAACATAATTATATTTTCAAATTTTAATTTATATTTATCTCATATAAGTGAATGAAATGGATTTAATCTGACTATATCTTCCCTAAAAAATTTATACTCACCCCTACTTTTTTAACCCAATAATTATTTACGAAGATAATTTAAAACAAATATATGTCTATTAAAATAATAAAATTACAAAAAATGATGTTTAAAAAAATTAATAAAAAATTTAACATTTTGAATTTTCTTGAGATGTATTTTTCTCATTTTTAGGTACCATTTTACCAATTTGTTACAATATCTTTATTGGAATTGTTTTTAGTATGTTTTAGGTGGGTTTAGAGAATTCTATATATTATTTAGGTGTTTTCAGTAGTACAATGTTGGAATACTATTCTCTCATACTATACAACATATTCCAGCAAACTATGCTTTACCAAATAGTGTGGAATCTCATGGTTAACACCTAGATTCAAAAACCATGCCCTGTTTTAGTCGAAATAGTTAATCCCATAGATGGGGTGCATGGTTAGGGCATGCCGTTTGTAAAACCATGCTCCCCAACCTAGGAAACCATGAATTATGTTTTTATTTTGTCAAAAAATATTTAAAAGTTATTAACATCCCTATATCAACCCAAATTTGACATATATAGTATTTATCATTTTTTTATTTGTTTTTTGGATCATTTCAATGGATTCCAAGCCACCTCACACTCCATTCATGAAAAATTGCTGAATTGATTGATGGATCAACACATCTTTCAGTATGTAATCTATTAACATGTAGTTTCCTCTCTCCGGCATCTCTCTTTTCGGATAAAGATGAATTTTTAAGCCTTATTTTCAATGGGTTAGAATATGATGTTTTTATATTTTAATCCATTTTTTATTTATCTAGGTTTTTGTTCAAGATATTTTTTTCTTATTTTAAAATTTATTATTTCATGTTAAATCAGGAAATTCCACTTTGCCGAATATCTATCAACAATGTAGAGGTAGGTGGTATAAATTTTAATCCCCATATTCTTGCTTTTAATTACATATATGTAAATTTGAAATTTGAATTTCCATTTTTTCCAATCCATTTTGAAATATATTAATTAATTTGTTAAATAATTAATGGACTCTTGGAATTGGTTGAAATTATGATTTTTTAATTTGTGAATAACGGGTTATTGAGTTGATTGATTAATTGGAATTTAGGTGTGGTTGGATTAGCCTTAAATAGATATTAGATTATATGATTAAATATTGATAAATTGTTTAATGGTTAATTTTTTATATTAGTGCTTGTGATTATTGTGATGAACCACGTTAAAATTAATAATTAAAATTGGACACATTAATTTATAAATTTTAATAAAAGGTCAATGATGATTGAAAATTATATACATAAAAAATGTGATATATGGGATATTGTGATTTGTGTGATGACTATGGGTGTGGAACCTAGGATAATTCATAAAAATTCCATATGATATAGCTACGAGTGTGCAACATAGAATAATGCTTCAAAATTCCATATGTGATAAAAATGATTTGTGGGAGAGGGACTAATGCACTAAATTCCATACTGTGATAAACATGGAGTTCTCAGTCCAAAACGGTGACTTTATACTCCAGTCCCATGTAGTTGTGATATGAATTGAAATTAAATGGATAATGGATTTCATATAATAATGAATGGTTATTACCTTTGATATTGGTTTCAGACATCGACACGGGCTGAAACAGGTATTGATGGTTCAAGTATCACCGTGAACTTGGGTAAATTATTTGGTTGATTGAAAAATAATGTGATGCGATAACTATATACATTATTTTTATTTTATTATTTATAAAAGCATACAGACATTTATTGTCAGTATTTTTTGGAAACCATTGGAGGTTGACTAATAAGTTTTACTGAAACACCACATGGGATGCCTGATTGGTAACCAAATATGAAAAATTATGTGGGTCATGATAAGGGAAAGAGACTGATCTTATATATATGAATTGGGGTATAGAAATAATTAGGGAACTTGACATGATGTTGAGAACATATTGGGAGTTTTTCACTATGAATTTGTTTCATTTATTTTGATATATGACACACATATGAGATGGAAAATGTAATAATTTAGTTTCTATATTGTTTCATAATTCATTTATCTTATGGAATTGGTTTGTAATGGTTATGGAATTATTCTGGTTATTGGTTAAACATTATTGTAGTTTTTTATTTATATATGTAGTTATGTTGCTTTGATAAATAGGGTATAATATTCCTATGTTAAATATTAGTCACCCGCTTCTAGTTGTCATCCTCTGGTTTATGTGGAGATGCCCCTAAGGCCATTTAACAAATCAACCGGGTGTACTGGCATGTAGCACCCTGGTCGAGATATTAAAAATTGGTATCAGAAAGGGTATATTTTCAATTATTTTCGTGTACAATTTTGGAAACATAGATAGGAGAATATGGTGATTCATGTGTTTATTAGGAGCCCATTAATGGGATTATCTTACCTATTTAAGGGGGTAAAATCTAGGTACCCATGGCTGGATTATTCTTGATGATTTTTTTAGTAATGGTGTATTTTATTTAACCTTGATTGATGAACTTGTTGTGTGGTGTTCAATATCCTAATATTTTTGCATTGTGGCATGGAATGGCATGAGAGTTTCTTATACATGCATCATTCTATTCAATCAGGTTTTTTTGTAACATGAATCATTTTAGGATCGGTTGGAAAATAATGGTTTGAGGTGAGTTGATCGAATGTCAATTATCTTCATTCATGTGTAATTTATATGAAAATTACTCCAATTATGAAATTTGAAATTGTAAATGATGAAAAAAGTGATAATTTTATATGGATAAATGGGGGACTAAAGAGAAACTTGAATTTTTGATTTTTTACGATTTGATAGACATGACCTCGATGAGGGGTGGTTTATGGTAGTGGTAGTTCCTTTGTTTTGAAAATGTGGTATGGTATGAGGGATAAATTATTTTAGATTTATGTGAAACCCATTAATGTTTGTTTTTTAGTAATGATGAGTTATGTGTCATAGGACATGTGATTGGAATTATACATATATTCCTATATGACGATGCTTGTTGGTAGGATGGTAGGAGGACATTGTTTCCAATTTTCTAGTAGTAGTGGAACCATAGGATATTACAGTTCCCAATAAAGGGTTTGGAGAGATGTTCTGTGAGAACTATTCAATCATTATGTAGTTTACAGAATGACACCCGATCATGTTGTGAAAACTAAGAATGACTTGACATGAGATTTCTAGTTGTATGACCCTCAAACATTTACTAGAGAGGGTAGACATGATGCAGTTGAGTCCTTGATTTATCCTATCCATAAAATCCTTTACCACCTAGAGACTCATATTATGAAGAGATTAAAACTTTTTTCATATATGTTATGTGGGAAGATGAACAGTTTGTGGTAAATTCATACTCAAGAGGGGAAGATTGAGAATTTGTTATGGAAGGGCTTCCATTATATATTCTTAGAATACTTTTCCCCTGACATTCTCAAGTAGGAGAGGTTAGGAAATTTTGTGAGGTTAATAGAGGGGAGAAATATCATGAGTTCATATGATGTATGCTTTAAAAATTATTGGTGTGTTTTTATAGATTTTATAGTAGATGAGGCTTCTAAAGATAGGGGTTTTAGGATGGGATTTAATCTGACATTATGTCCTATGTAAAAATATTATTACGGAAAATTATTTCATAAGAGGTGAATATTGATATCATAAATGAAAGGAACTCGAATGATGATTCTAGTGAGATGCATGTGGTTTTTTCTAGATGACCAAGAGGTAAATATTCTTAGTATAGGAAGTGTCACTTTTGAATTCAGGACCAAGATAGTGGAAGGAAGAGCATCTAGGAGTGGATTAGTTACTCATGACATTACCCGAGTGATCGTCCAATAGTGTGGTAAGCTGTGTCTCATTCATTGATAGTTACCCTTCCTCTGATTGATTGTTCAACTTGCGAAAAAATGGGGCATCTACAAAGGTTCTATAGGATCCCATCATATATGGGTAATGGAAGAGGACAATGTAGAATATGATTTCTAGAAGGGGATTCTCAACCCCATATTAGTTTGGAATTTGGAGTTCTACTGGCAATAGAGGTTGAGTCAGTGGATGTGGTACTTCTAGAAAACTGTTCCATATCAATAGAGTGGTGAAGCTCCGGGGAATTATACTATAGAATATATAATAGGGGTTATATTTTTTCATGTAGTTCATCCAAAACATGTGGAAAGATATGATAGACTATAGGTAGTCATGGTTACTATTCTTATAGAATCTATGTGTTATGGTTCTTTATTTGATATGTCTATCTCTAATTTCATTTTATTTGTAAACGTTTTGAATTGTTTGATTCTGACTCTGTAGTGTTTTAGTAAGGTTATGATGCTCTAATCACCTTTTTGTGTACAGTCAAGAGACATATTTTTTGCAAGGGTTTTTCTCACATTGTTGGGGTGTAACATTTTTTATGGGATCATGATATCCCTGATTTTTTATTCTTTGACTCGATATTGCATATTGAATGTTTAACACAATAATGATCCCACATAGATTGTTACCCCAAGAGAGTTACGATTATATATATTGAGGGTGATTTTTATTAATATAGTAGAGAGTTGGCTATCATGGAAGGTTGGGCTCGGCTGGATAATTAGAAAATGGGGGAGCTCACATCCCATGATGTAAGCCTTTTGTAAGATGTTGAGGGTGTGAATGTCGAATCTTTTAGACACATAGTAGACCAGTTGAAGAGCGTGTTTCCTGAGAATTTATCAGGGTATCCTTATAATAGATATGTGGTATTTATATTTGATCTCAATCTAGGGGATGACTAACATTCTATTCCTCCTAAAATAATCGAACCAATAATGCTTCAAGAGTTTGAGACTCAATGAGGATATTTTACGTAAAATGTGTTTATCCTTCCTTGTAATTCACCTTGGGGTTTTCTAGTTTTTTTTTCAAAGAAGATGGATGTGTTTGTTTTCTTATGTGTTGATTAAAAAAATTTGAACATGATCAATGTGAAAAATAAATATCATTTTCTATATATCGAATAGCTATTTGACCAATTGAGAGGGGGGTGTGTCATTTCCAGGATTGAATTGAGGTCCAGGTATCATCCTTTATGATTTATATTGTATGATGCATAAGGGATATATTTTACAAGTAGTCATGGACATTGTGAGTTTATCATGATGCGATTTAGGATAATGAATCCCTTATTAATGTTCATGGTCATGAAGAATAGAATCTTCAACCCATACCAAAATAAAATTTTAATTATTTTTGTGGATGAAATAATGTTGTGCTATACAAACATTATTATATTTCTAAACATTATGACATCACCCTGAGTGCAGTGATAGAGAATCAGATATACACCAATTAATCTCTATTTCATTTCTGTAATGATCTGGTAAATTTCATCGGTCTCATCATCGCAAAAGAAGGTTTGTCAGTGGTCCGATAGATGGTGAAGGTAGTGGATCCTTAAGAGATTCCCAATAATATTATTTAAATTCATAGATTCTAGGTTTAGTGAAAAATTATCGTAAGACCATACATGACGTTTTAAACAATGAAGAAACAGTTATATTCCATACTATTAAAGGAGTACGGTTTGAATGGTTTGGAGCATGTGAAAATGACTTCTATGAGGTGAATAAGTGAATGAATATCCCTTCTATTTTAATCCAACCAGAACTGAGTGAGGAGTATATAGTGGTTTGTGATTCACGTGGGATTGGAAATAAAAATGTTTTGATGTTGTGGGATCGAGTTATAGTGTATAGATCATGGAAGTTATTTAAACATGAATAGAATTACCATACTCATGATGTTGGGTTAGCTGTAGTGGATTATTCCATGATGTGTTGGTGTCATTGTATGTTGGGTACAAAGGTTACTATGTATAAATATCACAAGGTTTTAATGTATAAAATTTCATAGAGATATTTGAATCTCAAGAAGAACTGATGCTTTGAGTATATGATGTTATATGATTTATAACAAGAATTTACACCAATGAAGGGAAACAATGTTACTGATGTGTCGATTAGGAACACCCATACTCATTTATATTAGCATCAGGTTATTGGGTGGATGATGATGACCTTGAAGTCTACGATGCATTTGGTGGTATATAAGGGTTTATAGGAGATGAAAAACATATCAGATTTAGTAGATTAAAAACTTCCGTGATAGATTTGGGAGAGTAGGTATAAGGATAAAGATTGATATTCCATAAGGGTTTGAAGTCACCCTTGGATAGAACTAGAGATGAGTATGAGATCATATATGAATAAAAATTCATGTAATTTTTCCTAATGTTATGAAAGGGGTACTTCTGTATGAATTTTATGACTTGGAGTGGGTGGTGAATTTGGGTTTGACCAAAATGTACCATGACTTGAATTGATAGTATTGGTGAGAAGCCATGAAAAATGAGATTGTAAGGTTCATGGCATGATTCTATACATTTTACTTAGTTAAGGACGAGAATCAATGGGTTAATAGTTTACAATATTCATTACCCATTCTATATCTGAAGCGGTATGAAGTTACAACATAGTTTAAGGTTTTTCTCATGATGGATCCTTAGAATAATGAATCTATTTTTATTATAGTAGATTGACTAGTGAGTGTAGCATATTTTGTGCATATATAGGTAAATTTATGGGTTGATTAGTTTAGGGACTTGTATGTTTGTGAGATAGTCCATCTACATGGGGTTCTATGTAGTATAGTTTCTGACTGTGACTCACACATTACATCATTCTTTTGGTAAGGCTTGTAGCAGGTTCTTAGTACACATATTTTTCTGAGTATCTATTTCCACCCACTGACACATGAGAAATCCAAACATTCCATTCTTGTAATTTATGATACTCTACAAGAATGTTTTAATGACATCAGTGGGTCTTACGAGAATCACTTAGAACTCATTAGGTATTCTTTTCAAAACAGTTACAAGGATACTACTCAAATGGAATAGTATTAGGAACTTTATAGTATTATATGTAGATCACCACTATTATGGAGTGTGGAAAGGTTAGTCAGATCTGTTAGAACAAAGTATCATGTAGGATATTTCAGAGTAGGTTTCGTGGATTTAGAAATGCATGAATACCGCTCAGAGTAGGTAAAACTAGTATTCATATTGACATTGTAGACCACATTAGTTTTTAGTGGTTGGTTATGTGTTCCATTGGATGTATCCTATATTGGGTCACTAAAGGATACAAAGATAGGGAAGGCTGGTGAACATGTTTTTTAGAACATTTATAGTTGTGGGTATAATAGGGTTTGTGTCTTATATATAGGATCTTCTATAGATTTATATTGAAATGCATGATAATTTTCATGTGAAATATCTTTAATGATATCACCCTGACCATTCTTATGTGATCGATGTGGATAGTGTTGAGCTTTAGACTGATGAGTCTTTTAAAAAGAATCTAATACATGTTATGGATTGAAGTGAGAAAGATTTTTGGTAAAAGGTAATGGCAATAATTCATGTATCATAGAAAAAAATCCATTTTTGGAGGAACCATATGATAATGAAGTAGATATTCACTCTAAGTGGAAAGACCTTTTTACATCAGAATCATATAGATTATTGGGAGTAATTATCTATGATGAACTATTATAAGGTTGGGTGGTTATATTATTCTGACTATTATAGATATAGATCTTTGTCATTTTAAGCTAATATATTCCCCTTCTTTGATTATATATAGATTTGGATTTTTTGGGTTATTTCATGTGTATTAAGTGATTTCTAGAAGTTTTTTGGAGGGGTTTAGGGTAGTTAATAGTTGGTGCATGATTTTTCGAAATAGTGAGCCATGCCCCAGCAAACCATTCATTCCATAACAGAAGGGATTCACATGGTTGGCTATTGATTTTTAAAAACCATTAATCATCTAGTATTTACTGTGTTATCCTTATAAGAGGCGCATGCTTAGGGAAAAAAGTTTGGTCAAAATGCTCCCTATCCTTGGAAGCTGTATGCCTGTTCTTTATACCCCGAGGAAATTATTCTAAAATTACATAACCCCTATTATCAACTCTATATTGACCTATATTAGACAGATCATTTCTATATAGATTATGGGATCTTCCTGATCAATTCCTAGCATCCTTGAACTCCATTATCAATGAATTGAAGGTCATATGGATGTATTTATAACTCTTATTGTATGTAATATCTTCCCATGTGGTTTCCTCCCTCTCTCATTAGTCTATTCGAATGAAAGAAAATGTTTTATCGTCCATCGGATTGGGTTGTATCTATGATTTAATGGATCATAATCCATTTGATCTTGATATAGGTTCAGGTTCTAGGGATCAATCGTATTTTGAATATGATAATTCTGTTTGAATTTGGATAATTATTTTTTGAAATATATATATAATAGATCTTGATGTAGGTGTTCAATGTATCTTATATCATATTCTTCATATTAATAACATTTATGAAATTCTAGAATTTTAATTTAAATGGTAGGAAATAAAATATTTAATTATATTAGTTAATTTGATATTTAATTAATAGAATCCAAGAACTAGTTGAAATTTTCATTATGAAATTAGTGAATAATGGGATTTGGAATTGATTTATTAATGGGATTTTAGGGATGGATGAATTAACCTTAAATGGTTAGTGGTTATTAAGATTAAATGTTGATAAATATTTTAATAGTGAATTTTTTATATTAATGCACATGATTAACGTGATGAATTATAGTTTAATTGATAATTGAAATGGGAAACATTGATGTGAATATTTGACAATATGTTTAATGATGATTAAACATGATGTTAGTGAAATATGTAATGTATATCTTATTGTGAAGTATGTGATAACTATGTGTGTGGGACATGAAATGATGCTTTAAGATCCCATATCAGATAACTATGTGTCTAAATTATATATTGATGCTTCAAAATCTGATATGTGATAACAATGAGTTATGGGACATGGACTAAAGTCTCAAATATCTGCATGGTCCTAGACACGCCATTCATGGCCCAAAAGAATTTAATTTGAATGTGGTTCCATGTATACATGTTATGAATTGAAATTAAATGAATAATGGATGACCATATTATAATGAAATGTGATTCTCTTTGACATATGGTTCCTAATTTTTCATTTGATAATGAATTTATTGATTGTTTATGTTACATCATGAACATGGATGAATTATGTTGTTAATTAATGAATTATGATATGTGATAATTATTTAAATTATTATAATTTATTTTTTAGAAAACTACACTAACTGATATATATTGGATATAGTTTTAGGTTATATTAGTGCTGGACTACTTAGTTGAACCCAAACTCTACTCGGGAAACCAGATTTGTAATTGAATAGTCTTCATGTTTATTGAATAGGATAAGGGAAAGAGAAATATATTAGATTGATGGATGGGATGGAGAATTACTGAGGAAATGAGATGTGATATCAAAACCCTCTTAGAGAGTAGTTAGTATATCCTCATTTTTATATTTTTTTAAAGACATGACACATATATGGCATGACATATCTACTGATTTATTTTTGATATTGTTTCCCTATTTTGATTTATCATATGATATTGGTCTATATTGGTTATATTATTGTTATGGTTATTAGTTAAATATTATGGTTGTTGTTTATTTATTAATTTTATTGTGCTACATTAATAAAGAGGGTATAGTCTCCCCATATTATATATTTGAACGTCACTGGTAGTTAGAAACCTCTATCATAATGGTTGTCAGTCCCAAGGTCACAGAGTGAACCAGCTCAGGGCACTGACATGTCGCACCAGGGTCAGGACATTATAAAAATTTTGTTAAAAAATCAATTTAATATAAACGAATAAAAACTATATTTTAAAAATTTTAATAAAATATTAGATAATCTTGAAATATTTAGAGTAACAATAATAATAATCATCATTTAATCAATGTTTTTTTCATAAATTTTTTTTATTTTTAGAGAGTATTATTATATGATATCATATTTTGAGATTCACATGACCATTTTAGTAACATTAATAATTAAATGCATAATTTTAACTTGGTGAATATTTTTTAAAAATTAATAATCCATTTGGCTATTTTTCACGAGTAGAGTGTGATGGTTAGTATTTAAAATCTAGATTGAATCATATAATGAATATTTTATGAATTTTAAATAATTAGAATAGGATTCTGACCTTTTCTCAGACATACCATCAGCGAACTATTGCTCTAATGGAATTGAATGATTATGAAAATTATTGTTGACATTGTAATGGAAAAATGAAAAACATTTATGACCCCATCATCAACTAATTGATAATTAATAAATTTATAATTACTATTTATAAATAAATAAATGTATATTTTGATATAAATAGGTATATTAGAAAAGTAAAATTTAAATGAAGCGATATAGGTTATTAATATTGATTTTGGGGTATTTATGATATTTTTTTTAAATAAAGAATGAGGTTGACTTAAAATATAATTACTTTTAATGAATGTTATGTTTTTATGTAGTATAAAAATTATGGGATAAAAATTAGATATCATTTAAATATTACAGATATCATTGGAGAAAATTTGGTTTTCATGGAAGGTAATTATAAATGTCTTAAATGATTACATGACAACCTGTTACATGATTGTATTTTATATTTATTATTCTTTTGGAATGGAAAATTAATGAATTAGAGTTTAATAATTAACAGAAATAATAAAAGATAGTATTTAGAGACCCTTTCCTCATTTTTCAATGTCATGAAATGATAATGATTGAGAATGGGGACAAAAAAACAATTCCTCATTCTAGAAGAACCGGAAATAATATAATAATTGTATCACCAACTCAACATTAATAATAAAATAGTTCAATACAATTAAAAAAATCATCATTTCTATCAACAAATTCAATACGATTAAATGAGAAACATATTTTTTCATGAATTAAATATAACAAATAAAATTTTATTATTTGGGGTGATATTTATATGTTGGAATAGAATTTTATGGAGAATATATATTTATTACTTAAATGAAAATAATTTTCAAACATGAATGTTTAAATTAATGTGTTTAATAATAGTGGAATTCATTGGAGTAATCCTAATAACATATGTATACATAATAAATTTAATTAAATAATATTATTAGAATTATGATAATTTTCTATGAAAATATAATATTGAAGTCATGTGATGTGAATCATAAATGACTAATAATAATGAATATTATATTATTAATTATTTATTTATAAATTTTAGAGTATTTCCATCATATGGGTTTTAAAATATAATAGTAATATTGGAAATTCTAATAAAATTGATGTTGAATCATTATATGGGAATAATTAAATAATGTAGTAGAATTTTTTGGAATTTATATTGAGAAAAATGTCAAAAATATATATATTATAATAATAAATGAATGAGTCTCTTATTTAGGCGGATTTTAATAATGGTATTGTCATGAAATTTTAATCTAAATTATTCAATAACTATTATTCTTACCAGTTTCATTTAAGGAACTATGAATGTGGAGATATGTGATGAATGATATTATTACATGGTGAACTATACTATGGTACAATTCATATGATTGATAGAAGGTTCATTAATTGGGATGTGTGATTTCTTAACTTATTTCTCAAAATTTGACATGTGATATTCTCTAATAACATACCAAAATCAATAGTGATAGTGTACTGTAGATATTGCTCGTACTCACCCATCATCTTGTGTTTTGAGTTAGATAATGAGATATTAGTATTTATCCTTCTCACCCAAAATTTTGGGTAGTGGCTTGTAATGTCATATATATCTTTTCGATCAAATTCAATTATGGTATTATGGCATGGAATGTTGAAAATAAATTAGACTGAGATAAGAGATATTTCATTTTATTATTATAATCATTCAATCCCATGGATCTAGAGTCAATTTGGATAATTATAGACAACATAATTACTCCATTTTACCCATAGTAGGGTGTTCGAGTAAAACTTGGTATTCATATATAACTATTGTAT
This sequence comes from Viscum album, assembly GCA_963277665.1. NCBI lineage: Eukaryota > Viridiplantae > Streptophyta > Magnoliopsida > Santalales > Viscaceae > Viscum > Viscum album. The sequence continues at coordinate 675,698,750 of OY728147.1, forward strand.
GATATCTATAGTGATGTGAATTCCAACAACATATCTAGTATGATTCTGATAGGGATTTTTATTCCAATAGGACCAAAACATTTTACATCATTAATGAATTATTAGGATGTAAAACAATAAAGGAATATGTGATAATATCATTATTTATCTGATTTCATAAATTTTTTATAAGAATTAACTACCTGTTGGTGGATAAGTTATAACATCTCTATGGTTGGGGTAATCAATTTAAATTGGTATAAACATGGTCTATTCATTGATGAAAGGTGTTCCAGTTAGAGTTTTGAGTTCATGGCCACTCTCTATCAAGACATTGTTCTTTGGTACAATAACATATACTTATATATAAGTAATCATCGGTATATGATACATACAAATGAATAATTTTATGTTAATATGATGAATGTTAGTAATGGTTAACATGATAATAATGGATCATAAAAATATTAAGTTTTATGATTATATGTTTGATATTTATTCATCCACACATTACTTATTGTTGATTCATGTACAAACCATTTGTTCTTGAGTCAGCACACTGCTCAAGATGACTATACCGAATATTATTGATCACCCATGAATTTCAAGTAAGGAATTGTTTGATATTATATTGATGTATCATATAAAAATAATGAATAAACAAATTGGGCATAGATGTGGTTACAAAAGGAGTTTATTTTCCATTATAATAGAAATATTTATAATTTTTTTATATTATTACATTTTTTGGGATTTTTATTGTTTATTGTGATTCATTTGATTATGTTAAATTATATTAGATATGTAATATATATATATTTACAAGTTTTATATTACATTTTTTATTATGCATTTATATTTTTTTCTATGATGATAAATTATAACAGGTGATATGTTGTATTTAGGGGTAAGGCATCCCATCATTTGATATGATACCTCAGTGTTGGTCCCTAGTCCCAAAACTATTTGATATGGGTCAAATCATTTCACTTAATTCCATATCGTGATGTGGAATGTCAATCAATGACATAAAAATTGGTTAATTAATCGATACCTAAAACCCATGTACCATTATATTTCATTATATAATCTATATACATATATATCAAAAAAAATTATTTAAATTTTTTATGTACATGACACAACACATATTTCAATATCATTATGTAATTTATCTAGCCCTTTACACATAGGGATTCATGTTATATCATATTTGGGGACTGTTATTAATCACCATCATAACCCTATAGTAATTTATGATGAAAATAGTGTACATTGAATTTAATTTATAAAATATTATTTCGAATTAATTGGAAAACATTTTTTTACGTGGAATTGATATGGTGTTATTGGAACATATATTATTTTTCAAAATTGTATTATAAATCATTTTATGGGAGTTATCACATAATATGACCAATTCATTAATTTCTCAACCATCATTTATTTTCATAGAACATACACATTATTCCCATTATAGCATGAACCTATTTTATTTTAATGAATATCAGAATCTCTAAATAGTGTGGTATGATATGGATACAAAATATTTTCATTAATGGTGTGGATTTTTCATTATGTTAGATAAATTAATTTCATCCATCTATATGCTTAGATATTGTTCGGTTATAATACTTGTTTATATTAACTCATTTTATTATCTTATATTATAATGTATATATAGATTTTATATAAATACATGATTTATATTTCATGCTCAATTATTCATAAATATTATATTGAATGATGTTACAATGTATTTTAAGACATGTTTTCTATAGATTTAATGCCTCCCTTCATTTCAAAATATACGATAGCACTGGTGTTTAATACTTATCATATTGTATGTGAGTTTGAAGAATCCACTAACTAGTATGTCAGTACATGACATTTATATCAATGAATGAAAATTTTGATATGTAATCCCTAATTAAAACCCAATATACATTTATAACTATTTGTATAATCTATATATACCATATAAATGTTGAAATGTTACAAGTGTATGACACATCGCACAATTTAAACTAATTGTTCCATTTCCAACCTTTTTTACTAATAATTTCATTTTTATCATACAAATAGAAGGTTATTACTCACTATTAAATACATATAATATTTAATGATGAAAATTATTATTCATTTTATTTAAATTCTTACAATTTTTTTAAGAAAATATAAATTCATACATATTTCCCTCTATAGAATTCATAAGGTGTTTTATGAACTTTTATATTATTTTCGAAACATATTTTTAAGGGAGAAATCACATATAAATCACAATTCATGAATTTCTCACTAATCATATATTTAATTGTATTGTACCCCATATTTACAATGTTTCATGAACTTCTTCTTCCCTTATCACAACTTCCTATTCATCTAGATTCAACATTGATATTAGACATAATAAATACGATATAACAACCATTTCCTAAAATTAATTAAAACTTACTTATTTCCCTATAAAAAATTCCTATGGTTCCAATTGGACTTATATATAATTTTTAGGGTGTTTTTTCACATTCTTACAAAAGAAGTATCACATAAAAATTATAATTCATGAATTTCTTACCAATAACTAATTTCCAGGGAAGATTCTCGTAATTTCAAATATAGAATGAACTTACTCCCATCAAACCATCATAGTCATCTTTATTTATATGTGATATTTTAAATTCTCTGACTAGACACACCATTTCTCCCTTCTATACAATTACATTTTTACTAGGTTGGTCAATATTTAGAATAATATTTAAGTCAATTTTTTTTCTTTCTTTTATTATTCTTTATTTATTTTAATATTATTCATGTTTTATATTTATTATATGAAAACCATTATCATTGTCACAATAATAATGAAATCCCACATCTCAAAACCCCTTTACTGACTTACATATCTTTTTTTATGTTTTCTGGATAATTGATCAACAATAATATCTATGTTACTAACCACAACCCCTTTTATTTGATTAGGTTCATTATAATGAACCACATAAACACCATGAAAATACACCCTATGATTCTTTCTCCATTCCAAATTATATAACCCACACATAATAAAACCAACAAAAATCATATATTACTCCATGATTTCTTGTGAAAAATATAAATAATGTTAGTATTCTTATTCAATCATTTCAACCATATGTTTTACAATTTATCAATTTACTAGGTAACTAATACTATCAACAATTAGATTTGTTTTATAATGAATATATTATTTTTTGTGGAATTTCATCAAGTCATGTTTGGTGTTATAGAGTAATTATTTGTTCCCCATATAATAAGAAAACATTAAATTAAATTTTATATGCTTTTCCCAAAAAAACTATACATATTGTCATTTGATTTGACAGTAAAACATCATCTGATGATGAATTTTGGATGATATAATTATTCAAAAGTTCATTGATAAATTTACTTAATGAAGTCAGTCATTGTAGATGGTATAAATTGGAAATAGAAAAATATTATAATAAAAAATAATTTATGTATTATAATTTAATAAATTCATAGAAGAACCAAAATTCCACCTCATTATATTTCACATCAAAAATAGTGATAATTTGTTGTTATTTTAATTCTCTTATAAATATTAACCATTAATATAATGTTAGGACCAAATTTTCAAACAGATGAGAACCTATTGAGGAGATCATTTATTCTATTTAGTCATTTAGAACATATGGATTCATGTGTCTATTGGTAGTTACTAATATTTAATCATTAACCATGTGATCAAGAAAGCATGATGATCAATAGTGAGGTATACATTGTTTTTGAATTATTTTTAGGATTTAAACTTATTGTTAACATTTCAGTTTATTTTTGTGTTTTATTCATCTATATTTTCTGAAGTTATATATCCTAGAACCCCATTAATAGTTATAGATAGAGTACCTATGAAGAATCATTAATGTGAAGATTGAAAATTGACTACATGAAAATGATTTCAAAAACCAAGTCATGTTGTATATATATATATAAAGACCCATACTTTACATACATTGTTAATACTTAAAAATTGAAGCACACTTATTACAACATATAACAAAACCATGAATGGACCGTATTGGTATAGAGTCTTTAGAAACTAGGAAACATAAACAACTGGTTCATAAAGCATATACTTTTCCTCCCATTAATTTCATCATATCTAGAGTCCCTTTTTGGCATATCTTACTTAATAACCTTCTTCCTGACCTGGGAAAATAAAACATAAAAAAAAGGGTGAGCTCAAATGCTCAATAAGGGTAAACAAAAGAAATATCAATCACATCATATACATAAGAACATAACTTTTGAAAATCTTAACCTGCAAAAGAGATCATAATTTCATTACATGGGATAAATCATAGTAGTGAAATGTAATCCTAATAATAATAACATAAAACATGAAACTTTGTGGAATACACACATAATCATATAGAATCATTTCTTATTAGTTAAGACTCATTGCCAAGACTATCTTAGTGGACAAAGTCCATTTCTGAAACAAGTTCACTCCACGTTTCAGTCCTGTTTCACTGAACCGGTATAACCTACCGTTCCAGCCATGTCTATCTCATGAGATATAAAATCTTTACCCAATTCATTGGAGGGAGATATAGGTCCCACCCATCTCATAATGATACCATTCTTATGTGTGCCACAAAATCATAAATCATACATCATTGCATAACCCATGTAATAAAAATTGGAATCATAAACATCGTGACATCATCAAACAATTCATATAAGATAAAGGAATTAATAAAAACAATTCCATCACAACATAATCAAATCAATGTAATAATAGGGATATAAACAGAACCCTATATTATCTTATATGGAAAATAATTTTGATAAAACACTTGAACTCCAGTCTTGAGGAAAATATCCTTTCAAATTCAAAAACATATTCCTTTCTTAACATGTCATACAATTTTAAACTAAAATAAGTTGATTAAAAATAAACTTGAAAACATGTAAAGGAATATTCTTGGAAATAATGTTTTAAAAATCCATTCATTCCGTATAAGTTAAAAAAACATTCTTCTCGTACTTTTGTCGGAAAAGTCAAAAATTACCTCGTAAAAAAACGACAAAAGATTCCTTTCATATATTTTACTAAAAACTCACCGAAGGGTAAAATTAAATATAAACTATTGTATAAGGATATAAATATTACATATTGAGGAAAAATTGATGTGGATGATAAAATACACCCCAGTAAATTCCAAAGTATAAACAATCTCGGATAAAAATGAGATTGTGATATTTCCCTTACCTTAGGTATGATTTGCATCATAAGTGTCCGAACCTCCTGTATAATGACTTAAATAATGTTATTGAATTATTCCAGAATCATACATATTGTTATGATATCATATATGGTCATATTCTTAGCTTCTTATTAGTAATATTTCATTACTACTTGTTATTCGGGTGTTTATTACTTTTTGTTCTTATGCATGTTTTGTCGAATAAATTCTTATTATTCTCTTTAGGTTATAGATACCTCAATTCCAAAAAGGTATTAGTGTAATATATATAATACTCATTCATTCAATTCATGTATATAATCATTATGAAATGAAGATCATGTAGAACGAGTCGCATCACATCGTGGAGACGGTATTCCGTACGTACGCACGAGTGATGATATCGTTCCTATGATCGTGGAATTGTATTTGAGTGTATGTATACTATTTCAGAATCAATATCACTTTATAATAGTCATATATAGTCATTATTTACACCATTATACCCATCCAAGTAAGGTGGTGGTGGAAAATAGATTACACCACGGCGTGGAGACGGTATTTCGTACGTACGCACGCGCGGTGATTTCTTTTTCCGTAGGATGGATAGATGGTGAAATAGGGTTGTTTCATACTTATAATAATATATCAGTATATTAGTGATACTGATGTTATTACTTCATAATGAAAAAACGAAATAAGAATAAGTGGAAGAAGAAATAAAGATGAAAGAATCGGTAACGAACATTACCTCTTCTTTGAAGTGCTTCTTTGAGACCAAATTTTAGGGAACTAAAATAGGTCTTTGAAGAAGATCAAAACCCTTAGGATGTTTCTAGGTAAGTGGAGAGGAAAATTGGAAGGGTTTGGCCGAGATTGAGGGCTCAAAGTGGTGTAAGGAAGAGGGGGAGGTGGTGTCCTTTTATAAGGGAGGAGAGGGATACCTTTGGACTAACTAAAACTATTATTTTATTATAAAGTCAAATTCGATTTTAAATAGATCCAAATTGATTTATTTCGTAGCTAAGGTGGGGAGGGGTCTAAATACTCTCATCCAATATAATTTAGACAAGTTTAGGTTCCTATCTTAACCTTATCATTTAGATTTAACATTAAGTTAAATAATTTTACTTTTACTGTGTCTTATTGTGTTCTTATACTATAAGGTTGATAAACATACTATAAGAAGCCAGAATAACCCCAAGTTGTTTATTATTAATATATATAACCTTATATAAGTCATTTGGCCGAACCTTAGTTTTTTAGGAATAAAATAACAATTATTAATATAATATTTGTTTTAAAAACTATTTTATGTCAATTTTGACACTATTTAGTAATTGATTTTTGTGAAAATCATAACAGAATGATTAGTTCGAAAATTGTTAATTACATAAATACTAACTTGTCATATTAACCTGGAAAATTATTTTAATTCATAAAAAGTCTCAAATTACATTTATTTGGGTATTTATAACATCAATTATGTAAATATGTCATTAATAAGATAACTACTGCATCATATTTGTGTCATAACTAAATTAAATTATATAACGTCTAAAAATTACAAATAAAATATCATTATGTAGGAAATCTTTTTAGATTTCTAATGAATATTTATAGTCGATTTTATCTGATGTATAACCCTATATTAAATATTATATTCTTTTTAAACAATGATTTTAACTATTTTAACCCTTGTTTAAATAAATTAATAATAAATGTCCTATTCTAATCCAAGTGGGCCTAAATGGTCATATTTTATTCCTAAGGTTGTTTTTGGTGGAATTACACTTGTACAATAGAATTAGAACATGTGTTAGGGTAATAATAATATCATTTTTACCCTTAATTACCCTATTTACTTTTAATCGTGGTAAAAAACGGTAAAAAGATACTATTCACAAAAAAAATTATTTTCATCTCATCGAACCAAATTTTACTTACTGACATCAACCGTGTCTCTTGGATTTTCAAAATTCCACTCACAGAAGTGGAAAAATAATGTTTTATGAAAAATTCAGTTTTTTTTACTACCACTTAATGGTTTCACTGTTCATCAAAAATTGAATGTTTTCAAAAAATACCAAAATTTCACCCTAGGCTAATTTTGATTTTCCGAATCCAAAAATGAAGTCCATTTTGAAAAATAAAATTTATAAAATTTCAAAAAGTGGTTATTACTATTCATAACGGCTAATTTTAATAATATTTTAATAGCATATCATTGTTTAGTGAAACTCGGTATTGCATACGACGCAAGCTATCGAGGAAGGCCGTGGTTGCGTGTAAAGCAAGCCAATCAAGTGTTAGTGAAATATTCCTTTGATTTATATAACATAAAATATTTCACATAAAAGTATCGGGTGTTACATTCTACCCCCCTTAAAATGAATTTCACCCTCGAAATTCGTCACTTTTTAACAAACAGATGAGGATACCTCTCCCTCATCATATCCTCAAGCTCCCTTGTAGCTTCTTCTAATTGGTGGTTCCTCCATAAAACATTCACCAATCGAGTGGTCTTTCTTCGTAGGACTTTTTTGCTACGATCCAGAATCTCTATCGGCTGTTCTTCATAAGAAAGATCTTGCTCCAACGGTACAACTTTTGAGCTAAGTACATGTGAAGGATCAGGTATGTACTTTCTCCGGAGAGATACATGGAACACATCGTGAACTTGAGAGAGATTCAGTGGAAGCGCCAATCGGTAAGCTACCTTCCCAAAAAGATCCAGTATTTCGAAAGGACCGATATATCTAGGGCTCAACTTCCCCTTCTTTCCAAATCTCATGACTCTCTTCCAGGGAGATATTCGTAAGAACACTTTATCACCCACTTCAAACTCTATGTCTTTTCTTCGGTTGTCGGCATAACTTTTCTGTCGACTCTGAGCTGCTCTTATTTGTTGTTGAATAGAACTGACCTTTTCTTCCATTTCATCAATGAGATTAGGTACTAATAGCTTTCTTTCCCCAACTTCATCCCAGCAAGTTGGAGTCTTGCATTCCTTTCCATATAGAGCTTCATAAGGATCCATCTGAATACTGGAGTGAAAGCAATTATTATAAGAAAATTCCACCAATGTTAGGTGTTGATCCCAACCACCTTTTAAATCCATAGAGGAATCTCTCAACATATCTTCTAGGGTTTGAATTGTTCTCTCAGACTGACCGTCTGTCTGAGGATGATAAGCAGTGCTGAAACTCAACTCTGTATCCAGAGTATGCTGAAGATTTCTCCAGAACTTCGAGGTAAATATCAGATCCCGATCAGATATAATAGAAAGTGGTACTCCATGAAATCTTACCACTTCCTTCACATATATCCTAGAAAGCTGATCTAGAGATAAATCCTCTCTAATAGCGATGAAGTGTGAAGACTTTGTAAGACGATCAACTATGACCCAAATAACAGTATTGCCTTTGGATGTTTTAAGAAGTCCTGTGAGAAAGTCCCTAGTGATGTTTTCCCATCCATTCGGGTATGGGTAACGGTTGTAACATCCCCTTACACTTCTGTCTCTCAAATTAACTTGCTGACAAACCAAGCATCGAGAGACATATTCAGCAACATCTCTTTTAATGCCATCCCACCAGAAGTACTCTTTCAGGTCTCTATACATCTTCGTGCTTCCAGGATTAATAGAGAATGAAGAACTATGAGCCTCATCGAGCAGCTCCTTCTTTAATTCTGGGATGGGAGGAACACAAACCCGATTCCTGAACTTTATTATCCCATTATAATCAAGGTTGAATTCAGGAAAATTTCTCACCTTCTTTTGTAACCCGACATCTTCTTTCAGTGCCTCTTTAATCTTCATATGTATAGATGGTTGAACATTAATTTGAGAAAGATAAGATTTTCCCCTTCCATTATAATTCCAAGATCAATCCTTTGTAAATCCATAAATATTGGATCTTTTTTTATCCTCATCATGGATAAACTGGCATGGTCTTGTCGACTTAATGCATCTTCCACCTTGTTTGCTTTCCCAGGGTGGTAATGAATTGAGCAGTCATAATCCTTAATCAGCTCCAACCTTCTTCTTTGGTGCATATTCAGCTCCTTTAGTGTGAAAATATACCTTAAACTTTTATGATCATTATAAATATCACACCTTTCACTATAAAGATAATGCCTCCAAATCCTTAATGCAAAGATTACCGCAGCTAACTCCAAATCATGAGTTGGGTAATTTTTCTCATGGATTTTAAACTGCCGTGAGGCATAAGCTATCACCATATCATTTTTCATAAGAACACACCCCAATCCCTTCTTGGATGCATCACTGTATATCACAAACCTTTTTCCACTACAAGGTAGTGTGAGCACAGGTGCACTGGATAACCTTCTTTTCAACTCCTTGAAATTCTCTTCACATTCCTCCGTCCAGACAAACTTAAATCCTTTCCGAGTCAACTTGGTGATTGGATTAGATAATCGTGAAGAATCTTTCACAAAACGCCAGTAATATCCATCCAAACCAAGAAAACTTTGGATCTCAGTTACTGTTGTTGGTCTCGACCATCTTTTGATAACCTCTGTTTTTGCTGGATCCACAGATATCCCCTCTTTTGATATTATGTGACCCAAAAATGAAACTTTTTGTAGCCAAAATTCACACTTGGTAAATTTGGCATAAATCTTCTCCTTTCTCAGGGTCTTCAATATAATTCTCAAGTGATCTTCATGTTCTTCCTTGCTCTTTGAATAGACAAGAATATCGTCTATAAAGACTACCACAAATTGATCAAGATAGTCTCTAAATACTCTATTCATCAGATCCATGAAGATAGCAGGGGCATTAGTAAGACCAAATTGAATCACTATAAATTCATAATGTCTATACCTTGTACGGAAAGCCGTCTTTGGTATATCCTCTCTTTTGACCCTTAATTGATGATACCCTGAATGAAGATCAATCTTGGAAAAGTATTGAGCTCCGCGTAATTGGTCAAATAAGTCATCAATGTGTGGGAGAGGATATTTGTTCTTGATAGTGATCTTGTTAAGATCTTTATAATCCATACAGAGTCTCATTGATCCATCTTTCTTCATAACAAACAGAACAGGTGCTCCCCAAGGTGACGCACTAGGGCATATGAACCCCTTATCAAGATTCTCTTGGAGTTGCTTCTTCAATTCCTGCAACTCAATTGGGGCCATTCTATAAGGTGTCTTTGAAAGAGGCAAAGCACCCGGTACGAGTTCTATTGAAAACTCAACTTCACGATTTGGTGGAAGACCCGGTAATTCCTCCGGAAATACATTATCAAACTCCCATACAATGGCCATATTCTTAATCATGAGTTTCTCACCAACCATTTGAGAAAAATAACCTTCATTTAGTGGAATCAAGACCCATAAGGTAGAAGGAATTTCCACTGGAAGGTTATGTTCATCCTAGCATTGATAGACGATCATAGATTGATTTGGAATATGAAATATGACTTCCCTTCTTTGGAAATTGATATGAGCTCCATATAAAGAAAGCAAATCCATGCCAAGAATCAAATAAAATTCCACTATAGGAAGGATCACAATATTTGCTGGAAGCACTTTCCCACAAACTTCGATCGGAGAAGAATTATAAACTTTTGATGCGACTGTTGTTCCATTAGGTGTTGTCACAAATAACTCAACATCTAATTGTTTAGGTAATATAGTTATACCCTTAGAAAATTCTTTAGAAATAAAAGAGTGGGTGGATCCAGAATAAAATAAAACATTTTCTACTTTAGAGTGGATGGTAAGTGTACCTTTCACCACATCGTTATCGTACTCCACATCACTGATAGAAATTTCATGGGACATTCCTTTGTCTTTAGCCTTAAGAGTTTGTCGACGTCGACCATCATCATCAACCCTTGTATTAGGGCATTTATTGGCATAATGTCCCATCTCCTTGCACTTGAAAGATTGAAGTGTAGTAGGTTCATTCTGTGTATCCATTCCATTGTTTGCATCATTAGACATCTTCTTCCCATCATCGCGGAATTCAAATGCCCGATGACCTTCCTTTCCACATTTGAAACATTTACTTGTCCCATTAAGACAACTCCCTCCATATTTCTTTCCACACTTTGAGCATAAGGAAAAGCACATCTTCTTTTCAGTGTGCTCTTTAGATTTTCATTTGAATTCCATTTTCCTCTTCTTATCAAACCCATATGAATGATGGGTTACTCCAATCTCCATCTCGTCTATGAGAGCACATCGAACAATTTCCTCTTAGCTATTAAAGTCCCTTATGGATAACACCCTTCGATGACTTGATTTTATGCTACTAAAGAATCGATCAAACTTACACTCAGGTTGGATAAAAATACCAGAAGCATACCTTGCATGTCTTGTAAAATTTGCTTCATAGGTACCAACAGATTCATCATCCTTTTTCTTCAGTTCAAGAAACTCTTTATCCATCTTTGTTTGGAGAATACAAGTGAAGTACTTATTGAAAAATAAGTTCATGAACTCGTCCCATTCCATGGACTCAATTTCATCCCTTTTACTCGTATTCTTAATAAGATTCCACCATTGATCAGCATCACCTTCCAAACAATACACTGCTAAGATGACTTTATCATGCTCAGAACATTAAAGAACTGAAAATATCTTTTCAGTAGTACTAATCCATTGTTCAGCAACTAATGGATCAGTAGACCCATTGAATGAAGGTGGACGCTGTCTCATGAAGGATTCAACAGAATGTTGCTCCTTCATTTGCTTATTTTTAAGTCCTGCATGATTCATAGCTTGAGAAAGTTATGTGAGCATGGCTACAAGATTTTGCATTCCAGCTCCCATAACATTTGGTTGCTCAGGGGGACAATCATTGCATTTCCCGTCGCATTCCGCATTAACACGGTTCCTTTGGGTTCCATCCATTGACTAAAACCAAGAAGAATAGTGTGAGCAACACTAATTATAATAGGAAAACCACATAATCATGAATAAAAGTTCACACCTAAGGTCTTATCCTAGGTTATTCATTGCCATTTCTAAAACACTAAGATTGTGTTCTATGCTTAGACTTATCCTTAGGGTTCTTACTAAAGCTTTCACATCCTAGTTTCCAAAGGTTGACTATACATTTCCTCTGATACCAACTATAACGACCCATACTTTACATACATTGTTAATACTTCAAAATTGAAGCACACTTATTACAACATATAACAAAACCATGAAAGGACCGTATAGGTATAGAGTCTTTAGAAACTGGGAAACATAAACAACTGGTTCATAAAGCATCTACTTTTCCTCCCATTAATTTCATCATATCTAGAGTCCCTTTTTGGCATATCCTACTTAATAACCTTCTTCCTGACCTGGGGAAAGAAAACATAAAAAAAGGGTGAGCTCAAATTCTCAGTAAGGGCAAACAAAAGAAATATCAATCACATCATATACATAAGAACATAACTTTTGGAAATCTTAACCTGCAAAAGAGATCATAATTTCATAACATGGGATAAATCATAGTAGTGAAATGTAATCCCAATAATCATAACCTAAAACATGAAACTTTGTGTAATACACACATAATCATAGAGAATCATTTCTTATTAGTCAAGACTCATTGCCAAGACTATCTTAGTGGACAAAGTCCATTTATGAACTGAGTTCACTCCTCGTTTCAGTCCTGTTTCACTAAGCCGGTATAACCTAACATTCCAGCCATGTCTATCTCATGAGATATAAAATCTTTACCCAATGCATTGGAGGAAGATATTGGCCCCACCCATCTCATAATTATACGATTCTTATGTGTTCCACAAAATCAAAAATCATACATCATTGCCTAACCCATGTAATAAAAATGGGAATCATAAACATCGTGACATCATCAAAAAATTCATATAAGATAATGGATTTCATAAAAATAATTCCATCACAACATAATCAAATCAATGTAATAATAGGGATATAAACAGAACCCTATATTATCTTAGATGGAAAATAGTTTTGATAAAACACTTGAACTCCATTCTTGAGGAAAATATCCTTTCAAATACAAAAAATTTTTCCTTTCTTAACATGTCATACTATTTTAAATGAAAATAAGTTGATTAAAAATAAACATGAAAACTTCTAAAGGAAGCTTCTTGGAAATAATGATTTAAAAATCCATTCATTCCGTATAAGTTAAAAAAAACATTCTTCTTGTACTTTTGTCAGAAAAGTCAAAAAGTACCTCGTACGAAAAACGAAAAAAGATTCCTTTCATATATTTTACTAAAAACTCACCTAAGGGTAAAATTGAATATATAATATTTTAGAAGGATATAAATATTAAATATTGAGGAAACATTGATGTGGATGATAAAATACACCCCAGTAAATTCTAAAGTATAAACAATCTCGGATAAAAATGAGATTGTGATATTTCCCTTACCTTAGGTCCGATTTGCTTCGTAAGTGTCCGAACCTCCGGTATAATGATTTAAATAATGTTATTGAATTATTCTAGAATCATACTTATTGTTATGATATCATATATGGTCATATTCTTAGCTTCTTATTAGTAATATTTCATTACTACTTGTTATTCGGGTGTTTATTACTTTTAATTCTTATGCGTGTTTTTTCGAATAAATTCTTATTACTCACTTTAGGTTATAGATACCTCATTTAAAGAATGGTATTATTGTAATATATATCATATTAATTCATTCAATTCATTTATATAATCATTATGAAATGAAGATCATGTAGAATGAGTCACATCACATCGTGGAGACGGTATTCCGTACGTACGCACGAGTGATGATATCGTTCCTATGATCGTGGAATTGTATTGGAGTGTACGTATACTATTTCAGAATCAATATCACTTTATAATAGTCATATATAGTCATTATTTACACCATTATACCCATCCATGTTAGGTGGTGGTGGAAAATAGATTACACCATGGCGTGGAGACGATATTTCGTACGTACGCACGCGCGGTGATTTCTTTTTCTGTAGGATGGATAGATGGTGAAATAGTGTTGTTTCATACTTATAATAACATATCAGTATATGAGTGATACTGATGTTATTACTTCATAATGAAACAACTAAATAAGAAGATGTGGAAGAAGAAATAAATATGAAAGAATCGGTAACGGACATTACCTCTTCTTTGAAGTGCTTCTTTGAGACCTCCTTTCAGGGCACTAAAATAGGTCTTTGAAGAAGACCAGAACCTCTAGGATGTTTCTAGGGAAGTGTAGAGGAGATATTGGTAGGGGTTGGCCGATCTTGAGGGCTCAAAGTGGTGTGAGGAAGAGGGGGAGGAGGTTTCCTTTTATAAGGGAGGAGAGGTGTACCTTTGGAATAACTAAAACTATTATTTTATTATAATGTCAAATTCGGTTTTAAATAGCTCAAAATTGATTTATTTCGAAGCTAAGGTGGGTATGGGTCGAAATAATCTCATCTAATAAAATTTAGACAAGTTTAGGTTCCTATTTTAACCTTATCATTTAGATTTAACATTAAGTTAAATAATTTTACTTTTACCGTGTCTTCTTGTGTTCTTATACTATAAGGTTAATAAACATACTATAAGCAGCCAAACAAACCCCAAGATGTATATTATTAATATATAAAAACTTATCTAAGTCATTTTGCTGAATCTTAGATTTTTAGGAATAAAATAACAATTACTAATATAATATTTGTTTTAAATACTATTTTATGTCAATTTTGACACTATTTAGTAATTTATTTTTTTGAAACTCAGAACAGAATGATTAGTTCGAACAAAGTTAATTAAATAAATATTTACATGTCATATTAACCTATAAAATTATTTTAATTTATAAAAAGTCTCAAATTACATTTATTTGGGTTTTTATAACATCAATTATGTAAATATTTCATTAATAAGATAATTACTGCATCATATTTGTGTCATAAATAAATTAAATTATATAATGTCTAAAAATTACAAATAAAATATCATTATGTAGGAAAGCTTTTTAGATTTCTAATTAATATTTATATTCTATATTATCTTATGTATAACCCTATATTAAAAATGATGTTCTTGTCAAACTTTGATTTTAACTATTTTAACCCTTCTTTAAATAAATTAATAATAAATGTCCTAATCTAATCCAAGTGGGCCTAAATTGACATATTTTATTCCTAAGGTTGTTTTTGGTCGAATTACACTTGTGCAATAGAATTAGGACATGTGTTACGGTAATAATAATATCATTTTTACCCTTAATTACCCTATTTACTTTTAACTGTGGTAAAAAAGGTAAAAAGTTACTATTCCCCAAAAAATTATTTTCATCTCATTGAACCACATTTTACTTACTCACATCAACCGTGTCTCTCGGATTTTCGAAATTCCACTCACAGAAGCGGTAAAATTAAGTTTTATGAAAAATTCAGTCTTTTTAACTACCACTTAGTGGTTTCACTATTCATCAAAAATTGAAAGTTTTCAAAAAAATACCAAGATTTCACCCTAGGCTAATTTCGATATTCCGAATCCAAAAATGAAGTCCATTTTGAAAAATAAAATTTATAAAACTTCAAAAGGTGGTTATTACTATTCATAACGGCTAGTTTTAATAATATTTTAATAGCATATCATTGTTTAGTGAAACTTGGTATTGCGTACAACGCATGCTATCGAGGAAGGATGCGGTTGCGTGTAAAGAAAGCCAAGCCAGTGTTAGTGAAGGTTTTCTTTGATTTATATAACATAAAATATTTCACATAAAAGTCTCAGTTGTTACATTCCACCCCCCTTAAAATGAATTTCGCCCTCGAAATTCGTCACTTTGTAACAAATAGATGAGGATACCTCTCCCTCATAATATCCTCAAGCTCCCATGTAGCTTCTTCTAATTGGTGGTTCCTCCATAAAACTTTCACCAATCGAGTGGTCTTGCTTCGTAGGACTTTTTTGCTACAATCCAGAATCTCTATCGGCTGTTCTTCATAAGAAAGATCTTGCTCCAGTGGTAGAACTTCTGAGCTAAGTACATGTGAAGGATCAGGTATGTACTTTCTCAGGAGAGATACATAGAACACATCGTGAACTTGAGAGAGATTCGGTGGAAGCGACAATCGGTAAGCTACCTTCCCAACACGATCCAGTATTTCGAAAGGACCGATATATCTAGGGCTCAACTTCCCCTTCTTTCCAAATCTCACGACTCTCTTCCAGGGAGATATTCGTAAGAACACTTTATCACCCACTTCAAACTATAGGTCTTTTCTTCGGTTGTCGGTATAACTTTTCTGTCGACTCTGAGCTGCTCTTATGTGTTGTTGAATAGATCTGACCTTTTCTGCCATTTCATCAATGAGATCAGGTCCTAATAGCTTTCTTTCCCCAACTTCATCCCAGCAAGTTGGAGTCCTGCATTTCTTTAAATAGAGAGCTTCATAAAGAGCCATCTGAATACTGGAGTGAAAGGTATTATTATATGAAAATTCCACCAAAGGTAGGTGTTGATCCCAACCACCTTTGTAATCCATAGATCAGGCTCTCAACATATCTTCGAGGGTTTGAATTGTTCTCTCAGACTGACCGTCTGTCTGAGGATGATAAGAAGTGATGAATCTCAACTCTGTATCCAGAGTATGCTGAAAACTTCGCCAGAACATTGAGGTAAATCTCGAATCCTGATCAGATATAATAGAAAGTGGTACTCCATGTAATCTTACCACTTCCTTCACATATATCCCGGCAAGATGATCTAGAGCAAAATCCTCTCTAATAGCGATGAAGTGTGCAGACTTTGTAAGACGATCAACTATGACCCACATAGCATTATTGCCTTTGGATGTTCTGGGAAGTCCTGTGATAAAGTCCATAGTGATGTTTTTCCATTTCCATTCGGGTATGGGTAATGGTTGTAACACCCCCTTAGACTTTTGTCTCTCAAATTTAACTTGCTGACAAACCAAGCATCGAGAGACATATTCAACAACATCTCTTTTCATGCCATACCACCAAAATTACTCTTTCCGGTCCCTATACATCTTCATGCTTCCAGGATAAATAGAGAATGAAGAACTATGAGCCTCATCCAGCAGCTCCTTCTTTCATTCCGGGATGGGAGGAACACAAACCCGATTCCTGAACATTATTATCCCATTACAATCAAGGTTTAATTCAGGAACATTTCTCACCTTCTTTTGCAACCCGACATCTTCTTTCTGTGCCTCTTTAATCTTCACATGTATAGAGGGTTGAGCATTCATTTGAGAAAGATAAGATTTTTCCCCTTCCATTATAATTCCAAGATCTATCCTTTGTAAATCCATAAATATTGGATCTTTTTTTATCCTCATCATGGATAAACTGGCATGGTCTTGTCGACTTAATGCATCTGCCACCTTGTTTGCTTTCCCAGGGTGGTAATGAATTGAGCAGTCATAATCCTTAATCAGCTCCAACCATCTTTTTTGTGCATATTCAGCTCCTTTTGTGTGAAAATATACTTTAAACTTTTATGATCAGTATAAATATCACACCTTTCACCATAAAGATAATGCCTCCAAATCTTTAATGCAAAGATTACCGCAGCTAACTCCAAATCATGATTTGGGTAATTTTTCTCATGGATTTTCAACTGTCTTGAGGCATAAGCTATCACCATATCATTTTGGATAAGAACACACCCGAATCCCTTCTTGGATGCATCACTGTAGATCAGAAACCTTTCTCCGCTATAAGGCAGTGTGAGCACAGGTGCACTGGATAACCTTCTTTTCAACTCCTTGAAATTCTCTTCACATTCCTCTGTCTAGACAAACTTAACTCCTTTTTGAGTCAACATGGTGAGTGGATTAGATAATCGTGAAATTTTTTCAAAAAACGCCTATAAATACCAGCCAAACCAAGAAAACTTCGGATCTCAGTTACTTTTGTTGGTCTCGACCATCTTTCGATAACCTCTGTATTTCCTGGATCCACAGATATCCCCTCTTTTGAGATTATGTAACCCAAAAATGAAACATTTTGAAGCCAAAATTCACACTTTGTAAATTTGGCATAAAGCTTCTCCTTTCTAAGGGTCTTCAATATAATTCTCAAGTGATCTTCATGTTCTTCCTTGCTCATTGAATAGACAAGAATATCGTCTATAAAGACTACCACAAATTGATCAAGATAGTCTCTAAAGAATCTATTCATCAGATCCATGAAGATAGAAGGGGAATTTGTAAGACCAAATGGCATCACTATAAATTCATAGTGTCCATACCTTGTACGGAAAGCCATCTTTGGTATATCCTCACTTTTGACCCTTAATTGATGATACCCTGAACGAAGATCAATCTTGGAAAAGTATTGAGCTCCGCGTAGTTGGTCAAATAAGTCATCAATTCATGGGAGAGGATATTTGTTCTTGATAGTGATCTTGTTATGTTCTTGATAATCAATGCAGAGTCTCATTGATCCATCTTTCTTCATAACAAACAGAACATGTGCTCCCCAAGGTGACGGACTAGGACGTATGAACCCCTTATCAAGATTCTCTTGGAGTTGCTTCTTCAATTCCTGCAACTCAATTGGGGCCATTCTATAAGGTGTCTTTGAAAGAGGAAAAGAACCCGGTACGAGTTCTATTGAAAAGTCAACTTCACGATTTGGTGGAAGACCCAGTAATTCCTCCGGAAGGACATCATCAAACTCCCGTACAACGGTCATATTCTTAATCATGAGTTTCTCACCAACCATTTGAGATAAATTACCTTCATTTAGTGGAATCAAGACCCATAGGCTAGAAGGAATTTCCACAGGAAGGTTATGTTCATCCTTTCATTGATAGACGATCATAGATTGATCTGGAATATGAAATGTGACTTCCCTTCTTTCGAAATTGATATGAGATCCGTATAAATAAAGCCAATACATTCCAATAATCACATCAAATTCCACTATAGGAAGGATCACAAGATTTGCAGGAAGCACTTTCCCACAAACTTGGATCGGAGAAGAATTATAAACTTTTGATGCGACTGTTGTGCCATTAGGTGTTGTCACAGCTAACTCAACATCTAATTGTTGAGGTAATACGGTGATACCCTTAGAAAATTCTTCATAAATAAAAGAGTGGGTGGATCCTTAATCAAATAAAACATTTTCTACTTTAGAGTGGATGGTAAGTGTACCTTTCACCACATCGTTATCGTACTCCACATCACTGATAGAAATTGCACGTGACTTTCCTTTGTCTTTAGCCTTAAGGGTTTGTTGACATCGACCATCATCATCAACCCTTGGATTAGGTCATTTATTGGCATAATGTCCCATCTCCTTGCACTTGAATCATTGAAGTGTAGTAGGTTCATTCTTTGTATCCCTTACTTTGTTTTCATCATTAGACATCTTCTTCCCATCATCGCGGCATTCAAATGCCCGATGACCTTCCTTTCCACATTTGAAACATTTACTTGTCCCATTAAGACAACTCCCTCCATGTTTCTTTCCACACTTTGAGCAGAAGGAAATGCTCATCTTATTTTTAGTATGCTCTTTATATTTTCCATTGAATTCCATTTTCCTCTTCTTATCAAACCCATATGACTGATGGGTTACTCCAATCTCCATCTTGACTTTGAGAGCACATCGAACGATTTCCTCGTAGCTATTAAATTCCCTTGTGGCTAACGCCCTTCGAAGACTTGATTTTATGCCACTAAAGAATCGATCAATCTTACTCTCAGGTTGGATAATAATACCAGAAGCGTACCGTGCAAGTCTTGTAAAATTTTATTCATAGGTACCAACAGATTTATCATCCTTTGGCTTCAGTTCAAGAAACTCTTTCTCCATCTTTGTTCAGAGAATAAGAGGGGTGTACTTATTGAAAAATAAATTCTTGAACTTGTCCCATTCCATGTACTCAATTTCATCCCTTTGCCTCGTATTCTTAATAAGATTCCAACATTGATCAGCATCACCTTCCAAACCATAAACTACTAAGATGACTTTATCATGCTCAGAACATTGAAGAACTGAAAATATATTTTCAGTAGTACTAATCCATTGTTCAGCAACTAATGGATCACTAGACCCACTGAATAAAGGTGGACATTGTCTCATGAAGGATTCAACAGTATGTTGCTCCTTCCTTTGTCGTTTGGAAGTCCTGCATGATTCATAGCTTGAGAAAGTTGTGTGAGCATGGCTACAAGATTTTCCATTCCAGCTCCCATAACGTTTGGTTGCTCAGGGGGACAATCATTGCATTTCTCGTCGCATTCCGCATTAACAAGGTTCCTTCGGGTTCCATCAATGGACTAAAACCAAGAAGAATAGTGTGAGAAACACTAATTAAAATAAGAAAACCACATAATCAAGAATAAAATTTCACACTTAAGGTCTTATTCTAGGTTATTCATGGCAATTTCTAAAACACTATGATTGTGTTCTATGCTTAGACTTATCCTTAGGGTTCTTACTAAGGCGTTCACATCATAGTTTCCAAAGGTTGACTATATCATTCCTCTGATACCAACTATAACGACCCATAATTTACATACATTGTTAATACTTCAAAATTGAAGCACACTTATTAGAACATATAACAAAACCATGAAAGGACTATATAGGTATATAGTCTTTAGAAACTAGGAAACATAAAAAACTGGTTCATAAAGCATCTACTTTGCCTCCCATTAATTTCATCATATCTGGAGTCCCTTTTTGGCATATCATACTAGAAACCTTCTTACTGACCTGGGGAAATAAAACATAAAAAAAGGGTGAGCTCAAATGCTCAGTAAGGGTTTACAAAAGAAATATCAATCACATCATATACATAAGAACATAACTTCTGGAAATCATAACCTGCAAAAGAGATCATAATTTCATAAAATGGGAAAAATCATAGTAGTGAAATGTAATCCCAATAATCATAACTTAAAACATGAAACTTTTTTGCATACACACATAATCATAGAGAATCATTTCTTATTAGTCAAGACTCATTTCCAAGACTATCTTAGTGGACAAAGTCCATTTCTGAACCGAGTTCACTCCTCGTTTCAGTCCTGTTTCAATGAACCGGTATAACCTACCGTTACAGCCATGTCTATCTCATGAGATATAAAATCTTTACCAAATTAATTGGAGGGAGATATAGGTCCCACCCATATCATAATGATACTATTAATATGTGTGCCATAAAATCATAAATCATACATCATTGCATAACCCATGTAATAAAAATGGGAATCTTAAACATCGTGACATAATCAAACAATTCATATAAGATAAAGGAATTCATAAAAATAATTCCATCACAACATAATAAAATCAATGTAATAATAGGGATATAAACATAACCCTATATTATCTTAGATGGAAAATAATTTTGATAAAACACTTGAACTCCATTCTTGAGGAAAATATCCTTTCAAATTCAAAAACATTTTCCTTTCTTAACATGTCATACAATTTTAAACTAAAATAAGTTGATTATAAATAAACTTGAAAACTTGTAATGGAAGCTTCTTGGAAATAATGTTTTAAAAATTCATTCATTCCATATAAGTTAAAAAAACATTCTTCTCGTACTTTTGTCAGAAAAGTAAAAAAGTACCTCGTACGAAAAACGACAAAAGATTCCTTTCATATCTTTAACTAAAAACTCACCGAAGGGTAAAATTGAATATAAACTATTTGAGAAGGATATAAATATTACATATTGAGGAAAAATTTATGTTTATGATAAAATACACCCAAGTAAATTCCAAAGTATAAACAATCTCGGATAAAAATGAGATTGTGATATTTCCCTTACCTTAGGTCCGATTTGCTTCGTAAGTGTCCTAACCTCCTGTATAATGATTTAAATATTGTTATTGAATTATTCCAAAATCATACTTATTGTTATTATATCATATATGGTCATATTTTTAGCTTCTTATTAGTAATATTTCATTACTACTTGTTATTCGAGTGTTTATTACTTTTTTTTCTTATGCGTGTTTTGTCGAATAAATTCTTATTCTTCTCTTTAGGTTATAGATACCTCATTTACAGAATGGTATTAGTGTAATTTATATCGTATTCATTCATCCAATTTATTTATATAATCATTATGAAATGAATATCATGTATAACAAGTCGCATCACATCGTGGAGACGGTATTCCGTACGTACGCACGAGTGATGATATCATTCTTATGATTGTGGAATTGTATTGGAGTGTATGTATACTATTTCAGAATTAGTATCACTTTATAATAGTCATATATAGTCATTATTTACACCATTATACCCATCCAAGTAAGGTGGTGGTGGAAAATAGATTACACCATGGCGTGGAGACGGTATTCCGTACGTAGGCACGAGCGGTGATTTCTTTTTCCATAGCAAGGATAGATTGTGAAATAAGGTTGTTTCAAACTTATAATGACATATCAGTATATGATTGATACTGATGTTATTACTTCATAATGAAACAACTAAAGAAGATGAAGTGGAAGAAGAAATAAATATGAAATAATCGGTAACGGACATTACCTCTTCTTTGAAATGTTTCTTTGAGACCTCCTTTTAGGGCACTAAAATAGGTCTTTGAAGAAGACCAGAACCTCTAGGATGTTTCTAGGGAAGTGGAGGGGATAAATTGGCAGGGGTTTTCCGAGCTTGAAGGTTCAAAGTGGTGTGAGGAAGAGGGGGAGGAGGTGTCCTTTTATAAGGGAGTGGAGGGGTACCTTTAGAATAAGTAAAAGTATTATTTTATTATAAAGTCAAATTCGGTTTTAAATAGCTCCAAATTGATTTATTTAGAAGCTAAGGCGGGGATGGGTCGAAATCCTCTCATCCAATAGAATTTACACAAGTTTAGGTTCCTATTTTATCCTTATCATTTAGATTTAACATTAATTTAAATAATTTTACTTTTACCGTGTCTTCTTGTATTCTTATACTATAAGGTTAATAAACTTACTATAAGCAGCCAAACGAACCCCAAGTTGTTTATTATTAATATATATAACCTTATCTAAGTCATTTGGACTAACCTTATATTTTTAGGAATAAAATAACAATTACTAATATAATATTTGTTTTAAAAACTATTTTATGTCAATTTTGACCCTATTTACTAATTGATTTTTCTGAAAATCATAACAAAATGATTAGTTCAAAAAAAGTTAATTAAATCAATAATAACATGTCATATTAACCTAGAAAAATATTTTAATTCATAAAAAGTCTCAAATTACATTTATTTTGGTATTTATAACATCAATTAGGTAAATATTTCATTAATAAGATAATTACTGTATCATATTTGTGTCATAAATAAATTAAATTATATAACGTCTAAAAATTAAAAATAAAATATCATTATGTAGGAAATCATTTTAGATTTCTAATTAATATTTATAGTCGATTTTATCTTATGTATATTCCTATATTAAAAATGATTTTCTTGTTAAACTTTGATTTTAACTATTTTAACCCTTCTTTAAATAAATTAATAATAAATGTCCTAATATAATCCAAGTGGTCCTAAATGGTCATATTGTATTCCTAAGGTTGTTTTTGGTCAAATTACACTTGTCTAATAGAATTAGGACATGTTTTAGGGTAATAATAATATCATTTTTACCCTTAATTACTCTATTCACTTTTAACCGTGGTAAAAAAAGGTAAAAAGTTACTATTCACCAAAAAATTATTTTCATCTCATTGAACCACATTTTACTTACTGACATCAACTGTGTCTCTTGGATTTTGGAAATTCCACTCACAGAAGAGGTAAAATTATGTTTTATGAAAAAATTCAGTTTTTTAAATGGTTTCACTATTCATCAAAATTGAAAGTTTTCAAAAAAATACCAAAATTTCACCCTAGGCTAATTTCGATATTCCAAATCCAAAAATGAAGTCCATTTTGAAAAATAAAATTTATAAAATTTCAAAAAGTGGTTATTACTATTCATAATGGCTAGTTTTAATAATATTTTAAAAGCATATCATTGTTTAGTGAAACTCGGTATTGCGTATGACGCAAGCTATCGAGGAAGGCCGCAGTTGCGTGTAAAGCAAGACAAGCCAGTTTTAGTGAAAGATTCCTTTGATTTATATAACATAAAATACTTCACATAAAAGTCTCGGGTGTTACAATATATGTGTAATAGTTTGTGTTAATTATTTATAAAAAAATTTTAACAAACAAAACAGGATTCTTTATATAAAAATGTAGATAATCATAAAATAAAATTTTATATAATCTTTTTTCTCCCAAAATGAGTATATTTCATGGGATATTGATTATTATTGGAAAACTACATCATGGAAAAATGGTAACATATTATGGTTAAATGTGTTATAATTGAGGATATATATTATAGAAATTTTTGAAATAATATGTCATGATATTCATATAGATTGATATTTTCACATTTAAACAGACATATTGTGGTTTTAAAGTTGTGTTGATTGATTTTAGCATTGTTTAATGTTATAACTCCCCATTATAAACATCTAAATTATTAAATTTTTTATTAAAATTTCCATATAATTGAAATTCATATATATTTTTTGTATTATTAATTATAGTATAATTTAATTTTAAATAATTTAGTTTCTTATTTTTGTTATCATATATTGCATGTAGGAGTTACATACAAGTTTTAAAAAAATATAAAGTTTTGTTCAACCAAGAATATTATTTTTTATTTAGTTTAAAACATATTATTAATGGTTGAAAATTTTAATACATAGTATGCATTATAATAATTTTTTAATTATGATTTTATATATTTATATTAAATATATTGATATACATTGGGATGGAATTCCAACAAGATTAAGAAATGTATATGTTATACAAAGGAGGGGATTAGCTACAAATCTCACCATATGTTCTCCTCAACAGATATTTTATTGATATTATTATTAAAATTTAGAAAAAACAATTATACCCTATACATGAGATGAATTTTGAAATGTTTAAATTATGTTATATTTCATTATTCGATATGTAACATAAATCATTAGTTGTATGAATTATTATTCATTAAAATGTTTTCAACAAATTAGTTTTGATAAAGTTATCTGACTATATAATAATTATTTATTGTTACATAACCATATATGGATAACATGATACGAAATGATTTGTATGACATTCTTATATTAATAGTGAGTTTATGAAAATCCATAAATATTGTATATGTGACATTATTTCCAATGAAATAACATTTAATTATTTTAATCATTATGTTTAGGTAACAGTAATGATATGAACACATGGATTACCATTTTTAATAAATATAGGATTCAGATAACCATAAAATTTTGGTAACGATATCCTGTTATATGATTTGGTATACACTTATCTTTCTATACTTATAAGTTAGGTAATTTGAGGAGTGGATATATAGTAAATTCTAATGATTAATTTGACTAATAAATTGTTCACATGATAATATTAGTGTCATATATGATATGATTGACCATACCTTCCACCAAAATAAATATTTTTTAGTAATTCTAAATTGAGATCAAATATTAATGAAATATGTATCATAGAGAACTAATAAATATAATGTATGAGGTCTTCATTCTAGTAAAAATATCTTTAGTAGAAGAACTTATTTTTTTATGTGATAATAAACAAATCAATGTATATTTATGTGGATCACAAAATTCATTACAAACATCAATTTCACATATTTTATATGCTTGACCTATATATTAATAAATTTTTATTTAATAGGGGGAAATTATCTTTAATATAATCATTCTATGTATGAGGATATTAATTTTATTAAATTTAGTTTCCCAAACTCATAATCATTATTTCTTGATACTCTGTGTGTATCACACATTATTATGGATATATATATACTAATAAATTAGTGAGAATTTATAAAAATAGATTTAAATAAATTTATTATAAATAGGGAAGAGTTGAAAATATTATAGGTTGGCATCTATGATCTACATGATCACAATGGATTGATAATGTAATTAGAAAAAATTAATATTGTCCATCCATAAATAGGAATTTTTTTCTATGCATTTTTTTGAAATAAGTCACATTAAATTATGATTAATAATAAAAGTATTTCTGCATACATGAATAAAAAATTTACATCATTGAGAATATGGTTTATGGTATTTATATTCTGGTTATGGAAAATATAATCAACAGTATTCATGTTAAATATTTCAAGGTAGTTGATTCTAACAAAAACTATCATTTCATTTTTCACGTTATCTATGTAGAGGATAAAATTATTAAAAAGTATCCATAAATATTGATATTATAATCATTTTATTATGAAACATGTGTTAAATATATATATATTTTGGTATAAAATGACCAAGGAACCATTTGGTGGAAAAGGTGGGAGGGATAATGGGTTGTTAGACCAAATAAATTATGATTTAAGTATATAAATTATTATTAAATAATTTCTTATTTAAATGTAATTGGTCACATTTATTTATGAATTTACATTGTATGGTTAGGTTTTTCTAATTATATATATTTGTAAATCAATTTAAAATTTATAAGTGTTTTAAAAATTAAAAAATATATACTCTAAGTATTAGTATTAAGAAGTAATGGTAAAATTGGGGTAGTGAATAATTAATGTAGCAATTCACTTATTAAATATGATATTATGGAATAGTTTCACAACTCACACCTTTGGGAACACCATATTAGAGTATTATGTGAGAGAGGAGGAATCATACATTTTTGGACGTGGTTTGATTTGTGATTAGTTAGTGTAGCCTTCCAAAAAAACATGTGTGATATTCTGTATAGGATGCATCTTTTACACTAAATTTTTTTCAAACTTAGATAATTATAAAAACCCAATATGAGATATAGACTATAGGCATACAAATTTGAATTTTAAAAAAAATTAAGGTTTTAATTATTATTTAGACAATTATGATGCAATTAATTTTATTTGTAAACCTTATAACATCCATTTTTTGGTTTTCCAAAAGGAACAATGCATTGTAATTTTATTAATATATCATAACAGGGAGTGTTTATGATGCATTTTGGTGATTTTAATGAGAAGTGTGACATTAATATTGTGATTTGAGGGAATGGAATTTAATTTGGAGAAGCTAATAACCAAAAAACATGAATAGTTATTCTGTATTAAATTGATCTGATTCCATAAGAAGTTATTTATATTGAACTTACTCGTGTCACGTAAGAACCTTGATGGTGTGGTCAGATTCACTACAATACAAATATATATCTACTTCATAGAGCTAATGATGTTGAATAAATATTTAAAAAAGATAAAACTATACTTATATAGAATGAATCATGAGATATGGATCCAAGAAATTGTTTCTGGAAATGAAAACTAAGAAAAACTCTAGGTAATCAAGAAATTATTAAAACGTGGTGGGTGTGCCTAAAGGGTTATGGATAATTATGTTAAAGTCAGTATTATAAAATAAAACTGACAATGATGTTATATTTTTTACCTATAAGTATTACTTTCTAGTAAAAGGGTTTAACATAATGGATGGTATCCAAATATGAACTAGTATTTGGACTAATAAAAATGAAAATTTATATTTTAATATTAATAGAGATAGAATATTTTTGGATTTATATATATATATATAATATGTCACAATATATTTCATTATTATTAATTTTTAATTGATATGTATATAATAAATTGTAATGTATTTGAATAATTGGATTGAGTAGATATTTTATAAAATATCCATTGATATAATAATAGTTAACTAAATATTTTTAATGTTGGAACAACAAATTTTATTATACAGTTAAAATGGATTTGTTTAATCAATAACATTGATAAGATTGTATATACAGGATGGTTAGAAGGACAGTTGTTGTATTTATATAGATGTTTGGGTATGACATTCTACATAATATAAATAATATCCTTACATACAATTTGTAATCATATGGTTTGGAATAATTCTATTAATGAAAAAAACATGACTGAAGTTGTATTCATACTAGGTATGAATTTCCATATAAATAGATTAAAATATGTCTATGTAAAATTCATAACAAATACATTGGTAATGTTATAAAGAGTTATTTTTAGTGAAAAACAAAAAAATGATATTTTATATAATTTCATGTTGTGATTATTAAAAAAAGAAAATTATCCAAAAAATCATTTAGAGATGAAACATTGGAATTTGATTCCATATGCTTTATTAATACAATCTATTATATTAATCACCTTATGTACATGACATAATATATCATTATAACACTATTGAACTGGTATATACCATTCAATTGATGGATAGATTCATTAAATATAATTAAAAATATACAAAATTACATAAAAAGGAAATGACTTTTTTTCATAGTCTTTAGGGGTGAGGAATTTCACCTTATAAAGGGTTTTAGTAATACTAAAATAAAAATTGATAGGGATGATTTAGGATCATAATATAATTTAATAATTTTCATCAATGGCTGATCAATTAAAAATATTATTTCTAATTAACCCATTTTGAAGGAACAAAAAACAAAGGAACAATATATCACTATATTAGATGTTGGGAAGGAAGGTTTTGGGATCAATAAATTCATTATTTATATTGGGTTAGTTTATAAAAATAGAGTCATAAATAATTCCAAGGATCACTAGCTTCCAAAAGTAACAAACACCTATATCCACAAATATCTAATTAATAAAATTATTTCAAGGGGATATGTAATGATTTGTTGCATAGTTATGTTTGATAATATATAAGATTAATTGATGTATCAATTAATTTAGTAGATATTCGAGTGGTTTATATAGTCTTCATATATTAGATACAAGATAGATTAGTTTAATGGATTCTTTTCCACACTACTATTTCATTGTTTTATAATAATTAAAGTCTTTATTTATCATTCGTTAATTTGTGTTACATTACTTACATGAGAGAAGAATGGTAAAAAACCTCAAATATGACATTGATTTTACAAAAATAAATGATCATAAATAGGTATTATGATTTTTTTGATATGTTTATATTATTATGAGTATAGTCTCATATATGATACATGGCGTACTAATGAGATATAATGTATGAATAATTATCTTAGCTGGACCATGAAATCATAGCACCTATAATGATATAAATGTTTTCATGAATATATATAGGGGTGTGAACTTATATTACTCCCCATTAATTATATTTTCCTCAATTTTTATCCTTTATATTTTTATATTTTTCTTTTTTAGTTATTATGGCTAAGGTAATCATGGGTGTTTGGTTATATGGTTGATTATGGGGTATGTATTTGTAAATCATATCTGTCATTTTATATGATATGTATAATATATAGAAAATACATTAAATTATATTAAATATATATATTGTCATGATAATTTCATTGATGTTTTATGTGGTTATCATCATAGATGAATGAAATTTGATTTATTTTTTCAATTTGGAGAGATTACTACAGAGAATCAATGATGCAAGGGTTAACCAGTACTATATTGACATATTGTATATGTAGTTGAATGAATTTGTGTACATGATAAGTTTTATATATTATTATTTAAATTAAATATTTTATTTATATAGATACATATGTCGAAAAATATCACAGGAAGATAACATTATGTGTAATGAAGCTCACATCCTAACCTGTTATTTATTGAGTAGAAATTATGTTTTTTTTGATGGAACAATATTCTTATGTTTTAAAAAAATAATTCATCATTATTTATAAGGATAAAATTCTCATAGGGTTATATAGTAATCAGTGGAATAATTTTTAATTTTGGTAGACTATGTCTGCTTCAATTTATAAAAAAATATTCTATGATAGTCATGTTTAACGAAAATTGGATGGATTCAAAATTTGTATTTATATTGTTTATTTATTAAGAGTTTAATTAGTTCAACTAAAAAGTTATGGGCATACACCTTAGATCATAAGCCATGATTTTTTGAATGTCACAATTTCATTGATTGGGATATAGAATGGTTGTTTATTTATTGTCTTGTTTTTAATTTTAAAATGATATGAGTTATCATTGATCCACTTATTCTAAATGATTATCATAATATTTTAATGTTACAAATCTTGTGATTGTTTATTTATGACTACATAAAAAGGATATTTTCAAATATTGTTGACAAAAATGATTTAATGTGTTATCAATGTAAAAATATGATAAATTGAAATGATCTAAATGGATTACAGACACATAAAGTGTCAATTAAATTTTTTTTCACTATAAAATAAATATTCCTAGCCCCATGAAAGATAATGTTATTCATAGTGTCATGTAAAATCTATGTCTTATTTTATCCTATCGATTTACCTAAGAGGTGGTATTAGAGATCCATTTAATGGAGAAGTCTAGAACCCCATAGTATCTTTTTATTAACCATTTATTTATTTATTTTATGAATATAATGTAATTAGGATTTTTTTATAAGGGTTTAGATTTGTATTGGAACATTTATTAGGCCTTTTGGGAGATTCATGATTTGGGAACACCCAGTAAATACTGTACAACGCCTCCAAGAAATTGTTCGAAGGGATACAAAGGGATTTGGGTAGGAGGACAGTTAGACACCCCATTTTTCCAAATTGTGTGGCCACCCAACAGTAACCATTAAAATGATGGATGAAGGTAACATAGTGTTTGGTTGATAGTTTCTCAAATCAAGCCTCCCAACCATTAAAGTGGTGTTTTTTG
The DNA here is from genome assembly GCA_963277665.1 of Viscum album. Lineage (NCBI taxonomy): Eukaryota > Viridiplantae > Streptophyta > Magnoliopsida > Santalales > Viscaceae > Viscum > Viscum album. The sequence goes on from OY728147.1 coordinate 675,729,652, forward strand.
GATAGTGGTTGGCACACAGTTGGCACATGTTCTTCTAACTGTGTACCTAAACAATGCACTGCTAAAATAAGGATCTGAACACTGTAGATCTAATTAAATTTTTCCTATAATCATCTATTTTTTACTTAGATAGACCATAACTCAATTTCACCTCCTCTCTAAGGCTATATAGATCGTTCCTCTTGAATTGAATGGAATTTGTTGGCAATTACTTATTCATTAGAAGACCAGATTACTTGATATGTTCTTATTCTTATTGGTTTTCTTAGTTTTGTTCTTCTTCCCTATCTTGATTTCATGTATCTATTATTTCATGCATATATCTATTGTTTTTTATTCCATTCCAGATGATATATGGTGGTGTCAATGTTAATGGTGATTATGTAAGGATGGTTTTGGGAGTCTCAATTAGGTTTTGTTGGTGACTGTGTGTTGTTCTTCATTATTACCAAAGTATGTGTGGTAGGTGGAATTTATCTCAACTAATATTTTTAGAATCTGAAGAGTTGGTTTAAAATTGTTTGAATTGATTGAAATCATTTTTGAAATTAAGATTTACATATTGTTAGAAACACTCATTAGTGATGGTATAGAAAACTGTGGAATTCAATGTTGGGCAAGGTGTATTATCTTTGGATTTTATAAAAAATTTCTAAAACATGAATTATATTTCATTCATGTATATTTTTTGATAGAATGGTTTTCAATAAAAGAAATCATTTCTTAAAATTTATTGAAATGACTAGTTTGGAATTGAATTTTGCATAATTAGATGGTGTGTGTTAATTTTCATTGAAATGATATTGTGGATCGGGGGTCATCTATTGGGGCACTTGGAATACTGTTAACATGTGATGACATGGTAAATCATAGAGGCACATCTCGTGATTATGGAACTATCACATTGTAAATCATGTATAATTGTGTGAAAAATTGTGGAACCAAGTAATAAATATTGTAATGTATTGTGAAATGGTTTCATGGGATTTTTGTTTTGATTATTTAGAAATAGTTTTTATTTGAAAATTATATTATCATGTAAAATTATTTTCATCTAATGGTTTTTCATTGATAGAAATAGTTTAATACATTTTTATATAAAATTTTAATATAAATTTTATATCGTGCTCTATCCCAATGGAATGTGTCAGATGTCATTTGTTGAAAACCCACCTATGTTGCATTACTCAACCCCTATATGGGAACATTGGAATGTTTGAAGATACAGCATAATGGAACATAGGTAATGGAAAAATATATCATTTCATTGGTGATGTATCAAGATAAAATGGGCATGTATTCTGGAGTTGGAGCTTCGATCGTATTGGAAGACGTATTGTTTATGTATTGGATCCTTTGAGTTTTCGTACATTTATCTTCTGTCGTCTCTTTTGATTATAGTTTGGTTTCCACTTTGTAATATTATATGATTCATTTATATGGTTCATTATTTTTTTATTATACTATATGTTATATTTTATTAGGGGTTTTCATCATTTATTTGTAGTTTGGTTATGTTATAATTCATTGGGTTGTTTATCTTTCAAATAGAAAATCATCCCCCAAAAATATTGAAGTCCATGGAATTTATTTCCAACAGTTGGACCTCTGGGGATGCCACAGAAAGTCATATAATTTCCAACAACATTTCCATGTAAATTGGGTGGCGGAATAATTTATCAAATGGTATTTGTCTTTTCTTATTCTTCATTCATTTGGATACAAATTGTTTAAGTTATTTTGGTCTTGGGGTTTAAATATCATTCTTTTTTGTACGTGATTTGGGTTGGTATCAAGGATTAGGATATTTGAGACTTATAATGTAGTGCACAAAGATATGTATATATCCTATTTAAGTTGAACATAAAGCTAGAAGGTATTATAAATACACGAGTTCTTTGGGACATTCATGATAGTTGTAACAAAATTGTCATGGGTATAGGTGATGAGAGATCATAACATGCATTGATAGAAATTAATTCCCAGTAGAATTGAATATTTTATCTAATCTAAGGATTTATTATTTATTGAAAAAAATTGTTTTGTTATGTTTAATTTTTTCAAATGTAAGCATTTGAAAGGGCTTAGTGTTGGTAATTTCATAAATGGGTTGATTTTCTAATGTATGATGAAATTTAAAAGTATTATTTAAAAGAGGGATTTTTTTTATTTTTTTTATCTTTGTTGTAATATATGTGGTGTACTATAATTGAAAATTTGATGCCACCCTTTTCAAGAGTGTGACACTTAATGCCATTTTTTCATTATAAAAATGGATCCTGGAAGGCAAGGAAGAATCTGAATGGAATAGGATACTGAAAGTGTTTATGGAACCTATGCCTTAGGTGAATCAAAATATAGTTCAGTGTAATGTATAGGATTTACAATCTATTGATAGTGGGAATAGAAGGGATAGACCAAGGAAAGTGGATCATTTTGTTCATTTGTTTAATAAAAATACAAGCATTCTCTAGTGTCATTATTTGAATGAGAAAGCATAGGTGTGGATGAATGGGATGAATTAAATCATTGGTTTCCTTTGCTCACTAATAAAGTTAAAAGTCATGTTGGTGAATTACATGATGAGGTATCTTTCATTCCAGTTGTGGGATTTAGCTATTCAAGATAAATTAGTCCATATAATATCATGATAAAATCTTAATGTATATCTCAAAAAAATAATTTCCCCAAAATTTATAAGTTTATTGAATGGTATACAATTTCATCCTGAATAAAAAGACCCTCTCAATGAATGAGTATAATGCTAAATTTATGAATCCAGTCCTCTATTCACCCAATGTTGATGTGAGTGTGTCCTTGAAGGAATGAATTTTCAAATAAGGGTTGAGGTATATATTTTCATGATTATTGTCATGAATTTTATAATGGATTATACAAGGAAGATCAATTTATAAATGAAGGTAGAATATTAAATCAAAGGACCTATTATTGGAAAAATCATTTAGATACCAATGGTAAATGGAAGGAACTCAAATGTTAGGAACAAGAGGAATATAGAAACCTATTTCTAAGGTAGCTTAATGACCCATAATCACATTGCTAGATCAATTAATCTTACATCAACACAAAAGTGTATAACATAATATTTTTAATGAGAATAGTTCAACCACATGATGTAATATTATAAAAAAACCACCTATATAATGCCACAATTTCAACCAAATGGGGAATTTTCATCACCATTCTCCCAGTGATCCCTGGTCATGTTTTTGTGCCACATCTCTTGTTTCATAGACATCAAATGATATGATTATATGAGGGATTATTAATAGCACTCCTCATCAAAACTAATCTTACCATGGTGATTTTAGGAATACTATGACTCGTCAATAAAGAAAATATCAATTGAAAAATATGTAAAAAGTGTTCTGAGTAAGAAAATTTACTGTACTGAGCATGTGACCATAGATGATCAATCTTGAACATTGATAGTGAGAAGTATAAATCTTATGAATTCCACCATTATGACAGATTTATTTTATACAGTTGCATCTCATTCATTAAATTTTGCTTGTGATGTTGATATTCTTAGTTTTCTTCTTGAGATGATTCCTTCTGTTTGGAAACATCAAAGTAATCTTGGCTAAAGAGAATTTATAGACTTTATGTGCAATTCATATTTTATAAAAATTGATATAGATGAAGGGAGTTGAGATTTATCTATTCATGAGATAGATTTATATTCCATAATCATGAGTATGGATTTGTTGACTATGTTCAAATATCACATCAATTGTTATACCTATAGGGTTAGTTTTATGACTAATAATGGCATCGAGAGTGTATTTAAAGGAGTCCGAAAAGTAATGGAAGGTACATTAGGCGTGTTGGAAAGAGAATTTACAATGATCTCATAATATTGGGAACCATTGACCCTGAAATCTAAGGATCAATTTAGGGATATCAGATTAACAGTAGTTTTTTATTGGTTTTGGGATGTTTGTCCAAAAAAATTATAGTAGTTTCCACTCACATGATAATAAAATTTTACAATTAATCTCATAATGGGGAACATCCCTATCCCATTTTCATATTATCGTATATACCCAATAGAACTGAGGTAATTGGCGTTTAGTTAGACAAGGTGGAATGAAAATGGTTCTTTTGGGCTAGCACGTCTCTACGAGAAGTAGTGGTCTTGTATGTAAAAATGGATGTTGGAACATTTCAATTATGTGTGGATTATAATAATATCAACCATGTTCTAATAATGAGTAAGAATCCACTTACACATATTTAAGTCTAATTTGATCAATTAAGGGGAGCTCAAGGGCACTCTAAAATTGACATGTAATCAGGATCTCTCCAATTTGAGGTCTAGGTAAAGGATATTCCGGTGAATATTTTCATGAGTATATATGTCCATTATGAGTATATTATTATTCCTCTTATTCATACGAGTTCACCAAATGTTTTTATGGAATTGATGAATTGGATATTTCAAAGGTATAATTCATCTATTATTTTTGTGGTGTTTGTGCAAGACAATTGGTGTATTTAAAGACAATGGTAGAGCATGATAAACACTTGGTGATAGTGTTGGGTAATTTTAAGGATCATCATTTGTATTACAAATTATCAACCTATGATTTTGGGGTACATGTGGTATGTATCGTTGTCCATGTAATCTCTAAATGAGGTATTTCTATAGATCTAGAAATTATATAGGATATCATATCTTCACAAGCATTAATGAAAGTTTTTGAGATATATATATTTTCGTTTTCTTAGATATTCTTACCTATATTTAATTCAAATTACATGACTATCTCCACTAAATATTGATTTTACAAATAAATTTATTCCATTAAAATGGAATGATGAATGTAAAAAAACATTTCATGTGTTTAATGATCATCTTACATCAATACTGATCGTGATTTGTTTCCAAAATCTAGACATTGTTATGGGAAGTTCTGCGATCTTTGGGATTTGGGATGGGAGGCTTCCTTATCTAGGGAGATCATATAATTTTTTGTCGCTTAAGTAAGTTGTGGTTTCATGAAAATAACTACCCAATAAATGATGTGTTTATATTTCTTATAAACCATGATTTGATGAAGTAGAAAAATTCACCTTCGGTTTTAAAGTTACAATGTTTACCAATAATTTGAGTTTGAAATATATTTTCACACAAAGAGATTTGAACCTGATACAAAGAAGATGGATGGAGTAAATATAAATGTCTGAATTTGATTGTATGTATACACTCAGTAAAAAATATTTTATAGTAGATTCCTAGTAGATTTTCATATGGTTCATTGGAGAAATAAGCATCTAATTAGTGGAGATTGATGTTGGTGATAGTTGACATGCACTAGGATTGTGAATACAATAGTAAAATTGTAGTTTTATTCCTGGTTTCATTTGATAATAATTTGTTGGTTATGTTTAAAGGGGGTAATCATAAACTTTATAATTAGATTATATTATATCAAAACGCAATGGCGAGGGAGAATTACGGCATATAAGATGGATAGGAGTTAATTGTTCTATTTTTGAGATATAATTGTCAAACTAATAGATTTTTAGGAAAAATATCTTCACACATACCACCATTTTAGATGGTTTGTTCATCATAGATTTCTAAAAATTAGGGTGTTCAATTACCAATCATTGTGGGTTGTAATTAAATGAATTTTGGGTGAGTTTTTTATGAGATGCCTCAAAAATTAACTGGTTAAGCAAGAGCCCCAATGGACACTAGGTATGTTGTAGTCTTTACTTATTACTATTTAGAAATGTGATTAGATAAAAATATATTTTGTGACTGGTCTATGAAGGGTGGTTCAAAAACAAGATTACATACGAGTGACAATGGATTGGCTCAAAATGCTGTTCAATATCATCCCAATGAATGAATCTCATACAATGAAGGAATTCTCCAAAATATACATTTGAGAAGTGGTAAAGAGGAATGGTTCTCCCATTTCAGTAGTATCAGACCTATATCCAAGTATTATGGCTAAATCATTCACAAACTACCTTGTAACTCGGTTCACTATGAGTATAATGTATCACCCACAAACATATGGATAATCCAAAATGATGATACAAACAATGGATTAAATTATTTTTATATGTGTAATGGATTTTGGTGGAGCATTGGAATTAGGAATTTCGTTAGTGGATTTATCATATAAATTTTTTTATCACTACTCAATGCATATAGATCCTTTTGAAGCATTATGTGATATTCCTAATTTTTCTCAACTTTGTTATGTTAAAACAGGTGAGACATCACTAGTTAGTCCAAGACTTATTCTAGAAAAAATAGAGAAGATTCATTTGATCAGGTTGTTGATGGAGATGGCTGAGAGTCATTAAAAAAACTAACCATATCATCATCAAAACCCATTCTCTTTCGAGGTATGTGATCATATATTCATAAAAATCACTTCACGGCTTGGGAATCATAATTTTGGGAAGCATGTGAAGTCACATAAATAATAAATATTCCCATATAATATAATATAACGTGTTTGTGAGGTAGAATATCAGTTGTAATTTCTACCATGGTTCACTTTAGTGCATAAATTTTTTCATGTTTTTCAATTTAAAAATGTTTCAACCTAATCCTAGCCATTTGGATTGATTGGATCATTAGACCAAGAGACGAATTATTTATTTGTTTATATGCTTGAACTGATTGTAGATAGGAATGATAAATTATTGCATGGAAAATCACTGGTCTACTATTGGTTTTTTTAATGATTTCCATATTAAATATAGAACTCAATAATAGGAAAAGGAAATGGTTGAGCGCTGGACCAGACTATTTCAGGGAAATGGTGATTTTCTACATTCCGGGGACAGAAAGTCCAATGGTGGGGAAACTTTATCACCCCCAGTTTCATGTATGTAACCCTATATTTATGAATTTTATGTATGTAAATTAATTTGGTTATGTATGGAGGGTTTAGAGGATTTTAATAATATTTCCTAGGCCTTTATAGACATTCATGGTTTGAAAAAAATTAGTACATAAAATGAATCTCATTCATAAAACCCTACAAAGGGATATTGGGGCCTCTAGGTAGGTTCACATTTAGGCCCATGACATTGTAAAAATGTGAATCCATGCAAGAGTAACCAAGAACAATATAGATAGTAAAAAAAACTAGGTTGGATCACTATTTATCTAACCTTTCTGGTCAACTATGAGAGGGGTGTTTTTTCTATAGTGTTTGGAGCATAATTTGTGCACTATTTTGATAATCTTGGACCAAAATTGAGCACCTCTAGAGGAAAGATCGGAAAATAATGTTTCAAATATCGATTTTCCTATAGACCTATAATTTTTTATAAAACCATCCTACTTATATTTACTCTCCACCAAATGGTTGTGGAGATTTTTCCTCTTAGTCATGTAGAACTCTTTTGTTAATTCTTTGTGTGTCGGAGGCCCAGATTCCTTGTTATATCCCCATTCATGTTGGTTTTTTTAGTTTTATTCTTCTTAACAATATTAGATTTCATGGATGTAATAATTTCTTGATATATAAATCATGTTTGATTCCATTTAGGGTGATAAATATCAAGTTGATGTTAGGGATCAATATCTATGGAACGTTTTTAGAGGATAACGAAATTGTTTTATGGAATAATTCATGATGTTTAATATTTTCACCAATGTTTGTGAGGTATGTAACTTCACATTAAAGTATTTGTATCCTAACATGAAGGAATGGTTTTGAATTCATTGAATTTATTGAAATTGTGTGTGAAATTGAAGTGTAAATCGTGTTAGAAATCCTATTTTTTGATGGTTTGGAAAATTTGGGAAGTTTTTTGTTGTGAAAAGTGTTTTCATCCATGATTTGAAAATGATTTATATAAATATTATTTGGTTTTAATTCCTGTAAATCTATTCATAGAATAGTTTATAAAAAAAGAAATGTTTTATTTAAATGGATTGAATTGGATGTTTTTTTTAATTTTCTTACATTGTTGGTATGTGTTCGTTTTCATTGATGTGGACCTATTGATTATGGGGGTTCCATTGGGGAACATGGTGTATAATGAAATTGATATATCCTGGTAGATCGATGACATTCCTCTCAGGATTATAATGTTTTCACCAGAGAATGAATGTTTAATTGTGGTAAATATTTGTAAACCATTCTATGGATTTGATATAGGATTGAGAAATGGATTAAATTACTATTTTGGTTTCCTTATACTAAAAGGTATTGGTTTGGAAAAAAATAGGTATGAAATCTAATTTTTCAAAAAATGGTTTAGATTTTATATGATCTATATAAACGTTTTTTTAATTAATTTCTTATAAATTTTTCAACATGTTCTTTCCAAGTGGTGTGAGTAGGGAATTAATTTGGAAAAACCTACTAAGTTTCATTACTCATCCCATTTAATTGTAACTTTGGAATGTTTGAGGATATTGTTTTTCTGGAAATAGGTAAATTCAGGGTATCTCATTTCATTCGTGAGGGATCTGGATTCTTGGAGCATGTATTGTTGATTTATAGCATATATCCTGTTGGAATATATCAGTTATATGTCTTGGAGTTTTTTATTTTTATTTTTTTTTCATACACCTTGTATTCAAATTATAGTTTGTTATTTCTTTTTAAAATGATGTGGTTTCAGGTTGTAGTTTGGTTTTATCACTTTTTATACTCTGGGATTTATTCCACTAACTCATATATCATTTAGTTGATGTTTGGTTATGATATACAAGGCTGTTGGTGTTTAATTTTCATTGGGAAAATAATACCCAAATTATATTGCAGTATTTGGAATTTATTTCCAACCTTTGGATTCTAGGGGATGTAAACTAAGACCACATATTGTCTAACCCCATTTCCATGCTAATGGGGAGGGGTAGGGTGTTAGAATAATGGATCCATGAAATTCATTTGGTGAATTGATTTGGACCTTAGAAAATAATGTAATAATGTTCTTATAGATTGTTTTTAAGGGTTATCTTTTAACATCACTTATTACGTAATGATGACGATCTAGAATGATATAAGCATTAATTATTTTTCATTTAATTTTATTATTTGGTATCCAATAAATTATTTTGGTTGCATTTGGGTTTTCAATAATTGTATTTATTTCATAGATAAGTCATATAAAACCATTTAATAACATTGATATTTTAGTGAAAAATATTACTATTATGGTTGTGCAATTATTTTGTATTCGAATATCAAAATTCTACACTAAGAGAACCATATCATAAGTAATGTGTCACTAAAATATTCTTATTCCATTATTTGTGGCATCATATCTTTAGGTCCCAAGAGAGAATTATTTTTTGAATTTAACAAATGTTAACACATTTTAATAAATATTTCACTATTAACATTACAATATAGTGTTATTTAATATTGGGAAAAATCATATGTTACTATATTAACAATAATAATAACCTATAATTATTCTATACCGCAAAAACATTTGCAACAATATCCTTTGTAATAAAATTATTTTTGGTGTTGATCGTAGCGGTGGACACAATGTAGTGGCAGAGGCATTATAGATGGACTGTAGTGGTGGAAGTACTGTAGTAGATGTTGTAGTAGCCATGATACTGCTGTAGTACTATTCACTGAGGGGCCCTTTGGGCCAACAAAATGGGCTTTCAAGCCTTGTATTCAGGCCACTTGGCCTTAGGACTTCAAGTTGTGTAATGGGTCTCCCTCTACCCAGTATAAAGAGGTATTTTATTTAAAATAATAAAACGAGGCTTCAACCCCAACCTTTAAAAAATGCACTATTTTCACCAATAATTAATTTCATGCACCCTTAAAATAATGCATAAAACATCAATACATCATAAATAATTATAATTCGATCTATACACCTACTATACATTGGTAAAATATATGTGTTGAAAAAATACATACATTATTTAATAAGATATCATGGATGATTACATAAACTATTTATAATAACTTCACAAACACCACGTGATTGGTCAAATACCCTATCCAACAAGTAATCATATAAAGCTTCTTCCTCAATTAAAATCTCAATTTCATTATTTCTCATTAAATAAACATGAAGGTTCCTTTATGGTTCACCATATATTGGAATAGTTTTCATTTAAATAAAAATACTACATTTGTGAAATTATATATTATTTTAAAATATTTAAAAATATAAATAATTATTTTTTCATGAAATTTGATATGGGTTATCCATATATTAGGCATTCATCTGGCCTCAAAAAAATATTTTTATATAATGAAACAATACATGAATCAATAACTTAACTTAAAAATAATTCAATGTTTAAAATGAATACACACATAATAAAGGATATATAACGTATAATCTATAGTGTGGCATAAATTATACACACACATAAACCTATTAAAAGAAAGAAATTGAAGGTCAACATGTAATTCAAAAAATACAAATTAAAACTAAATAAAAATGAATGACCATCTCCTTGTAATACACACTATATTTTCATTCCAATGCACCCATAGATTCTTTTTCAAACCTAAGGTCTATCTCTGATAAATTAAAAAGTATTCTCATTCTGAAAAATTAACAACTATAATCTACATGCATTATGATGGTATACATATTGTAACTATCACGCTCGAATCACTCCACAACAACCTAATTATTCTGATACATAACCTCAAGTTCATATTTCCAGATTCCATAGTCTTTGAAAAAGTACTCTGGGTGTAATAATAATCGAAGAGATTGTATACCCCTTAGAACAAACAACAATTAATTTTTCTGGAATAAATAATAAAATAATCAATTATCCTAATAAGAACAGCATGTCTTAATTAATGAATAATGGTGAAAAATATAAAAAATCACCCCATAACAAAATGAATATTTCCTATGGAATTCAAATCATGCATATCAAACATTCGATCAACAGTTAGAGGGTAATATACATAAAAAATTCAAAACATCCAAAAAGTAAAAGACCTATAAGAAACCCTATAATTTCTCATATGTCCTACACTATTTCCATATCCCATGATTCAAATCATTCATCCTAATAAATCATTGATCATAGAGAAGTATCCCTTTTCTAATCCTACAATGATGATGTCTACGTGGGTACTTAGGGATGTTTTATAATGGTGTGAATACATCTCATTATATCTCTATCAATGGTGTCTCTCAATATATAATTTCCGAATAGAGTGATTCCAAACATGTCATAATAAATATTAGAGACAAAAAATCTTTTCTTACCCTCCATGGTAAAACCCATTAATCTCTATATTTTCTTTATATGGGGTTGTATTTCTCATAAAATGAGGAATATTTATTATGGAAGATTGTTTGACACCCTAGAATGAGTACCAACCATGTCATAAATGGGGATTTTCCCCCACCAAGGAATCAGTGGGAAACATATAAGAAAGAGGATGGAAACCTACCCTAGGACAAATAGAAAAATTTCATTGGATGGAATAGATTTTAAATCAAAAATTGAAAAGAGACTAAGTCATCAACATGAATTAATCCTCACATCAGAATCAGTATTGACCATTTATTTAGGATGGGTGGATCTTTATCCAAGTGTTATTTGTAACTATATCATCATTGGGGATGCATAGTCGATCTATAATTAGTTTTAATAATGTTTCCCTAAAAAAAGTTAACATAATTTATTTTATATAAGTTTTTAGGGTCAATATAATAATAATATGATGCGAAAACACAAGATATGTTCGTAAAAATATTTAATTATTCTTAAGAACATATAAAAATGAACATAACATATTCTTGATTGTTGATAATCTTCACATATCACCATTAATCTATTATAAACAAAGAATTGATGGATTAGTCCAAAACAATGAAATAGAAAACAAAATATCATAGCTATTGTAATCCCACTAAATAGTGGGAAAATAAATAATGGATAAAATAGGAATTTTATAAATACCTCTAGTTATTAACACAATCATACATTGTGTAAAACTATCATTGAATAATTTAGATCTTGTATAAGAATATAGGAGGTTGAGAGAATGTGTGGATAAATCTCATACTCATTATAGTTCACAGAATTAACTATTTACTATTATTAAAATATAAGCCATGTATTTAACTGATGATTTTAAAAAACTCCAATGTTGTGCATTATGTAATAAGAATTCTGGTCATAGTGTCCTTTCCATATGAGGTATAACCTAAAAACCCATTCTCTGCTTCATAAGGATTTTCTTTACCCTTAAAATAATAAATTGAATCCTCAGTCCACCCCCACAACAAGATACCACATTGAACATCTCTCCCTCATCATCCATTTCATCATAGAATTCTATGTCATGGTTTGATACCCACTCTAGGTAAAACCCAAACATATATGGATCAGTTATCATGATACATCTCTTAGCCCTAGGGCATAGATTAGTTCACTACAAATATCATCACTGTATGAACCTAGTTGTAATGGTGAGACAACATTTTCTTCATGAAATTTCACATTACCAAATCATAAATGTGTGGATTTCTTTCAATTTGTATAAAAGTCAACCCCTAATTTTTATCAAATTATATGTGAGGTTCATAGTCATATTTTGTCTCCCCTATCTGTGATGCTCCCAATGTATATTAAAATATATAATGGATATAACATATGGAATTACATTTAGACATCACTCCTCATGTCATGAATCACTATGATAATGTGGTTCAATTTCTATCATTGAAAATATAATTTCCCAATACACCCATCTTGGATTGTCATATATTCATCATAGTGTGGTTTTCCGTCAAAAGAATTTTCCAACCCCTAATTTTTTCCCAACCCCATTCTCCCATATATCCACTGAAAAAACACTGAGTTTCCCACTAACACCTCAATCAATTATAAAATAAATAAATAAATGATTGTTAGAAAAAATATAATCATTTTTATACCAAATCATGTTCTCTTGCTTTACAAACTCTAAAATATTTTAAATTATATTCCATGAGCTCCATTCTCAAACATCACTAGGACTCTTCTGTAATCATATTTGTCCATTGAGCATCCATATTAGAGTCAAATTCCTATATATATTCCCAAATAGGCTCAAGATATCAGTGTACACACCACAATGGAACTATCTCCCTAAACAGATTCCCATAGATATAATCCACTATCTAAGCCAATGTATCCTCAAATTATGTATTACACATTAAGTAATTTTCATCATAATTGATCTGATTAAAATCATAATAATAATATAAATGATATAGGGATATTCAGAATATGTTGTGAATATAACTAAATAAATTATGAACATAGAATTATAATTCCTCTAAATCGATTCTTTCAAAAAACCCTAATAACCACATATACCAAGTCTCCAATATCTCCAGCCTCTAAAATTGAACATTTTCTATCCTCGTTAACATACGCAAGAATAAAAAGTCAACCACCTCAAACTCTAGAGGATGGAGTCACTGGTATGAATAAGACATATTCCTACTCAAAGTGGTTTCCAACTACTTCCAAATAAACTAGACTTAATATGATGACTCCGGATAAAAAATAAATATCATAATCACCGAATCATTGGTTTCTAATTAATATAATAATGATCAATATGGTCAACCTTTTAAATCCTGAGAGGCATCCATCTATATCGATTCCAGGTAATTATTGATATAGGAAGACATTACAGATGATATATGGTTCTCACATGAACCTATAAAGTCTAATACAAACACCCATAACACATCCATGAATATGTAAATACTATTATCATACTTCTAGTATATATGTGGTTGATAAGTAGTGAAACGATTCACTTTATTACCAAGATACTTATATGATCCTTTATAGAAGAATGATTTAAAGATGGTGTCCGAATATAAGACAATACTCTAATGTACTCTTTGAAAATAAATTTCCACGAAAAACTTAGATCTTATCCATCTAATCAATATATTAATTATCTTGTATCCATATAAATTTTTTCACTTTAGTCAATTAATCCACAATAATCCACACTACATTACTTTTGTGGGGTTTCATCAGCAACCATATCAGAAAGTCAGTTGTTGCATCATTTTTATTCCTCTATATAATTGTATATGGATGAATAATACTATTGGGTTACTAGTTATTATCCTTTACCTACTAATTAGTGGAGAAAAATGTGACAAAACCTGTAATATCCTTCTATTTAACTAGCCACTGATACTAGGATTGTTTATCATGGTACTTCTTGGTCAAACCTAGATGTATGGACCATCTTAGGCATTTTAACCCCTCCTCAACTTCTCTTGAGTTCTCAATGGTACCAAAAAACAACCACAGAAATATAGTATATGATTTCAATACAAATAATAAATCAATGGGGATCACCACCATGTACATTATCCCTCAGGACCAGACAATATGAATTTGATATATGAATCATATTTATCTTATTGAGGAGTGAAAAATCAATTTATAATGACATCAAGGGTCTGTATCCTAATACTCTTGAACATCCAACAACATATCAATAAAAATAGGCATCATCAATCACTCATATCTCAACAATAGTATTATTTAAGCCTAATATATCCTTATTAGTGAATCAATCAACGATGTTACCCTATCCAAGGGTATATGTGGGAATAAAATCGAAGAAAATAATTACATAACCCATGTATATTTTGAAATTTCCGCATCTTGATGAGAAAAAATACATTGTTTGATCTTATAGATCATATTACCAAAAAATATATCACCCGAAAGATAGTTTCTTCAATACCTCGGGGTATACCCCACCACAACCTGCTCTAGCTCAATAGTCAGTTATTTTACTCATATGACCACAATTTCCTAACCTAATAATTTACTATTTGATCATTTTTCATAAAAATAATAATCCAATATTGAATCTAAATGCATCACAATATATGTTATACTTTTTTGAATGAATAAATAAGGTTAAGATCATAATTTTTTTTAACCAACCATTCATCTCCAAAAATGCGTTCTCATAACCATCTATCAAGAAAAATATCCCCCTTTTTAGTTAGGAATGTAATCATCTCCTCCAAGTGGGAGATGTCATTTATAAAAAACTAGTAATAACAAGACTGCCCCAAAAATATACCAACATTAAAAAAACGTTCTTGATTGCCTCCACATGAACTATATCATAGACCTTCCCAAAGTCAATTTTCACACTAAACTCTAATATCATGATCCCCAATAAGATCACATGATCGATCCAAAATTGACTCATTGATATCATGCCATAAAACCGATGTTATATAAGTGTTACAAAAATGATCTCCATGCATTATGATTTATCCTTCCAAAACATGGATCACTTGATGATATTATTGAAAAAACAATATATAATATTATCCATATAAGTACATAAGACATAATTCATCTAGTCTATAAACACTACTAGAACACACATCAAGTTGAATGGAATCACTAGCTACTCATACGCACCATACCACCTCTTGAATATAGTGTGAGTTTTTTTAGATATTAGTAATCTCAACTAATAATAACCTAATATTACCTAATTCATAGAGTATATTGTGTCTCCTCTATACTTATAAAATAAATCATCAGTGTGAGTGTATGTATATATAATATTGATAGTCACCTACTATGATATTTAGTGATACACAAATATCCTCAATGAATCATCCTCTTTTATGGGGAATAATGTTGGAGAACCCCTTGTGAACCTACTCGACCATATGATTCCCTACACCTCCATGTAATAAAACTAATCTGTTAGCTCTCAAATCACAACATGATCCATCATATATGGGGGAATATCCATATACTATAAAACTAGAATTAAATGAATTGTTAAATTAACGATGTTCATGGGTATAAATCCCATGAAGTATTTAGGATTGTCTTCCTAAAATTTCACAAAATGAGAGAGAATATCTCATAAATGACCTCCCTATATTCTAAATAAAGACCAAACACCTGGGTTATGATCCCACTTATTCATAGGTTTTGGGCTCTTACATGACTTCCCCACCTTACCTCACACTGTGATATAGACATAACCATTTCAGTTTATATATTTAAATGAACCTTGTCAATGATAATAGTAAATATTGGTTTAATACCACACTATGTAATCAATCATTAGGTTAATAAAAAAAATTCATTTATTTCATTAAAATGTCCCTAAAAATATTTTATGCACTCATCATAATGGAAAACCGTATCTGATATTAATAACCATGGATCACACCCCTAATGGTGTATAAATCGATATCAAACCACATAAATACTCCATGTAGAGTTTCAGGATACCAATGATCATAGTGATAATGAAAATATATGATGATATTAAAAAAATGAATATGGTAATGTTAAAGATAAAATAGTCATACCATGAACCATAGAAGATCTGGAATCATGACAAGTATGAGAATGATTAATAGTGTCAGGCTAGACAAAACTTCACCATATAATCAGATCTGATCCTCTTAGAAATTACATCCCAACTACCTCAACTAGTCATGTTCATGGAAATCATATCAGGAATATATCCTAAAAGTATAGTGGAAGTCCGACTACCTATATGTAGTGGAAACCCTTGCCTATATCAAAATACTCGTGTCAGTACTATTCCTTACTCATTAGAAGACTATTGAGAATACCAATAAAAAATTCATATGATTTCAATATTCCAATATTATTGATAATATAATGGTTATTCACTACACCTTTAATGATAATTTCCTTACTCAACACACTAAAAACAATCCAATGAGGATCATACTTAATAAGGAATATAACTATTTTAAATCTAGTTCCATAATTAGTTGTCTCTCTATCATAAAAAATCTAATTAACAGTTCTTATTTCCTAAATATCTGATTTCAGTCTACCTTGATGAAGACAATTTTGGTGACATTTTCCCCTTATATAGGATTATCTCAGTGATGATGGTCTAATACATGATCTCTTAAAAATTAGGTACGATAAGAAAGTTCACCTTCACTCATATCTCATACAAGACATAATTATAAAAAAAATATTTCTCTAGATACATCATTCCCCATTAGTATTGAGGAAATTATATGAAACTCTATAAATAATGCTGGAAAATACGTGTTCTTAGTACCTTATTTTTTAGGTGAAGAAACTATTTTGCTCTATCTTCCACCAGAGTCTCAAAAATGAAGGGGTCATACGACCATGTGTGGATGTATCTCCATGATAATAGAGTGTATGACCACACATGAAAAAAATCCTCCAAATGCATCATTGCTCTACATAACAAATAACTCACGTACTTAAAAATTATTATAGTGGTTATATCTACCTATTTAAAATAATATAGATGGAATCTAACTAGAGATATATAATATGAGGGGCTACCCCCCCCATTAATAATCACAGGTGTATTGTCTTAAAAATATTGGGTCAATACTGATATATAATCTACTTATTTTGTGGTCTCTCACCGCATTTATTGTATGCCTCATTGTATGCTCTTGAAGAGATGATGTTTCATCAATGAAATTGGATCCACATGGGCCTGTGTTCTAATAGTCTATATGGAATGATTATCCCCAAAAACATAGTTATCCTCCAGATGATTCCTGGGTTTCATGTAACAATAATGATAAAAACATGCATCACAATACCGTTAATTTAAAAGTATTGAAATCATTGTTTATGTAAAGTAGTAATAGTTACAAAATATTTATTCCTCATACAACCAAATTAACAATGATCTCACTTAAAAGGAACTGTCTTTATCCTTATCTATCGATTCATATGGTCATAATCAAATACATAGAGGGTTTACTACATTATCATCATATAAAATTTTACAATTATATAAATTTTATTAATCTATTATTTAAAAAACATTCCTACATTATAGGGTAAATAATTTATAATTTCTTATTGAAATTTTATTTTGACAATAACAATAAAAAACCAGCCACATTATGAGGGTTAAAACATAAAACCATCAGAAGAATCATCAATATAATTTATTACCATAAATTTATAATGAAAGACCATATTAATTTTTTGACACTTTAATTAAATCACCCTGATACAAAAATCATTTAACTGACAGGTAAGAATAATAAAATGGCATATGAATCACATACTTCTAATATTATCCATGAAGACATTCCCTCATTACATTGTATATTAAAAGATAAATCCCATAAAAAATAAATCCAAGAACATGTGTAGCACTATGGGTGAATTAATTGAACTGTAAAAAAGGAATACTAAGAATAATAACCTTATACGTTGTAAATTGAACTTCCCCCTCACATAGATTGGTTACTCCTAAAAAGAGGATACATAACAAGATCTAACAATATTCACTCTTATATATACATTTTCTAAATAGTATGAAAAAATAAAAATATACAATTTTCTTATACAACTTTTTAATTCCACATATTCAACCACTCCATAGAAACTAAGCCATAGTCCTATGAGACCTCATTCATGAATCGTTGTATGCCATAGGGTGCTGTCAATCATTATATGCCTAATAATAATCCGGGTTATATTATAGCCCCTTGATCAAATAGTCATATATGATGTTAGTTGTAATAATAATATCAGTAAATCATTTAATAATAATTACTATGTATCCTTAAAATAAACAAGTATAATAAGTCATGCTCTATTTAATTAAATATTTTAAATGGAATATAAGTCATAATTTTAAAAATTAATTTTCACTATGGATTGGTAGTATAATAAAAATCAAATGATAAAACAAGATTAAGAGCTGGGGGAAACCCTAAAACAAGTGCTTAGTCCTTGTAACCCACAGCTAATATTGAATATATTTTCCTTTATAATAAAATTTTTTTTTATATCTAATGAGGACCCCAATTAAGAAATTATGATTTTAAGGATTTTCTACTATATAAAATGGAATATATTTCCAAATTGTTAAATGATATGGATAAATAAATTTCATTTTAAATTAAAAGGGTATAAATGCACTTATAGAAATAAAATTAATTCTAATGATACACTTTTAATCATTTTTTAAAATTATAAAATTTAGTTATATTTAAAATGGAAATAAATGTTTTTAGAAACAATTTTTTATAAAGTGGAAATACTAATAAATAAATTAAATTTATGAAATGGAAATTTAATGATAAGTAAAACTATTAAAATAATTCGTTGTTACAAAAAAAGTTTTTTAATTATTGATTTATTATATATTTATTGTTTAAATGTCAATTTTTATTATTCAGATTATTGAACTTATGGAAATGTGTTTTCTATATGTTTTTTTCAACCATTTTAAATGCAATTATTGTGGTAATAAATCCTTTATACCTATTTTCGAACCAGTGCCTTGTATTGATAAAAATAGAGTCTAGTTTGTTTTATTGTAGAAGAACACTATTTTGATCATGGAGTTTTCAAGGTAATTGATCATACAGTGTAGATGGGATCATTGATGATGGAAATTCCATTTTTTATGATTTCTACCATTTTTTGCTCAAAATTAAGAGGAAGGAAGAAACATCAAGAAAGGTGGTTGTCTTGGATTTACTACTCATAAATATGGTAATGGAATCTGTTTCATGCAGATTTGGGTTCATAAAGACTATGTTCTATAAAATGGTGATATTCACAAATGTATAGGTATTTGTAAACATTTTATTGAATGATGATGTTCTTCGTGATTATGACAAGGTTCATAAATGAGAAATTAAGTGATGGTAAATACTTGTAACTATGAGAATCTTCATGAATGGGATAAATTTCTACACAGCTTCATGAATTGAGGATCATTGCATGAATGACTAATGATGTATGTGAAATGGACGTCGGGAGTGATGTATTTTAATGAAGGGCAGAGCCTATAAATAGGTGGCCACACCCAATTGAATTTTCACATATAGAATTGGTGGAAATTTTGAATTACTCTAATTTTGTAATGGAATACCTAATCAATAAATCATAAAAAATTTGGAATCATTTATCATCATAATCATCATGAACGAATGGATATGAAATGATTTCTATTTAGTAATATTAGTAGAGAATGTTTCATGAATTCTTGGAGTTTTATAAAGACAGTGAGTTCCACAGAGGGATAGAGCTTTAATAAGGTTTGGATCTTCATAAAAGTTCATTTGTTCATGATGGATGATATTTCTCTAAACCTAAAAGGGGCTTTCATAGAGGAGGGGGTCTTTTCAAAATTTTGTGTTCAGCATCTTTTTAAATTTAATTGTGTTTTCATTTGAATTTTCAAAAGACTATGGTGCAAGAAGATTCTCATGCTAATCAGGGAAATGGACTTTAATTATCAATCTAGTGAGTGACCTTCATGTCATTAAATTGATTAATACTTAACCCATATGAGTGAGCTAGGGGGAGTTTACAGAAGTCTTATGTGGGAGGTAGTTTCTTATTCATTAAATTTTAGTAATGGATGTGTTCCTAGAATAGTGTTACTGTGTCTAATATATTTTTTTCTATACATATGAGAAATGATAAGTGGATTGTGGAATGACCAAAACACATTCGAATTATGCTCCTTAGAGTATCCCTGAGTGGTGAACCATGTACAACTATATTGTTCTCTCATTGAATATGAATGTTAAATTACTTCATGATTCAATCATATATGTTTAACAATTTCCCTCAAATATTGGGACAATATACATCACTTCGAAAGAAAATGTTGACACCCTGATCACCCCTACCCTCTAAAGGTGTTTCGTGTTCCTACAAGTGGTAGCACTATGAAATGGTTTGTGGAGTTAAATTAATCATCTTTTTAATAGATAATTCAGTGAATGTTATGGGAGTGCCCATATATTATATAAAAAACAACAACATTTGGAATAACATGATGATATCTCATCTGATATCCCATGGGATAGATGTTACATTTTCCATTTCATGGTGGATTCAGGTCACTAATGTGATATGTCTTTCTATCACTGAAACTGATAGAAAAATTCATGATATAGATACCAAAACACAATTTTTTTTTACTTCATCACTTTTTGAACAAATATAATTGATGTCGATTTGTTTCACTTCATCCCATCCCATTTGGGAGAAAATAAAAATTATATATGAATGTTATAACAATGTAAATGAATCCAAACATTGATTATTGCATAATCAGTTTGATGATCAGAAAATAAATTTAGACGAAAACATAGATAGCTTATTTAATAACATAACTCAAGTTTTTGTGGATGTGAAATGACTTGGGTAAGAAATGAAGCATCGTTAATTGGTACAGAAAATTAGGATAATGCTTCATCAATGTAAAAGAGAACTATTTTTCTACTAACGAAAGATACTTGTCTGTTAACTATATTGTTGATCATATATATAGTATAGTGACTTATGAAATGGGATTTAAACAAAAAGATTCATCCACAAGATAATGCATGGAAATAGAATTCGAATCCATATAAAAACATTATAAGTATTGATTCAGAAGTGATTAGGAAGATGAAATTAATTTTCATTTTTGACAAAACTCGCGGGAGATAAAGGGAAATTTAAGGGAATTATTACAATTTCATACTTGTTTTCTAATGTAATGAACATAGTATATATATTCCAAATCAAATTTGGTGATTTTGAGAGTTAAGAGTAAGTCATGAAGAAGATTTAAAAGAGGTTCTCTAATAATGGGGACTTCAAAATTGAAAATAAATTTCATACAAAGATATTCATCGAGAAAGAAGAACATGATTACAATGACTTTTTGTAGGATGTAGAACTAGAGTTTAATTCTGATCCAGAAGCATCCATGGTGGCTATAGTTGAAATTTTGATCCTAAAAAAGAGGAATATAATCAGTTACATGGGGTTTTTTATCTCAAGGTGGTACTTTAGGGTTCTCTAGATGACCTTGAAATTCAAAAAAGTAGAAAAAATGTTTTGAAAGATGTGGTGAAAGAGACATCAACATATTTTTATCAGCATGAAGTACAAATTGATTGATGGGAAGGAGAGGAAGAATAAGTTTTTAAAAAAACATGAAATCTAAATAGATGTTCTAGAATTTAAACACATGATTGAATAATAGGATGAAGCCATCAATGAAAAAACACTGAGATTGGAGGAAATGTCAAATATTGTATGGAGACATGAAGAAGAAGTTGTTACAATAAAGAGTAAACTATAAACTAAGTAAAACCCAAAGATACTGAAGAATAAATTAAAATTTGGAAACAAATCTAGTTTCAAAACTATTAGAAAGAAATAAACATGCCTATGAAGAAGTATAGAAGGCCTTGAATGATCATAAAACTAAATTTATGGGGAAAAGAAGAATTATATTTGATGTAGAAAAATCAAAGGATAGAAACTAGATGAGCCAAAATAAATGGATGCATAATGATTGAAATTTAACAAAAACACATATTTTCTAAACAATGAATCCATTTTAATAAAATAAAAGAGATATGAAAATAATATTCATCTATCAAAAGATGATCTCTAGTCAAATACCTTTACAAAATTAGAGTCATGTGTAGAAATGGAAGGAATAATCTATTTTACCTTATGAATTATCAATTTTGTGTGTTTATGGACCATAATTTGAGTTACTATAAATAGGAAATGAGTAGTCTGAATGAGGTAGGATCCATATATCAATAATAATGAATGAGACTGAATAATTCATCGTGTTGAATAAATTGTTTCTTGGGATATCAAATTAAATATTCTAACTATGGACATAAATGATTTCATTATAGTAATAGGAATGATGGGAATAATATTGATAGAACATAGAGACGAGTCAATAACATCAAACTAAGATGATTTACTATTTTAAATAGGTATTATTCTTTAAAAGAACAATATGAGTTTTAAGAAGAAATGAATTTCAAAATGGGACTGGAAATTCTATCTATAGCCTCCAGAAAATAAAGTATATCATGGAACTATAATAAAAGAGTTTAGAACGTAATCCATATAGAATTAGCTCTCACATATACAATGAACAGTATATCATAGATTCATGAGAGTGGATGCAAATCCCACATGATATAAAATGACAATTTTTTTAAGAATGTTAAGAAAATGGATGATGGAAAATTGAGATTTGACAATTAAAGTGCTTTAATGATAAACTATAGTGGAAATAAAGAAATGGGAAATGATGAGATGATGAAAACTAAAGTTCATTATGTTGATGGTTTACATCACAATATATTGAGTGTGAATCAACTCTATAACACAACAGTCACACTGAAATTTGATCATAAGGGATGAAATATAATTGGAAGGACATGTAATTATGTCCTAAAATGGTGCAGAAAAGAAGACAATGTATACCTAGTTGAGAGAAAACAGAACACGTATTACTTAAAAGTTTAAGAAAAAAATTCTTTGTGGAAACAACGATAGAGATTTACTAACTAATAGAGAAAGGAATAGATATCTACAATTAAGATATTTTTTACATTCCCACACTAAATAATGATCAACAAAAGACACCTGATGCATACATGTCCGGAAAGATAGTTGAGAGCTCATATTGGCTGAAGAAAAAAAGGGTATCAAATCCTCTTGATTTCATCTAGGAAAACCTTTTTTGACCAATGAATTTTTCTAGAACATATTGATAGAGGTATAATAATATTTTATTTTGATTATTATAGTGGAATGTATTTTTTAACTATATCAATAATAAATAAATAAACATGATTACATGAATAGTTTTAATCAAATATATGATAATGATAATGGGTGTATAATAAAGATCATATGTTTTGAAAGTGTAGGACAATACACATCCTTTCAATTTGAAAACTACTTGAAAACATTTGTTAAATCTTGAGGTGTCTACATTGAGAACCCCTTAACACAATAAGGTCATTGAGCATAGAAATATTCACCTAAATATGATGGATAAAAATATTATTATTAAAAATCATGTTTTCATCATTATTAGGAATAGGAATTGCACGTTTTAGTGCACACTCAAAATCAAAAAATGTATTTTTATAGGTGAAACGAGGAAACCATATGAGATATGGAATATAAGGGAGCCCTCTTAGATTATTAATTTTTTTGGAAGTAAAAGTTTCATCCGAGACAAATAAGGAAATCAAGGAATGTATGGTGATTATATATATGAAGTAATATTACATTAATATTAGATAATGTTTAAAACTAAAAATACAAAAATAATAATATTAAAAAAGTTATAGACCAAAATGATGTTGAGATCAATGATTCTTAAAAAATAAATGCCTCAAGGTTCTCATATATTGACATGATTAGAGATAAATAATAATGTTGATAATGGATATATTCAAATGTAAAAATATTGGAATGATAGTAAAACATTCACAACTCATAGAATAATGATTATTCAAAAGATTAATTTGAGGGTAAAACAATTTCTAATAGAAGATGATCCGAATCTCAGAGTAGAAATAGAAGATAATAAATTGATCAATCAAACATCATTGGGTATTGGAATACACCGACATAGAAAAAAATATTATTTAATTAATCAAATTATGGCATCATATAAATTATGGAATCATAAAAATTAGATGAAGAAGTGAAGGCTTATCATGGGATACGACGTTGAATGAATAACTATATCTTATTGACTTGAACCCGACATGGGATTTTCTTATGATACCATAAAATCATAATGAGATTTTTACAAAGTAGATCATTAAAATAAAATTTTATTGGCATGGAAATTTGGTCAGAAATAAGGAATTATTGGTGTCTAAAGGCTAGGCATAGATTGGTAGAACTGATGTTGAAGGAATATTTACTCTAGTGGCTAGGATGGATCAATCAGGATATTTTAAGCCATGGAATATTAAAAAGGGTACAATGCTTCCCATATTGGTTTGAAAATGGTATTCGTAAATGGTATTCATAGATAAGAAGTCTATATTAAAGAAAAAGTGGTACTTATGATTGGAAATGATGAGATAAAGGTTTTTAGATCAAATAAGTCTCAATATATTCTGACATAGGAACCATGAGCGTGATATTCATTTCAATATTCTTATATAAAAAACTAGTAATTTAAAATATGATTTTTTCACCATAACCTCTATTTTAGGAATTATTGTAAATATCAATTTGTGGTTCCTATATATGAGGATGATAATTTTTTGGGAGAATTAGGGATTAGTTAGTGGATGAAATTTTTGATCTCATGTAATAAGATTTTGAATTTTACGTAATTGCTAAAATTAATTAATTCTTGGGGATACATGTGACTAAAAAAGGATTATACATTCATTTATTAAGTAAAATATACAAGAGTTTTTCTAAATAAATTCAGCATACCAGGCTCCAAACCAATGTTAACTCCAAATGTGGTTGCTAAAAAACATTGATTGTGAGAGGATGGGGTATCTATGGATTACACCATGTATAGTAGTATAATTAAAATATTATTATTATTGGCTGTAATATGACCAGATATTGTATTTGGAACATGAATTATTGCCCATTCTTAAGTTAATCCAATGAAAGGAATTTGGGAGCAGTTAGACAAATCAGAAGGTATATTCCGGGCATTCTCAACATATTCTTATACTTTTTAATATTAAGGGATAATTAATTGTGATCTTATTTTATGCTTATTAGTCTTGAGATATAATGGATTTAAATTACAGAAGTTGTGGATCATTCTTAATTATAAGCAAATGATTAGGCTGGTTGGGTAAGAAAAAAGTTTGTAATTCTTTTAGTATGGATGAAGCATAATAAAACTCTATTATAAATTCATATAATTAGATATTATGGATTAGAACATAACTAACTAATATTTTTGATGAGATGAAGCTCATGGTGGTGATTCTCTATGACAACAAGAGAGTGATCAATTGTACATGGAATCAATTTCATCACTCATATTCTAATCATATTGAGATTAGATATCATTTCATCGAAGAAAAGGTGATCAATGTGTTAAGAAAATGGATCAGGTTGGAACCGATGCCCATGTTAATGAATATTTGACTATGCCCTTGGAATCACATATGTTGGAGAAACATCAGTTGAACTATGGTGTCCAGCCACCTCACAATGTATAAAGAGGTTCGTTTTGGTCCCATATCCCTTTTGTGTCAAATATGTCAATATGTTTGTGGATGTGATGTATGTTTTTTTGGGGAGATATGATCGAGGGGTGTTTTGCCTCAATTTACAATTATTGGGTCATTTGTTTTATTTTCAAGGCTGGAGGTATGTAAAAATCAATGTGTGATTGTTTAAAAGAATTGTTGTAGGGATGATCAATTGTATATGGACATTTGAACATATCTTTTTTCACTCTTATTTTCTATTTGGAAAATTTATAACATATAAATAGAATGATGGAAGATTAATTTCATGAAAATCCAGTTATTTGTCAAGGATAGTGATTTATTGAATATATTTACAGATTTCAAATAACCCCAAAGGCGAGATTTCTAGAACCAAGGGTTTATTCAATTGTAAACGGATTCAATATTATTTTTGATTTTCAATTCACTATATTTTGATCAATTATTTTTCAACGAAATTGATCTCACGATGTATATGTATTCAGTGTTGAATATGTGGTCTTTTCCTATGGTTGATAAAGTTTTGTGCTCAAAATTTGGAGGAATGACCAAGCTTAGAGAATTGTGGATATCCCAAATTCCCTCTTCATAAAAATTGTAATTTAAGGACTATTAGGAAGGTTGGGATTCATGATGATTAGGTTCTATGAGTTTTTGATATTCACAAAGGTATAGAGCTTCTCAAAGAAATTATGGAAATACAATTTTCTCCATAACTATGAAATTTGTTTTGAATTTAGGATGGGGAGATGGAGATTTTTTGACAATATGAATCTTCAAAAATATGTTAAATTATATGGGTGCATCACAAATAATGGATCTTCGCGAGCATGAATGAATATGTTTACAAAAAAGTATGTGGGAGCCTGGAATCATCATGATGGGATGAGCCTATAAATAGGAGGTGACACCAACATCAATTTTCACAGAGAGAATTAGTGGAAATTGTGAATTACACTGATTTCTTTAAGGCCTACCTAATCCAAAAATATTAACAAATCATGAATCATTTGTGACATTAAGAATCATGAAAGGAATGGATATAAACTAATTGTTTATATGGTATATCAGAAAAAGATGTTTCATGGTGATTGGATGTTTCACAGACTGTGTGTTCTATAATGTTTTGGAGATTCATGAATGTTTGGAGATTGATGAATGTTCATGGGTTTTCTACGTCTGATATTTCTATGGAAAAAAAATTTATTTTCACCAAGGAGGGGAGCATCGTGAACAATAGTTATAAACATCTAGTTTATGTAAATAGTGTTTTCATGTGCATAAACATAGTACTGTGATAAATGTATAGTCTCATGATAATCAAGGAAAAACACTTAAATGACCAATATTCTAAGAGACCGTCATGTTTTTTAATTATGTATGAAATCACCAATAGTAGTGAGCTATGAGGAGTTGATATAATTGTTTAGATGGAGGTACTGTCATGTTCATAAAATTATTGTAATTGTTTTTTTCCAAGAAAAGAGTGAGTTTGTTTAATCATCTGTATTTCACAATATCTTTTTATGCATAAGGAAACATGGTATGAAGGACACACTATCAATGTATGATCCTTGAATATTACCTTATTGGTGATGTAAGTAAAAATGATGTGTTATCTCTTTCTATGAGAATGTTTAGTTACAGAATCATTCCCTCTAATAGGGTTAACAATTTCCTACAACTTTTAGAAGATAACCCACCACATTAAAAGAAAAAATTGATACCCTGGTTCACCCCTCCCTTCCATGGTTGATATGGGGTCCTGCAACCTGCACCTTGAAACACTATGCTAAAAACGAAATACTTCTATTTAAATATTTTATATCGATAATACTTTCCCAATTTGAACCATAAAAAACATATAAAATAATAATGAAATATTTTATCGCTTGTATACATGAGGAAATTTGATGATTATATTTTAAGTGAATTATGAAAAAAGCTTAAGTAACAACTTGGATTTATAAATAATTTGGTTCATAAAAATTCACATCAATTATCAATATGTTATTCAAATATACTAGCATACATAAAACAATTATTAACAAAACGGTAAAAGAAAACATATTTTGGGATAGATAAATTTTTTATTATGGGTAAACATAATCATTTATAATTAAAATTCATAATTGTATCTAATATGAGCATAAGAGTATGATGATATAATCAAAATTCATGTTCTTAAAAAAAGTTAATTTATATACATCATAATGCATATCATACAACATGAGACTTAGATTAATTATTTAACATAATATGATAGTTATACAATTCAACAATCATGAGCCATGTGAAAACAATCCTTCAGGAAAGGATACATCTTAAAATTAATGAAAATATAAAGAAAACATTTCTATATCTTTGATCAACAAACATCCATTATGGAATTACCTAACAAGATAATTACCATATCTCTTATGATTTAACTGTAAAAATTAAACTCTATCATGCCTTAGTTTTAACAAAACATTGTCATATCATAGGAGTAACATCCATCTAGATAACTTTGTTCCGTTACCCATTGCATTGGAGGGTTACAACAGGCTCACCCATCCTTTGTTTATAACATAACTCCCAAAACATGGATTATAATAGAAGCACCCATATTTGGATTAAAAAAATATACTATTCAATAATTCATTTATATGTCTATATACTATATAATTAGATAAATAATAAGAATCATGAACTTTTCAAAACAACAATACCCATAATTCAATCAATGCTTAATTTACCCATGGAAAATAAACGGGTTTCATGAAATTATATTTTGACCAATCATAATCCTTACAAAGATAGAATAATGATGGTATCATTAAAACATATCCCTTGTGGAGAATAAGAAACATAAATTCTTTCATTCCACGATGATTAAAAATACTATAATTATTTCATTAAAAAAAATATTTAGTAATATACATCCTCCACATTGGAAATCGCTGACAATTCAAAAAATATTTTAAAAAATAAATCTTTTAAAATACATGGTATCATATAAGGTAATGATAAATATAAATAATAGATGTTTTAGTGCTAAAATCCATTCATGTCATAAATTTTAATATGAAACATTCTTTTCCAACATTTATAAAGAGTGTCAAAGGGGTTCAGTCATGAAACATGATATTAAAAAAAATAAAAGAATACTATAAATCCTAAAAAACAACATTATGAAATCATTTATATTTTTAATACATCATTCTGGAATAAATTTTAGAATAACTATAGATTAATAAAAATATTCTTGATATAATAGATGGTAAAATAATAATATCAATTGAGAACAACATTATGGATTTATCAATAATTAAGATTTGAAGAAATAGAAATTAAACATGTAAATTAAATTCAGAAAAAGATCATATGACATGAAATTATTTTCATGAAAATAATAATATCATATTTCCCCACACCTAAGGAACATTATTCCTGAACAATCCAAAAAAATATATTATGACATAAAGTATTTGCAGCTTCAGTATTGTTGAAAACCAAAATTAATTGAAATAAATTTTAAGAATAATATATTAAAATCACATATATTATATAATTTAAATTTTAAAATTTCATTAATGGCGTAGTATTTACACCATACAATGAAATCCTGGTTCATGATAAGAAACAGGACTCAAAAAAATGAGATGGAGTCAAAGAAAATCCATGAAAAGCAAATTTATTTTGAATTGATAATTAGTCCATGAAAAGATTATATTCACATATGTAAATCCCAAAAAAAATGGAAATATATAAAAAATAAATTTAGATATAAATTTTTATATAATTATTTAAATGAAAACACAATGAAGTTATGTTATAACCCAATAGTGGGAAATTGGGTTTAGAAACCCTTTCCACGTGGAGTTTTTTAGTCAAATACCCTTGTATGAAAATTCATGAATTCAACCAAAAAAATTAATGAAGTATGAAGTATTAATTATATATAATGAAAAATAGTTATTATATAATATATATATATATATATAAGAAAATGTATGGTCATAACATTATAATGCTCCTTACAACTTAGAATTGAGACGAAATCATGTACATTGAGTCAAAAAATTTGATTTATGTCCTTTATCTCTTATAAAATATTCCTGTATAAACAATTTAATTAATTAATAACCATTTCTAGTTTTAAAACCTTATTCTGAAACAATATATTTTATTTCTTTTTTAAAAAATATTTAATTACTTATTCAATTATGTTCATATTGGGGGTTTTGATGTTTTTCGTTTCATAATTCAAAAATTGATTTTCTTTGTTGAACATGTAAAAGGGAACATTATTACATCATCACAAGAATAATAATAATTAAATAATTATTAGTTTAATACACCAATAATACTTTTAAAACCATCGATTAATTATTTTTATAAAAAATAGACTATGTTGCATTCATGGATATGGTGGGTCCTACTTACGCTTGAGTAATGTTTTTATTCTTCAATGATCCTGATGTAAAAATGTTAAATATTGATTTTATCTATACTAAATGATAATTATATAATATATATCATATTATATATTTAAATATACCTACATATACCATTTGTGTAATGAGGTAATGAATATCTTATATCATCACTTTGAGGTGGTGGTAAGCCACTTGTACACATTAATGATGTTATCATATTTAAATGATCAGATAGGTAAAAATATATATGATATATCACTTATAAATAATGATAAATATTTAATTAATATTATATGTATACATTAATTACATTTTCATAAATATCTATGACATTAGAACATTGAAAACTAATTACATCTGTTCCTAGGGTTGTAGTCTTCCACACACATGAACAATTGTTTTGTTTCACATTTTATGTAAGGAGAAATGGATGTAGGTTATTCCACTAACAAAATAAACTATATGTATATTGAAAATACTTTTTATGTTATATCATCATGAGTTAATAAGGTTTCATGGAGATGTAAATTAAAATTAAACAAAATTGTCAATGAAGAATGACTCCTCTCCTTTGAACCACCTCTTTATGTTTACACCACAATCCATCCTATTATTGGTTTTAAATAATCCCATGGCCTATTTGAAGTTATAATGGAAGTAGGTAAGGTATTTGGGTTGGTATTGGTTAAACCAAATGAATGTTTATGTGTGAATATATATGGTTCAGAGGTTCCCATTTATAGGCATGGGGAGGGGCACATTTGGAATTTACTAAAATATTAAATTTTTATAAAATAATTTTCATAATAGAAATTCTCCGAAACTGATATAATTATAATTTCATATCATTATTTTTATATATAATATAATAAATATATTTATAACATTTTTATATTATCTTTTTAAACATTTCAATTTTTAACCCCTATTATCCCATTTTGACATTTAGTGTGATAATAATGTATCTAGTTTTTAGGATTCAAAATGGTAACTATAAAAGAAAAATTGGTTAATAAATTGACAAGGGTTAATATTTTCAACAATATAATAACCACATTGATCAATAGTGTATTTTTAGTAATTTTAACTCATTGAATAAAATATTATATTTTATAAAATATCATTACGCTCACTGCTGGAACTACTCATTTAATATACATTTGAAAATAAACTGAAAGCAATTTAATTTGAATATAATTCATTCACAGATTAATAAAATGGTATATGTGTAAATAAATTAATGGAAACATTAATTCATTAAATTTATATTACATTTAATATAATAAAAATTATTTATTTTATTTTTGAATTAATTGAATGAATACTATGTCAGTGTTTCTTAAGAATTTAACGTAATAATATCCTTACTAAAAAATTTAAATAAATTACATTGAAAAAACATATTTTACCTTAAAAAGATTATTTATCCCAAAACATAATTTTTTCCCCAGCCATAAAATAATATATTTTCTAAAATAATTGAAGTGAAATTTTTTCATTATCTTTTACTTAAATATAATAATTATCAATATAAAAAACATAAGGAAATAAGTGGTAATATATTCATGAAATTAACAGAAATTAATTAAATAAAATCACAAAAATGTATAAATGAAACTATTAGGGTCAATTTGTATTCAATATAAAATAAATTTTAACATTAATTATTGGATTTAACCTTATTGTGGTGATAATTATTTATTATAGTTACTACTCAAAATGACTACAAAAAAGAGGACTATTTACAAAATTTATACCTCCTTGTTCAAAATATGTAATTGATTTTTGAAGATACATTTAACAGATTGGTCGAATTTAATTAAATATTAAACCTTACTAACACGATGAGAATAGGATTTTAAATAAATTTCTTTATAAGTATAATAATGTTTTATACCAAAATAAAGTATATAAGTCATTATACAGACATTTTTTTGATTATTTTTCTGAAAAAGGAACTAATCTAAATCAAAAACTATTCTGAAATTCATTATTCCTTTTGTAAGAACATTATAAAATAGAGTATTAAATTAAAACATATATTTTATCCCTATTGAGTGGAAAATCCAACATTTCGTAAAAATAAAAAAACATTATAATATTATTTCTATATTATAATTTCAAATTTAATATATTTTTTGTCAAATAAAATTTCTAAAATTAATTGAAATTATGTATAATATTTTCTCAGGGGAAAAATAAATTCCATTTTTAATGAAAATATATTTTTGAAGAAAAAAATTAATTTACTACTAATTGTGCCCTTATTTTCAATAATTTATTAGTATATTTATATTAAGTATGAAAATTTTTATATATTTCATACAATTGATAAAATTCTCCACGCCAAATAATGTAAATTGTATTTTAGAATGGTCATAATTAAAAAATAATATTGCATGGTTTATTTACATTCGGTGCTACGTGTATTATATGTTATCGAACATGGTTTTAATTTTTTATATATTGGGGTTTTACCGAGTCACAATGTTGATATGAAGTTTTAAAGAAACCCCTTTATAGATCTTGTTTTCCTATTAAAAAATCTATCAAAACTCTCCTTTTGATGGAAGATAATAAATAAAATTTAAATGATAGAAAAGACACATTAATATTAATTGGTTCATCCTCATTGGGAAGCATGCATGGATAATACATAATCAAGGTTTAAATGTACCAAAATCCACTATATAAAACTATATTAATAAGGTTTTAGTGGAATCACATTCTTCATTGATTCACTACAATCCACACTTGATGACTCACAACTGTCTCTACTAAAACATTTTGACCACTCCTTCAAAGTGTTCATCCATTATTCTAAATGAATTCAGATTTGGTCTAAACATATGTGTGTGTTCCATAAATCTTTTTACATCAGTGATATGAGAAGCTCCATTATATGTATGATTGAATTCATCCAAAACATAATTATGAAATATTATTCTCCTTATATGGTTCACTGTTCATTGAGTGAATCCACCATCTTATTCACACAATATGATTCTTATAGAATAATTTTCATCACAATATTCCAACCATTTTATTCATTACATAACTTGTTTATAAACTTCTCCTCTCATGAAATCCCTTATATGGTTATTTTCACAAAATAATTTCTTATAGAGACTTCAATCCCTCTCATGGTTTCTACACTTTAGGAAATAATTTTAGGCTGGGCATATATTCCAAGAAATTAAACCTTATCATAATTTTTTAATAGTTCCCAATTTTAATGATGTTTTTAAGGTCCTTATATAGTCATGGGATGTGAAAAAACCAATAAAAACTAATTATTTTTCACTCCATTACTAAAAACCCCATTTGATAAAATCCATTTACCTTCTAAATGTGAATTATATCCTCCTCACAAGGTCTAGAGATCCTATTTCATGTTATTTATGTCCCTTTAATAGTTGAAAACTACGTATTTGTTCCACCATATTCTTATGTTATTTTCAAATCCTTGTATAAAAAACAACTCATTCCCCAAAATCTTCATGCCCATTTTTTTATAAACAATGTAAAATAATTCCATAATCAAAATCGTTGTTCATGTAACCATTGGACCATTTTCAGGAAGAAATTATCAGTGAACACGACAACCCAAAATATCTGAAGTGTCAATGTTATGTTTTTTCACAAAAATTCATTCCATTTGGGTTTTTTGAAAAAAATTGAAATAAGTGAAACCACTTTAAGACTCTTATTTTAATCTCAATGAAATAGAATTTGGATATTAATATTTTAACAATAATTTTTGTCTAGTGACTCAAAATAGTGATCAAATATTTATTCAAAATATACTCTAAGCCCAAATTATCCATGCTCAGCCGTCGAAACATAAATAAAATTTAATTTTCTTCAGTGAAATGCATCATAACTGATACCAAAACAAGTTCAACCCCAAAAAAAACTTCATTCATTCATAATAAATTTGATAAAATATCATGATATATCCAATTTGAGCAACCAAATTTAGTATAATTAGATTTGAGACTCCCACTATATATTTTCTACCCCAACCATATTTTCCCTCTTTTAGGAATATGACTTATCCATCTTAGTGAATGAACCCAAATGTAATTCCTTTTTATTATAAAACATGGTAAAGAACACATATCAGTTCTTAGATGAAAACCCACTATACCTTGGGTAGAGGGGTTTTCTCAACCACACGTTTAAATTGTGGTCATTCTATTGGACTCTGCGATACATATAATGTCATTCAAATACATCCTTATGTAATTCATCTTTCATAATATCTACCACGTATTTTTAATTAGTAACATTATAGAAATATTAGAACTCAAATTCAACCATCTCTATTTTAATATAATATTTATTTTTAATATGCTTCATCCTAGAGTGATTGTTTCGGTGCGGATGTGCGTCGGGTTACGCTGTTCCGCCAGGACGCGTTCGCGCGTGCACCCGTCGACCCGAGGGGATAGGCGCGCGGCTTGTGGTCCCGCAGTCCCGCTTTCCAAGGGCGGGCGGCATCCGTCCCTTATTCAGGGGCGTCTGCTCCTTGATCGAAACCGGGATGATGGGATGTCGGCTCCTCCTTCCTTGGACGTCTCCTCGGAACTCGTCGCCTAATCCGGGTCTCCCTCATAGACTTAAGAATGTTCGTGAATCTCGTTCCCGGCGCCATATCTTCATGGACACCGGTTAATTACGCTGCTTCCGCCCGGACGTTCCAAGGAGTCCGGTCGGGGCAGCAACCTGCGGTGAGGAGGCCGGGTGGCTCTGGGTGCTGGGGGCGTGTCGTAACACTGCGGCTCTGCACGTCTGTCTTCCGTCCCTAATAGGGCTTCTCGAAGGCATGATGGCCTGAGGCATCCCGCACTGGGTGCGGGGAACTGTGTCTCCTGAGGTTTTCCTCAGCTTCCCATGTTTAACACGGGGTATGCCGCGAGTTTAACGTCCAGCGGGGACGGCATCGGACTGATCAACACGAAGAGTGGATCAGATGACAGAACCCCTTGCGGGGAACCTCCGACGCTGGGGCCAGCGCATGGGCGGCTTCCCAAGTGATATGGAGTGGAGTGAAATGGCATGACCCCACCGGGATGTGGCGGCCCGGGTAAGGATCAGGATGGATGATAGAGTGAAGATCTTGGACCCCGTAGGGGCTTCCTACGTACCGCGCGTTAGCACGGATCAAAGTCGACGTAGTTCGGGTATACAGTTTAACGTCATGCTGGACATCGGCAAGCCGACTCACGAAGGGGTCGAGGCCGCCGGGCGGAGGATTGAACCGAACCACCTCGCACAGAGGGGGATGGAACGGCCGGGTGGATCACAGTTTAACGTCGTGCTGGACGATAAAAGGAGAAATGGAAAAAGGGGCTGTGGGGAGGCACAGTGGAGATACACACGGGCAGTCTCCCACAGTGGCGGATTCATAGGTGAATCGACGCAAGCGTGAACCCTGGAGGGGTCCACTGATGGACGAACCGACGTGAATACGACCGGGACGACCAGGTGGTGGGATTGAACCTCAGGGAGGCTTCCTACGTACCCTGTGTAGAAGACAGGGATCAAAGTCCACGTAGTTCATTCTGTCAGGACTTACGCACTTGAGGCAGCCCGGATGCGGCAAAACTCAGTTGGAAGGGACTTGGACCGAAAGTAGGAGACATCTCGATCCCAGTCACACCCTCTACTGGCTTCGGCAGTGGGGGAGCGCAATGGAGATACACATGTGCAGCCCCCCACAAGAAATTAGGGGTTTGTAATACCCTACCCCCGTAGGGAAAAGCCGCTCCCATTAAATCGTCCCTAAAGAGGGGCAATCCCGACATCCCTGCAGAGACGAGCGGGTGGGGGCCACATCCAAACCGGGGGGACCCTGCGTGCGGAGCACGGGATCAGGTTGCAGACGGTTTAATGTCTTGCCGGACGAAGTACAGTTTAACGTCATGTGTTGAGGACGAAGGTGCTTGGCAGTTTAACGTCTTGCAGCGCGGACGTGGTGCAGTTTAGCGTCATGCAGGACGAATGTGCAGTTTAACGTCATGCAGGACGAATGCTGTACAGTTTAACGTCTTTGTAGCTTGGACGAAGTGCAGTTTAACGTCATGCTGGACGTATGCAGTTTAACGTCGTGCAGGACGTGGTGCAGTTTAGCGTCATGCAGGACGATGAAGCCGCCGGTAGGTCCGTGTCACTTCGCGCGAGCCTAGGGGGGGCCGCGCGGAAAGACGACGCACGGTGCGGGCAACTGCGATGAAGACCATCGGGCGCCACGCAGGCGGGTACCCTCAGGGGGTCAAAGGGGGCGACCCCGGCGGTTTGCGCGCAAAAGAGGAGCTTTGCGCGCAAAACCGCGGGTCGGCGCGCAAAAATGGCTGGCTGGCGCGCAATTGGGCCAGCGCCTTGCGCGCGGAAGGTTAAAATTGCGCGCACCGGGCTTCGGATAGCGCACGGGGGCAACTGCTCATTCTCTAACGAACGACCACTTTGAAGAGGGGGGTGCGCGCAATCGGGCTGGATTGCGCGCACCCGGGGGCAATTGCGCGCAAGAGGCTTCTTTTGCGCGCAAAGGCCTTCGGGTTAAGGATTATTCAAAGGAAAGGAGCCAAGGGGATTGCGCGCGAAGGCGAACCCCAAGGCTCTTTTGCGTGAAAGAAAGGAGGTTACCTGAAGATCGGCATTGCGCGCGGAAGGGGTTGGATTGCGCGAACGAGCGACGCTTCGGATTCTGGCCACCTTCAAAACGTCGGGGGTCGCCTTATATTTATAGGCAACCCCGGGCGCGGAATCCGGTCTCGGGCGCGGAATTCTCTTCGCGGGCGCGGAATCAGGACCCGGCGCGCAAGGGAGTCGCGCAGGCCACGGGCGCGCAAAATAGCGCGCCGGCCCAGCGCATTGCGCGCATCCCGGGAGGTTGGCGCGCCGCGACTCAACTTTGCGCGCGGGCCTCTGAAATTTCGCGCAAGTCCTCCGGGCCCTCCGGAACGTGCCTCTGACTCCAAATATCACTTCGCTTTCCTCTTCCGGAGCTTCGTTTGGGAACAACGGACTTTTCCGGTGTCTACAAAAGCCCCCCCTCGGAATCTGATCGGCGAGCGGTCGCAACGATCGGGTTCCGAGGGAGACGCCGGAATGCCGAAGTCCTGGGCTGCGCGGGACTTAGGCGCGCAAAAAGGGGCGCCGGGCGCGAAATTCGCCGCTGCGGTCGCGCAAAGCGCTTTCCGCGCAGCGCGGACCCCGGCCTCGCCTATAAATAGGGGCCCTGGGTCCCGCGTTCCGTAATCAGGCCTTCCGCGCGATAAGCTCCAACGCTCTCGTGCGCGAAATTGCCTTTTCCGGCCCGAAATTCGCCCGATCGGCGCGCAAAACCGTCCGGAATTCGCCTGTCTTTGCGCGAAAACCCGGAACTTTGCGCGACATTCTTCCCAATTGCGCTCCGTCCACTAGGATTGCACGCCAACCTTCAAACTTCTCTACCAGCCTTGTCCGATCCCGCACGCTTCATCCCTTAAACCCGCACGACTCCCGAAATTTCTGAGATGGCCGCGCATCAAGGAAATGAGGGGGACGCCGCCACT
This sequence comes from Viscum album, assembly GCA_963277665.1. Classification (NCBI taxonomy): domain Eukaryota; kingdom Viridiplantae; phylum Streptophyta; class Magnoliopsida; order Santalales; family Viscaceae; genus Viscum; species Viscum album. The sequence continues at coordinate 675,767,660 of OY728147.1, forward strand.
CGCAGAGCTGAGATGGCGACGAACGAGGAGGTTTACGGAGCCAAGGAGATTGTTTCCGACAATCAATCCCTGTTCGAGTTGCTGACACCGGCCCAGAAGACATATCCGCTGTCGGACAACCTGCCGCTCTGGAACTTCGGCATCCTAGATGAGGTTCCGGTGCCAGGGTTCGAGATTGATGCGCTGCGGACCTGGGTGACCCGGGAGGACGAGCTTCTCCGCTATAACATCACCAACAATGGGCATCCTGCCAGGGAGACCAGACACTTGAATGTCTATGTCCTGAACCCGAGGACGCGAACCATTGACGGGGGTGAGCCTACTGCGGAGAATTCTCCAGCCCTCTACTCGAGCATATATCGCCAGAGTGTCACGGACGACACCAAGGGCTGGCTGAAGGACTGGGACTTTCGGTCTGGGGGCAATTTCACCAACGAGTGGGCCTGGGCGTTCTGGGTACGCCACACTTGCGATCACTTCGCAGAGGAGCTGCGGTACATCGGCCTGTTTGAGGCGGTGTGGACGTCACAGTTCCACTTCTACCAGCAGTCCGAGCTCGGGCCGGAGCTGTTCACCTGATGGTCTCCGGATACCAACACCTTCCATCTTCATCATGGGGAGGTCGGCATCGGTCTCTGGGACATCCACTGCATCGGAGGTATCCCGCTGGAGGGTTACCAGTACGATGAGTTCCTGCCACCGAAGAACACCTGGGAAGACAGGTCACGGACTCCCATTCTGACCTGGCATCTGCTTGACCTGGCTACGCAGTGGCTCGGGATCAAGGAATTCCAGAAGGACATAGCCTACAAGGAATGGTTCGGCCAGTTCTTGGAGCATGACCCGGCGGTCAAGATGCCAGGAAGGGGGAAGCGGTGCCCGACCGCAGCTCAGAGGAGCCGGAACGGGTCGTACTGGCGGGTCCTAGAGACGGGAGACTACCGCTCATGGGGGTACCGTGTCATCGAGGCCCGGGACCCAAATGTCCGGTACGCGGCGTTCCTGGCCGCCTTTCTGAGTGGGTGGCTCCTGCCAGTGCGGGACGCGAGAATGGGCGTTCGCCCGGCGACTCTGGCGATGGCGGGCGCTATGGCCGCCAACAAGAGATACAGCCTCGGGGTCCCAGTGTTGGCGAAGCTGTATGCCATCCTGGGACGCATCTCACGAGGGGGGTCGCCACGAAGGATCTGTGGGCCCTTTCAGTTCTTCCACGGCTGGGTGGCTGCTCACCTTGGTGGGTATACGTTTCCGAACGCCATCATTCCTCCGGGCAACGGCCTGCGACCCTCCCTGCTGAATATTGCGGGGGTCGCTCCGATGACCCTAAGCGAGGAGGGCGTGAGGATTCGGATTGGCAATCATGCCAATTTCAACTTCAGCCCGTTCCCCACTCCCGTTGGCCAAATGATCGACAACGGGCAGGGTCCGCTGGAGCAGCACGAGTACTTCCTGAACATGCGGGGCGGGGTGCTCGTGGCTCGGATCGACGGGAAGGTGATCTGCGAGCCTTACGTGCCAACCCGGTTCTCCAGGCAGTTCGGGTGCCTTCAACGGATGCCGAAGAGGGTATTCACTGCTGTCCGGGAGGAGACGAACCCTGGCGTCCTTCGTCAGATGTGGCTGATGTTTTCCGCTTTCGGCTCTGGCGACGTCATCACTCTCCCTCCTACCGGAGTTGACGCAGGCTTGGAAACCGAGTACGCCGAACATTGGGCCATCGCGTACCCTGAGGGGCTTCTACGGAAGCCAGTTCGGCGGCTCGAGGTCACCCGTGCGGAGGCCGGGCATCAAGGAAGGAGGCGAGGCGCCGCCACACGGGGGAGAACGGAGGCGCGCCAAGCAGCGGTGCCGGCGCGAGCAGGGACTTCGGCGGCGGGTACATCGCAGGCTGCCGCTACGACCTCGACGCCCAGAGAGGGGGCGCGTGCGGTGGTCGAAGAGCGGCCCGGGAAGCAGGTGAGGCGTCTGCTCGAACCCTCCCACGATGCAGTCTTCCCGGCGCTGTGGTCGGCCTGGATGACCCTGCGGCAGTCGCTGGGGACCGACGTCATCTGGCGAAAGTTACTCAGAGAAGGGATCTATCTGCCAGAGGTCGGGCGCCTCCAGATCGCCGACAGGGTGGACTTCAACCGGCAGTATGCATATCTGACGGCCATGGACGAGTACGCGCGCCAACGTGGTCAGCGTGCGGAGCCATCCCTTCTGGTGAAGGTGATGCTCGGTCTCGAGCCCACTCCAGAACAGATGCCGCCGGGAGAAGATGACAGTAACGACTCCGAGGAGGAGGAGGAGACGGGGGAGGATGAAGGCTCCGAGGGAAGGTCCCATCGGGGGAGCCCGCGGGAGAGCGGCGAGGTGGCCGGCTCTGACAATGTTGATGTCACTGAGCTCCTCGAGGTCCGCTTCTATCCCTACTCAACCCGCTTCATCCATTCTCTTATGCAGCTTCTAACCCATTTCTCCACCCTTCTCAGGAGCACACGGATGTTGGCCAAGCGTCCTCAGCAGGAGTAGGAGAGGCGCCAGCAGGACAAGGCGGGGGCCAGACACCCATCATTGAATTGACAAGCGCTGAGGGGTCCCCTGCTGCAACTGTTCCTGCGGCGGCCGGGGCAGCGGAAGATGACGCTTTGAACCCCCGTAAGTCTCCTTGCTTTACTGCTGGTGCTTGCCATTGACGATCCGTGACTAACCACGGCATGCCTTGCACAGTGATCCCAGGACTGGAGGCTCGTCGGGTTGCCGAACCCGGGCCATCTACAAGTGGACCAGTGGCAGACATGCCGCCTGCTCCGGAACAGACTTCGCAAACCGAGCCGGCCCCACCAACTGCTGATCAGGGGGCTACAGATGTCGGTGGTGCTGCCGTCGGAGAGATGTCGCGGGCTGACGAGGGTGCCAACGCTGCTGGGGCGGGAGAAGAAGGTCGCGCAGATGTTGGGGAACCTATCCCTCATGAGGACCTCCCAGGGGCGGACCCTGCAGCAGACCTGCTGGCTGCCTTCCCTGCCTACCGGCCTGCCGACCCCGAGGAGATGGATGACTCGGACGCGGAGGCGGTCGAGGAGAGCCGGATAGCGCGCCGAAGGGGGTGGAAGTGTATCCAGCGCTTCCTCAAGCAAGACCCATCGGAGTGGCTGGGGCGCATGGGGTCACTTCAAACCTGGCTGCGCTTCCTGTGTGCCGGGGGAGCTGATGCTCAACGCCTCCATCTGACGGTCCGTGATTTCATGGCCGAGAAGATGCGCGAGAGCCGCCAGCATGCCGACGTAGCACAATGTCGGGACATGTCGGAGAACACGCGGGCGCTCCTCGCGGCGGAGCAGGAAGTCCGGCGTCTCGAAGGGCAGGCGGCAGAGAAGAAGGCCTTCGTCGCAACATGCACCGAGCTTGTGGAGCAACTAGCAGCCCAGCTGGTTGACGCCCAGGTACAGCTGACGGAGGCGGGCCAACAAATGGTCACAATTCAAGTCGAGCGGGAGCGCGCACAGGCCAGAATCGACGAACTGCGTGCTGCGACCGCCGACGAGGAGAGGGCACGCAGAGAGCGAGAAGCAGCTCTGGAGGCCGCCAGCCAAAGGGTAGCGGCATTAGAAAGACTTATCCAGCACGCTAATCCCTAGGGGCTTTGTTTTTGCCACTCCCAGAACATTTGCTTCCGCTACTTTGATCCATTTGTATGAACCAATATATTTATCTGCATCTTTTGGTTTAACATGCTCAACCACAATCCATTATTTTGCGGGAGTGTTAACCAAGCATCAGGCATCCGCAATTGGGCCTGGATTTCTAGAGAAAAGAGGGATGTCATTCCTAAGAAAGGAGACCTCAAGCCTAATCAATGTATCATCCCCCCAACTTGTTCCAACACACGAGCGGGACAATGCTAGGGGCGTTGAGATTTTATCCGAACATAGGGAAATGAGAAAGAGTGAATCGCGTGTCCCGAATCCAGACATCCACTACGGTCGGCCTTCCAGGAAATGCCCAAGACGGTAGGCGGACAGTGGATCGACCATAACAACTGCAATAGACGGACCGAAGGTCATCATTCATATTGCAGGAGGCGGACCACATGTCATCATGAATACCGCTTTGGGGGTCCCTTCAGACACAAGGGTGGAAATCCAGATCAACAGGGCATGCGAAGCGTGGGGAGAAGTGACGATTTGTTCGGATAGAATCCAACGCTCTCAAAATTGCGCCACCGTGGGGAAAGCGTATTAGGCGGATGCACTAATCTGGCCGTGAATCACCCCAATTCTCAGACAGAACCTCTTTGACGAGGAAACTGTCGCTTCCCATCATTGCGATGGGGCATCCCGAGCTGAATCGGGGAGAATATTACGACTGCACCACTCTACCCGAAGTCAGGCCGGACGGCCGGCGACGAGGAGGGGCGGGACTTAGCGATCCCTGAGGCTGGACCCGAGTCGAAATGCCCGGGCGTTCCTACGTACTCCATCAGGCTGGAGATCAAGCCACACGTAGTTCTGAAAGTGCAGTTTAACGTCATGCAGGACGCAGAACCCCGTTTGGGGAGATCTTAGTTTAAGGTCGTAGAGCTCGGACCGTAGGGGTAGATCTTAGTTTAAGGTCTTAGAGCTCGGACCATAAGGGGAGATCTTAGTTTAAGGTCTTAGAGCTCGGACCATAAGGGAGATCTTAGTTTAAGGTCTTAGAGCTCGGACCATAAGGGAGATCTTAGTTTAAGGTCTTAGAGCTCGGACCATAAGGAGATCTTAGTTTAAGGTCTTAGATCTCGGACCATAAGGAGATCTTAGTTTAAGGTCTTAGAGCTCGGACCATAAGGGCTAGATCTTAGTTTAAGGTCTTAGAGCTCGGACCATAAGGGAGATCTTAGTTTAAGGTCTTAGAGCTCGGACCATAAGGAGATCTTAGTTTAAGGTCTTAGAGCTCGGACCATAAGGGGAGATCTTAGTTTAAGGTCTTAGAGCTCGGACCATGAGAACCTCAAATTACGCCACATCGTGGTCCTATCCCCTGGGTATGCGAAGATGCACTGAGGGATACTGTCAAGAGTGTCGAGGTTTCGCCTGGCCAGAATGGGAGGTGGAAAATGTGAATCATGCGGCCATTCATTCAAGGACTGGGGGCACCGGAGTAACGATATGGGAGTACTGCCGACCGTGGCGGAAAAGCAGCATCAATATCGCACTAACCGTTGGTGGAATGAGGCAGCAAACGAGCATCGACCGCTCAATCGCAGGATTCATATCAATTTGCTGCCCGAGGCCATTGGGGGTACCGTCCTGAGTCGGTGGGAGAGCACTGAGGCATTGTGTCCGAACCGTTCACAGGGGCTCCACCCAGGGCGTAGACGATGGGTCCGAATGAAAGGGAGCACGAAGCCTGAAAAGTGGAGGAAACCTGACCAAGCGGATCCTGACGCTCCTGGCAATAAACCAGTGTACTCTTGACACCGGTGGACCACTGCAAGGGGTCGGGGAACACGCCTTGAGGGTGACCTGAAGGCGGCGGATTCCCCAGAGAAGGGGGAATCTCTAAGAGGTGGGGGGCTGGACCCGAAGTTTCAAACATCCAGGCGTTCCTACGTATCCCATAAGGATGGGAATCAAGCCACACGTAGTTCTTGAAGCGCGGCACAACACAATCGGGCACCGGCGCGGGGAAGGGTGAGGGTCTGACCCTCGCACACAGAAGAAGCGGTATTTGATATTTCTTGTTTGTCCTTAAAGATGGATGGTTTTTCTTTGTGCGGCGACATGCCTGTGATTGAGAAATCTCTGGCGTCGCCACAATAATCAAGTTGTGAAAGGAATTGATGAATGGCGTGGTTATTAACCAGCGCCCAACGTGAGTGTCCCCTGAGGAGAACATCACGATGCAGTGCCGTTTCTCGTCGGGCGGCCAAGACGATCACAGTTTACGGTCGTGTGGTAGGACCAGACAACACAGTTTAAGGTCGTGTGGTTCGGACCATGGAGGAATCCGCTTATCGCGGTACGGCGGACACGGCGGAGGCGGGAACATACCCAGCCCTGTGGTCACGCACGATTCCAGGAGAAGAGTCCTGGGATAGGGGTCTGCGTATGTCCATCACCCGAGGGGCAGAGATGCTAGCCTCCAGATATACTGGGCCCAGAACTCGATTGTTCGGGCGACTCCTTCCTCCTTATGGGGACGAGGGTCCAGCTACGCATGGCCCTTAGGGAGGATATCCGCATATATCCTTGGTGCTCAGATCATGGGAGCCTCGAACGACATCATTACCCCGGTTGGTCTGCCTAACGTGTAGAGGTGTACTGAAGGTCAGTATGAAGAGAGTGTCGAGATTCCACTACAACGCACAAAGGCGGAGTGTGATGAGGACTGCGCAACCAATGTTCAGAGCCTGAAAGAGCCGACATGGCGATCAAGGGCGTTGCTGACCATATTCGCAACACAACATCCGATCGCGTCAGCCTAAGACGGGGCAAGCAAACGAGCATCGACCGCTCAATCGCAGGATTCATATCGATTTGCGGCCCAAGACCCGTCGGTAAATCGACCTGGAGCGGTGGGAGAGCACTGAGGCATCGTACCCAAACCGCTAACGAGGATCCATTTGAGTGAAGGCTCAAACAAGAGGAAGCGCGAGGCCCGACAAGCAACAGAGGACTTGCCGGGATTGAATCCGACACCACGAGTCATAGACCGAAGTACCCAAAACATGTTAACAGATCACCGGGAAGGGTCGGAGGACTCACCCTGAGAGCAACCAAAAGAGGGCACAGATCCCCGTGATCCACCAAGAGACGGGGCTGGACCTGAGACACAAGCGTCCAGGCGGTCCTACGTATCCCATGAGGATGGGAATCAAGCCACACGTAGTTCTTGAGAGGCAGTTTAACATCATGCAGGACGAAAAGGCGTGTGAGGTAGTCCCGCACACGGGGGGAGGCGTACGGCGCGGCCAGTAGACCGACGTGAATGAGGACATAATCCCCCGCTCACGCTACACGCCTCGCACAAAAAGGAGGGGAACTGGGGCCAGAGGCCCAACGCGGGATAGAGATTCCCGAGAAATGGGGTTGGGCCTGAAACATGGATGTCCAGGCGGTCCTACGTATCCCATAAGGATGGGAATCAAGCCGCACGTAGTTCTTGAAGTGCAGTTTAACGTCATGCAGGACGATAAGAGGGGAAAAAAGGGGGGAGCAGAAGGCATCCCCAAACGTGGGGGCATACAGCGTGGCGAGAAAACCGACGTGAATGAGGGCATAGCCCCACGTCCACACCATACGTCACATACCCAGAGGCAACTGGGCCAAGGGCCCGAGATGGGATGGAAATTCCCAAAGGATGGGGCTGGGCCTGAAACATGAATGTCCAGGCGGTCCTACGTATCCCATAAGGATGGGAATCAAGCCGCACGTAGTTCTTGAGGGGCAGTTTAACGTCATGCGGGATGAATGCTGAACAGTTTAACGTCTTGTAGCTTGGACGAATGCAGTTTAACGTCGTGCAGGACGTGGTGCAGTTTAGCGTCATGCAGGACGAATATACACTCAGGGAAAGTACTGCTTGAGGAACCTAGCGTTGGTGGGAGGAGTGACACGCTCACCATCCATAGTCGCTAGGGAGTACGCGCCATTGGGATAGACCTTGTGGATGACAAAAGGTCCCTCCCACTTGGGCTCCAACTTGGGCGGCTTCCTGCCGGGGATCATAGGTGCTCTTAGGGTTAGCACTAGATCACCCTGCAGGAAGGAGCGGAGGCGAACCTTCTTATTGAAAGCTCGAGCCATCCTGCTTTGATGCCTCTCCAAGTTGTGCAAAGCGCGAAGTCTATTCTCATCCAGTGCTTCCAACTCGACTAGACGGGCTTCAGCAACTCTGTCTGGCGCTTGCTGGTCGTAGACCGCGGTGCGCAAGGACGGTAACTGGATCTCGATGGGCAGGACGACCTCAGCTCCATACACCAGGGAATAAGGGGTCATCTGGGTGGAATTGCGAGTCGTCGTCCGATAAGCCCAGAGGGCGTTGGGGATCTTGTCCGGCCAACTCTTCTTGTTCTGACCAACCATATTTTGCAGAATGTTAGAGAGGGTCTTGTTAAACGCCTCGATCTTTCCATTCGCCTGCGCATGATAGCGAGATGTATGGTTCGAGCGAATGTTATACTTGGCGTACAACTTCTTCAACTCGGCTGCTCGGAAATTTTCTCTGTTATCCGTGAGGATAGCATGAGGCACTCCAAATCGATGAATGATGTTGGAGGTCACGAAGTCAGCGATCGAACAGGATTTCACCTCTCTGAGCGGAATCGCCTCTGCCCATTTGGAGAAGAAGTCTGTGGCGGTCAGAATGAACCGGCACTGGCGAGCTGTCGCCGGTGGGTAGGGTCCCACGACGTCCATCCCCCAGACTGCAAAGGGCCAAGAATACCTGGTGGTATGGAGAGGCTCCGGCGGCCGATGCACAAAGTTCGCATGAACCTGGCACGCATGGAACCTCCTGGCATACTCGATGCAGTCGTGGATCATGGAGGGCCAGAAGTATCCCAACCTCCGAATCTGGTGGGACAGTTTCGGCCCGGTCTGATGGGCACCGCATGAACCAGCATGAACCTCTTGCATGACTCGCGGGATCTCGACTCCCTGAAGGCAACGGAGGAGAACACCATCAAATCCGCGTCTATAGAGGATCTGCTCCAGGCCGGGGCTGCTCTGGAGGACAAACTGCGGTGCGCGGCGTCGAACTCGCTCGCGCTCGGCCCGATCCGATGGAAGAATGCCATGTTGGAGGTACTCAACCAAAGGCGTCCTCCAATCAGGGGCTGATCCGACTGTCATATCTGGGGTACTCGGGGCTCCGGGCACAGGGGTAACCGTGGTGAGATTACTTACCGACGGGCCGCGATCTCCCTCCGGGATAACAGGAGCGATGAGCCTGCGGTGCGTCACGCGGACGATCAGGTTATCCTGTTCAGGCTCTGCAAGTGACGCAGCCAGGCTGGCCAAAGCATCTGCTCGACCGTTCTGCGACCGGGGAATATGGACAATTTCTGGCCGAGAAGGGAACCGGGCCATCAGTAGGAGGGTGCACTCCAGCAATGGCACAAGTTCCGGCTTCCTGACAACATAGTCGCCATTGATCTGCTTAACAACCAGCTCGGAGTCCCCTTTCACACACAGATGGGGCACGTCGATCTCGAGAGCTAACTCAAGGCCAGTGATGAGGGCATGGTATTCCGCCTCATTGTTGGTACAGCCCTCTGACAGCAGGAAAGAGTATGGCAGCACGGCTTGCTCCGGGGTGATGAAGACGATGCCCAAGCCCACTCTGTTGAGCTTAGGATTATCGAGTCTTCTACCGGTGGGGCTCCGGGAGGCACCGTCAAAGTGCATCTGCCAGCATGGACCGGCTCGATCGACCGAGAGGATGGCCTCATCAGGAAAGCCTAGATCCAGCGGCTGATCCGCGGAGGTTGGGTGAGCAGCCAGAAAGTCTGCCAACGCTTGCCCTTTGATGGCCTTCTGAGACACATACCTGATGTCGAACTGCTGGAGAATCACAGCCCACCGTGCTAGACGGCCAGTCAACATAGGCCGGCTCAGGATATATTTCAACGGGTCTACCCGAGAAACCAACTGTACCTCATGGTGCTGCAAGTAGTGCCGTAATTTCTGTACGGCAAATACGAGCGCCAGGAAGCTCTTCTCAATGGGGGAATATCTGACTTCCGCATCGAGGAGCATGCGACTGAGGTAATAGAGGCTATTCTCTGTTCCCTCGTTGTTCTTCTGGGCGAGAAGGGCGCCAAGGGACCGTTCCAGGGCGGTCACATAGAGGACCAGCGGCTTCCCGGATACAGGCGGCATCAGAACCGGAGGTTGCAGCAGGTACCGCTTGATCTCCTCGAAAGCGGTCTAACACTCTTTATCCCATACATAGGTGGCACCTTTCTTCATGAGCCGAGAAAAGGGCTTACACTTGCCGGCCAGATTCGCGATGAATCGGCGTATATAGGCTAAGTGGCCTTGGAACCCTTGTAGTTCCCGGATGTTACCTGGGGGAGGCATCTGGCTAATCGCCCTGATTTTCTCTGGGTCGATCTCAATACCCCGGTATCTTACCACAAATCCAAGGAACTTTCCAGAGGTGACCCCAAAGGCACACTTCAACGGGTTCATCTTCAGGCAGCGAGACCGGAGGAAGCCGAACACTTTCTCAAGATCTTTGAGATGGTCCTGACGCTGGTGCGATTTGACAACCAAGTCGTCGACGTAGCATTCCACCAGTGTGCCGAGGATTGGCTTGAATATGCGTTGCATCGCCCGTTGATAGGTGGCACCTGCATTCTTCAGGCCGAAAGGCATGACCTGGTAGCAAAAGGTACCTTGGGGGGCCCTGAAGGCAGTGAACTACACATCCTCAGGGGCCATCCGAATTTGGTTATATCCGGAGTATCCATCCATGAAGGAGAGGGCTTGGAACCCTTCCGTGGCGTCAATCAAAAGCTCTGTCACTGGAAGGGGAAAATCATCCTTCGGACAGTGGCGGTTGAGATCGCGGAAGTCGATGCAGACTCTAATCTGCCCGTTCTTCTTCCGGACCGGCACAATGTTGGCCAGCCATTTGGGGTACTGAACTTCCCTCACGAAGTTGGCTTTGATAAGCTTGTCAACTTCGGCCTCAACCATGGCACCGTGGGATGGGTGCATTTTCCTGGGAGGCTGCTTGAACCCGCGATGGTTCGCCGGGAGACCAAGGCGGTGGACGGCTACCTGAGGATCCGACCCCGGCATCTCGTCATAGCCCCAAGCGAACACATCACGGTGCTGCCTGAGAAAGTCCACGTACCGCTGCCGCTCCTCAGAGGGCATGGCGGCACTGACCAATGTGGGTCTTGGATCGGCCTCGGTTCCAAGGTTCACCTGTACTAACTCATCAACCGTGGCGGGGACGCCCTCCTCAAAGGCTAGGGGTGCATCTTCCACGTCCTCTCCACTCGGGGAGGGATCGTCCACGGGAGAGACTGCGTTGGCAACTGCATTGGGGCTACCAGATCCTGCTGGGACACTGGTGCTTGCGCGGGCGGTCGCGGTCATCTCATCAGGAGACTCGTGGGCCGTCGAGATCATGGCCACGTCCAACCGTTGAACAGGGAGGACGTAAGCGTCATCCAGACTTGCCCAGGGATTACTTGCAACAGCGACAGGCTCGACCTCACCTGCCAGGATCTGCTTATCCTTGCTCTTGTAATAGTCCGCGTCCAGATAACGGGCTTCACATGAGGCAAAAGGAGAGGAATCTCCTTGAAGTACGCCTACTCGACCATTAAGGGAGTATTTGAGGCATTGGTGGTATGATGAGGGAACCGCCGCATGAAGGTGAAGCCATGGCCTGCCCATCAATGCGTTGTATGCAGTGCCTTGAGAGACCACCATGAATTCGGTGTTGGCAACTAAGTCACCGAACTGGGTCTTCAAACGTATCTTGCCGACCGGGGTTTGCTCGGTGCGGTCGTACCCCTGGATCCTGAGGTCGGAGGGAATCAAGTCATCCTCAGACAACCCCAATCTCCGGAGCGTCCGAGTTGGAATTAGGTTAATCCCAGACCCCGTGTCGACAAGACAGCGCCGGACTTCAAGGCCATTGAACTGGCCAGTGACATACAGCGGACGAATGTGTCCCTGTATAGGAGGGTCTTCATCCTTACCAGAGAACGAGATAACTGCCTGACATTCGGCGTCCTCGATCGTTTCGGCGTGAAAGGCCTCTGCAGCCGCAACCTCCGTCTCAAACTGGAGGGGGCTTTTCAGGGCTTCAGCGAGTGCCTCGCGCATCTCAGATGACATGCGCAGAGCCTCAAGGATGGAGAGTCTCGCTGGGATATCGGCCAAGTGCTTCAGGACATCATACTTTTTAGCCAAGCGCGAGCCCCTGGTTGCAGGAGGTTGCTCTGCGGTTGGAAGCACGACGGGCCTTGCCGGTTGGATCGGCGGCCGACTGGTACTTGGCGCATCTCGCTGTTCATTGGCTGCAGTCCGGAAAATGGTCACCGTACTGGGGTCAGGAGGCCGGGATGGACTCGCGGCAGGGCGGAGCTGATCGCGACGCGGCTGAGGCGGTTCTGCCTGGTCCCACACCACAAACAGTGGCGGAGGCGAATCCGTCATCCCCGGATGGGGGGCCTGCGCATGCTGAGCTCGGTTTTGAGCCTGCTGCCTAGTCTCAGTGGCGTGTACGGCCTGGCTGGAGGTACCAACTGCTGTGCCCCGGCGACTCCTGCCGCTGCGGTTCTTCCGACGGTGGCGACGACCGGGGACACTAGGGAGGTCCACATGGTGTTCTTCTACGTCGGGAACCGAGAAGGGATTTACCAGCTCGACGGTATTAACCGAAGCGTACCCAATACTGTCATCGGACGAATCATTCACCACGGGGTGGATCCGAGGAGGGATCCCCATCTCCGGGGGCATGAAATCGCCGAGAGTGCGGGATAGTGGCGGAACCGGCGGGGCGCGCTCTTCCTTCTTGCGCTGCCGCCGTTTGCTCCTCTTGGAAGAGGCAGGCTGGGACGACGATGCCGAAGCAGCACCCGCAGATTCTGGGGGCTCAGGCTGATTCAAGCGCGCACGGATGATTCCATGGGCGCGAATGATCGTCTTGCGGGCCATCCAGTTTTTATACTTCTGGGACCCGCGGTCGGAGACCAGCTGCCATTCGTCCTCATCGCCGCTATCGTCATCTGATCCCACGAACACGCCCGCCACCTGTGCTGGAGCTGGGCCCAACCTGATTACATTGTTGTTAATCTGGTCTTGGAGCCAATCCTTAAACACATAGCACCGCTGGATGGTGTGCCCCAGGGCTCGATGGTAGTGGCAGTAGCGGGGGTTATCCGTGAGATGTGCCTCCTCTGGCCTCCAACACTCAGGCAGTCGCACAATCCTCTGCTCCAGGGCGCTCTGGAAATAACCGGGGACCTGATCCTCATGAAATGAGTAAGTCAGGTGTCGCGGGCCCCTGAGAGCGTGGTCTTGACGAGGGGCTGGAGGGGCCTGCCGAGGAGGTGGACCCTGATTATCTCACCTGGGTTGTGGCGGTACATTACGCGGAGGGGCCGGCCGGTTCTGAGGCTGCCACTGCTGGGCCGGGAACTGAGCCCGTGGAGGCGGATTCCTGTGAGGCTGTGGAGCTGGTCTCGCCGGCAGCAGCTCCAACGGCCTGGGAGCCTCTATCTGGGCCACAGCAGCGGGCTCAGCCCTGCTGGCTCTCCTTGCAGGAATCATAGGAGGCAGCGGGTGTGCCTGGCTAGCCTGTTGCAGGGCTTCCTCAAGACGTTGAGCTTTGTCTGAGAAGTCCCTGAACCCTCCAGGGTAATTTTGAGTGATTAGGGAAGGGACCAGCTCGGTCTTGACGTTCCCGACGCACATTGTCAGCAACTGCTCCTGAGTCAATGGCATGTCAAGGGAATACGTGAGACCCTTCCATCGGGCGACGAAGTCCGCGACTCGCTCATCAGGCCTCTGCTTGCACTTGATGAGGTCTGCGATACTTGTCTTCCGGGTCGTGGAACTGAACTGGTAGAGGAATTGTCTACGAAGGTCCTCCCAGCTAGTTATCGACCCGACGGGGAGCTGGTTGTACCAGACAAATGCTGGCCCTTCCAGTGTCTGGACAAAGCAGCGAAGCTTAGCGGCCTCTTGCTGCGCTGGAGTCCCCAACATAGGCCCGCACCTCGAGTTGAAATGGGCCAAATGTTGTGGCGAATCTCCAGTCCCGTTGAAGCGGGCGAAAGTGGGATTCCCGAATCCCGGAGGCGCCGGCATGTCATCCACCCATGCTGGGTAGGGCTTGCCGTCCGGTAGGATCGCCACCTGCCGAGTCTCCAAGGCTTCCAAGCGGGCAATGAGTGCCGCCATCAGATCGTCCGGACATGGGTTCCAGTCCTGGCGAGGATCTCTAACCACGAGCGCATTGCATGGTCCTTCAATCGGGTCGTCGACCGGGTCGTCGAACTCGGCAGCTCGTGGGATGGTGGGCGGAGCGGCCCTTGGGGCAGCGGGAGGAATCCGAGCGGGGTCTCTCAGGTAGTCACGCCGCTCGGGAGGGTGTGGCGAAACATACCGCGCCCTCTTGCCGTAGGCAATGGCCTCTCTCCTGTCGGCGAACACGGCGTAATCACGGTTGCCCGGGAGAGTCTCGTCGAGGAGCGGTCGTTCCGGTCCCTGCTGTCCTGGCCTAGGATCACCGTAGTCAGGCCGCCGCTCTGCAGCGCGCTCGGCGAGGAGCTGGTCAACCAGCTTCTTCTGTTCGGCGAGCTGCTAACGCAGTGTAGCCTTCTCGGGATCCTCCTCTGCCCTCTGCATGGAGGCAGATGGGTCGGCGGGCTTTATAGCCTCGCTGTGCTCTTTTCCTTTGCTGACGTTTCGGCTCAACGTCAGTGCTTCAGTGGGTGCGGGGAGCCCCAGGAGGTTCCTCTGATGACGAGTGACTCTCACCGATGGCTCTGATGACGGCTTGTCTTCGGGGGGGAAGCCCCCGTCGAGAAGTTCCAAGTCGTTCCCCTCTCCCAACAGGTCAGCCATATTGACCGTTTCTGTCCCTAGGGATATACCCTCAGGGCCACCCAGCGAATCGGGCTGTCGGCGAATCACACTGAAGCGTAGGGCAGCGTACTGCCCCCATCCACGGATATACACGTGGGGAGTGGCTTCCTCGATAACTTTGCGGAGTACTTGAAAACACTCGACGCATCGTTGTTGGAGGGCCTCGTGGTGCCCAAATGACCCGGGGTGCCGAACCGTGGGGAGCGTGGCCAGGTCAATTTGACGGCACTGCTCACCAATATCCTCCAGGTGCACTTGACTCCCGGGGTATGGCATTTGTAGGCGGTGAAGACAGGAGCGAGTCTCCCGGAGAGTTCGGCGGAAGCATTCGAACTCATCCGGGGTGAGCGACTCGGGTGCATCAAAGTCCGGTCCTGCGACTGGCCAAAACTTCTCAGGGAAGTGGCCCTCTGCAAGGACGGTCCAGAAGCTCCACGACTCAAGCTTGGGACCCAGGTCTCCTTGGTCCTCTTCAATGGCTGGGAACGGACGGGGAACCGGCAGTGGTGCCGAGGCGGGCCGCCGGGCTGACGGGCTGGCCGGCGGTGAATACGGCGAGCAGGCCGATTGGCCTCCATATCCCGGGCCGCCCTCTGAGGGTGGCGGTGCCCTGGCTACCACATCACGATAGGACGGGCCGGCGAGCGGACATCCTGCCGTAGCATCGGTGCTCGCCGAGGGTGCACCAGATCGTGGTTCGACCGTCGGTCCCCAGAAAGAGTCTCCGGGTTCTCCGATCGAGGCAGAAGGCGCTTCTAGAGGGGCCGGTACCAACCGCAAGTTTGATCCTTGGGGGTCTACCAGGCCCTCGTTACTCCGGATATACCTTCGGAGAGAAGCGGGGATCACATCGATCTCGCTCTCGGGGAGCACGAGGCTGACGTGCCGCATTCCTACCCCTGCCCTTGACTGGCGGGATTGGGGAAAGGGCTCTGTCGCCGAATCGTACTCCTCCTCTGAATCAGAGAAGCGAACCGGTCGGATCTCTGTCCGGAATTCCGTAACATTCTTCCCTCGGCGTCGACGCCTTGCCTTCCTGCCCCTGGGTGGTTCTTCGGGGCAGGGCTGATCTCTGTCCTGGCGTCCTCCGGCCGCACTGGTGCTGGGGCCAAGAGGACTGGAAACCAAGGTGCGAGGGGCACCGGAACAGATATCAAAGGGGACGCGGGGAGAGATGATTTCGGGCGGGCCTCCGGGCCGAGATCGGAAGGTGGGATAACCCATGCCTCTTGGATCGGCCACACGGAGTAGCCCCTGTTGGTGAATAGCGCTACCGCGAGGTTGTCCACGGTGGCTATTGTCTGTACCAGCAACCGGGAGAGTCAACCCAACCTGCCTTTGGGGCGGTCGGGGCCTCGATCCGGGTCGGGCATAGAAGTTCCCCTGCTCAGGATGCGCAGGGGCCTGGCGACTGGAGCCAACAGTGGCTTGAGCCAACGCGGCTGCTGTTGCTAGGGCCCCAAGGTGGGCATCCTCTTCCGCTCGTGCCCGACGTTGGCGTCGAGACAGACGAGTCGGGATAAGCGGCGCCGGTAGGTGGAGAGCCTGTTCCTCGACTTGAGGGGCCTGGCGGTGGTGTCGCCGTGGCCTGGCGGGAGCCCTTATTGTGGATCCCTGGAGCGGACCTCGGATAGGGTAGTCCCGGGCATCTTCCACTTAATCCGCATTGGGGAAGGATTTGTCGGAGCGCTCCGGGGATAAGCTCCCAAAGCGGTTGGACGTCGAGGTAGGCAGCGGTGCCTCCCTGCGCGGCCCTCGGGGGCGGCGTTGGCGGCGAGGTGCACCTCCCTCGAGGTCTAGGCGAGCCATGTCCCTGGTGGGGATGACTCCCTCTTCCTCGTATCTCCGCACCAAGCTGTTGATCACCCTTCTTTGGATGACCTCCGAGGGGGAGAGAGGGCGTGGTCGTCCCGCAATTGCGGCTGCTGGGACAACTGTGGAACGGGCGGGACCGCGCGGAGTAGCCGCGTCGGTGTTTCCCCTACCCCTGCGCCAGTGGGCGGGTGGCGATCGGGCACTGGATTGGGCGACTTGACTTCTGAAAGCAGGGAGAAGGACCCATTAACACTGACAGGAAAAAGGAATCGACAACCAACCATTAGCGCCACGACGCCTTCCGCGGGGGGAACCCAGGCCCTCGACGTTGCGAGACGGAGTGCCCGATGTCCCTTCCCCAGCCCCTGGCGGGTAAGACTGAATGCTTGGCCGGGAAACATGCCGGTCTTCCAACACCTCTGAAAGCCCTCGGTCTTCGTATCGAGGAGAAGAGATTCACGTCGGGTTCACCATTTTTCTGTTTAGGTGCGGATGTGCGTCGGGTTACGCTGTTCCGCCAGGACGCGTTCGCGCGTGCACCCGTCGACCCGAGGGGATAGGCGCGCGGCTTGTGGTCCCACAGTCCCGCTTTCCAAGGGAGGGCGGCATCCGTCCCTTATTCAGGGGCGTCTGCTCCTTGATCGAAACCAGGATGATGGGATGTCGGCTCCTCCTTCCTTGGACGTCTCCTCGGAACTCGTCGCCTAATCCGGGTCTCCCTCATAGACTTAAGAATGTTCGTGAATCTCGTTCCCGGCGCCATATCTTCATGGACACCGGTTAATTACGCTGCTTCCGCCCGGACGTTCCAAGGAGTCCGGTCGGGGCAGCAACCTGCGGTGAGGAGGCCGAGTGGCTCTGGGTGCTGGGGGCGTGTCGTAACACTGCGGCTCTGCATGTCTGTCTTCCGTCCCTAATAGGGCTTCTCGAAGGCATGATGGCCTGAGGCATCCCGCACTGGGTGCGGGGAACTATGTCTCCTGAGGTTTTCCTCAGCTTCCCATGTTTAACACGGGGTATGCTGCGAGTTTAACGTCCAGCGGGGACGGCATCGGACTGATCAACACGAAGAGTGGATCAGATGACAGAACCCCTTGCGGGGAACCTCCGACGCTGGGGCCAGCGCATGGGCGGCTTCCCAAGTGATATGGAGTGGAGTGAAATGGCATGACCCCACCGGGATGTGGCGGCCCGGGTAAGGATCAGGATGGATGATGGAGTGAAGAGCTTGGACCCTGTTGGGGCTTCCTACGTACCGCGCGTTAGCACGGATCAAAGTCGATGTAGTTCAGGTATACAGTTTAACGTCATGCTGGACATCGGCAAGCCGACTCACGAAGGGGTCGAGGCCGCCGGGCAGAGGATTGAACCGAACCACCTCGCACAGAGGGGGATGGAACGGCCGGGTGGATCATAGTTTAACGTCGTGCTGGACGATAAAAGGAGAAATTGAAAAAGGGGTTGTGGGGAGGCACAGTGGAGATACACACAGGCAGTCTCCCACAGTGGCGGATTCATAGGTGAATCGACGCAAGCGTGAACCCTGGAGGGGTCCACTGATGGACGAACCGACATGAATACGACCGGGACGACCAGGTGGTGGGCTTGAACCTCAGGGAGGCTTCCTACGTACCCTGTGTAGAAGACAGGGATCAAAGTCCACGTAGTTCATTCTGTCAGGACTTACGCACTTGAGGCAGCCCGGATGCGGCAAAACTCAGTTGGAAGGGACTTGGACCGAAAGTAGGAGACACCTCGATCCCAGTCACACCCTCTACTGGCTTCGGCAGTGGGGGAGCGCAATGGAGATACACATGTGCAGCCCCCCACAAGAAATTAGGGGTTTGTAATACCCTACCCCCTTAGGGAAAAGCCGCTCCCATTAAATCGTCCTTAAAGAGGGGCAATCCCGACATCCCTGCAGAGACGAGCGGGTGGGGGCCACATCCAAACCGGGGGGACCCTGCGTGCGGAGCACGAGATCAGGTTGCGGACGGTTTAACGTCTTGCCGGACGAAGTACAGTTTAACGTCATGTGTTGAGGACGAAGGTGCTTGGCAGTTTAACGTCTTGCAGCGCGGACGTGGTGCAGTTTAGCGTCATGCAGGACGAATGTGCAGTTTAACGTCATGCAGGACGAATGCTGTACAGTTTAACGTCTTTGTAGCTTGGACGAAGTGCGGTTTAACGTCATGCTGGACGTATGCAGTTTAACGTCGTGCAGGACGTGGTGCAGTTTAGCGTCATGCACGACGATGAAGCCGCCGGTAGGTCCGTGTCACTTCGCGCGAGCCTGGGGGGGGCGCAGAAAGACGACGTACGGTGCGGGCACCTACGATGAAGACCATCGGGCGCCACGCAGGCGGGTACCCTCAGGGGGTCAAAGGGGGCGACCCCGGCGGTTTGCGCGCAAAAGAGGAGCTTTGCGCGCAAAACCGCGGGTCGGCGCGCAAAAATGGTGGGCTGGCGCGCAATTGGGCCAGCGCCTTGCGCGCGGAAGGTTAAGATTGCGCGCACCGGGCTTCGGATAGCGCACGGGGGCAACGGCTCATTCTCTAACGAACGACCACTTTGAAGAGGGGGGTGCGCGCAATCGGGCTGGATTGCGCGCACCCGGGGGCAATTGCGCGCAAGAGGCTTCTTTTGCGCGCAAAGGCCTTCGGGTTAAGGATTATTCAAAGGAAAGGAGCCAAGGGGATTGCGCGCGAAGGCGAACCCCAAGGCTCTTTTGCGCGAAAGAAAGGAGGTTACCTGAAGATCGGCATTGCGCGCGGAAGGGGTTGGATTGCGCGAATGAGCGACGCTTCGGATTCTGGCCACCTTCAAAACGTCGGGGGTCGCCTTATATTTATAGGCAACCACTGGCACGGAATCCGGTCTCGGGCGCGGAATTCTCTTCGCGGGCGCGGAATCAGGACCCGGCGCGCAAGGGAGTCGCGCAGGACACGGGCGCGCAAAATAGCGCGCCGGCCCAGCGCATTGCGCGCATCCCGGGAGGTTTGCGCGCCGCGACTCAACTTTGCGCGCGGGCCTCTGAAATTTCACGCAAGTCCTCCGGGCCCTCCGGAACGTGCCTCTGACTCCAAATATCACTTCGCTTTCCGCTTCCAGAGCTCCGTTTGGGAACAACGGACTTTTCCGACGTCTACAGTGATTAAAAATGTTTTTTCTAATATTTAAGGAATATAAATTACAATAATGTAATCTTATTGAAGACTTCAATTAAAATGTGATATCTTCATGATTTTATTTCATCTATAATGACTAAATTCATTCTTTAGTATCCATAATATATCCAACCTATACAGTTCTCAGAGAAATTAAATCTTATTTCTATCTCATCCATGAAATATATACACAATGAAGACAGAGTGTGCCACATTAAAATGAATTTCTATCATCTATTTAACCACCCTAATATAACTCGGTATAAACTATTAACTCTTGTTATGATTATAAATTTTGTAAGAAAATGAAATCAATCATACCATTTTAATGTCTAGTTATTAATTTTATTTTATGTATGTAAATCCATGAGAGTTTTTGAAATATTTTGTTTCGATTTAAATTTTTTTTCATTTCATACAACACTGAATAAATATTTTCCACTATGATTGAATTTCATTATAAAAAACACCTATTTAATATTTTAATACATGAATCATTTATATTAGAATTATGTACCTCAAAAACTATGTTTGAATTGTGTTACACAAAATACTAATTTCATTCGATATCTTGTATAACATGCAAGGCCAAAATTTTTCCAAACTACAATATACTATCATTTATATAATGAAAATACTATTATAGATACTACCTATTAATTAGAATGTATGCTAAGAATTAAATTAACTAAATTATGAAAATATGATATGCACATGTATATTAAAGGTATGTTTTAGTCATCACTTTGTAGTAGTGAATGAAAAAACTATTTTTAAATAAAGATATTGCTTTTCAAAAAAATAATTCTATGTGCACAGACAATTATATCTCCTAAAATTATAAAAATACTTGATTTTTTTTCCAATAACATTGAAATATCATATATTCCATCGATATTTTTTTACTCAATTAATATATTTTATCAGTATAGGATAAAAATAAATCCAATTTTATGACAAAAATTTTGTATTTTTCTAATAGGTAATTCTACGACCTTTTAATGGAGAACCCATTTTATATCTGATTTTTGAAAAAAATTTAATATATATTTGAAGAAATAATGTTCATTATATAATATTAATATATAATTTACTTTGGATAAATATTTTGTATTATTTGGAGAAGTTTCATTTTTTATGAATAGTGACAAACAATGAATTTTATTTCCAAAACTAATTTTAATATGATTTATTTAAATATTTAAATTTTTTTTTAAATTCCTGTAAAAGTACAATTACATGAATAACACTTCTCTTATTCCAATTTATGTTGTTGAAAAAAACCACATTGAAATTGGACATAAAAAAATCAATAATTTGGACCTATTTTCTTAGAACCTACAATAAGAAAACACCATTGTATATAATTTTAAAATTGTTTATGTCACTATTAAGGTTTTAATGTTCCAAATTAGTTAAATATTTGAAAAAATAAAATTTATTAATTTCTAATACTGCAGAATTATTTTTCTACAAAAAAAAGTATAATGCAAGTTATTAAAATGAATCACATCAATTAAGAGAAAAATTAGTTCAACAAAGGAAAAAACCTTAAACTCAATAGCCAAAATAACTTCTGTACTTGTAAAAAATCAATTTTATGTACTTATATTGAACTGATACTCCATTTTATAAAATTTTAACATTATTTGAACCTATTTAAATGGGATAGACATGGTCGGAATTACCTTTTAAAAAATCCACTCAAATGTCACTCCTCCTTTAATATAAAAAGGCACTCACCCCTCCCACTTGTTTGCACCTATAAATCCATTTGGATCCAAAAAATATTATAAAATCTCTATAAATATCTCCCTCCATAATAGAAGCATCACTTTTGGAATAATGTCATCCACATATTCCATTTTCTACAAATCGAATGGAGTTACCCAAGAAAGAGGTAACATCCTTCCCCAAGATCTTTTTTGTATTTCTCATTATCCACATCAAAAAATATAAATATTAAGTGATAATATGAAAAAACAGTATCCTAAATATACTCATGGTTTTTTCTATGGGTTAAATGAAAAATTAAACACACTTCAATTTAATGGGTAATAAACTTACCATTCTTGTGTACGGTGAACTGCCACCTCATGAAACGATACTGTTTGTTTTTCCTTTACCACTGCTCATGGTTAGGAATGATAATGGAATATATGTTTTTATATATATATATATTATATTTATGATTTATTTATCCTTCTAGAATAATTTTATAAAACATACCTTCATTATTTATATTTTTTAAATACGATTACTTCATTTGTGATAGTGTAGACTACCGCCTCCTCAAAGCGGTATGATTCATTCACTTTATTCATGGAATATATTAAGAATTATTTATTGAAATTATATGTAATATAATTCTTAATAATAATACATGAATGATTATATATATATAAATATTTAATTCACATTATTTTTTTCAATAGTACAATAAAACTACAACAACGATCATGCATACATACGACCTAACGTCTCCATGAACGTTGTAATAAATTTCATATTTATAAATTATATAGATCATTAAAAATTATTTATCTAATGAATATATATGATATTTATATCATATTTTAAAATATTTTAAAAATTAATTCATGGTATATGAGATATAATCAATAATAATAAATCAAAATATGTTCAAAAAAACAAAGTGAATATTACGTGAAGCGTAACATTAACAATGAATTTTCAATAATGGATAATATAAATTAATAATAAATAATATATAGTAAAATATATAATAGTAGGGGTTTTTAATATATTTATTATAATGGTATATTTATTATATAGGTGGGTTGTATGAGTACAATGAGAGTCTAGAAATAAGTTAAGGGTATTCTAATATCACTTTTTATTATCCATGAGATACATGCCATGTTCACCACTCAACTTTTTGTGGGGTATGTATATTGACCATGAATGTATTCTATGATAATAATACATAAATTCATGGGTATTTACATATCCCTTTTATTATCTCTATTTCATGGGTTTTATGTTTCAAAATTTACAAAATCATTAAAGTAATTTTCTCTCAATTTTCATTCATTGATACACATGCCATTTTATTCTCCTATATTATTTTAAGATTTGTATAACATTCCATTTTACATGTCATAAAATGTAACCTTATTTTAATGATATATTTTCATTCATGGAATTTATTTTACTTACATGGGTAGTATGATTCATAGTTACCAAATTTGAATAGTATATTTAAACAATCTCATCATTTATCATGATTGTTTACGATTGTTCTTACATTTATGAAATATTATGATCCATATCTCAAGATAAATCATTAGTTTTATTAGCATGTGGTTATTAATGATATCATCAGGTATTAGTAAACTTTTTACACTCATTGGTAATAATCAAAAATTAATTTTTTTTAATAAAATCTATCATTACCTCTCGCTTTGGTAAAAAATCTATGTTCTTTCAAAACCATGATTTATAAAAATATTTTCAAAAAATGTTTTATGCTTAAAATTAATTTAATGGTTTTCATGATTTATTTATTAGTTAACTATTTATATTCATATATAAAGGTTTTCAAAATGATTTGGTCTTTTTTATATGTTTTCATGGAAAATTGTTCTCAATATTTTTTGGATATTCATTTATAAGATTCAAAATATATTTTCATGGTAATTTTTTTTAAAATAGTTTATATATTATAGAGTGATTTTCAACTCAGAATATACATTTTCCACTAGAAATGTTTTAATATATTTTCATGATTCCTTAATATGTTTTCAATGTGGATCAATGAAAAGTATTTTTAATTTTTTTTATCTTTTAAAAAGTGATGTTCTATGTGATCTTTAAAACCATTTCTCTATATAAGATCACATCATGGTTTATAGATTATTCTTTTATAGGGATATGATTAAAATATATTGGTCATATTATTTCTTTGAATGGTTTTTATTGTGATGTATTTATGTTTATCGAACCCATTAATATTTAATGGGACATACCATGATGAATTATTATTAAATCCTATTCCAATCATGGTTTTTTATAGAATTAAATTATTATCAAACCTATCTATTTTTCATTTTTGTTGAAATTATTAAATGTTTATTATACCCAAATAATTTCTTAGGTTATGATAAGATGTTTATGAAACATATCTCTTTCTATGTGTCATGATAATAGGACTGTTTTAATGTCATACATAAGTGTGATTTATTAATAGATTAGTGGGAGCTATATCTCCCCCCAATGCTTTGGGTAATGATTTGTATTTAATGAGTAGATAGAGATGGAATGGGAGGTGAACCCTGTTATGTAATATATAGCTATAATGGGAACCTGATTCTATAATAATAGGACAAAATCTGGATGGAATTTGGTTCAGTACTATATTGATTGATTTCCAGTTGAACTTAGTTTAGTAATATAGTGCTAGAATGGGCTGGGAACTGAGTTCAGCAACAGACGTTTTCCAGTAATATGGTTATGGGAGTAAAAATTGGCTACTAAATTTTTTTGGGGAGTGAACCCATTCAACTAAGATGGATTTGGAATTAATCATTGATTAATATGACAGTCATTTTATATGTTTATGAATCTACCATAATCACATTTCAAATACTTATGTTATGATATCATGGATTATTTTCTTGAATTATTTTTGATTCATGTATTAGTAATTTAAAATATTTATTACACGAGTCTTGATTATGATCATTTATATAATGTGTAGTATCATATATTGTTAGTATAATATTATCATACCCTTATTCACACATTATTATTACATAACACCCTTGTTTACCCTTACAAAGAATCTAATCTAAAACCCTCTATTATGTTTCCTTTTCCCAGTTTATGAAGAATAGATTTAATTAAGAGTAGAAAAGAAGATGATATTTGAGGGAGATGTTGAAGATCATTCAGATTTTTTTAATATTATGTTTCCATGTTTTTTAAAACAATAAACAATTACGATCCTCATGCATGTATTTTAGAGATGTTCTAAAAATTGTCCTCAAATGATGTAATATCCAAGTATTTAAATCCTATGTTTCTATATTTGGTATGAATGGAATATTTCAATCAATGTTTTTAAATTATGATAATTAATATATATTGATTTTTCTAGGGAAATTTATAACAATTTTACTTGGGATATCGCTAAGGATCTGTATAAGTGTATGTCCAAGTATAAGAAAAAGACCTAGAATTTTGGTCAATGATAGAAAGATTAGTTTCATATAAATATATCTTTATCAAGATACTAATTTTAGATATGGTTATGGAATATATGCACATTGTGGTAAAAACCTAAAAAACATTATATTGAGCTAGACTCAATTGAGAACTGGTCCACTACAACGGTCCATAATGCACACCTTCATTGACACTCTCTAAATATATTCTCTGAGACATAAAAAACTATTTACAATATAATATAAATTATTTAAATAGATGTTGAATTTTAATGAGATTCTAAAAACCTTAGTTTTCATAAATTAAGAACGAAGGTTTCATGGTTTATACATCATATAAGCAGTTTTCATGGTTATGTGGTTCCCTACTATGATGATTGTTTCATAATCAATGTATTTTGTTTTAGTCAATGTTTAAAACTCAAAGGAACCATGTTAATGGGGAATGAAATTGAAAATAAAATGACTTCCCTCGTGAGAAATATATTTTTATAGGATATGGAATGAAACCCCTCATTGTTATGCAGACAAAAAATTCCCATGATATGAATCAGGGTAAACATTAAAATGAGTGAATTACAAAATAATGACCTATTGAGCCTTTCATTAGGGAACTCTCTCCTTCCTTCAGTGGTTCTATTGACCAATTATTTGATGATAAATGGATCTATAAAACTAAATATATATTTGAAAATCTCAAATGTTCAGAACATGAAAAAATCACTTTCATTATCTACTATCAAGATAGTGAGGCTGGTCAATTGATGAATATGATTAATAATATATGTTGACAAGATAAAATTGACAACAAATATTAGAATGATATCAAGAACATATATTTTGATAACTAAATTCAATGAATTATTCATACAAATATTTAAAATAAATTCCTAGGGCTTAATAAGAAGGATGGTGATAATTTTTATAATATGAATAATGTTTTAAATGGATTTCAAGGTACTATTTAGGTTTTACATTCCAAACTAACTGAAAAATTGATCAATTCTTTGCTGGCCTCAAACGTAGTCTTATAATATCCTTGTATATTAGAGAATTATGAAGTTATGAATAAGTTGATATATTTTCTATAAAAGAGGAAATGGAGGTTGGATTTTTGTATCAATATCAAGGTGATTATAGGAAAAGGAATATGGATTTAAAAGGAATATTTAAAGACCATTGAGAGAAAATTATGGCCTTTTAATTGTGCTCATTGGGTGGTAAGAAGCATGGAGGAAATTTTCATAATTTGGATGCTATATTTTTTTAATTGTGTAAGAGAAGGTAAAATGGGAAAAAAGGATTTTTTAAGTGATGGGAAAAAGTTATAAAATAAAGTGAATGGAGAGAAAAAATCACACAATGAAGCTCCCGTGCCCCATTCATTCAGTTGTAGGGATATTGGCTGCTATGAAAATCTATGCCCGAATCTAAGTGAAAATCCTAATGATAATAAAAAACAACCTTGGTAGAAATAGGACAATGGGTAAGGCTATGAAATCACAATGGATGAAGAGAGTAATGATAGTTAGGATACAATAATCCTTCTCTAGTTGGGAATTTTATGTTTTATTTTGTATGAATAAGCAATATGAAGATGATATTTTTAATTCATTGGTGAAATTCTAGGTGATTCTCTCCCTTGAAATGGATTCATGTATAACAATATTATAATTGGTATTCTATCCACAAAATTACATACCCATGTATTCAAATGGGATTATTTTTCATATAAGATAAGAGCATCTTTATGTAATCAATGGTAAATTATATTTTATATTGCTTTAAAGATTTACTATTTATGAAATGAATTAAGTTATATTTTACATGAATTTTTAGTGATAAATGTCTTACTTAAAAATATAAATATTTATTCATATTTGATATCTTGTGCTAACTAATTTGTTATTATAAGGATAGATAAAATGACAATTCATTTGATGTATATATCTTATAATCTATTATTACTTTATGAATGAATAAAT
Source organism: Viscum album (assembly GCA_963277665.1). Taxonomy (NCBI): domain Eukaryota; kingdom Viridiplantae; phylum Streptophyta; class Magnoliopsida; order Santalales; family Viscaceae; genus Viscum; species Viscum album. The sequence continues at coordinate 675,794,398 of OY728147.1, forward strand.
CACCAATATCCCTTGGAGTAAGTGGTGAAGTGGATATCAAGAATGTCAACCAAAGTGTGAGACTATGCATATTAAAAAGAATTAAATCAAGTTAGTATATTCATTAATGTTAGTATATAGTAAAATAATTCCTCAAATCTAGGAAAAAGATATTGAAAAAGATTTATCCAAATACATTCATTTATGTTGAAATGATGGTCTAATAAATTATCATAGATTTATGGTTTTGAGGTCTCTATGTTTCCATTTATCATTCACATACTAGTGATCAATGATCATTATATCCCTCTATAATTATTTAAGATTTTCTTCTATGACCAATACTTAATCCAAAACTACATTCTCATATGTGGAAACCAATTTTTGTGTCAAATTGGGTAACCATTATAGATCCGAAATTCCCTATTTATAGAATGATTAAATTTTCATTTTTATGATGTGGGTTTCTAGGATTAGGAATTTAATTTATTAATCCATTTGTGACCATGGTGAATTTAAAAGTTCAAATTCATTTTGAGGGGGGTAGAATTCCACACCCTAATAAATTGTGAAATATATATTTTGAATTAATTAAATGTTTTTATATTTTTCATTTCACATAACACTGAATATAGATTTTTCACTATGATTGGGTTTCATTATAAGGAACATCAATTTTTGCATGTGTAAACACATAGATTATCATTTGGTACACAACACATTTTTTTCTTATCTTACACACAATTCCATGTACCTTCAATAGCTTGCGTAACACATGAGTTTTTATCAAACTACAATATATTGTCGATATTATAAATAAAATACTATTATATCTACATCCTAGACATTGGAATAGAAAGTAGAAATAATATTAAATAAGTTTCAAAAATATCATTTAAACTTGAATATAAAACGAATCCATTGGATATACATTAGTAGAAGTTAATGAATGAACTATTTGAAAATAAAGACTTTAAATTTATATGAAAACTATTTTATATGCACACACAAGATTATACGTTAATAAATTATAAAAATATTATTAATGTTTTAAATAGACATTATGTATTCTATATTCCATGAATATTTTGTAAAATCATTTAATATAATCTATAGGTATATGATAAGAATAAATCCTATTTTATTAATAAAAAGATGTATTTTTCTAAAAGATAATTGTACCACCGTTTAATGAAGAATAAAATTTAGGTATTATTTTGTAAAAATTAAAAAATTATATTTGAAAAAAAACTATTTTTTTAATATTGATATTAAAATTAAGTTTTGGTCAATTTTTGGTATTATTTTGAGAATCTTTATTTTTTGAAAAATAGTTAAAAACATTTAATTTTAATTCAAAACATATTTTTCATCAAATTTATTTATATATTTACATTATGTTTTAAATTTTATATAATTTATAATTAGATAAATTATAAATCACTTCATCCAATTTAATTCAACATTAAAAAAATTCTGATTTATATTATATATAAAAACATTCCAAACTTTTGGACCATTTCGTTTAAAAACATGTTGTCGTGACAGGTCTGCGAGATTAATTTAAAATTGGTTTCTACCACTTTTATTATTTTAATTTGTAAAAATTAGTTCAATATTTTGAATATGATTAATTAACCATTTCAAATAATTTCAACTTAGTTTTTTATAAAAAAATATTAGTTACGTGATTAAAATTAATTACACCGATTAAGATTAATATTTTCCTAAGGATGGAAAAATCATAAAACATAAGACCAAAAAGGCCTATAAAAATTTATAAATAAATATTTTATGGATATATATATACCTTATAAACAATTATATAAAATTGAGAACACTATTTGAGCCACTGGCCATGGAAAAAATGTGGGTTCCATTCCGTTGTAAATAATTTAGAAGAATTCCACACTTCCTCCATTATACAAGAGTCACACACCTTAACACTTATTCATACCTCTCAATACCATTATATCTAAAAACTTCTACTCAAATAATCTCCCATAATACCTTCATTAATCCAATAGGCATCCATATATGAATAAAACCTTCCATGTAAACACTTTTTTTCAAACCCAAAGGTGTTACCCAAAGAAGGGGTAACATCCTTCCTCAAGTTCTTCTTCTTTGTTTTCATTATCCACCACCAAAAATATTATTATTACATAATTTTATAATTAAATAAATATTAAAAATATAATTATACCCTTTTATTATATATTTCATACCAATAGGTATACACACTCCCGTCTAATGAGAAATATTCCATTATTGGGTAAGGAAAAATACAATGTCGCAAAATGATGATATTCGTTTTTCCTTTTACAAATATCATGATTTGTAATTTTGATGAAAAAAATATTTTAATATTATATATATTTTAATATTTATTTATTTTTAATTATATAATTATTATATAAAACATTCATTAATTATTTCAATTTTTTTAATTATGTTAACTTTTTTTGTGGAAGTGTGGACTACCGCCTCCTCAAAGCGATGTGATTAGTTCACACATTTCATGGACTTTATTAAGGATGGGTTTAGTTGAATTATTTGATATATATGAAATAATAATTAAATATTTACAATTATATATGTATATATATACATATTTCATTTACATTCTTTCCATGCATTCAACAATAAAATCGAAACAACATTCATGTGTATGTACTACTTACCATCTCCATGAACTGTGTATTCCATTCCATATGAAAATATTATATTGGTGATTATAAATATAACTTTACTGTATAAATAATAGATATATATATATATATCACGTTTTATACTATTTAAATTAGTAAATCATTGTCTACTTAATATGATCATTAATAATAAATCAAAACATGTAGGAAAAACTAGGGGATATTTCCTAAAGTATAGCATTAACATGGAATTATTAATAAACAGGTAATATAAAGTCATAATCAAATCATATATAATATTAGATATAATAATATATTTATATAATATATTAGTAATAAAATTATATTAATCATCCATGGGGTTTTTATGAGTACGACGAGAGTAAAGAAAAAATGTATGGGTTTTCATATCTCACTTTTTATTATCCACGAGATATAATCCATATTCACAATTAATTTATTTTTTATAGTGTATATACTGCCTAGGAATTTATTATATGAAACTTATAATTACATTTATTTGTGTTTACATGTCCATTTAATGAACTATCTTTCATGGGGTATATGTTTCAAAGGATACAAAACTGTTAATGTTATTTTGTCTCAATTTTCCTTCTGTGAGACACATGTCATGATATAAACCTATATTCAACTAAATGTGTATAAAATCCCCTAAAATATATTATATCATGATTATATTTATTTTAATTAAAATTTATTATTAAATTAATTTCATTTTTTACATGTTTATTATAATTAAAAGATTCAAATTGATGACAGTCTATTGAAACAATCTCATAATCTATCCAAATTATTTACGACTATCCCTAAATTAATTAAATATTATGATCCATATCTCATGAACAATAATGAATTTTCTTTTCCCATATTTAATCATGATAACATCATGTATTCATATATTTTTCCACAATTTTTAACTGTACCAATTAATAAATTAATTTTAGGAAAATATGACTTTATATCTCTCTTTGGTTGAAAATATTTGTTATTTCAAACCCATGATTTATATTTAAAAAATTCAAAAAAATGTATTTTTAAAAGTTTTTTTTATGTTTTCAAGAATTATTTATATTTTCTCAAATTATATTCAAATTAAATTTTTTTCATAATTATATTTAAACTAATCTTATAATCATATAGTTAAACAAAATTTCAAAAGGATGTTCAAGTTTCTTTTATATGATTTCAACAAAAAAAATTCAAATGGATTTTAAACTTATTTAATAGATTTTCAAGGAAAACCATTTCAACATTTCTTTTAGAATCATTTCTATTTTTTATAAAAAACTATAGAAACTAAAGACTATTACATATAACATTTATTGATTTTAATCATAATTATACATCAGATTAGAAGCTACAGATCGTGAAGTATAATATCTTTGATTACTAGGTACATAAAACAAAAAACATTAATGTAAATACAAAATTTCATTATTTATTCATCATAAAGAGCCTATAACTTCCATTGTGCTTATACATCGTCATAGGATAACCTGGGGGATAATATGAATAAATGCATGAGCTAAAAGCCGAGTAAGGGAATAAGAATAAGAATAAATCCATAGCACATGGGTTTGAAATCATGACATAATGAAATAAAAAGGAATATAAAAAAAGGAATCATAACATATGAAAATGGAGTCATATAAAAATGGAATAATATAAATGTGGGAATAACATAAAACATGAATTTCATATGATTCAAGGCTAACCTCTAAGATCGTTTCCCATAGTAGCGGAAGCCAAGGCTAACAGCCAAGATTGTCGCACATAACATCTAATGAGACATAACATTATCCAATTAATTGGAGCACAATCTGCGTGAAACCATCATAAAATGTTCGTGAGTTTTATTTACACATAAATAAACATACATAATTAATCATACATAATCATAAGGGAACCCATGGAGAGAAATATGTATCACATTCATGACATAAAGCATTATGAATGGGAATATCATAAAACGGTCCATGAGAGAAAGGAATTAAAACTTAAATGAACATTAAAAATTTAAAATAGGAATATATCACATAATGTGATGTAAAACAGAAGTGAAAACATGTAATAATAGTATTTAGTAAATTTATATCATTAAAACATTTTAGTGTGATTTTACGGAAAAAACTAAAGTGCATTTAAAATAGAAAAGGGTTAAATATTTTATATAAAACCAGAAGTGAAACAAGAATGTTTTCATAAAAAAAGACTAATTATACAAATAAAATTATGGCTTAATGGAGATGATAGTGTGCACATGAATTTGTGTATGATTTTGGGAAGTTCCCTTAAAGTTAGATTTCATATTGGGAGGTATTGGGGAGGGAATCACTTAAAACCATGAATATCCCTGCATGAGACTAAGGGATGGATCTTGAAAAAAGATTTTCAAGCATATAAAAATTATGTATAAGATGTGCATAAAATGAAAATACAACTTCATTTGGGTAAAAAATGATAGAGAAACCATAAGGAATACAGGCGGTACAGAAAGAATTCCTTACGGATTATCAGAATGGTATTGGGTGTACATAATAGGGATTCACGAGAGAGAATGGGGTTTTTCATTAGTTATATAATATAAGGGAATTATGGTGGAGGTTTTAAATCATACCCCATCATTAGGGACTACATATAAAATTGAATATCATATAATAAATTCTTGACAAAACGTGACATGGAGATGATCCCTTACCATTAGTCAGTTAGTGTTCTCCACTTGTTATTAATGAAATAAATAAGAAAATTATGTAACTCCATGACCCAAGAAGCCCAGAGTCGGTGCATTATTACATATCATTGGCATGATCACTAAAGATCATGTATCGAAACACCAATTAGTTTAGTAGCCTTGGAAGTACCAGATACAATAATAAGGGTTACATTACAACATAAAATTCAAAATTACAAAAACATATTTTCAATGGGAAACACTGAGATCCCATAGACTATCCCTACAGGTCAGTCATAATATACTTCTTCACATCCTGGAAAAAATAGAACATACAAATGGGTGAGATCAGATGCTCAGTAAGGATAACAATATAGAAAAAACTTTCATAAATAAGAACAAACATTTAAATAATTTTATAAGATTAAAAAAAATCCTTTTAAACCCGAACTTCATCACAATATGGAAAATATAAAATATAATAATTCCATTTACTAATTCACATGGATATTCTTCTAGAAGAATAATCACATGCAATATCAATAGCCACTTTCATAAAAATGTATTTAATAATTCCATACATTCATAACCACATCGTCAAGGCCTTGTCCCAGGACTACAAATAAGATTTTGTAAATTCCTTATACCAAAACACTAGTTTGTCTCATGAGACCTACTGATGCATCAAGGAGATATAGTGGGCTCCACCCATCACTTACTATGTCAAATTCATTCCTCATATGAAAATCTTTAAACATAACATCAACATTCATATTAAAACTAGCATACTAAATGTCAATACTTTATCCATAACCATGAATAGTGTAAAAATAACACATCCATATTCAAACATATTACAAAAACTTCATTATAATATAGATGTTTTGTATCACAATAAATCATGTACAAATAAGCTTAAAATCAATAAAAGGATGAAATCAAATCCTTTTTTAGAGAAATATCTCTTTGTATTTTGAAATCATTTAAGTGTTTCATAATTTTAAAGAAGACGTTTATTTTGAAAATATTATTATAATCTTGTAATGGATGCTTTGATGATGTTATAACGGTTGAAAATAGCTGCACCCACTGTATAAGTTAAAAAAACATTCTTACCATAATTTTGTCAAAAAGGTCATAAAGTAACTTGTTTGGAAAATGCAGAAAGATTCCTTTTAAAACATATAAGGTCAAATAAAGGTATAAATGAATTTACCCCATTTTCTAGTAATTAGTAAAAAAAATTTGAAATACATTTTTAGGAAGCATGGATGTGGATGATAAATAGGTCCTAGTTTATACTTACGTAAAAACAACCTCGGATAATAAAGAGGTTGTGAAATTAACCCGTACTATGTACATTTATTTGGTTGAATGTAGGTTAACTCCTATATAATGATGAAATAATTGTTATTAAATTATTCAATAATCATATACATTAATATGATATCATATATGATCTTTTAATATTTATTTGTTAATAATATTTTAGTATTATCGTCATTTCTGGTGTAAACTGATTCGTTTTACATTATATGATTTGTTACGTAAGTAATGTTTTTTATGTATAGGATGTTTCTTAATCATATTCATAATGATATTAAGTCTTTAAAAATTATTTTTAATTATCTAATAAAATTTACTCTTGAATTTATTATGATGGGGAATGAATCTCTTCTCGTTCGTGGAGACGGTAATCCGTACGTATGCACGAGCGACAATATCATTCTTTTGATATTAAAATAATAAATAATTGGATGTTATATCAGATACACAGAATCATTATCAAGTTATATATATTATTTACATCAATTACACATAATTATTATACCCATCCAAATAATAATGTATTTAATAATAATAACAACACGACGTGGAGACGGTATGTCGTACGTACGCATGTATGGGTACATTTTATTAAAATGATGTATATAATTATGAATTTGGTTGTACCATATATATAATAACATAACAGTATATATAAGATACTGGAGTTATTATATTAGAATGGAAACAACAAAGAAAGAGGAAGTTGAAGAAGAAAGGAACTTGAAAGAGGTGATGAAATATTTATCTATTCTTAGGGTTCTTCCTTTTTATTTGATCAAAAGGGATCCATAGGATGGCTTGATGACAAAAATAAGGCCACTAGGATGAAGGTAGGACAGTTGATAGGGTATTTGGGCAGGTTTTGGCAGAGTCAAAATACTATAAAGGTGTGAATTAGAGAGAAGGGAAAGGGCCCTTTTATTTGAGGGGTGAGGGGAACCTTAGCAATAGTTAGAAATATTATTTTATAATAAAATCATTTTCGGTTTCTAATGGCTCCAAAATGGATTATTTAAAGGAAAAGGTAAGGATCGGTCACAGACCACTCCACCAATTGGTTTTAGACAGGTTTGGGCCACTATATTAACCTTTTCTTATAGATTTAACTCTTAGTTAAGTAGTTTGATATTTACCATGTCTCTTTTTATTTTTATATAATATGGTTAATAAACATACTATAACCTTCTAATAAAACCCCAAGTGGCTCATTAATGATACACCTATCATTATATATGTTTTTTGTCTGAACCTTTGATTTTTTGGAATAGAATATCAATTAATAATATAATATTTTTTTTAAAAACTCTTTTATATCAATTTTGACACTATTTGGTATTTTGTTTTTGCTAAATTCATTATAGAATTATTACTTCTAAAGAAATTCATCTAACAAACCCTAATATGTCTTATTGACCTATCAAATTAGTGGAATTCATAACATGTCACAAATTACATTTATTTAGATATTTAAAATATCTATTATATTAATATTTCATTAATTATGTAATTACTGCATCATCATTGTGTCATAAATAAATTAAATTATATAATGCATAAAAATTATAAATAAAATACCAATATGAATGAAGTTATTTAAGCTTATAAATAACATTTATATTCGAATTTATCTTATGTATAACTCTATATTAAAAAAAATTTAGTTATTAATCATTGATTTTAACTCTTTTAACTATTATTTGAATTAAATAATAATAAATTTCCTAATCTAAACAATGTGGACCAATGAGGTTCATATTTTATTCATAAAGTTGTTTTTGGTCGAATTATACTTATCCAATAGAATTAGGACATGTGTTAAAGTAATACTAATATCATTTTACCCATAATTACCCTATTTACTTTTAAATGTTGTAAAGAGAAGTAAAAAAGTTATTATTCACAAAAAAAATATGTTCATCTTATTGAACCACATTTTTCCTACTAATATCAACCGTGTCTCTTGGATTTTTGAAATTCCACTCAGATAAGTTGTATAATTATTTTTTATATGAATTTTCAAATTCTCTTAGGTGGTGGGTAAAAGACGGTGATAAGTTCAATAAAATTTTTACATGTCTAAAATTATTATAAATTTACTCCAATTAATTACATTTAATTTATATAGGTATTATGTATACATTTTGACATAAAATAAATTTAAATATATTAAATAAATATTTCAATAAAAAATTTGGTTTTAAACTATAACATAGTGTTTTTCACTATTTAGGAAAATTTGAATGTTTTCAAAAAAATACCAAAAATTCACCCTATTCTAATTTTGATATTCCGAATCCAAAAATGATGTCCATTTTGAAAGATAAAATTTATAAAATTTCAAAAAGTGGATATTACTATTAATAATAGCTAGTTTGATTTGTTGTGGTGTGTTAGAACTCGATGTTGCATTCAAAAAATGCTACTGTATTATTCAAAGGGAACTGTAATGTGGAAGCTTGGGGTTTTACATTCTTCCCTCCTTAAAGTAATTTTGTCCTCAAAATTTCTAGAGTATTACTGTGTAAATAGACTCTGGTGGTTCTACATCATATGTTCCTTGGGTTCCCACGTTGCCTCTTCCATCTTATGGTTTCTCCATAGAACTTTTACCAGACGAGTCATCTTGTTTCTGAACACTTGTTCTCTTGTATCATGAACCTTGAAAGGCTCTTTGCAATAAGATAGAGCGGGTTCCAGTTCTAATTCATCATAGGTGAGTACATGTGTTGGGTCAGGCATGTAATTTTTCAACAGTGATACGTGGAACACATCTTGAACATTGGAGAGTCATGGTGGCATTGTCAACTGGTAAGCTACAACACTAATTCGTTCTAGAATTTCGAAATGTCTAATGTATGTGGGACTCAATTTTCTCTTCTTATAGAAACGTATTAAACTCTTCAATGAAGATACCTTAAAGAAAACATAATCTCGTACCTAAAATTCCAAATCCTTCCTTCGGTTATCAGCATAGCTCTTCAGCCTACTTTGAGCAGGTTTGATGTAGGTTTAGATTACCTTCACCTTTTCCATTATTTCTTCTAATAGTTCTGGGGCTACGAGTTTTCATTCACCAACATCATCCCAATAGGTTGGTGTGTGACATCTCTTTTCTTATAACGCTTCGTATGGTGCCATGCGAATACTTGAATGATAGCTATTGTTAAAGGAAAATTCTACCAGAGGTAAATATTAATCCCAAATACCTTGAAAGTCATGTGAGCATGATCTGAACATGTCATAAAAGGTTGGAATAGTCCGTTCTGATTGTCCATCAGTTTTAGGATGGTAGGCAGTGCTCAAATAAAGTTCAGTGTACAGGGCTTTCTGAAGCTTTTTCTAGAATATTGATGTAAAATGTGGATCACGATCAGAAACAATTGTTAGGGTTACTCCATGAAGTCTCACAACTTCATTAATAAATAGTCTTTCTAGACGTTCAAGTGGTAAATATTCTCTTATAGCATGAAAATATGTTGACTTTGTAAGATGATCAACAACGACTCATATTGAATCGTTCCTTCTATGATTCATTTCTATCCCCATGAAAAATCCCATCGCGATATCATCCCATTTCCACTCAGTTATGGGAAGAGGTTTCATTACTCTTCCAGGCTGTTGCCTTCTAGATTTCACTTATTGACAAACCATACATCGTGACACAAAATCATTGATCTCCCTATTCATTTTTTCCAACCAAAAATGTTCCTTCAAATATCAATACATTTTGCTGATCCTAGGATGTATAAAGAAATTGGAGTTATGAGCATCATCCAACAATTCTCTTTTAAGATCATGTATATCGGGAACACAATGTCTCTTCCCAAATTTCCAAAATCCATCTTCATATATGAAGTCACTAAATATCCCATTATTCACAAGTTTAATCTACTTTTGAAACTCCTCATCATTAGCCTAAGAACTTTCTATCCTTTCTAGTAAATATGGTTTGGAAACCATTTGAAAAAGTATTTATGCTTCACCTTCCATGGTGATTCCCATAACTATCTTTACTAGATCCAAGTATATATGATCCTTTCCAACTCTCATCTTTCTCAAAACTCAATGACCTTTTCTACTAAAAGCATCTTCCACCTTAATTGCCTTCCACGTGTGGTAGTGTATAGTGCAATCATAATCTTTGAGTAGTTGATGCCATCGACTTTTCCTCATGTTGAGTTCTTTTTGTGACAAAATACACTTCAAACTCTTTTGATCAGTATATATCACACATTTTTTACCATAGAGATAGTGTCTCCCAATCTTCAAAGAAAATATTACAGCTGCTAACTCAAGATCATGAGTACGATAGTTTTGCTCATGAATTTTTAGCTACCGTGATGCATAGGAAATAACCCTATCATTCTGAATAAGGACACAAACAAGTCCTTTCTTTGATGCATCAATATAAATAACAAACCCATCATTTCATATTTGATACTTTATCATCTTATTTTGTGTTTTGAATCAATGACCACCATTGATCAGCATCTCCAGTGAGGCGGTAAACTGCCATGACAACTTTTTCCCTTTCGCTACTCACCACGGCGTGGAATATTTTCTCTAATGAATTTATCCATTTTTCAGCTACTAGTGGATTTTTACCCCCATTAAATGTTGATGGTTGTTTCCTCATGAAGATATCTAACATTGATACACAAAAATGTAGATCAAGGTGCTCCATATGGGTAAGGTTATTATTCATAACTTGAGTGAGTTTTCCAAATATAGTGATAAGAAGATCAGCACCAGTTGTATCACTAGCTCTACTATATTTATCTTGAAAATGAGGGTAATCCCTATATGGAGTGAAGGCATTGATACGGTTTCCATTCCTTCCACTAGCCGCTATTTCTAAACAATGGCATAAACTAGATTAGTTTATGAATCAAAATACATAATTCCAAACGTGTAAAATACTTATCATAAATTGAAATGTTTATGGATATAATCTATAATCAAAGAAATTTTTTTCCTTGAATAATTATATACTCATAAACCCTTCATAATGGTTTGTAAATAAAATGAGAATTATCCTCATCATATCCCTCGGGAGTGTCTTAACCAAAAGTGCAGCAAAGCCTGTTGTCGTTCACCAGTTCTCGTTCGAGTCTATCTCAAAGCAGTGTTTTCGGGTTTTACCCCAAGTTATATCTGTGCAAGAGCCACCTCTACCTACTCGTATACATAAAGTGATGTATTTCAGGGAAAACACAAAAAATCTCTACAATACCAAAATTTTATGAAGTTTATCTATACTAATCCACAAAGTTTATCTTAGGGCTATGTGCTCTAATCAAAGTTTACCTAAATCTAGTTTCCAAGGTTTGTACTAAAATTACTCTAATAATAATTTTAATTCCACGAATTTAGAAGCCCAGAGTCAGTGCATTATTACATATCATTTTCATGATCACAAAAGCTCATGTATCGAAAGACCGATTAGTTTAGTATCCATTGAAGTACGAGATACATTCCTAAAGGTTACATTGCATCATAAAATGGAAAGAAACAACAACATTGGTTCCATGGAAAACACTAAGATCACATAGACTATCCTGACAGGTCAGTCATAATATACTTCTTTGCATCCTGGGACAAATAAAACATAGAATGGGGTGAGCTCAGATGCTCAGTAAGGATAACAATATAGAAAAAACATTCATAATAAATAATAAACATTTAAGGAAATGTATAAGACTAAAAAAAACCTTTTAAATGTGAACTTAGGTATAATATAGAAAGGATAAAATCAAATAATATAATTTACTTATTCACATGGATATTCTACTAGTCGAATAATCACATGCAATATCAATAGCCACTTTCATTAAAATTGATGGTATAATGCCAGAAATTCATAACCACATAGTCAAGGCCTTTTTCCAAGACTAAAAATAATATTTTTTCAATGCCTTGTGCCAAGACACTAGTTTGTCTCAGGAGACCTACTGATGAATCGAGGAGCTATAGCGAGCTCCACCCGTCACTTACAAAGTCCAATGCATTCCTCATATTAAAAGGTTTAAACATAACATAAACATTCATAGTAAAACTATCATATTAAATGTCAATACATTTTCCATAAAAATGAATAGTGTAAAAATAACACATCAATATTCAAACATATCACAAAACATTAAATACAATATAGATGTTTTGTATTATAATAAATCAACTTCAAATAAGGATAAAATCTATCAAAGGATGAAATCAAACCATTTTTTTAGAGAAATATCACTTTCTATTATGAAATCATTTAAGAGTAAAAAAATTATAAAGAAGACATTTATTTTGAAGATATTCTTATAAGATTGTAAGGGAAGATTCGAAAATTTTATAATTTCAGAAAATAGCTGCACCCGCTGTATAAGTTAAAAAAACATTCTTACCTTATTTTTGTCGAAAAGGACATAAAGTACCTTGTTTGGAAAATGTCGGAAAGATTTATTTTAATAAATATTATGTCAAATAAGGGTATAAATTACTTTACCCCACTGTCTAGTAAATATTAAAAAAATTGAAATACATTTATAAGAAACAAGGAAGTGGATGATAAAGAGGTCCCAATAGATACTTATGTAAAAACAACCACGGATAATAAAGATATTGTGAAATTAACCCTTACCTTGTACATTTCCTTGGTATAGGGTACGTTAATCTCATTTATAACTATGAAATAATTGTTATTAAATTATACAAAAATCATGTACATTAATATTATATCATATATGATCTTTTAATATTTCTTTGTTAATAATATTTTATTATTATCGATGTTTCGGGTGTTAACTAATTCGTTTTCCTTTATATGATTTATTATGTAAGTAATGTTTGTTATGGATAAGATATCTCTTATTCATATTCATAATGATATTAAGTCTTTAAAAATTATTTCTAATCATCTAATAAAAATTAGTCTTGAATTGAATATGATGGGGAATGAATCTCATCGTGTTCGTGGAGACGGTAATCCGTACGTACACACGGGTGAAAATATCATTCTTTTGATATTAAAATAATATATAATTGGATGTTATATCATATATATAGAATAATTATCATGTTATATTTATTATTGAAATAAATTAAACATCATTATTATACACATCCAATCAATAATGTATTGAATAATAATTACACCACGACGTGGAGACGGTAATCCGTAAATACGCACGTATGGTGACATGTCATTATAAGGATGGATAGAATAATTAATTTGATTGTACCATATTTATAAAAAAATTATAGTATATAGAGGATACCTGAGTTATTATTTTAAAATGGAAACAACAAAGATAGAGGAAGTGGAAGAAGAAAGGACCTTGAAAGAGGTGATGAAATATTTACCTCTTCTTCGAGTTCTTCATTTTGATATGATCAAAAGGGATCCACAAGATAGATTTATGACTAAAGTAAGGCCTCTAGGATGAAGGGAAGACAGTTTATAGGGTATTTTGGCAGGGTTTGTCCTAGCCAGATGGCTTTGAAGGTGTGAATTATTGAGAAGGGGAAGTTCCCTTTAATAAGCGGGGTGATGGGAACCTCAAGAAAAGTTAAAAATTTTATTCTATAATAAACTAATATTAGATTTATAATGGATCCAAAATAGATTATTTAAACTATAAGGTGGTTAATGGTCGAAAAACACTCAACCAATAGGTTTCATATAGGTTTGGGTGACTATATTAACCTTATCTTTTAGATTATACTCTTAGTTAAATAGTTTGACATTTACCATGTCTCTTTGTGTTTTTATATTATATGGTAAATAAACATACATTAAACATCCAATATAACCCCAAGTTTTTAATTAATGATACAACTATAATTATATAAGTCTTTCGGATAATCCTTAGATATTTAGAAATAGAATATCGATTAATAATATAATATTTTCTTTAAAAACTCTTTTATGTCAATTTTGACACTATTTGGTATTTTGTTTTTTCTAAATTTATAACATCGTTATTACTTCAAAAACAATTCATCTAACCAACCTCAATATGTAATATTAACCTTTAAAATTATTGGAATTAATAAAAAGTCTAAAATTACATATATTTGGATATTTATAATATCAATTATCTTAATATTTCATTAATTAAGTAATTACTGCATCATCATTGTGTCATAAATAAAATAAATTATATAATGTCTAAAAATTATAAATAAATTACAATTATGTATTAAATCACTTTAGATTTATAATTAATATTTATAGTTGAATTTATCTTTTTTATAACCCTATATTAAAAATGATTTAGTTATTAAACATTGATTTTAACTCTTTTAACATTTCTTTGAATTAAATAATAATAAATGTCATAATCTAATCCAAGTGGACCAAAGTGGTTCATATTTTATTTAGAAGGTTACTTTTGGTCTATTTTTACTTTTCCAATAGAATTAGGACAGGTGTAAGGGTAATAATAATATCATTTTTACCCTTAATTACCCAATTTCCTTTTAACCGTGGTAAATAAAAGTAAAAAGTTACTATTCAAAAAAATTTATTTTCCTCTTATTGAAAAACAGTTTTCTTACTGATATCAACCATGTCTCTCGGAATTTTGAAATTCTACTCACAGAAGCGTTAAAATTATGTTTTATGTGAATTTGTAAATTCTCCTAGGAGGTAGGTAAAAGACTGTGAAAAGTTCAATAAAATTTTTATATATCTAAAATTTTTATAAAATTACTCCAATAAATTAAATTGAACTTATATAGGTATTATGTATCTATTTTGACATAAAATAAATTTAAATATATTAAATAATTATTTAAATAAACAATTTGGTTTTAAACTATAACTATGTGATTTTCACTATTTATACAAAATTTAAAGTTTGTAAAGAAATACCAAAAATTCACCCGAATCAAATTTTGATATTCTGAATCCAAAAATGAAGTCCAGTTAGAAAGATAAAATTTATAAAATTTCAAAAAGTGGGTATTACTATTCATAATGGCTAGTTTGATTGGTTGTGGTGTGTTAGAACTCGAAGTTGTGTACAGCACACGATACTGTATTATCTAAAGAGAAACGTACTATGGAAGCTTGGGGTGTTACAAATTAGGTTTATTAATTAATTATTAAAAAAACCTATTATATATTTAATTGAATTATAATAACATGTTTATGTCCATTTGAGACCATTTTTATTGGTTAAAATATTCTATTTCATTGTTTGGGTCCATTTTCTTAATTAGTTTTAATGATCGGTTTACTAATATTCATGTTCGAATAATCTTGTAAGATGAAAGTGTTTTTCTAGAAGTGATGTTTTAGGATATTTGTTAACATCCATGAGATTACTTGGTTACAAATTTAATGTTGTTACTTAGAGTAATGTCAATCATTTTATAAAACTTTGGTGACATCCTTTTGGGTTAATTGGCAGTTTTTGTCCACAAAAAAATAATTTTTTTTATAAATCAAAACCATGTTTAAAAAAGTATTATAGAACCATATATAAGTCAACATACATATCTTATATTCAGTTTCAACTCAGAAAATGTTTTCATGACCAGAATTGAATACGACAATGGAAATTGATAACCTTTCTTCCTTTATTGTGTAAAAGTTTCACATCTCAAATGGTGTTTTCATTTCTTTTGAACAAAAGATATGGAATAGAGAGAAGATAATTAATTATCACATTATAAAAAATATCATTTCTATACATATATGTTACTAGAGTTATCATACCATTTGGGTGAAGGGATTTGATGAAATAAACAAGAAAAAAAATAACACAAAAGAAATAAAAGAATTTGAAAGATGAATTTACATCTTGAGTTTAACTCCTTTGAGAGCCTATTAAGAGGAGACGCTATGAGTTTTGGATGTGGGGAAGGAGATTGGCATGATATTTTGGCATAATATTGCCAATTGATAAGGCTTGATAGTTCTGAGCAAATGACGGTGTCAAGGGTGGTATTAATAGTGGAGGGGAGGAGGGTTTTCATAATATTATTATATGTAATTTATTATTCCTTCACAAGAAAATAAATATAGAGTATTACATGATCTAGAGTAGTAATAAATGCATATGATTTCTGACCAATTGAGCCTAAATTAGTAGATCATCATCAACGACTCAATAAGTCCATTATTTTGCATTTATCATAAATTGTCATATTTTACTATTCATAAAAAATTTGAGTATTTTAGAAAAATACCAAAACATAACCCTAATTTTTTTTGATTTGTATAATCCAAAAATGAAATAAATTTTTTAGTTTTTTTAAATAAGATTAATTAAATTTTTAATTAAATTTTCAATTTACTCAAAATATCACAATTCTAAAACATCTATTTTCTTATTCCAATATATAGGTATATCATACTTTTACTTCAATATTATTTATATACTATCATAGGTACAGATACTATTCATTATCGTAAATAACTATTCATATGGGTATGTTACTATTGAAAAGGGTGGGTTACTACTCACGGAAAAATATTTTTTTCTTATTGGACTCCAAATAACATACTAATCCCAACCATGTATGTCAGATTTTTGAAATTCAAAACACAGAAGTGAAAAAATATGATTAAAAGTCACATAGAACTTTGTACTTCAATATTTAATGATTTCATGTGGTTATGTAACATATTTATAATAAGTAAATTTCCATTGAAAACATTTGGTAATTACATTCTTCTCCCCTTAATAAATTTCACCCTCAAAATTTTGTTTTACATTATTAGAAAAAAACATGTGCGGGTACTTTTCCAACATTTCCTCCCCCGGTTCCCATTTTTCCTCTTCATAATTATGGTTCTGTCACAGAACATTGAAAGGTGAGTAGTCTTGTTATGTATAACTTTATCTCTATGATCCATGAACAGTAATGTCCTCTCCTTGTAAGAAATATTATTAATCACATATACCACCTATGGAGAGAGTACATGTGAAGGATATAAAATGTAATTTCTTAAGAGGGATACATGGAAGAAATCATGTAATTTGGACATGGTAGGTGGAACTATTAGTCAATAGGCCACATTTCTGACTCAATCATGGATCTCGAATGGGCTGATGTACCTGTGACTTATCATCCCATTATTTCCAAACATCAAGAACTTATTCCATGAATATATTTGTAGAAATGACAAGTATGGAACATTGAACTCAATGTTCCATCAAAGATTGTCTACATAAATCTTATGTCAAAGCTGGGCTTCCATGATTTGCTGCTGAATGAATTTCACATTCCCCACAATTTCATCGACCATTTCATGTCCAAGCAGCTTAAGATCACTAACTTCATCTCAACATGCCAGTGTTCTACACCTTTTCCCATAATGGTACTCGTATGGTTCCATTGGGATTATTGAGTGGAAACTGTTGTTGTAATACAATTCCACCAATGGAAGATGTCAGTCCCATCCTACATTGACGTTCATAGATCATGATCTCAACACATCTTTTAGTGTCTTAATATTTTGCTCCTATTTTCAATCGTCTTGAGGAAGATAGGCTGACTGATGTTGAGTTCAGTGCTTAGAGCTTTTTGGAGACATTTCCATATCATCTAGAAGAATCTCATATCACCATCAGATACATTATATTGTGTTACTCCATGTATCATTTCGACTTTATTGTTGTAAATCCGTGCAATTTCATCCAATTAGAAGTCATGTTGAATTTTGATAATGATATTTGTCTTTGTAGGACGTTCTCCAATTACCCCTATAGCATTTCTTCCTATGGATTTACTAGGAAGTCTAGTTACAATTTCCATGATAATGTTCTCCCACTTCCATATTGTCATGGGTTGTAGTCGCATCAACCCCTTAGACTATTGCTTCTCATCCTTCTCATGTGGACATACAAGGAAATTTAATGTATATACTCTAATATCCCTTTTCATATTCTCGCACAAAATGTTTTCTTGGAGATCTCAATACATCTTGGTACTCCCTAGGTAGATAGAGAAGGTTGATCTATTCACATCATTCACAAGATCCTTCATTATTTATAGATTGGATGGTACACCTAATTGTGACCCAAATCTTACAACTTCTTCATCAATCATGACTTTTGAGGATTTCCCATTTATAATAACCCTTAGCTTAGATAAATTGTTTTCATAATTCCCATGCTCTTGGAAGTGGTTACACTGCACCACTAGCTGAGTATTGATCTGATCCTTGCTTTATTCTTCCACATTAGTAGGATTTTTCATATCCCTTCGCCAGTTCTTGTCCAGATGACGATTCTTTCTACATTTTAAGCAATTCCTGGTTCATTTTATAATGTTCCTAATTTTCTACATCCCACAACTTTTACAAGTGGGATATTCAGGCTTCTTTCCATCATGGGGTTTCTTTTTGTTGAACAACCCTTGTTGTTCTCTATTTTTTGCTTCTTGTCACCGGGTCCAAAAGAAAACTGAGAATCTCTAATCTCCATTTCAACCTTGATTGCACAACATAAAATATCCTCATAACTATTGAAGTCTTGGATTTCCAGCAACTTCTATAGATTCAGATTCCTCCCACTAAAAAATTGATCCACATTTCTTTCGGTGTTAATGACAAAGCTAGCGATGTACCTTTCAAGACTTGTAATTTTTTCTTGATACGCCCTGATGGACTCATCTTTTTTCTACTTGAGACTGAGTAACTCTATTTCCATATTGATATAGAGGGTTCAAGGAGAATATTTGTTGAAAAAAACCTCTTCAATTCCACCCAATATATGGAATAAATTCCCTCTTTAGACTTTGTATTCTTGATCATTGACCACCACTGATCAGCTTCCCCATCAAAACGTTATACCACTATTAAAAAAATTCTCTTTTACTGAGAACTGGAGGTCAGTGAATATCTTTTCAATGATGTTAATCCATTTTCCGTGGGGAGGTGATCATAAGATCTACTAAATATGGGAGACCCTTTCCATATGAAGTATTCTATTGAAACATTATCTTTCCTTGGAGGAGGATGGTGTTCCACATGATTCATGTTATTATTCATTAAATGAGATAGTTTATCAACTATTTTCATGATGTTTTGAGCACCCGTTCTCGTCATATTAGGCATAACATGTGGGCAATATTCACATTTCCTATCCCATTGGTTATTGTAACTTCTTCTTATATTTCCTGACATTATCTAAGAAAAATAACATACAATTATAGGTCTTGAATACTTTTCTATTGGGAAAAAAAGTAATCTTTGAATATAAAACGATAAACTTGTAAATGAGAAGTATATCTTAACATGTGATTCTTTATGTTTAAATCTCAGCTATCCTTGATCTATTTATGAACTTGTATGCTTATGGGATTTTTCCCTAAATAATGTGTTTCACTAATCTCATGAATCTACCAATGAATATCCCCCAGAAGTGTCAAAGCAAGAGTGATACAATGCCCATTGTCATATAACAGGATACCCCAGGTTAAGCCTGGAACTCCTTTTCTGAGTTTTTGCTCATAGTTACATCTATTCAAGAGATGCCCCTACCTATCTGTTTCCACACAGGGATGTATTTTCTTGATAAACCACTTACTCAATACTTACCAAAATTTGGGGATGTTTTCTAACACTTCATCTTATCAATTTGGTTCATACTAAACTGCTCTATTAATAATCTCCAAAAATAATTAAACCATCCATTGATACCAACTATAGTGACCCTATCTGTTTACATATAACATTACATGATTATAAGCATAATTATACATACAAGTACCATCCAAGGATCGTGAAGTCTCATGTCATTGATGAATAGGTACATAAAATGTAAAAATTGAACAGAAGACAACATTTCATTATCTGGTCTCCATAAAGAACCCCTAACTGTCATTGTGATCATACATCATTAAAGGATAACCTGGATAAACAAAAACAAAGGGATGATCTAAAATCCCAATAAGGTAATAAGAATATGAATAAATCCATAAAACATGGGTTTGAAAACGGTACATAAAGGAATAAAAATTCATGTGACATAATGAATCATAGAATATAAACGTGGATTTATATGAACAAGGAATAATTGAAATTTGGAAGGAACATAAAAAATGACTTTAGTGCGATTTAATGTTAACTTCCAATATCGGTTCCCATAGTAGCACAAGACACGGATAACGCCAAGACCGTCTCACATAACCTTTCATGAGACATAGACATACAAAATGCATTAGAGCACTATATTGTCCCACCCATCTTAAAATATTCATGAATATTCATTGAAAATAAATAATCATACATAATCGATCAAACATTAACATAAGGGTACCCGTAGAGAGAAATGGGTATCAGATTCATGACATAAACCATAATGAATGGGTGTATCATCAAAGTTTCCATTATATAAAAGAATTAAAACATACATTGAAAATTAATATGGTAAAATAGGAATATATCATGGTAAGTGATGTAAACCAGAAGTGACAACATGTATGGATAGTATATAAGAAATTCTTAACATAAAAATATTTTATTGAGGTTTTAAGGAAAACAATAAAGAGAATTTAAAATAGAAAAGGGAATAATCATTTATATAAAACCATAAGTGATCAAGGAATATTTTCATAAAAATTCATATTTTATAAATATAATGGCCTCATAAAATAGTGGATAATGTGAACTTGGATTTGGATCATTATTTGGGATGTTACGGTAAAATGAGTTTGCTTATAGGGAAGTATCGAGGAGAGAAACACATAAAATAATGTATATACTCAAATATAATGAGGGATTGATATTGAAAAAAGAGTTTGGAGAATATAAAAAAATGTATAAGTTTTACATAAAATTAAAATAAAATTAATTTGGGTAATAAGGAAGATAGAACAACCTGAAGGAATTAAGGTGCTACATGTAGAATTCCATAGGGATTATCATAATCGTATTGGGTGTACTTTATAGGGATTAATGAGAGTGATAGAGGTCTATAATTACTTATATATCATGAGTGAAGTACAGGGGAGGTTCTATATCATACCTTATCATTAGTTAATACACATAAAGTGTAATAACGTAGAGGAAATTCTTGAACAAAATCTAAATGTATAGGTTCCCTTACCTTAAGTCTGTTGGTGTTCTCCACTTTTTACTAATGACCTGAATAAACAAATTAGTTTTATTAATTAATAATTATAGAACCAATTCTATATGTAATTGATTTATTACTTCATTTTTAGTTCATTAATGACCTTTTTTAATGTTTACAAGGTTCAATTTCATTGTTTTGGTCTATTTGTTTACATGGTTTTAATGATCGGTTCACTTAAATTCATGTTTGGATAAACATATAAGATGAAATACATTTTCAATAATTTATGTTATATAATATTAGTGAAAATATCTTAAATTAAATGGTTGAAAATTTAACATTTTTACTTCGAGTGAAGTCAAATCATTATATAAAACATTAGTGGCATCCTTCTAGGTTAATTGGAGTTTTTTGACCACAAAGAACACATTTTCGTTTATAAACCAAAAATGTGTTTATAAAAGGATTAAATAACAATATTTGAGGACTAATAAATATATTAGTTTTGTTTTAAACCATGAATGTTGTTTCATGACCATAATTGAAGATGGTAATGGACATTGATAACCCATCATCCTTGATTGTGCTAAAATAACACATCTTAAACAGTGATTTCATTCATTAAAATAAAATATGGGGAATGGAGAGAGGATAATGAATTATCAAATTATCATAATATAATTTTAGTGCATGTATGTTACTGGATTTATCATACCAATTGGGTGAAGTTAGGTGATGAAATAAACAAGAGAAGAAAATAACTTAAATGAAATAAAAGAATTGGAAAGAGGAATTTACCTCTAGAGTTTAACACCTTTGAGAGCCTCTTAAGAGGAGAGGCATTGGTATTTTGAATAGACTAGCAGATATTGGACATGGAGAGGGCTCTTGGGAAAATATTTTGGCATACTATTGGCATGGAACAAGGCTTTAGAGGTGTGAGGAAATGAGGGTGTGAAGGGTGGTATTTATTGTTGAAGGGAGGAGGGATTTCATAATATTATAATAATTAAATTATTTTTTTTTTCACAAGAAAATAAATATTGAGAATTCCTAGACCTAGAATATTAATAAATTCATGTTATTTAGAACCATTTGAGCTTACATTAGTAGATCATAATCAATGATTCAATGAATCCATTATTTAGTATTTATTGTGAATTGTCATATTTTAGTAGTAATAAAAAATTCAACTATATTAGAAAAATACAAAAAATACAACATAACAATTTTTCGATGTGTATAATCCAAGAATGAAATAAATTATTCAAAAATATTCTTCTAAATTTGAGTAATATAATTCGTTATTGAAATTAAAATTTACTTGAAAATTAAAAATTTTAAAACATTTATTTTATTATTCCAAGATATAGATATATCATACTTTTACTAGAATATTATTTATATACTATCATAGGTAAGCATATTATTCATTATGGTTTATCACTATTTATAAGGTCATGTTATTATTCATAATCATATATTACTGTTCACCAAAAAATATGTTTTTATTATTGGACTCCAAATGAATTTCTGATCACAACCGTGTATGTCAAATTTGTGAAATTCAAAACACAAAAGTGACTAACTTATGTTTAAAGGTCACGTAGAACATAGTATTTCATTATTTTTTATTTCATGTTGTTATATAACATAGTAATAAGAAGGAAATTTCCATTTAAATCTTTGGGACGATACAACTATTTTCAGTGAAAATCGTTTTAAAAAATCTTTATGTTTTAAATGTCATTTTTCAAAGAAGAAAATATATCCCTCTCATGAATTGTTTTAATTTTTTTTCAGGATGAATCTATTTTTTTTCATACTTATTTCAAAGAAAATATTTTTGAAAAAGTAATATGTTTATATAAAATGATGTTTCATGCCATCATTCAAATCCTTCTTCATCTATTATAAAATCCATGGTAACAGTTTATGCTTTACAAGGGATATGATCCAAGGAAATCATTCAAATTATTTCACTGAATAGTTTATGTTTTTATGGATCAACGTTCAAGAAAATAATTTTTTAATGGGTTATAATATGATAAAGTCTTAGGGAACCCTCTTCTATTTACAATTTATTCAGGGATGAAATTATTATGAAACCTATCTATTTTCCATATTTTATGATATTATTTAATTTTTATGACAACCATTTAATTTAATGGGTTATGATATGATGTTTATGAAATCCATTTTTTTGTATGGGTCATGATATGATGAATATTTTATGGCACACATATATATGATGTCATTATAATTTTGGTTGGACCCATATCTCCCTCTAATACATTGGGTTGTGATTTGTGTCTTATCAGTATAGAAGGTTAGAACAGGAAGTCATATCGGTTAAGTGATACATGGATGGAATTGGATGTGAACTCGGTTAAGTAATAAAATTATAAAATAAATAGTGAACATAGTTTAGTAATACAAGTCTGGAAGTGGGAACCTAGTTTAGTAATAGAGTGCTAGAATGCGGAGTAAACTAGGTTCAGTAATTTCCTTTTTTCCACTATGATGGTCTTGGGAGTGAACCATGATAACTTATATGGTTTCTGTAGTGAACCATTTCAACTAGTATGAAATTGGAATTACATCTTCACAGCTATGGAAATCTAGTCTTATACTAATCTTGTGATCTCATGGATAACGCTCTCGAATTTATTATGATTGATGTCTTATTAATTAATAATCTCTATTCCATGAATCATGATTAGGATCTTTGATATGTAAGGTATGATCTTCTAATTTCATGATCATGTTACCATACCCTTATTCTCATGTTTTTATTATATATCTTCCTTATTTAACCTTATTTAGAATATGAGATCACCTCTTTCTTATGTTTCCTTTTAACAGGTTATGAATAGTGGGATTAATTAGGATTACTGATGGAGAATATCATTAAGGTAGATATTCAATATCTTTCAAAAATTTAAAATATTATGTTTTATAGTTTACAAATACACTAAACTATTATTGTCCTCAGTAATGTATTTTGGTAATGTGTTTAATATTTATCTGAAATGATGTATAATACATTTTTATAACCCTGTGTCAGCACAATATAAGTATATTTCCTTTGGAATACAATGATAACATTCCATATTCAATGATATAAACAAAACATCGGTCATGTTTCTATTATTTACAACAGGGTCCCAATGATCTACATATATTCTCTGAAATTTATCACCTTACCAACATCATCTAAGGATAATTTTATCAGAGTAGCAACTGGTGTTTTCATACACTTGGAATTATCTATTACAAATCCCCTCATAAATTTCACGGATTATTTTTATTCTGAACCAACATGTCTTCCTTTATTTAATCACTTTTATATAAAGTAAAAAACATAACTTCAATAGTCATTTACAATATAAACTCATATTTCATGAATTTTATGAAATATTTTAATTGTCCATCTTCTGATCCTTAAAATATAATGTCATTACCAAAGACAAGAACTATCATCCTTTTAATATTCTAGTTATTGAAAAAGATAACATAATCATCTCCACAATATTAGAATCCAATATTCATAAAATACTGATGGTGTCATTAATACTAAGGTCTTGGTTCCTACACTAACATGTATAGCTCATTCTTTTCCTTCTATAAAGTAAAACTATTGGCTCATTCCATGTAAACCTCTTCCTCAATAGCTCCATTAAAAATAATTATATTTCTTCCATATTTTTAATATTGAACATTCTTTAAACTTTTATATCTAAAAAACAAGATTCATCCCTAAACATAATACATGTGAGAATGTCTCTTCTACATCAATTTCTTTTACTTGAGAGTATCCATTAAAAATATTTATGTTTAATTTTGAAAAACCACGTTGTATTTATTGATTTTGTTCTAGAAGAAACATTTCATCTTGATGAGATTATTATCTATTAGACTTAAAATAATCACCCACACTTGATTCATTTCAATTTGGATAATCAATTCAATCCCTACCAAAACTGAATTATCATCTCTTATAGTTTATTTAAAATATTTTCTCTCTAATTTTCATAAGAAACTTATTTTCTATAAATAATACATTCACCTCATATATAATCATGATGACTAATTATCAATGATATTCTTCATATTATTTTCAGATGTCATATTCATCATTTGGGATTTATAATACCTGATTTCATATTTATCATTATTATTTTATTGTTCTTAATTTGATTTAGGAACTTTAACACACCATGATATTCTCATCTTTCCATTAGTATCCACCAAATATTTTTCAGTATTTTTCAAATAATTCTGATCATTCTCAAGCACAACAACATCATTTCACTATATGTTATTTTCTAGAGACAAATTGATCCATTTAAATGATTTTCGTTTTCTTGAGTATGTTATTAATATCTATTCTTTTCCAAGAGATTCAAAATTTATTTTTTCATGTCTCTTAAATATGATACACATAATTTCAGAGACACAAAATTACTTCAACGTAACATTCATTCCACACCACATCTCATACAGTGTCTTATAT
The DNA here is from genome assembly GCA_963277665.1 of Viscum album. Classification (NCBI taxonomy): domain Eukaryota; kingdom Viridiplantae; phylum Streptophyta; class Magnoliopsida; order Santalales; family Viscaceae; genus Viscum; species Viscum album. The sequence goes on from OY728147.1 coordinate 675,820,591, forward strand.
TCCCTCATGAAAAACATAGAAATGCTTTTAATATAGTGATATTTCAAAACTATTTCACTTAAAAACTTCTCGGGTAGGCCATTCTAAATAAGCATTATTATTCACAATTTTTTCATTATTCAATTTCACCTCTCACCAGCACCATTTTACGGAGTTGTTATCACTACTATTACTTGGTTCCTTATCACATGCTTCTCAAGTAAATATTTCACCTAACTATTAGTAATCTCTATTCCATTATTGGTTCTGAAATTTACTCATTTCTATTGAAGAATCCGTTTAACATCTCACATGTGTTATGTTATGAAATGAACACCACATGATTATATTTAATGTAAAATATTAATATCATTATTCCATAATCACCAATGAATAAGATATAGTATCTCTTCTTATCAGTGGATCTTTTGGGGGTAGGTCCACGAAAATTAATATACACAAATTCTAGCTATCTTGTTCATATTCATTATTTTTCATTTTAAAATTTTTGATTTATCTTCCATTTTTTAATGTATTTATCATGTGTGTATGATAACATTATAGCATCAGGAGATTATGATCACCATTAATTTTAACCATGTTTTATAATGCTAGTTGGATCAAATGACCCAGACATTTATGACATAACCTATTCTCATATATCTTATTTTCCACTCACAAGGAAGATATTCTTTTTTTTCACATAACCTATGTCAACATTGTACAACCATTTCCCATGATGATACACTTTATATTTGTAAATCATAATTCAGTATAGGATTCATATAGTCAACTAATATAAATAATTTTATGATTGAGAAATTCAATGACCATGATTTCTATGTTGTTCATATCGTTATCCCAAAACATAGATTCACTTGAACCAATAATATTTATGACATAATCCTTTACAAACCTTATGAAACCTTACGTTTCGTACTTGATTCTAGTGAGAATATCCTTGTTTCCTATAATATTGTATGTGCATCCAATATTATCGATTCATACATCATCATGACATGATGGTTTTAGATAAATCCATAAAACCACATCATGATCATCTCTTTTCATTACGATCTATATCTTTGAAATTATTAAAAATGATGACTGGTATTCTTAATATTCCATATATTATGCTGGAAAAACTCAATCTAGAAAATTTGAAAATTGATTTATAGATTTAATCTCTTTGGAAAATTAATCGAGATGGTATTTATGGAGAGAGCCTAAGCCCAATAGCATGGTGTCAGTTCCAAACATTATTAAATTTGTATAATGTACGACATATCACATCATAAAAGACCAAATATTTTTGTAGTAATGTAAAACTAGATACATAATTGATTCATACATTAAATATGAATAATAAATTATAACACATTTTTCTTCTTCTCAGAATTACATTATTCTATATTGTCAATCCTTTCATATCAAACAAAATACACATCTTTTATTTCAATGAAAGGAGAAAAAAGAAGTATAAGATCAAATATTCTATAAGTGATAATTATAGTTTAATCCATCAATAATCAATAGTGACTAATTAATATGGAATGGTAATTAATTGAACACAAATTTCATTTAATAAATAAATTACCGATCATTACTATATTCGGAATATTCAATATGGCAGGATAAGTAATATTAAACACTTTCTATTTAATCAATATACTGGGAATGAAATAAATCAATTGATAATACCATTGTGAAAATATCATGGATTGTAATAAATGAATTCATAATATAGAAAATTATTATTTATTGGATATTTTGATCTTCGGAATGAAGATACATGTGTCGTCATGACCTTTACAATTATGAATTCATCTATAGATAATAAATCAGTTACTACTATCTTAATGTGTTCATCTCATAAGAAAAACCATTACATTAAGGGGATATATAATTTCTACAATGACATATCACTATAGGTCAACAAATCATATATTTAATAGTTGATTTAATTCGTCTATGAATAAGCCTTATCATCAAATATTCATATTGATTAAAGGATACAAATGTATAAATAGTCTTCTAGTTAATTAAATATAACTAAAAGTAAACAATATTTATAAAAATATTATACAGTTTAGGAAATAATCCTATATACCATTCAACAAAATGAATATTTAAGGAAAATGTAATTATAAATGAAAACTGATTATATGAAGTTATTTTTTAATAGAACATTAAAAGTCACAAATAGAGGTGTTATTGTTCACTTACATTTACTACTTTGTAATTTTCATGTCAATTCACATTGATTTATATTATTTAAACTTAAACATAAAATACCATGAAGTGTGAGTTAATTCGGATATTTAATGAAAAAATGGTTGTATATGCACCACCTAAATGTGAATTGGTGAAGAATGACAATTAAAACTCATTAGAATGAAAAGTAAGATGAAATCCCTTACCTTGTGCTATATTTAGATTGATAATTTTTTAAAATCATGTATAGTGTTTTTAAATAATAATTTTTTCATATAAAAACCAATATTAATAATTATAATATCATATATTATCCTTTTATAAAATCTTTTTACCTGTTAATTAATAATCATTCATTATTTCCATTGTTCCTTTTGTTAATTGTGTTTTTTTTCTCATCTAATCTTCATCATGAATGATCTACTTCTTGCATATATTATAATGTTATTTCATATATAGAATAATAATACTAATATAAATATCATAATTTTAGGTAAATTTTACTTTTAAAAAATTATGAATGATTGTTAGGAAAAGTTATGTACTTTATGATCATGGAGACTGTAGGGAATCCATATTCATAACTTACGTTTCTAGTTATCAATTATCATTATAGAAAGGAGGTATGTGATATTTTATCTTTATGTAATGAAACAGTTATCATATATATATATATATACCATGTAACATACTTATATATAGAATCCATGTTTTTTTATTAAAAAAGAGAGTCATGTCACGTTGTAAAGGTGGTAGTCCACACATACACGACCAATATTATCATCATTACATGATTGAAAATGAAAGAAATATGGTGGTATATATAATACTCATAGAATAATAAATATGTTATTAATATGAAAATTATTTAATTTATATCAAATATAATCATTAAATTTATCTTTATCACCTTCCATGTGAAGTGTTAGTGAAAGAGGAATCACATCGCTTCGTGAGGCGGTAGTTCATCCTACACACGAGAAATGTTATCATATATCATATATAATTTAAATTAAAAACATAATATATTATATAATTTATATATAGGTACAAATATATTATAAATAGATTTTCTATACAATATATCGATCATCATACCCAACTATGAAAGGAGATGAGGGAAAATGAATGACATTGGTTCATGAGGTGGTACTCTTTCGTACACACGAAAGATAATTTCGTAAAAATATTGATGGAAGTGGATATAGTTTTATGAAATTCTACTATTATAACAATATAACTATGTGTCTAATATATCTATGTTAGTATATCATCATTTTTAATAATAATTTAATGTGGTGAATAAATAAATAAATTAAATATGCTTGTTGAAGAATATTACCTATTTTCAGGTAGAATCGTTAGGCTTGCACTGAATCCTTCAAATGATGGATTTCGTAACCCAAATATGGATTTAAGGAATTGTGTGGATAATTTAGGAATTTATTTTAGGATTTCTTGGAAAAAAATATCTATGATAGTGTGAATAACATAGGAGAGGGGAGTCCTTTTGTAAGAGGGGGAGAGAAAGAACTTGGTATTTATGAAATGAATTGAGTGATCCCACATTTTCAATATGTAAAATGGGTCAATAATGGACCATTATATTACCTTAGATTATTAATTGACTAAATATGTTTATAAAATAGTATTTAGACCAGTTAATATGTCATTTTTACCCTTATAGTTTTTTTAAACCCCCCTGATAAACAAATTTCTTCCATAACCGATGTGTCTAATTTTTACTCCATCCACAATTCATATTAGTAAATAGTTACATTTACCTTATGAGAAGTTATAATTGATTGTAATTCATAATTTTTAATCAGTTTTTAACAATTCAATTCATATATTTGGGAAATTTTAATATAATATTAATTAGGTAGACGTGATGAGACAACATGTTCTTAATTTGAAATTGCTAAAGGAATAAAATGTTTTCATATCTAATTTCAACATGAAAATGAATCTAGTGACCCAAAATAGATAAAATGATCCAATATTGAAATTATTTTAATCAAAATACAATTTAAAATATAATTTAAATATATTTATTATTTAAACATAAATTCATTTTTTTTATATTTTGGTTTATTCAATACTCATAAAAAAATGAAACTGCATAAAAAAATAATAAAAATTCAAATTACGATAATTTAAATATTCGAATTTCAAAATACAATTTTCTTTTTTCAAATAATATTATTAAAATTTTTATATATAATTTCAATTTATGTTCTCAAAGGATGAATAAACCATCTTTAAAAAATACAATTTTTTCATATAATATTTATTTTTTAAATGATTCTGATTTTATGTCTAATAAATAGAAAATTAATAAACAAGTGGAAACAAAATAATTTCATAATTTATATAATCATATTCATACCCTCCATTCTAATGGATTTTTGATTTAATTAGTAATAATGATTATAATAATTGTTTTTTATAGAACACTTTCATGCGTGCAATGAAAGATATCAATAAAACTCATTGTTGTTTGTAACGTAACATAACTTATTTTTTCATGTAACATGATCCATTCAATAAAATTTTATTATTTTATAATATTTGGGATGTTACTTTCCCGGAACCATAATCAAATTTTGTGTTGAATATTTAAACATGATCTTTCTAATCTAGGGTTTTATATTGAAAAAAAAATTGTTGAACAGATAACATCATAAAAGGATTCATTAAAATTATCTTAATAATATAAAAACGTAAGTATAATGATCATATAAAATAAATATTAACAAGGTTTTTTATTATGATAAAATCATTGGAATGTGAATCTATGGTCATGGAAAAAAATAATAAATAATTATAGGTAGGGATTAACAACATTGATCATAAGAAATTGAATGTTCAATGGAAGGCTAAGGGCCTAAAAACCATAAATCTGTGACAATTTAGAAGACCATGTGATTCATTGTATACTAATTTAGTATGGAATTTTTTTATTCAATATATTTTCCAAATTTTGATGAAATATTTTACTGTCTATAAAATAATGATATATACTTAAATTATGAATTACAACTTCGTAAACAACTTTTCAACATTTGGTTGTCCATAGATCAATTTATAATTCATATTTTACTCTCATAATTGAATACCCAAGGATGAATTTTTTATAAACGTAGCATTAAAACTCACTTTCAATGGATCATAAGGTCTAAAAAAGAGTGCAATACCTTCCCATTCATCTCTAATTTGTTTCCAAATACAATCGGGTCAGCACATGTTATCCAATATAAAAAATTAATATATAACTATAAAACTATCACCATTGGTTCATTAATAATAGTAATTTCTCAAATATTATACCAAAAAATAAAATATTACCCATGATATCATGTAGATATACAGTGGGTGCTAAACACTTATCATTCTTCAGTCATTGGTTCAGTCATGTGGCCTTACTAGACATTATGTGTGGTCAGCCGAAATGATGGTACTCCTGACTTTAATACTATATTAATATAATTCATATAATTTTCCAAAAATTTATGGTGGTCATCCTTGAAATAAAATTAATACCTATTAATCGTTTTTATTATGGTTCTCAATACTACTATATTTTCCAACTTCTAATAATCATATGAGACTATTATTGAAATATCATTAATAATAATGTAAAGCGTAAAATTTATCTATTACCATAAATTCATATTTAAAAAAATTAATTTCATTATTTCACATTTTGTTTTTCATTAAAATATAAAAACAGAACAATGGGATATATTTCCCTATATTTCACACAAAATATCATTAAACATGGTTGAAACTCACCACATGAAATAAAAAAATGACAATTATGACATTGAAAATATTATCATCATTATCCTCATAAACCAATGGTTGTATAATTAATTTTTAAGTTAATTCATACTCATATGATTATAAAATCTTACACAAACTGAAATTTTTTTGTTATTCTTATACCAAAATACCATGCCTAAAATACTTCTAAAATATAATTCTTACGTCCCATTAAATGCATCACCCATTTTACCACAAAATAGGTCCTTCCATGGTCTAGGAGTTAACCATTAGAATAAATTAATTGACTTTAATAATTCCATGGATCTCTAAATATAGGTAGTTGAACTATTAATGGATCCCAAGGATGATATTTTTTCCTCCATTATACTAATAATTTTTCTTCAAAATTAATTTCCCTATTTGTTTATTTTTCACAAATAAAAAGATCCAATTCCATTCAGATAGATTATTTTAATTCTATGAAAATTTAAGATTAAACACAGGTCATTAATTATGTTAAACTATTAAAATCCTTCAAAATTATTATTAAATAAAATATATTATCTTAAGAATATACCTCAAGAGTGTTGAATCAGTAGTGTAGTAAGCCTTATTTTCATGCAATAGGTGATGATCAGGATAATCAAAGTTCCCCATTTTCAGAATTATTAATAATAGGTAAATATATTCTAGAAACATGACCACTTATTGAAAAAGATATAGTATTATGTGAGGAAAATAACATAATATCTTCATTACAAAACATTAGGATGTTCTTATATAATTACCCACAAATCCTATCATACAGTTATGTTCCATAATAATGATTTTCATAAATCTAGTTCTCATGGGTTCTACTAAATTTTCTATGATATTAACTATTGAAACCCTAATCCTAGTAGAATGAATTAGTTTATCTTGTTTATTACATTTACAAAAGATACAAGGAATTGCTTCATGAAGGACCAAATAGTGTAGGAGTCATGGTAAATAGGATACATAATTGGGTATCGCATTAAATGTTAAGTAAAAAAATATGTCATAATTGTTTTATACTCAAGAATAAAACTATTCTAGATATTATATCATTCCATATCAAATTTATTAATCTTCAAGGATTCTTAAGAAAGGAAACAAAATAAGGGTGATCTCAACTACTTAGTAAGGGTTAAGTAAAGAAGAATCTAACATGATTCCATAATTAATAATAAATATGGAACTGTAAATAACTGAACACAAATTCCATTTAATCGATAACATGGATATCATAACTAGTAAAATAATAATCAATATGGAAATGTAAATATAAAAATTTAATAAATATAATAAAAATTAAATACATCCCAAGATAATATCATTGTAAAAATATCATAGATAATAATAATTGAATTTTTAATTTCTGATGAGTATTATTATTTTATGTCATGATAGAAGGAATCATGATACATAAACCTTCAAGACCAATCATAATATGGTTTAAACTATAGGAAAATTCATGTTTAATGCTAGTTTAACATAGTTTTCTCTGAACACCTACTTATGCATATAGGGGACATATAATGTTGGGGCCCACTAATCAATGTAGGTCCAAATAATTCATAATCCTTTTTATTATATAATTAATTGATGAATCAAAATTACTTATCATTAAATATCTATATGGTGTGAATGATGTAGATTTATCAATATTCCCTCATTTAATAAAATACATTCAAAGTAAACAACTATGTAAAAAAGGTATAACGTTTATGAAATAATAATTCCCATATTTAAAGGATACTTATATTTAAGAATTATTAAATATCCAATAATAATTTTTGCAAGAAATTAATTATTTCACGATAGAGTTAACAATCACAAATGTAAGCGATGTTGTTCAATAGTTTTACTGCTTTGTAATTTCTATGTCAAATCCAATTAGATGAATAAATTCAAATTTAAAGAGTAAAATACCAAAAACTAGGAAGGAATCATGTTAATATATGAAAATGCGTGAGAATATACACCACATAATAGTGAATTGGTGCATAATAAAAATTAAGACACAATAGAATGTACATTGGGATGAAAACCCTTACATTGTGCCACCATTTGATTGAACATTGATTAACAAAAATTATTATGGTTTAAACTGGTTATTAGATTATTACAGAACTATATTTGTATTTATTATTTCATATATGATCATTTTATAACATCATATTACCCATTAATTAATAATAATTCAATATTTTCATTATTTTCTTTATTTCGAGTGTTAATTGCCTTTATTCTTATGAGTTTTCTAAAATTAATGATCTGGTTCTTTCACATAGTATATAGTTAATTCATATTTTTAATATTATTAATGAAATAATTATTATATTTATATATAAATGTTAATTTTTTAACCAATATTGAAATTTGGTAATGATAACTGAATTACCTTACATTAATAGAGGTTATAGGCCGTACATACATATAAGTAACATTTCCATTTTTGAATGATCATTATGGAAAGGATGTATATAATATTTAAACACATAATTATTAAAATCTAGGAATACACATAATATATTTTTCATTCTATAATTAAATTGGTAAATTCATTATAAATGTATAGTGAAATCAGTTGTATTTATTGCTATTAAGGAATCTGTACTAAAGGAATAGTTAACTAACAATTGGAATCGTCATGTACAAATTTTGAATAATAATATGGATATTATAATAATATCCTAACCTATGAAATTATATATAAAATTTAGGTATCTCATAAAAGAAAATATGATATACTAATATCATGGAATATGTAAATAAATGTTTTCAATAATATAAATTATGTGTTTTTATATTTGGGAAATGTAATTATTTATTTACAATTTTTTAATTAAAAAAATGGTTTAAAGAAATATTTCTATAAATTTATTAATAAATTAATATTTTGTTGTACTATAATAATTTGTTAAATTTTTGTGATATGAATTGATTTTCAAAAGTGTAACAAAATTGGTTATATTATTAAAATCTTAATTTCGTAAATAAATTATTATTCTAAATAAAAAAACTTATATATTTATAAAATTATTTTCAACAAATAAAGTCCATTTTTAAATTCTAAAGATAAAAATTATTTAGTTAATTTTTGAGATTTTTCGGACATAGATATGTTTTTTTGGAAAAGTGAAATACAATAATTTACTGTATATAAAATTATATGTTTGAATAGATAGTTTTTTTGATTCATTTATGACATAACAAACCAATATTTTTAACTCACATGAACTATTTAATATACATGGTCACATTGTAACACCCCAAGATTTTATAAAAAATATTTTTTTAATTTCATTGATGTCTTATATTGTACGCTATAACAAAATTAGGTTGTGCTATACGCAACACCGTATTAGCTTATATTATATGAAAACACTATTCTTGGATTGTGTTGCATGTAAGAGAAACCTTCCTCAATAGTGTGTGTTGTACGCAATACTGAGTTTCACTTAACAACAATATATTATTATAATATTATTATGAACTAGATGTTATGAATATTAGTAACTAAATTTTCAATTTTCTGACATAATAATTCATCTTAAACATTTTATAGAACATGGTATGAGAACAAAATAACTTTTTCAGGTAAAATAATTATTTTTCAAAAAATACAGTTTTGCCACCTTTTGATAGAGAACCAACATTAAATTTAGTTTTTTACGTGTTTATAAGTTCAATTTGATAAAATAAAATTCTTCTTTTTAATCAGGATACAAAAATTTACATTGCATAAATTTTTGATATTTTTTTGATAAGTTCCTTATTTTAATGGATAGTGAAAATACAATAAATTTTAATTAAAAATAATTGTTTCCATAGAGATAATTTATATGGTTAAATTATAATATTGAATGGTTTTAAAGTATAAATAGATTATAATTTTACCATTTAATATAATGTAAGTCATTATCATTAATTTAACTGTAAAGACCCGTAAATTTCATGGAAATTTTTTTCTTATTTTTCTTTGGAATTTTACAAGAACACAGTTTCTGACGGCACCTGATTCCAAGGTCCGGTGTGCCCAGAATCATTTTCTGAAGTTTGACTTGGGTACGTTCTGTGAACGAACGAGCGGGTTTTTCTAACTTTTGAACTGGTGCTCGAAATCGAATTCTGAGGGCACCGATGGAATCGCAGCGCCAGTATTTGCTTAGAAACGCCTCTTCCGGAGTTGCGTTTACTCGGGTGTGGTTTTTAATTTTTGGGCTTTATGTTAAGAAATAAAATAATGCGGTACGTCAAACTTTATTTTATTTCACTTAAGCCACTTAAAAATCCACTTAAAGCTGCTTAAGCTGAGTTAAAGCGGATAGGGTACAATTCAAAATATCCTACCCTCCTGGTAGGATATTTGTGCGGTGGGGCCTGCACGAGCCCCACCGTTTCTTTTCCGCTAAGTAACGCACCCGTGAAAACCCTTTTTAAATAAAGTCAACATGGGTGTTTCTTAAACGATTAAACGCTCCTATTAATTGGGCGGTTTATTCGTTGAATTAATTCTATGAATTAATGGGTCAGTACATAACTTATCTCTTTTGATTTGTTGGCATGTTAATAAAATAAGACCAACATTCTTCTTCTTGTGTGTTGTTCGTTGAGAGGATTTGACGGAACCTTAAGTCCTCCATCCTCCATCGCGAAGAACGCGAATAATGCGAAGAACGCCGGCCTTTGACAAAAGGCGACGAAGGACGCCGAACCCATGGAGATCGATGACGTGAAGCCGTGTACCGCGACGCCGACGAATCTCCCTTTGCGATGCTTCTTCCGCGACGATCCAACCCCGCGACAACCTTCGATCCAGAACGACAAGGTAGGGGGTCGCTCTCCTTTTAAATTCTTTGTGGATTATAACAAAAACATAGATATAATTATTATGAATTATATCTGTATGTTTTTGATCCTCGGAGTTCGTCGACGCGACGCCAAGTACCGCGGGACAGCGATGCTCTTCCGCGACGCGGCGATACCTTTCTTCCGCGACGATCAATTCCGCGAAGAACGCATGGGCGAAGAGGTAGGGGTTTGGTTCTTTAAATATTTTTGAGTAAATCCCCGGTCATTTAAATATTGTTGGGTGAATATCTTTAGGACCACTAGCGCGGTGGGTGTGGACTAACGAACAAGTACGAACCCACCCCACCTTTTTGTTCTTGGTGCGCGAAACGGAGGATGATGACAAAAGGGGCCGAAAGGGAGATTCGAGGGCCTGGCGGTAAAGAACAAGTCCCTGGAGGACCACTGGCGAAGACTGCACGCAAAACGGACCACCAGAGCGCGTCTGGTGGCCCGTAGAAGCTTCCGCCGGCGCGCCGCTGGCAAAAACCCGCCGCGGCTGAAGCCGCGGCGGCAAGATGGTTCCGCGGCCGCGCGGAACCGGTAGGAGGGACGTGGACCGGCCGCCGTGTCCGCTGGCGAGGTGGCCCTACCTGGGGCCGCGGCATTTCTTCAAGCGGGGGCAGCAAGCCCCCCGCGGCTTCCCCTCGCTCGGCCGCTCGGCCGAACCGAGCCGGGCCGACCCGCCGGGGCGGGCCGGGCCCAGACCCCCCGTTTCCGGACCCTCTTTGGTCTTTTGCCCATATCATGGGCTATGTACCTCCGATCGACGCATCTTCAATTGCGTAGCGATCCTTGGAACGAGACGGTCGTTTCAGTATATTGCACTCAAGGTTTCGGAATACTTTGAGTTCGGCCGGGTTGGTTCGTACACGAAACCAACCGGGGCCTCAGAGCGGAAACACTCGTATCTTGAGCTTCAAAAGTCCGATTGACGTGCCGTCAACTTTTTTGTTTTCCTCTAAGTGAGAAAAATCTTTTGGCATACTCTGCCCGAGGTTTCGACATAGGTGGAGTATGGTCGGGTTGGTTTTTCCTTAAAAACCAACCGCGCCCCTGGGACAAAAAAACCAATAACTCTCAGACCGGGCGTCTGATTGACGCGCCATCTGCGACGTTGAGTTCCTGTTGGTGATACAAAACTTATGGATACATCAACTCTAGACTATGTGTCAGTTGATGTATCAGCCTCTCGGCTCGTGGAGCAGACCCTACCGAACGAGCTTGCTGTGTGCGGGAACCCTAGAGCTGGCTGTGACTGCTACTGTGACGACGACGACTGTACAGATATCCTCAGTGGATTCGACTGCGACGATGATGAAAATAGTACGGGAATCGTCCAAGTTTTCGGTTGTGACCTCTACGGTACATCTTGGGATACGTCAACTCCGGACTACATGTCAGTTGATTCATCGACCTCTTGGCTCGTGGAGTGGACCCTCCCGGAACGAGCATGCTATGTGCGGAATCCCTGGAGCCGGTGGAGACTTGACGACGGTTGATCGAACGACTCGGTGTGTTACAGATAGCCCAGTGGGCAGTGCTTGGTTGTAGCGGCAGACCCACGACGGAGGAGCGCTTGGTTGTAGCAGCATAGGGGGGCACTTGGTTGTAGCGGCAGACCCATGACGGAGGAGCACTTGGTTGTAGCGGCTGACCCATGGTACTCAACATAAGGAGTACCTATAGAGGCTAATGGGGGAGCGCTTGGTTGTAGCGGCAGACCCATGATGGAGGAGCGCTTGGTTTTAGCATCCCGGGGAGTACTTGGCTGTAGCGGTAGACCCACAATGGAGGAGCGCTTGGTTGTAGCGGCTGACCCTTGGTACTCAACAGAAAGAGTACCTCTAGAGGCTATGAGGGGAAGCGCTTGATTGTAGTGGCAGACCCATGGTGGTAAGCACTTGGTTGTAGGAGCAGACTCATATTACTCGATAGGTGGAGTACTACAGCAGTCCAAGGTGAGAGGGAAGCGCTTGGTTGTAGTGGCATAACCACTGTACTTGATGGAGAAGGAGTTTCCCAATAGCTTTGGGTTCAACTTCATTACCGATCCTGTGTGGGTATTTGCGGGGGTTAGTTACCTATCGATCCTTTGTGGGTCTGACGACTTAGACGGATCAGTGATCATCTCTATCGTCATTCGAAGAAGTATACCTGTGTGAGCAGAATCCTGTTTTACCTTCCTGTGTGGCTTGTGTTGTGCTATCTTGTGTGGATTTACGTTTACTTTTCTTTGTGGATTGTGTTGTGCTATCCTGTGTGGATTTACGTTTACTTTCTTTTGTTGATTGTGTTGTGCTATCCTGTGTGGATTTACGTTTTGCTTTCCTGTGTGGACTGGGTTGTACTTGAGCTCGGATGTTGGATCCGAGCAAGAATTGATGACTTAGGTATATGTATGGGCATATACCTAAGCAGTGTCGGATGTTATTTCGTGATTGTATCTTTCCTTTGTGGTTTATCCTTTATGGATTCTGGGAGAAATTCGGGGGTCTCGGGGTCCTTACTGAGTAGCTTATACTCACCCCTGCACGGGCTATGCCCGCACTACGTTGTGTTGGTTGTAGACGATGAACAACGCTGACCGTGGTGGAGGCTAGCAGAGCAGGACGATACCTGGAGGTGGACCACTGGGTGGGACGTACTCGGAGCAGTCGGCTGGACCTGAGGAGTAGTAGAGGCTATCTGTACCCACCCTTCATGTGGGACTTCCAGTGGATGGATCGATGTTGCATCTTTACTTTCAGTTGTTGTTTTCCCTTTCAAGTTGTAGTTTACTTTGCAGATGGGCTTGTATTTCTGGCCCCCTTTACCTTTCTGCACTTACTATTGTACCAGTTTTTACTTACTGTTTTCTTTTTCTTCTTGATTACTCTGTGTTGCTTTTTTACTTTACAAAGGCAATCCCTTCCCTTTTTCCAGTATTTACGCCTTGGTGCTAGTCGCCAGCCCCTGGCCTATGGAATGCGGGCTTGGGGTAGTCACGACACGGGCCCGAGGACAGGTCGTGACAAATTGGTATCAGAGGAGTTCGGTTCTACCGCAGACTCTAATCTTTCTTCTATGTGAAGCAATAGTGTTAAGCGTATTGAGTGTGGTTATCAGTACAGGGAGTCCAGTGTTGGTGCGGCGGCCGACGTATCCATACACCAGGACCCTGACTTCTGATTTCTGACTTAATGCACAAAAACATTGATTTCATGTGTCTCACAAGTTTACTTTGTGATTACTTTATTTCAGCTCACCAGGTATACTGTTCTGACCGTGGCACACCTGTTTCTTTTCAGGATGGCCCCACGACGACAGCCAACGAGGGTTCCGAGAGTTGTACGTGATGACAGCCCTCCAAGCGGTGAGGCCTCGGTACAGGGCCCTTTGACAGCAGAGGCACCGGTGGTACCACTACTCACCGAGCCACTGATGCTTCCAGCACCGGCCGCTGATGATGCACGTCGCCTTAGTGCACTGGATGAGTTCTAGCGCCAGCGACCGCCCAGGTTCCACGGGGAGATGGACCCCCAGGCAGCCGAGGACTGGCTGGAGGCGGTTGTAAGAGTTTTCCGGTTAGTGAGGACACCAGCAGACCTTATGGTGGTCCTTGCAGCGAGCCTCCTGCATGCGGCAGTAGGAAGATGGTGGATCTTGATGTTCCAGGTGCAAGACAAGCCATTAATCCTTTGGACAGACATTGAGAGCCTTTTTCGCTCAGAGTTCGTCCCAACCACCCTCCGAGCGGTGCACATCCAAGAGCTACTATAGCTGTGGTAGGGCAGCATGACAGTAGCCCAGTACACGACAAGGTTTACCGATCTCTCGTGCTATTCCACATACATGGTGTGGGGCCCATTCTTTGAGGCCCGAACCTTCGAGCAGGGGCTTAGGCGAGAGATCAGTGCTTCAGTTGTTTCTCACAGCATTCCAACACAGAGAGGAGTGTTGGAGTAAGCCCTCTTATTGGAGAGTTTCCTTGATGAGCAGTCTCCAGCAACAGGACCCACCTCTAGCTGGCATGCGGCAGAGTCTTATGTAGCGGGGAGAAGATAGATGAAATAGGGGTCCAAGAGGACTAGACCTACCAGTGGTCGACCGCCTGATACAGGGTCGATTGTGCGAGGCACCTGGGGTGGACAACGACTTACCATGAGCGGACAGTGTTACTCCTGCGACGGAGTTAGTCACATGGCTCGTGATTGTCCGACCCGCCATACGGATGACCAGCAGATGAACGAAGGACCTCCCAGGCAGAGGCAGAGGTTCGATCAAGACGGATCGCATGGAGCAGGAGACCATGGAAGAGGAGCTGGCCGAGCAGCAGGTAGTGGAAGACGCTTCGAGGTTTTGCCACCACCACCACCAGGAGGACCACCCTGACCGCAGGGAGTTGGTTGACTTGGGAGAGCTCAGCTTCAGGCAGCTGAGGCCTTCGATCCTGGAGCTCTGGGAACAGATGGACAGGAGCAGAACTAGTTGATACGTCTTTTGTACTTCTAGTTCCTTGTTGATGTTGTGTTGTTTTTTTGTATTATTGGCTGCAATAATAAAAGACGCATACCTTTGTGATGTTTTCATTCCTATCCTATTTTGTGTTGTTACTAAGAGGCTCCAGTTTAGACTGTTGACTTGACCCTCACTTGTGAGATATCTACTGGAGGGGACCCAGTTACCACACACTGATGCCGACAGTGTGACTCAACCCTTGGAGATGAGAGTAACGGTTGGATCTCTTGGTAGTAGCGTCGAGGCCTTACGACGTCATACTTGGTATGAATTCGTATCATCCATATCAGGATTGACTGTATTAGGTGAAAAACATGGTTCATCCAGGAGATGTGACCGGATTTCTCTTATCGGCAAAGAAGAAATCTCAGCAGCTCTTGTAGGACCAAAAGGGTCCAAGTCATCCATGAGCGGATGAGGACAGCTCAGAGCCATCAATAGTCTTATGATGGCAGAAGGCAGAGGCCACTAGAGTTCGAGGATGGCGACCGCGTCTTCTAGGGTGTCTCACCTCGACGTGGATTACGGAGATTTGGCCGAGGCGGCAAGTCGTCTCCACGCTTCATCGGACCATTCCAGGTCCTCAGCAGGATTGGCGAGGTGGCTTATCGCCTGGCTCTACCACCTTAGTTGCACCGGGTGCACGACGTCTTCCATGTATCTCAGCTGAGTAGATACGTTCATGACCCGACACACATCATTGACCATGGGGAGTTGGACATTGATGATGGGGCGACCTTTATGGAGGTCTCGGTGGAGATCGAGGATCGACAGGAGTGGGACCTACGTGGATGATCATTTCCTCTTGTACGGATCAGATGGAAGTACGGGAACCTCCAAGAGAGCACTTGAAAGTGGGAGGCTCAGATGTGTGATCAGTACCGCCTTTGTATGCCTAAGTTGTGGTGAAGCATTACGGGGACGTAAAGCCCTGTGGTGGGAGTAATTTAATGACTCGTAAATTTCAAGGAATTTTTTTTCTTAATTTTATTTGGAATTTTACAAGAACGTAGTTTCTGACGGCACCTAATTCCGAGGCCCAGTGTGCCCGGAATCATTCTCCAAAGTTTGGCTCGGGAACGTTCAGTGAACGAATGAGCGGGTTTTTCTAACTTTTGAACTGGTGCACAGAATCGAATTCTGAGGGCACCGATGGAATCGCAGCACCGATATTTGTTTATAAACTCCTCTTCCGGAGTTGCGTTTTCTCGGGTGTGGTTTTTAATTTTTGGGCTTTAAGTTAAGAAATAAAATAATGTGGTACGTCAAACTTTATTTTATTTCACTTAAACCACTTAAAAATCCACTTAAAGCAGCTTAAGCTAAGTTAAAGCGGATAGGGTAGAATTCAAAAAATCCTACCCTCCTGGTAGGATATTTGTGAGGTGGGGCCCGCACGAGCCCTACCGTTTCTTTACCGCTAAGTAACGCACCCGTGAAAACCCTTTTTAAATAAAGTCAGTTGGGGCGTTTCTTAAACTATTACACGCTTCTATTAATTGGGCGGTTTATTCGTTGAATTAATTCTATGAATTAATGGGTCGTTACTTGACTTATCTCTTTTCGTTTGTTGGCATGTTAATAAAATAAGACCAATATTCTTCTTCTTGTGTGTTGATCGTTGAGAGGATTTGACAGAACCTTAAGTCCTCCATCATCCTTCACGAAGAACGTGAAGAAATCGAAGAACGCCGGCCTTCGACGAAAGGCGACGAAGGACGCCGAACCTGTGGATATCGACGATGCGAAGCCATGTACAGCGACGCCGACGAATCTCCCTTCGCGACGCTTCTTCCACAACGATACAACCCCGCGACAACCTTCGATCGACAACGACAAGGTAGGGGGTTGCGCTCCTTTTAAATTCTTTGTGGATTATAACAACAACATAGATTTAATTATTATTAATTAAATCTGTATGTTTTTGATCCTTGGAGTTTGTCGACGCGACGCCAAGTACCGCGCGACAGCGACACTCTTCCGCGACGCGATGATTCTTTTCTTCCGCAACGCGACGATTCTTTTCTTCCGCGACGATCAATTCCGCAAAGAACGCACGTGCGACGAGTTAGGGGTTTGATTCTTTAAATCTATGTGATTAAATCCCCGGTCCGTTAAATACTATTGGGTGAATATCTTTAAGACCGCTAATGCGGTGGGTGCGGACTAACAAACAAGTCCTAACCCACCGCACCTTTTCGTTCTGGGTGCGTGAAACGGCGGACGATGACAAATGGGGCCGCAGGCGCGATTCGAGGGCCTGGAAGTGAAGAACAAGTCCTGGGAGGACCACTGGCAAAGACCGCATGAAAAAAGGACCACCGGAGCACGTACGGTGTCCCGCGGAAGCTTCCGCCTGCGCGCCGCCGGCAAAAACCCGCCGCGGCTGAAGCCGCGCGGAACCGGGAGGAGGGACGCGGCCAGGCCACCGCGTCCGCTGGTGAGGCGGCCCCACCCGAGGCCGCGGTATTTCTTCACGCGGGGGAAACAAGCCCCCCACGACTTCCCCTCACTCGGCCGCTCGGCCGAGCCGAGCCGGGCCGACCCTCCGGGCCGGGCGGACCCGGGTCGGGTCGACCCGGTTCGGGCCGACCCAGGGGGGTCGGGCCGGGCCCAGACCCCCCGTTTCCGGACCCTCTTTTGTCTTTTTCCCATATCTTGGTCTACGGTCCTCTGATCGATGCACCGTCTATTGCGTAGCGATCCTTGGAACGAGACTGTCGTTTCGGTATATCGCACTCAAGGTTTCATAATACTTTGAGTTCGGACAGGTTGTTTCGTACACGAAACCAAACGGGCCCTCGGAGCGGAAACGCTCATATCTTGAGCTTCGGACGTCCGATTGACGTTCCGTCAACTTTGTTGTTTTCCTCTAAGTGAGACAGACCTTTTGGCATACTCTGCCCGAGGTTTGGACGCAGGTGGAGTATGGTCGGGTTGGTTTTTCCTTAAAAACCAACCGGGCCCCTCGGACGAAAATGCCAATAACTCTCAGACCGGGCGTCTGATTGACGCACCGTCTGCGACGTTGAGTTCCTGTTGGTGATATGGGGATTTTGGATACATCAACTCTGGACTATGTGTCAGTTGATGTATCAGCCTCTCGGCTCGTGGAGCAGACCCTCCCGAACGAGCATGCTATGTGCGGGAACCCTAGAGCTGGTTGCGACTGCTACTGTGACGACGACGACTGTACAAAGATCCTCAGTGGATTCGACGGCGATGATGATGAAAATAGTACGGTAATCCTCCGTGTTTTCGGCAGTGACCTCTATGGTACATCTTGGGATACATCAACTTTGGACTACATGTCATTTGATGCATCGACCTCTTGGCTCGTGGAGTGGACCCTCCCGGAATGAGCATGCTGTGTGCGGAAACCCTGGAGCCGGTTGAGACTTGATGACGGCTGATCGAACGACTCGGTGTGTTACAGATAGCCCAGTGGGGAGCACTTGGTTGTAGCGGCAGACCCACGACGGAGGAGCGCTTGGTTGTAGCAGCACGGGGGGAGCGCTTGGTTGTAGCAGCAGACCCACGACGGAGGAGCACTTGGTTGTAGCGGCTGACCCATGGTACTCAACAGAAGGAGTACCTCTAGAGGCTATGAGGGGGAGCGCTTGGTTGTAGCGGCAAACCCACGAAAGAGGAGCGCTTGGTTGAAGCAGCCCGAAGAGCGCTTGGTTGTAGCGGCAGACCCACGACGGAGGAGCGCTTGGTTGTAGCGGCTGACCCATGGTACTCAACAGAAGGAGTACCTCTAGAGGCTATGAGGGGGAGCACTTGGTTGTAGTGGTAGACCCATGGTGGGAAGCGCTTGGGTGTAGCAGGAGGCCCACAATACTCGATAGGTGGAGTACTACAGCAGTCCAAGGTGAGAGGGAAGCGCTTGGTTGTAGCGGCATAACCACTATACTTGATGGAGAAGGAGTTTCCCAATATCTTTGGGTTCAACTTCATGACCGATCATGTGTGGGTCTTTGCGGGGGTTAGTTACGTATCGATCCTTTGTGGGTCCGATGACTTAGACGGATCGGTGATCTTCTCTATCATCATTCAAAAAAGTATACCAGTGTGACCTGAATCATGTTTTACCTTCCTGTGTGGATTGTGTTGTGCTATCCTGTGTGGATTTACGTTTACTTTCCTTTTTGGATTGTGTTGTGCTATCCTGTGTGGATTTACTTTTACTTTCCTTTGTGGATTGTGTTGTGCTATCCTGTGTGGATTTACGTTTTGCTTTCCTGCGTGGACTGGGTTGTACATGAGCTCGGATGTTGGAGTCAAGAGAGAATTGATGACTTAGGTATATGTATGGGCATATGCTAAGCAGTGTCGGATGTTACATTGTGATTGTATCTTTCCTTTTTGGTTTATCCTTTGTGGATTCTGGGAGACCTTCGGGGGTCTCGGGGTCCCTACTGAGTAGCTTATACTCACCCCTGCACGGGCTATGCTCGCACTACGTTGTGTTGGTTGCAGACGACGGACATCGCTGACCGTGGTGGAGGCTCGCGGAGCAGGACGGTACCTGGAGGTGGACCACTGGGTGGGACGTACTCGGAGCACTCGGCTGCACCCGAGGAGCAGTGGAGGCTATCTGTACCCACCCTTCAGGTGGGACTTTTAGTGGATGGCTCAACGTTGTGGCTTTACTTTCAGTTGTTGTTTTCCCTTTCGATTTGTACTTTACATTACAGTTTGGCTTATATTTCCGGCCCCTTTACCTTTCTGCACTTACTGTTGTACCAGTATTTACTTAGTGTTTTCTTTTTCCGCTTGCTTACTCTGTGGTGCTTGTTTACTTTACAAAGGCAATGCCTTCCCTTTTTCCAGGATTTATGCCTTGGTGCTAGTCGCCATCCCCTGGCCTATGGAAGGCGGGCTTGGGGTAGTCACGGCACGGGCCCGAGGACGGGTCGTGACATTAACACTGAATTCATGAGTGAAAAAATTTTAATCTTTTGGAACGTTTTAACATTAATAACACATTTTCTCAACAGAAGAATTGATTTTAAATTAAATATTGCAACTTTTTATTTTGAATTTTGAAAAAAGGATTCCATATTTGGAATCAGTAGGTCCAAATTATGTTAATAAGCTACTTTTTATTTTTAGGCATTATGAATAGTAACTAGAGTAAATTTTATTTACTATAGTTAAAGGTAAATCAGGTAATTAAGGGTAAATATAATATTACAAAATTACCCTAACACTTTTAATAATATAATTATATGATTATATTTTTCCATAAATCATACTTGGGTCAAAATGGAATCTAATGTGAAACCACTTGTATTTGATTAAGACCTTTTATTTATTTTATTTAAATGAAAGTGAAATATGTCTCACTCAAACTTTAATAATTAGATTGTTTTTAATATAAGGTTATATATAATACAAATTCGATTATAAATACTCATTTGAAAGCTAAATTTTGTTTCTTTATCATTGTACTTTATTTGTAATTTTTAATAAATATTTAATTACCTTAATAACTTATAAAATAATGATGTAGAAATTATTTATTTAGTGAACAATCAATAATATAGTTTTTATTATATTATCAATACCTATCAAAAGGACAAGAAAATATACCAAAAATTATTGGTAGAGTATATATATTCCATAATCATCCAAGGGTCTATTTGTTGACCATTTTGAGCATTATAAAACTGATTAGGACATATATATTATATTATTTTAAATGATGTCAAAGATGTCACCTTCATAATAGAATAATTATAAAAATTACAATGTTGTGATTTTAAGATGATACATTGGAGTAAAAAAATTATTATGAAAATTATTATATTTATCTTCATCATAGGATTTTATTTTTAATTTTTATTCACCAAATAAGTATATTAAATAATTATACAAAAATGTTGTAGTAATTATTTTATTAAGAGATATACTTAATAAATGGTTTGAAAAATATTAAAATAAATAATATATGAACTAATTAATGTGCCCCATGAATTATTTTGATGAATATGACATGTTAGGAATCTATTATATATTTTGGTTCGATCATTGTTTCTGTTTGGTTTTTATTTAAATTCAAATAATGAATAGTGTCAAAATTTGAACTATTGATATTTTATAAAATTAACATATTATTAAATTATTTAAAAATCACAAAAAA
Organism: Viscum album; assembly: GCA_963277665.1. Taxonomy (NCBI): domain Eukaryota; kingdom Viridiplantae; phylum Streptophyta; class Magnoliopsida; order Santalales; family Viscaceae; genus Viscum; species Viscum album. Next base: position 675,842,078 of record OY728147.1, read on the forward strand.
AATTAAAAACAACAAATTGAAGATTATATGGTCTGAAAGGTTATAGAGTATCCAATTATGTGAAATTGACAACATATATGTGTGTATTTATAAAAATTTAAAATTTAAAAGTTTATTACCACAAATAAAATTAAATATATTAAATAATGATAAATCAAGTTGATAAGGTTTAAAATAAACATAAAACATGTCTAAATTTTATTGTTCTATGAGATTACAATCCTATATCATCTCAGCTTATAATTAAGTCGTTTTTGGAGGATTTTAAGGGGTGTTTCATTTTATTATTTATTAATATTTTTAATGTTTCCAAAGTGCCCTCTCCTCGCCTATATAAGGGCACCTCCTTACCTCTCCTCTTCAATAAATTTTGAGCCTTAAATCTCATCCAAAACCTTCCAATTTTTCTTATCAACCTATCTAGTAATATTATAGAGGTTATGGTCTTCTCAAATGACCCACTCTAGTGCCTTAATAGGAAGCTTAAAAGAGGTGCGTCGAAGAAGAGGTAATCTCTTCTACCGATTCATTCCAGTTTCTTTTTTCTTCAACATCTTCTTCTTTTGTTATTTCATTATAAAGTAATAACATAAGTATCAATAATATAATGATATGTTATTATATGTATGAAACCACCCCATTTCACCTTCTATCCATCCTACGGAAAATGAAATCCCTGTGCGTTCGTACGTACGGAATGTCGTCTCCACGCCGTGGTGTAATCTGTTTTTCCACAACCACCTTACTTGAATGGGTATAATGGTGTAATGAATAACTATATATGGTTATTATAACATCATACAGATTCTGAGATATTATATCATTCACTCCAATTCCATTCAGTAATTATGGGAATGATATCATTGTTCGTGCGTACATACAGATTACCGTCTCCACGACACGATGAGATTCATTCTCCATGTTAACCATTCAAGATTGATTATAAAGTATATATAATGAAAAATAATGGAATATATAACATAATAATGTTACTGTATATATATATATACATGTCATCCACTTACTTCGATTCAAGTCAATAAGGGAAGGAAAACAATGTTCATGTGTACGTACGGTCTACCGTCTCCATGAATGGTGTGTTTCATTTCATTTATCTATCAATTATATTTATATATATAATGAATATATATGACATATAAATCATGTTTTAAATTATATAAGTAAGTAAATCATGATATATGTAATAATAATATCATGAACAACAAGTCGAAACACGAACGATAAATAAAACGATTTTACTGATAACGCTGCTTCAACATGGAATTGACAAAAGAATGAGTAATAAAAAGTAATAAGAGAATCATATATGATATCATAAATATTATTATTGTTCTGATACAAGTTAATAATATGTCTAAACCCACTATAGAGGATTTTCGGACATGTAAGGATGAAATTGGACCTAAGGTAAGGGATAATTTTTCAAATCTCATTTTTATCCGAGATTGCATATACGTAAGTATTTACCGAGGATATATTTTTCTCATCCATGTCCATAATAAAGTTTATCATAAAGTGTTTAATATTATTACATGTATGTTTAAAGTCATGTTTACCCCTTTTTGACTTTTATTTTGTGTTATGAATGGAATCTTTCTTTTGTTTACTATACATGGTACTTTTTGACTTTTCCATTAAAAGTATGAGGAGAATGTTTTTTTAATATTATACCACATGAATGGATTTTTATGGTTTCATAATGCCTAATTTTCATGAATCTTAATCTACGATATTTCATGATTATTTTAAACAAAAATCCATTTCTTTTAAAATTGAATGACATTTTTTGATAAGAAAATGATTTTAAAGAAAGGATATTTTCCTCAAGAATTCATTTTAAGTGTTATGTCAAAAAAAATTTCCATATAAGATGAAATTATTTAGTATGATTATGTTTCAAGTATACTGTCTCTATTATTTACATTGTTTTATTAGTTTTATGATGAAAAGATATCCATTAGTTTATATGGATTTCGTTATGATGGGATGATGTTAATGAAACCCATTTTATTCTTTGGGTTATGATTCATGATTTATGATTGTGTTGTGGCACACATAAGAATGATTTCAATATGAGATGGGTGGGAAATATATGACCCTCTAATGCATTGGGAAATGATTTATATCTCATGAGATAGTCATGGCTGGAACAATAAGTTAATCTGGTTCAGTGATACAGGACTGGAACGAGGAGTGAACTCGATTCAGTAAGGGACTTTGTCCACTAAGATGGTCTTGGAAGTAATGTCTTGGCTAATATAGAAATAGTATAATGTGATTAATGGGTTACCACAATTACATGTTTTATTCCCATGCTATTTTATCATGATTAATGTTCCTTTATGATCTGTGCCTTATGTACTGCCAAGATTTATTCCTCAAGATTTTGATGTTTAAATATTATGTTCATGTTTTTTTATGTTCAAATGTATATGGTTTGTTTTATTTTCTCTATACATACCCTTACTATGAATTTGAGCTCACCCTTTATATGTTTTCTTTTTCCCAGTATTTTATGAAAGGTTTTTGGTAAGAAAAAAAGGTGAACATCTTAACGGGAGATGTTGAAGATCTTTTACCATGATTAGAAGATTATGTTCTGAGTTTCCAAAGAAACTAAACTATTATGGTCCTTGAGTGTTGGTTCTTGTTATGTATGAATTATTCCTAAAAAGTAATATAATGTACATGTACGTAAATCTTGGGTCTCTACAGTTGGTTTCAGAGGAATGGTTTAGTTAAACATTGGACACTAGGATGAAACAACATTAGTGAGATCCCTATAAGATATTTCTAAGGTATATCTAGGGATGTCCCTAAGGTTACGTAGAAGTATAGGTTATATTTCTAGAATTATGGTAAAGGTATTAGAATTTAACCTAAGATGTTTGATATTTAAGGTACCCCCCTTGATTATGATTTTTTCTTCTCACACTATTCTTTTTGGGTTTTTGAAAATGGCTGGAAATAAGAAGAATCATGATAATAGAGGATATGATGGACAATGGAATGATATTCTTAATGAAAAACCAAATGAAATTGGATTTAGAAGTCCACATATCGTTAATATGCCTAATCTGGAATATCATCATATGATCAAAAATTTTAACTTTGGTAAGTTTCCCGACTCAGCTTATAAGTGAAAGATAGAGTTTCATGATGATCATTGAGAAAAGTAAGTTCAATTTCCCTCATGTAAATCATATGGGAAGAGGAATCAAGGAGAATGTTTCAAAGGAGCTGAAAGATGCTTTAGGTGTGGAAAAGAAGGACACAATGCTAGTAATTGTAAAGGAAAAGGTTCAATTAACTCCATGGACAAGGATAATGTTATTGCTAAGACATCAACAATGGTTAAATGTTTTAAATGTGGAATTTACGGTCATTATGAAAACCAATTCCCTAAGGGAAAATCTCATGAAGAGAAACAACATGGTCATATGGGTATTATTTATGTTGATGATAATGAAGAAACTACAAATGGTAAATGAGGTTAAAGAAGTGTTGAGGAATACAATGAGAAAGCTCGGTTAGTGGTTTAATAAGGTAGTGGAATGATTGAATGTTTATCAAGAGTAATGTTATATATGTAATTTCATGGTACTCTAGAATAATGAGACATCTAAGGATTGTTACACTATTGTTTTTACTTAATCCTTTTGAAAATATATGTTGAATGGTACTGGTAACCATGAAAGGTTATGCAGATATTTTTGGAAAGCAGATGATATGTGCATAATGAAGGGATAAGGAGATAATGAAATGATTGATAATATTAATGAGCTCATGACTGATATAAGGACAAAGTGACATCATGGTTTGAGTATATAGAAATTCTGGGATCAGTCATGTTTTCACAAAGATTATATGGTTATAGATGTTTCAACAGAATACATTATTAAGGTACTCACATGTTTGAAATGTGATCAACATGATATATATTATGATATATGGGAGATAAATGATGGTATTCACGTGCTTGTTATGTGACCTTTCAAGTAATCGTTTTATTTATACTATGATATTGGACAGATGTATATTGGATAGGCCTAAAGATTAGAATGGATTATATTGGACATCCAATAGAATTATTTAAGGATATAACTTGTTTTCCGATATTATTTCTGGAATATTATAAAAGTATAGTTTTAGAAAAATGACAACCCATAGGACGATTGACAACCCGTCGAGTCGGACAAGGCTGTGGGAATCGAACACACAACTGAAGTGCGACAGGCCTTTATTGCATACCAGTGGCCTACAATAAGTCCCTGGTTAGTATAAATTATTTTTAATTTATTAAGTGGTATGATATATGAAGTATAAGGCCATTTTAGGAACCCTATATGATTAATCTCACTATAGATGGACTTATGTATATTTAATAACTTTGGCTAAATTTTTTGTTTGAGACGGATGTAATGACCTATCATTCAATCACATGATCTACTAACACTTCATGAATGATAGATTCAACTTCATTTCATTAAGAGATGAAGTGGAAAATGTTCAAGGAACGACCAACGGTGACATTTTACCAATATCAAGAAATTATTTCTTGTAATTCCAATTTTTTCAACATTAGGGAAATGATCATGAAAACCAAAAATGTTGTCCTATAGCCCTCGTATCTGTTGAATCGGATGTAACCTTAGATAATCACAAATTTATGGCTTTGTGATTGTTGGATATTTCATAGCCATGTTCTCTAACACTCTATATTAGAACTTGGTGGTTTGATTTCTCTTACATTTCCATATTTTCACCTATATTCTCCTATGTGGAAACCCAATGATTAGTTAATTTGGTTAACCATTATTTTTCATAATTTAGGTTTTAAAGTTATGTTTTGGTATTCAATGTTACGTTGTGGATTTCTATTAATGAAACTTTCATGTAGTAAACCATTTATTAACCCGACGAATTTTGATGGTGAAATTCATTTTAACGGGGTAGAATGTAACACTCTGAGATTTTATGAAAAATATTATTTTAATTTCATTGATGTCTTTTTTTTACGCTACAAAAAAATTATCTTGTGCTATACGCAACACCTTATTAGCTAATATTATACTCAAACACTATTCATGGCTTGTGTTTCACGCAAGAGAAACCTTCCTCAATAGTGTGGGTTGTATGTAATACTAAGTTTCACTAAACAATGATATATTGTTATAATATTAATATGAAATGGCTGTTATAAAAAGTAGTAACTAATATTTTAATTTTATGAAATTATAATTCATCTTACACATTTTATTGAACATGGTATGAGAACAAAATAATTTTTTCGTGAAAAATAAAATTTATTCAAAAAATGCAAATTTGTCTCCATTTGATGGTGCACCCACATTAAATTTATTTTTTGACTTGTATATAAGTTCAATTTGAAGAAAATAAAATTATTCTTTTGAATCAAGATATAAAAATTTACTTTGGATAAATTTTTGATATTTTTCAGTTATGATTCTTATTTTGGTGAAAAGTAAAAATACGCTAAATTTTAATTAAAAACAACTTTTTTCATCGAGATAATTTATAGGGTTATATTAAAATATTGAATGGTTTTAAATTATAAATAGAATAAATTTTTACCATTTAATATAATTTAAGTCATTACCATTAATTTTACACTGAATTCATAAGTAAAAAACATTTCAATCTATTGTAATGTTTTATCTTTTAAAACTCATTTTATCAACAATGGGATTAATTTTAAATTAAATACTGCAACTTTTGTGTTTTGAATTTGAAAAAATGGATTCCATATTTGGAATCAGTTGGTACAAATTATGTAAATAATCGACTTTTTATTTTTAGGCATTATGAATAGTAACTACGGTAAATTTTATTTACCATAATTAAAGATAAATCGGATAACTAAGGGTAAATATAATATTATAAAATGACCCTAACACTTGTCTTAATATAATTGGATGATTATATTTTTACCTAAATCATACTTGGGTCGAAATGGAATCTAATGGGAACACACTTGTATTTGAATAAGACATTTTATTTAATTTATTTAAAGGAAAGTGAAATATATCTCACTCAAACATTAATAATTAGATTATTTTTAATATAAGGTTATACATAATATATATTCAATTATAAATACTCATTTGAAAGAAATTTTTTTTATTTATCATGGTAATTTATTTGTAATTTTTAAGAAACATTCACTTACATTAATAGATTATACATTAATGATGTTGAAATTATTTATTTAGTGAAAAATTAATAAAATAGTTTTTATTAAAATAAAAATATCTATCAAAAGGACCATAAACATGAAAAAACATTATTTTTAGAGTATATATATACCCTAAGCATCAAAGGGTCTATTTTTGGACCATATGGATCCTTATAAAACCGATAAGGACATTTATATTATTTTATTTTAAATGATGTCATAGATGTCACCTTAATAATTTAATAAATATAACAATTTAAATGTTGTCATTTTAAGATGATAAATTTTTTAAAAATATTTTTACGAATGTTATAATATTTTTATTCATCATAGGATTTTATTTTTAATTTTTATGCAACAAATATGTATATTAAATAATTATACAAAAATGGTGTAGTAATTATTTTATTAAGAGATATACCAAATAAATGGTATTAAAAATATTAAAATAAATAATATATGAACAAATTAATGTTCCCCATGAATTTTTTTGATTAATCTGACATTTTAGGAATCTATTATATATTTTGGTTCGAACATACCTTCTGTTTGGTTTTTATTTAAATTCAACTAATGAATACTGTCAAAATTGACACTATTGATAGATTATAAAAATAACATATTATTAATTTATTTAAAAATCAAAAAAATATTTACAAACTAAAAAATAAAGATTATATGGTGTAAAAGGTTTTAAATTTTCCAATTATGGGCAATTTACAACATTTAATTATGTATTTATAACAATTTAAAATTTAGAATGTTATTACCATAAATTAAATTAAATAGATTAAATAATGATAAATCAAGTTGATAAGGTTTAAAAAAAACTTAAAACATGTCTAAATTTTATTAGATGATGATATTAAAACCCTATCTCATCTCATCTTCTAATTAAGTCATTTTTGGAGGTTTAAGGGGTGTTTCATTTTATTGATAATTAATATTTTTACGGTTTTCAAAAGTGCCCCTCTTCTCTCTTATATAAGGGCACCTCTTTCCCTCTCCTATTTAATCAATTTTGAGCCTTAATTCTCAGAAAAACCCTTCCAATTTCTCTTATAAACCTAACTAGTTATATTATAGAGGTTATGGTCTTATCAATAGACCAACTCTAGTTCATTAAGATGAAGTTTAAAAGAGGTGCGTCGAAGAAGAGGTAATCTCTTCTACAGATTCATTCAAGTTTCATTCTTATTAAACTACATCTTCATTAGTTGTTTAATTATAGAGTAATGACATAAGTATCACTGATATACTGATATGTTATTATAAATATTTAACAACCACATTTCACCTTCCATCCATCCTATGGAAAACAAAATCACCGTGCGTGTGTACGTACAGAATACCGTCTCCACGCCGTGGTGTAATCTATTTTTCCACCACCAACTTACTTGGAAGGGTATAATGGTGTAAAGAATAACTATATAAGGTTATTATAACATCATACTGATTCTGATATATTATATCATCCCCTCCAATTCCATTCAATAATAATTGTAATGATATCATCGCTCGTTCGTACGTACAGATTATCATCTCCACGACGCGATGAGATTCATTCTCCATGTTAACCATTCAAGAATGATTATAAAGTATATATAATGAATAATAATGGTATATATAACATAATAATTCTACTGAATTAATATATATATATATATATCACCTACTTACTTTGATTCATGTCAATAAGGAAAGGAAAATAACTTTTATGCGTACGTACGGCCTACCGTCACCATGAACGGTGTGTTTCATTTAATTTATCTATATATTATATATATATATACTGAATATATATGATATATAAATCATGTTTTACATTATAGACGTAAGTAAATCAAGATGTTAGTAATAATAATATCAAGAAAAACAAGTCCAAACACTTACGACAAAGGAAATGATTTTACCAAAAACGCTTCTTTAACATGTAATTGACAAAGGAATGGGTAATATTAATTCGTAAGTGAATCATATATGAAATCATAAATAGTATTATGGTTCATTTACAAGTTAATAATATGTTTTAACCCACTGTACACAATTTTCCGACATGTACGGAATAAATTGGACATAAGGTAAGGGATAATTTTGCAAATCTCATTTTTATCTGAGATTGATTATACGTAAGTATTTACTGGGGAAATATTTTTTTCATTCATTTCCATAAAAATGTTTTTTCATAAGGTTTTTAATATTCTTCCATGTATTTTCAAAGTCATATTTACCCATTTTTGACATTTAATTTGTGTAATGGAAGGAATATTTCTTTTGTTTACCATACGTGGTACTTTTTGACTTTTCTGTTAAATGTATGAGGAGAATGTTATTTAGTAAATTTATATGGTGTGAATGGATTTTTATGGCTTCATAATTCCTAATTTTCATGAATCTTCCTCTATGATATTTCACGATTATTTCCAACAAAATATTTTTCTTTTTGAAAATGAATGGCATTTTCTGATAAGAAAATGATTTTAAAGGAAAAATGAAATTTTCCTCAAGAATTCCTTTCAAGTGTTTTGTCAAAACTATTTTCCATCTCAGATTACATTGTTTAGTTTGATTATGTTTCAAGTATAATGTCTCTATTATTTACATGGTTTCATTATTTTTATGATGAAATGATATCCATTTGTTTTATATGGATTACGTTATGATGGGATGATGTTTAGGAAACCCATTTTATTCTTTGGTTTATGATGCATGATTTATGATTGTGTTGTGGCACACATAAGAATGATTTCAATACGAGATGGGTGGGACCTATATCTCCCTCCAATGAATTGTGTAATGATTTATATATCATGCGATAGACATGGCTGGAACGGTAAGTTAATCTGGTTCAGTGATACAGGACTGGAATGAGAAGTGAACTCGATTCTGTAAGGAACTTTGCCCATTATGATGGTCTTGGTAGCAATACCATGGATACTATCAAAATCATGTCATGTTCTTATTGGTTTTCCACAATTACATGTTTTATTCCCATGCTCTTTTATCATAATTAATGTTTCTTTGTGATCTTTTCCTTATGTACTACCAAGATTTATTTTTCATGATTTTGAAGTTTAAACTTTATGTTCATGTTTTTTTTAAGTTCAAATGTATATGATTTTTTTATTTTCTCCATGTTTACCCATATTGACCATTTGAGCTCACCCTTTATATCTTTTTTTCTCATGAATTAAAGAATGTTCTACGTAAGAAAAAAAGGGGAACATATTTATGGGAGATGTTGAAGATCTTTTACCATAATTAGAAGATTATGTTCTATGTTTCCAAAGACACTAAACTATTAGAGTCATTGAGTGTTGGTTCTTGTTTTGTATTAATTAATCCGAAAAAGTAATGAAATGTCCATGTACGCTAATCATGGGTATCTAAACACATGAATTGATATTATTGATAATATTGTTCTAAAAATTAAACAAATGAATAAAATAAAAAACAATCCTCTCCTCTCCCTATAAATACCATATCTTCTACTCACAAATTCTTAGACATGAATATTGTCTAAATTATACCCAATTCCCACACCAAGCCTCTTAATAATGTACAATACCATCCTTTTTCACTGAAATACCCAATCTTGTTACCGTAAGGAGGTTCACAAAGAGACGATATTCAAGAGGGAAAATCATCGTGCATTCTCCATTAAATTCATTTATTCATTCATTCTTTCCACCTTATCCTTAACTCCCCTATCAAAAATTAAATGGTAAAATCAAGTATATTATATATTATTTTATTTTATTTTTCTTAATGGAATATTAATGAATGATGTTCTTCTCTTATACTCTGATTCTAAAAAGTTAATACATCATCTTTGATGTATCGATCGACCGACTTCATCGAAAACCATTTTAAAATTTCATTATCATCTTCAAGGATTTTCAAAAAAAATTATCATTAAACCATATTTTACAATGTATAATATAACATTTTAAATTTTCTGTAACTAATTTGTGTATTAATAATTAAAATAAATTAATATTGTTTCTAGGGGAATGAAAAACCACCAAAAAACAAAAAAAAATATCATTAATTATTTATCAAATAAATCATCAAAATAATAGAAGAAATTGATATATGAGGCCATTTCAATTTATAGAAACATATAAATAATTTTTTTTACTTCTGGTTTCTTGATTCCATTGGACAAGAACTACCACAATTATACTCAAGGGAACTGACCATAATTCAATGAAATGACCTTTCTAAGAAAGAAAATTATTATATTTATAACTCATTAAAAAAGCCCATAAATGAACTTAATAAAATTTTAATAATGAAAATATATGTTTCAATGTTCTTAATTAACCTAATAATGAATCTAATTTGACTATTTGGTAATTTAAAGTACAAGTACAGAACTATTTCGAAGAAAAGGTAAGAGGTATTCTTTTTACTAATCCTCTTTTCAAGTTGAAAATATTTTATTAATTATATTTTATTTCTAATACAACTTGTTATGATTTTAAATTATTCATTATTACTTTATGATTTTATATTTCTTTTATATGTGTAACAAATTATATTTCAAATAATTATTTTTGTAACTGTGCGACTTTTTAATAAAGAAAAGTGAGTTCAAAATAGAAAATTTATTTTACTCAAGACTGTGTATTTTATGCATGATTTTTTTGGGTATGATCGGGTTATAGATCATGGCAATTGTTATGATCATGGGTTGTTCTGTTATAATCTGAGGTTGTGTAATCCCATTGGAGCCTTCTAATGCATTGTGTGATGGGATGGAGTTAACAGTTTTGGTTACCCCTAATATATTATCTGAATATAATACGATGATTATCCCAGGGGTAAACATGGATGTTACACCATGTATTTTAGTGAAAGATACATTATATATAATAATGATATAAAAAATATTCCAGTAATTACCTTTTATGAATTATGTATGATTACTATGGTTTTAATGTAATCATAATATTTCATTAGGTAAGGTAAGTAGATTATGGTTTATATGTAAATTTAATAACATTGAGAAAATGTTTTCATTCACGGACTAATTGTCTCTTTCTTCTGTTCATGTCCCTTACGGAGTTTTTTGTTCTCAGCCCATTTTTTAATAGTGTTTATTTTTGGGTAAAAAAGTCAAGAACGTGAGTTAAAAGATGTGAAGATTTATTATAGAAAGAAATAATGTTTTGTTTTAAAATTATCAAATTGTAAAAAAATATATATTTGTTTGAACTATCTACATTGTAATATACGAGTTATATATATATGATGTAGTGAAATAATTTTCTAGAATTATAAACCAAAAAGATCTTTGGGAATTTATGGAAGTGAATTTTAGTAAAATTATCTTTATTATGTAATCATTTTGTATGGGTGAATAAAGATGGTATAATGAAAAAGATTAGAAAATTTTAGGGGTTATGATAATGTCAATAGAATACCCTTAAATTATATTTTACATTATATGTAATTTGAAATGATATATAATTTAACATTTAACATGTTACCTCATCTAGGATATGTATATTCAGAATGATTTTCCATAGAATAAAATATGGAAGTTATAGTAGGAAGGCACCAAGAGGGTGATATCGTTGTGAATCAAAAAATATGAATGGTGGCAATTCAAACTGACTAGTTTATGATAGTAAAGGATCAGTTGACATAAACTACAAATGGGAGTGTAACATATTCATCAGATCTTATAGATTAAACTAATAGGAATATGTTAGTGATGGATCATTTTTTAAGGCCACAACCTCTTACATATATTGGATCCTATGAACCAATGATTTCTAAAGGGTAGATTAAAGACATAGGAATGATTTTTTTATTTAATGGGGTGTTTAGACCATAAAAATGTTTGTATTTCTATTTTTGATTTTAAAGATCATGCTAATCAGCTGTGGAAAATTTTTCAAAGGTATTAGGGATAGTGAAGAGAGTATTTCTTTGGAATGGGAATAATTCAAAAATGTTTTCTGTGAGAAATATTTTCCTCAGGATACATGGCTTAGGATGGAAATACAACTCTTAGTATTGATACATCAGAAGGATTTTGTGGGGCATATGAAGAAAATATCTCTTCATTGTAAAGGTATGCTAAAAAATTTGTGTGTGATATTGACTACAAAATATGTAATTTTAACTTAGGAATGAATCCAAAATATCGATGGTCATTGTATTCACATGAATTTAATGTTACGAAATACCTTTCCGATGTGACGTGATGGTGGAAATAGTGTTAATTTATAATCAAATGTCTGATGATAATTAACAGAAAAAGTTGTTGAGGTGGTATAAAAAATTAAATACTTCATTAAATAATTTTGAATGTAAGAAAATTATGTTTTTAGTTTGTGAGAATTATGGTAAAAACATATCGAGGAATCCCTTTTTATGATTGGAAGTTGTTTTTGATGTTGTATGTTTGGGAATATGAATCATAATTGTAATGGAAAATATCATGTTATTGCTTGGAAAAATATTGGATATACTGACATTAAAATGTTTTAAATAGAATGAGATAGGCCATTATGAGAACAGTTTTATGAAGAGGGACCCAAATGATGGGAAGTATCCGGACTATTGTAAAAATGGTATGTGGAAATCCATTAAAAATAATTCATAAGATGTTGTGTTTTCCAATGATTTGTTATCAGGTACATTTTTTTGTTTACTCGTATTTTTTTAATGTCTTAATTTATTTAGGTTCTAAAGATTCTTTTATATCGTGGAAATATTCTAGTAAATTGGGAATTTCACCTCAAGAAATTATAAGAGATCTTATTATAAAAATTCATTGGGGAAATATTTGGCTAGAATCAAATTATAATAAACGTGCAATCGATTCCTATAGAAATAATAGACATGAAATTATTTTTTCCCTCTAGTATGTTTTTGAGTTTTTGTTAGTATGGATTGGATTTATACTTACAATCATAATATTGATTATAAATATATATATGTTTCTTCAATATTAGTCCCAAATTTTATTAAATAATAAACCCATACCATCGAGAATATATCATTAAGTTGAGAAAATATTAAAATATTTAAAATAATGTTATTCTCCACATATTGTTGAAACTAAGGGAACCATTTCAATTATTTATTTTCCAATTCTAAATGAGTATATAGATATTTATTTTGATGAGTTTTATTGTATTAAATAAGATCATATAGTTGAGTTTACTTTTAATTTAGTCCCTTATGATAAATATAATTCAAAACCCCCTTATAAAATCGATCAATTAGAAAAAACAGAATTCAGATCTCATTTGTGGAGTTTCTAGATAAAGTTTTCATTCTACCAAGAACATCACCTTAGGGTGCTCGTATTTTTGTTATTAAAAATGATGATGGTTTAATGAGTCTTTATATTGATTATAGAGAATTGAAAAAAATAAATGTTATGAATAAATATCAACATCCTCATATCGATGATTTTTTTTACCATCTGTAAGGAGAAAATTAATCTTCAAAGAATGATTTTTTTTATGGTACCATCAGTTGAAGGTGAAAGAGGATTTCATTATTAAAATAGAATTTCATACTATATATATACATTAAGAGTTTTTTGTTATTCTATTTGGTTTAAAAAATACTTCTACTATATTTATGGGTCTTTTGAATATAATCTTCCATGAATTAATGAATAATTTTTTTATTATTTATAATGATGGTATATTGGTTTATTCAAAAAGTAATTAGGATCATGAAAAAAATCATAGGATTTTTATAGAAACACTAAATGAAAATAAGTTGTACAAGATATTTATAAAATGTGAATTTTGGTTACAAAATATTTATTTTCATTGGAACCTTTTTATAAATGATGGCATAACAGTCGATCCCACCAAAACAAAAGTGGTTGAAGAATGGAAAAGGTATAAAATTGTTGCCAAGATTCACAGATTTATAGGATTTTCAGGTTGTTACATATGGTTTGTTAGAAAAATTATGGTTATATATCTCCCAAATTGAGTTAATATAAAAATGGATTACATTTATTTCTATTTTATAATGTGTTGTTTGTTTTGATGAAATGAAAACAATATTGATGAATGCTCTAGTTTGATCATGAATTTTAGAAATAGACAGTTTTTCATTTATATTGATACTTTTTTTAAATTTATTTGGATTTTTTATAATGTATAATGATCAGGTAATTATAATTATTTGATAACAAGTGAAACCTCTTGAGTTAAAAAAATCCAATAAATGATATAGAATTAGAAGTTAGGGATTTTTCATTAAAAAAATGGAGACATCACCTGTATCAAAATTAGTTTGAAAAATATACTTATCATAAAATTTTGAAGAATATATTCACTAAAAATGAATTGAAAATGAGTTTGAAAAGATGGATGGAACAGATAAAAGATTATTATTGTGTGATTAGCTACCATCATGGAAAAGAAAAAAGTGGATGATACCATGAGTTAAAAAAAAGATACATTAACTATGTTACAATTGAAACATGGCCCCTTGGTTAATTACATTATAGATTTTTTCTTAAAAGTTGTTAGGGTAGGAAATTTTTTTATTCAAGTGTCAGTGCTATCACCTCTATCAGAAGAAATTAAGAGAGCTTGGAAGGAATACCGTGGTTATAGAAAAAGGTAGAATTGGTAAAAAGGATATGTTTTTTGAAATTAACATTGATAAATATTGTGTTTTTAAATTTGGTAAGAGATTTTATATGACTAGTGATTCACAGTTGAAGAATATGTTTTTAAGTAAAGCTCATATTTTTCCATTTTTTGTTCATCCCTAAAGCACTAATATGTATAGAGGCCGTCATGTGTATTACTAGAGTGACTGAATGAAAATAGATATTTCAAAATTTACCATGAGATGTTTGAAATGTTAACAGTTAAAATAAGATCATCAATTAGTAAAGGGGATCCTTCATCCTTTACTTTTTCTAGAGTGGAAATGAGAAAATATATACCTATATCTCATTGTGGTAATAAAAAACTTCTCTAGGTAACAATTTAATTTGGTTTTTATGTGACTGACAACAAAAGTTTCAAATTTTATTTCTATTCGACACACTATGACATTAGATTATCTTTATCGACTTTATCTCAATGTGATTTGCTGGTTATATGGCATTCCTCACTCCATTTTATCTAATTGTCATCATAGCTATCCTTATTTCTTTTGGAAAGCTCATTAAAATTCATTGGAATCAAAATCAAATTTTAGCATTGATTTTCATCCTCAGTATGATGTGTGATTATTGTAAAACAATTCAAACTATGGATGATAGGATTCATGACTATTCCTAGGATTATAATTGAATTTGGGATCAATATCATTATGTAGTTCAGTTTTCATATAGTAGCTATTTTAATTCTAGTATATTGATGGAACCTTTTGATGCATTATGTTGAAATTAGAGTCAAAATCGAGAATTTTGTGATGAATTAGGTGCTATAATTTTTTTGCACCATAATTGGTCAAGGAAATAGATGTGAAATTTCAGATGATTTAGTGAAACATTAGTACATCTTATAGCAGACAAAAAATGTTATTCAAATAATATATGAAATGATCATTCTTTTGATGATGGTGATCATGTCATTCACCAAATTTCGTGATAGGAATATGTTATGTTTATATGTAATAAGTGGAATTTTAGTCCATCATTCATTGTACCTACGAAATCTAGGCTAATGTTTGATCAATTTCCTTCCATGTGGATTATCCTCAGAATTTTTCCCATGTACACAATGTTTTTTATGTTTTGATGCAAAGAATGTATGTGTCTGGTTATCTTCATGTTCTAAGACCAATGGTTATTTAATTAAAATATAAACCTTTTTGTAAGGAAAATCTTATTCAAAATTTGATCATTCTGAGTAATCATTGTGATAGAAATTGATACACCTGGTTAAGGTTTGGTGGAGAAAGAACACGGATGAAGAAGAAATATTGGGATCTTAGAATAGTATCCACGATAGGTAACCATACATTTTTAATAAGGGAATAAAATTAAGAGGGTGAAATTTAAAGAAGGTGGTTAAAATGTAACAACTCTTATTCTTATAGAATAATTTGGTTTCGATCTATAACTAAATAGTGAAATTCAACAAAAATGTATAATGAAATATGTTTTATTTTATTAAAATTATGGAGCCCATACTAATGGAACAATAACCAGACTGTAGGAATAGAAATGTGACTATTAGAAATACTAATATATCGATTATAATAATAACCACACCAAATAACAAATAAATAAATGTCTCATAAATGAAAATATTATATATTTATATCATTGAATAAGTAAATAATTTTTTAAAAAATGAAAAAATATGTTCTCGTATTTATATAAACTAGATATTTTCATTAAATTTTCTTTAATTAATATATTTATTATAAAGTAACTTTTTTTTGTAAAAATAGATACATAAATTAATATTTTTTATATTCTAATTTTATGATAATTTTGTGAGATCGTTATTAATTTTTGAATGTGTCATAAAATTTGTTAAAATATTAAAATCAGTATTTTTTTAATAGATGATAATTGTAATTATAAATTTAATTTCTCATATATATATAATTAATTAATAAAAACATATACATTTTTTTAATTATACATGTTTTAAAATTGTTAGGGTGAATTTTTGATATTTTTCTAAAATAGTTCAACATTTGATGAATAGGGTAATATGGTAATTTAATGTATTTAAAATTGAAAGTTAAATACCTGAATTGTTTAGCCATTTAGGAATTAATAACTCATTAGTTTGAACTCACATTAATTATTTATAATACATAATCGTATGAATTGACACTATTGATAGTCTTGTGAAGAAATAATAAAATAACAAAAAATATAATAAAAAATAGCACTCTACATTCCCTATAAATACCACCCCTCACCACCTCTTCTCCGCACAACATTAAAGATTGGAATATTTCCTATATTCTACCAAATTAACTTCCAAATTCTCTTCCCCGACTGCAAGACTATCTGGTATCACAAATATACAAAAACCATGTTCTTCAAGGAGGATCTCAAAGAGATGATATTCCAGATGTAAACTTTTTATTCATTTTTTTAAATTATTTCGTAATTTTTTTCTATCTAATATATCCTAAAAACCCCTATTCAAACAGAAATGCTAACTCAAATATCACATATATATACTATAATTTTATTATTTGAATGGAATTTCCATCAAAAACATCATATATTCACCACTTATTTGAGGAAATGAAGCATAATCTCTGATGTGTCTATTCACCTCCTTCATAGAGGAATATTTCTCATTTTCCATTACCACATTAAAGGAAACTCATAAAAATATTTGTATGGTTAAACATGATTTTATGTTTCATACTATTTCTTGATCGATTTTGTTGGTCTTATTTATTGACATAATAATTAAATAAAACCAAACTAGTTTATGATGGTCTTAAAAATAGACAAAAAACCAAATATTTATCATTAACAATTTACTTATGGAATCATCCTCATATCAGATGAAAATGATATATGGGATCATTTGAAATTATGGAAACATATTATGACCATTTCTTTCGACTTCTATAGTATTCCTTCCATTTGATAAGAACTCCCTAAGTTATACTAAAAGGAACCGTCCATAAATCCATGAATTGAACACTCCCGGAATAATTAATCTTATATTTATAACTTAGAAAACTACCTATATATTCTCATAAAAAATTATAATAAATAATATATATAATTGATAGGATTTAAAATTAATTAACTAATTAATATTATTTGATTATTCAGGACAGAGAGTATAAGTACAGAATTCTATTGTACATAAGGTAATGGACATTCTTTTTAAAAATCTTATTTTCATGTTACAAATCATTTTATTAAAGATAATTATTATTATTTATATGAAATAATAAGATGCTTCAAAGTTCATTATTTATTACTGAATGGTTTTTTCCTTTACAAGTTTCAAATAAAAATTTCAAATTAAATTTTATCATTTATTAGTGTGAGACTTCTTAAAAATGAAATGAGATTTCAGTAGTGAAAAAATGATTTTCCTCATGAATATTTAATAAATAAAAGAATTAATTGTTATGATCATGTTTTGATTCAGGGAAACTATTTGACTCCTCATTTACTAATCATGTTTTAATGATCACAAATCCAATTAAACCTAGTAGAATCCTATAAATTATATAAAATCATGTGTATTATTGTTTAAGTATTCTCATGCTTTAAGAAGATCCATTAAAGATATTAATTTATCTACATTCAATTTAATTACTTTAAACTATCCTTGGTTTACTTTTATAATACCTTCTTTGGAAAACTATTAAGTCCAATCCATTCTATGATCATCATTTCTTATGTATGAATACAGTTATTTTGAAATGTTTGAGACACCGTGAGTCTACCCATAGTTATGTCTTTCTGGGAAAGTAAATATGACATCATAACAATCAGACACTGTGACAATCGGACACCATGAAGGATCAGACTCCGTGACAATCAGACACCATGAAGGATCAAACACTGTGAACAAGTAGACACCTTGACCATGAGACACTGTGACCATCAGACACAATGAACAAGACACCATGGAATCCAGAAACCATGACCACGAGACAATGTGAACAAGACACCGTGACATCTAGACAGCGTGACCATCAGACACCGTGAATAAGACACCATGACCAACCTAGTCACCGTGTGAAGGATAAATCGTGTGAAGGAGATACTGTTTCCATGACATACTGTGACACCATTTCGTAATATATTTTGTGATCTTTCAATTTAATCTCTAACGGTCGTATTTTAAGATTTTAATGCACTAACATAATTAATGTTTCTTTGTAGAAAAATTATCGGATAGTACGAGGTACAAGGTGCAGAATACATGTAACCTGTCAGCACCAACACATGCACTCTAAGATAAAAAGAGTTGTGCAGCCCATAAACAGTGGGCGGAAAATCTTGTAGGGAAAACATGATACAAAAGAACAAGATTGTGGGTGTAAGCATTATAAAAGAATATATTTTTGAAAATTGGATCATGCAACCAGATTCTAATGAATAACACACAATGAATAAAAGAATAACGAGAACATATTCGTGCTTTAAAATAGCATGAATAATACAAGCTGAATCTTTCTAACTAGTGACACTCTGTTTTCTATACAAGGACTTGAGTTCTGAATCTACTTCATTTCAGAATTCTGAAACTGCAAAGATCAACACTCAGAGCATTTATATACCGATCTCAACATTACTACTCTGTTGTGTGTCATTTTATTAATTTTTGAGAAGAGTATGTATCTGTATAGAAACACATTATGTCTCTTGAATTAAACTAAAGGATACAAGATATCCTTACTCCAACACTCATTTTATTCTTGTGAATACCCATGAATAAGTGTGGAAGAGGTCCCTACGTGGCCTCACAGTTTGTACCCATGAAGAACTATAGAAGACATCCTTGTGCAACCTGTACAGTCCTGTGTACTATTGTCTATCCCCGATCAAGGATGTGGATCATGTTTATTTTTATAATCTTCTTATTGGCTGGTGATCACCAAGTGGAGTGGATTAGTTCTCGTCTTGAGACAGAACAACTTGTTGTAAATCTGTTGTAATCCTTACATTAGTTTTCTATGTTTTACTACTATACTATATAATTTACAAATCACTATACTTACTTTGATAGTTAATCTTGGAAAGATGTTATAATTTCTTTGTCTTAGTAAAATAGTTTCATAAGTATTATTGGAAATAATTATTATTACTAAGAAATAATCAATCTTCAAAGAAGTAATTTAAATTGTAAAACCTTTTTAACTGTATTAATTTGATTAACTTGGTTGTATTTAACATGAAGGGGTAATCCTTTTAAGAACACATTTTTAAATAGAAATTTTTATGGATACTCAATTCACCCCCCTATAATATTCTACTCCGACCAACATTTGGTATGAGAGGTTATTTTATTAGGAATTTATTTAATATCATGCAACTATGATTGTAGTTGAACATTAATGATATTTAAATTTAATTCAATTCCAAATTTCTAGCTCTTTTATCCTATTCTGTTATTATAAATAATAGATTGGGAGGTTCTACAACCAACAAACCACCATTCTTTAATGGAACCAACTATGCTCAATAGAAAATTAAATGAAAATGCACATAGAGAGTACGTGATTTGAGATTTGGTCATCCATTATAGATGAATATAAGTTTCTTACTACTGATATAATTACATGGGATGAACGTGTCAAAACTATCTATAATAACAATTGCAATGCTATGAATGTTTTATACTACTCCGTAGGGGATGAGTAATTCAATAGAATTTATGCCTGTAAAACTACCCATAAAATTTTGGACACCCTATCTGTTTCACATGAAGGAACATCTAGTGTAAAATAAATGAGACTTAATACTTATACTATTAAATATGAAAAAATTACAATAAAACATAATGAACATATCTCTGACGTGTATCTTAGGTTCAATGAGATTGTCAACACAATGACTTCTCTCGTAAGAGAAGTCACTACCAAGGAAGATATCATGAGAATTATCAGATATCTACCTAATAGATGGAGGGGAAACTCTGTCTCTATTAGTGAATCATGAGACATCAGAGAGATACATGTAAAAGAACTCATTAGGAAACTGATTATATATGAAGAGGAGTTGAAAGTCAATAAGGAGGAGGATGATGAACAAACAAATCTCTTGCATTCAAGACCACCGCCTCTAATCACAAAGACAATGGGAAATTGGATGATTCTATAGAAATTTATAGTAGTGAACAATCTGCACCCGATAATGATGAGGAGATTGCTCAACTAGCTAGATGATTCAAAAGATTTTACAAGAAGAAGAAAATTTTCCGAAAGCCTAACTTCAAGGGAAAATATGACCAATAAGAAAGTTGGAAGAATGACTGGAAAAGAAGTGACAAGACAGATGAGATTGTCTGCTATGAATGTAAACACAAGGGACATATCAAGACTGAATGTCCAAAGCTCAAGTACAAAAGGAGATATTAGAACAAGGACTGAATGTATAAAAATGCAATGAATGCAACCTGGAGTTACACTAATGATAGTTCAAGTGACTCAATAACATCACATGTTTAATGGTCTAACAAAGCTAATATATTTTTTATGAGAAAGACATATAAGGTAAAAATGGACTCTCATGTACAAAATTCATAATATTCTGAAAATTAGAGTGACTCTGAGAAAATGACTAATGAAGAAATGTTTGAATAATGTAACATTATTGAAGAAGCATGCAATGAATTAAAATACAAATAGAAATCATTGAATAAAAAACATGCTCTTACTATAACTATTAAATCTGAACTCACAACTGAAAATGAGAAAAATTCTCAACAACTCAAACCGAACAATGAATTAAAAATGACTAATGAGAAATTGAATAATGACCTAAGAAAGATTACTAATGGGAAAAATACCCTTACCCAAATGCTAGGAAAAAATTGCCCCAAAATACAACACTGGCATTGGTTATCAACCTAGAAAAATAAACCTTGGTAGAAAAATGTTTGATTCTAAATCTAGGACATACTGTTTTACTTCCAATTATAGACCCAAATCATCTAATTCATGTTATGATACACTGTCTACTGTTTCATGTTTTTATGGACCAAATAGTTTTTATTTTTCAAATAATTTACTTAATGCTTATAGTAATCCTATGAGACAGATATGGGTTCCTAAATCACTTATTATTAATAATACTAGACCCAAACGAGTATGGGTACCAAAATCTATTTTTGCTTGATCATTTTGTCAGGAAGCTACATAAAGAGATCATGTAAAAGTCAATGGTAATTGGAACGTGGATGTTCAAATCACATGATAAGAAGCTTCTCATGCTTCAATAAAATAATCAAAATTGATGGAGGACATGTCCCATTTGGTGATAATGCCAAAGGAAATATTATTGGCCTCGTCCAAATCGGTAACTCTAATTTAGTATTGAATCTATTGAACTATTTGTTGATGTATTAAAATAAAATCTTCTCAGTATCTCATAGTTATGTGATGATGGATTACATGTTATATTTGAAGACGATTCTTACAATTTCATTAATTCTAAAGAAGAATTAGTATTTTCTTAATTAATAAATGAATATGTTTACTCTATTAACATCGATTCCATAACTTCTCAAAATTCTTTATGATTAATTGTATTTCATAGAGTCTTGGCTCTGGAATAGGAGACTAAGACACTGTAATGTTCACTCCCATAGAAAGCTAACTATAAAAAACTAGTTAAAGGCTTACCCAAACATGAGTTTCCAAATGACAATGTATGTAATCCATGTCAAAGGGGAAAACAACACAAAGTTTCCTTCAAACCAAAGAAAGATGTTTTTACTTCCCAATCTCTCGAACTAGTTCACATGTATCTATTTGGGCCATCTAGAGATTCTAGTTTAAATGGGAAGAAATATGTTTATGTTCTTGTAGATGACTTTTATAGATATTCTTGGACATTCTTTATGGATCAAAAGAGTGAAGCCTGCTCTTATTTAACTATATATTCCAAGTCTGTAGAAAATTTTAGTGGACATATATTTAATTCCTTAAGAAGTGATCATGGTTCTGAGTTAGGAAATCATGATTCTGAGCAATTTTTCTCACAAAATGGTTATAATCACAATTTATCTTCCCCTAGAACACCTCAACAAAAGGTAGATGCAGAGATAAGAAATAGAACCCTTCAAGAGATTGATAGAAAAATGTTCAGTGAATATGACCTGCCTATTTATTTTTTGGCTGAATCTGTCAATACAACATGCTACATAATCAAAAGAGTGTTGATCAGACCTATTCTTAAAAGGACTCCTTATGAGTTATGGAAAAATTTAAAATCCAAGGACAAATACTTCAATGTTTTTGGTTTCAATGTCTATATCTGTAATACTAAGCATAGTCTTGACAAATTTTCATCCAAAAGTGATGAAGGTATCTTTTTAGGATATTCCATGTCTATTAAATCCTATAGAGTGTTCAATAAATGTATTAAATGTCTAGATGAATTTTTCTATGTCAAATTTGATTAAACAAATCCATATGAGCCTAAAATCATTTTAAAGAACCTGGAGGATGATCTATATAATCTGAACATTAATCAAAAATCCCCAAACCAATCTTTGAATGAATTTTTAAAAACATCTAGTTCTAAAAATTCCTTAGAACCTAAACAAGCTGATGAACCGGAAATCACAAGTCCCTCATTTACTAGAGCTGTTATAACACTCAAGAATCATCCCTTAGATGCAGTTTTAGGAGACCTAGACAAAGGAAATAAAACTAGAGCTTCTTTTAGGAATCAGGTTGACCATCAAGTATTCTTGTCATAACTTGAACCTAAAAATATTTATGACGCTATAAATGAAGAATTTTGGGTGACAATTATGAAAAAATAATTTAATTAGTTTGAAAGGAACAAATTTTAGAAACTTGTTGAAAGACCTAAAGACACATTCACCATAGGCACTAAATAGGTGTTTATAAATAAAGTAGTTGAATCTGGGAACATAGTTATAAATGAGGATAGATTGGTTGCACAAGGATATAGTCAAGAAGAAGTAATTGACTACGAGGATACCTTTGAACTAGTTGCTAGACTTAAAGCCATCAAAATCTTTCTTGCTTATACGGCTCATCTGAATTTAAAACTATATCCAATGGATGTTAAGAGTGCATTATTAAATGGGTATATTGCTGAGGATGTCTTTTTTGAACAACCACTTGGTTTTAGAAACCCCCATTTTCAAATCATATTTTTAAATTATCAAAAGCTTTATATGGTTTAAAACATGTTCCAAGAGCCTGATATGATAGATTAAGTACTTTTCTTATTTCCAATGGTTTTACAAAAGGAATAGATGATACTTCCCTTTTCATAAAACAAATTTCTAATGATGTTTTAGTCGTTCAAATGTATTTAGATGACATTATCTTTGGATCCTCAAGAGATTATTTATGTGTTTATTTTTATAAAATAATGAAAAATGAATTTGAAATGACTTTAATGGGTGAACTAAAATTGTTTCTCAGATTTTAAATCATTCAAAATAATGATGGTTTTATTTTAACTCAATGGAAATATACTAGAGGTGTAACGCCTCGACCCCAGTTACCCAGAGATGGTGTATTATTACCTAAAATTTTCATGATCACAAGAAAAATCATGTCTCGAAAGACCGATTAGTTTAGTAGCCTTGGAATAACTAGATACATTCATAATGTTTACATTACAACATAAAATGAAAACTACAAAAATATAGTATCCATAGTCCACACTCTTATCCCCTCATACAATCCCTGTAGTCCATTCATAAATATACTTTTTCACATCCTGGGAAAAATAGAACATAAAAATGGGTGAGCTCAAATGCCCAGTAAGGATAACAATATAGAGGAAACTTTCATAAATAGGAATAAACTTATAAGGCAATTTATAACTAAAACAAAATCTTTTTAAAATTGAAATTCAACATAAAATAGCAGAAATAAAATGAAATAATTCTATTTACTTATTCACATGGATATTCTTCTAATCAAATAATCACATGTAATATCAATAACCACTTTTATAATGATGGAATGCATAATGCTAGACTATCATAACCACATATCCAAGGCCTCGTGCCAAGACTACAAATAAGATTTTTTCAAGGCCTTGTGCTGAGACACTAGTTTGTCTCATGAGACCTACCGATGCATCGAGGAGCTATAGCGGGCTCCACCCGTCACATATTAAGTCTAATGCATTCCCATATGAAAAGGTTTAAACATAAGATAAACATTCGTATTGAAACTAGCATAAAAAATTTAAATACTTCATCCATAAACCATGAATGGTATAAAAAACACAACCACAGTAAAACATATCACAAAACCTTCAATACAATATTGAAGATTTTTATCATAATAAATGAACTTCAAATAAGCTTAAAATCCATCAAAGGATGTTGACATAGATGAAATCAAAACTTTTTCTAGAAAAATATCTTATTCTATTTTGTAATCATTTAAGAGTCATATATCTATAAAATAAAACATTTCATTTGAAAATATTCTCATAATATTGTAAGGGAAGCTTCGAAAATTTTATAACGGCAGAAAATAGCCGAACCCACCATATAAGTTAAAAAAACATTCATACCTGAATTCTGTCGAAAAGGTTAAAAAGGACCTTATTTTGAAAATGATGGAAATATTCCTTTATAAACCACTTATAAAAGTCAAAAATAGTATAAATGAATTTAACCCATATTCTAGTAAATATTAAAAATGTTTTTAAATACATTTTTAAGAAACGTGGATATGGATGATA
Organism: Viscum album; assembly: GCA_963277665.1. NCBI lineage: Eukaryota > Viridiplantae > Streptophyta > Magnoliopsida > Santalales > Viscaceae > Viscum > Viscum album. The sequence continues at coordinate 675,867,658 of OY728147.1, forward strand.
AAGAAGTCCCAGTAGATTATTACGTATAAACAACCTCGGATAATGAAGAGATTGCGAAATAAACCCTTACCTTGTACTTTTCCATGGTTGGGGGTATGTTAACCTCCTGTATAATGGTGAAATAATAGTTATTAAATTATACAAGAATCATATATATTAATATGATATCATATATGATCTTTTAACATTGATTTGTTAATAATATCTTAGTATTATCGTTGTTTCGGGTGTTAACTTACTTGTTTTATATTATATGTTTTGTTACGTAAGACATGTTTTATATGGATAGGTTGTATCTTATTCATATACATAATGATATCATGTCCTTAGAAACTATTATTAATCATCAAATGAGAATTAGACTTGAATGGATACGATGGAGAAGGAATCTCATCGCGTTCGTGGAGACGGTAGTCCGTACGTACGCACAAGCGACAATATCATTCATTTGATATTAAAATAGTATATAATTGGATGTTAAATCCTATATAAAGAATCATTATAATGTTATATTTATTATTTACATGAATTAAACATCATTATTATACCCATCCAAATAATAATTTATTGAATAACAATTACACCACGACGTGGAGACGGTAAGACGTACGTACGCACGTATGGTAACATGTCATTCAAAGGATGGATAGAATAATGAATATTGTTGTACCATGTTTATAATAACATCAAATTATATATAATATACTGGAGTTATTATTTTATAATGGTAATAACAAAGAAATAAGAATTGGAAGAAGAAAGGAACTTGAAAAAGGGTGGTGAAATCATTACCTCTTCTTCGGGTTCATCCTTTTGATTTGATCAAAAGGGCTCCTTAGGTTGTCTTATGACTAAAGGAAGGACTCTAGGATGAATTGAGGGAAGTTGAGAGACTATTGTTTCAGGGGTTTTCTGAACCAAGAGGCCTTTATGGTATGAATTAATGAGAAGGGGGAGTGCCCATTTATAAGAGGGATGAGGGGCAACTTTGGAAAAGCTAGAAATATTATTTTATAATAAATTAATACTCGGTTTATAATGGATCAAAAGTAAATTATTTAGAGGTTAATGTGGGGATAGTTAGAAAACCACTAAAACAATAGAATTTAGATAGGTTTGGGTCATTATATTCATCTTATCTTTTAGTTTTAACTCTTAGTTAATTAGTTTGACACTTACCATGTCACTTTGTATTTTTATATTATATAGTTAATAAAAATACTATATACCTACAAGAGACCCCCAAGTGGTCTATTAATGATACACCTATCATGATATACTTCTCTTGGTCGAACCATAGATTTTTATGAATTTAATATCAATTAATAATATCATATTTTTTTTAAAAACTCTTTTATGTCAATTTTGAAACTATTCAATAATTGATTTTTGTAAAACTAATAATAAAATTATTACCTCGAAAAAAGTTAATTAAATAAATCCTAACAAGTCATATTATCCTAGATAATTATTTTAATTCATAAAAAGTTTCAAATTAAATTAATTTGGGTATTTATAATATCAATTACTTTAAATTTTCACTATTATGGTAGTTACTGCATCATCATTCTGTCATAAATAAATTAAATTATGTAATATCTAAAAATTTTAAATAAAATATAATTATGTAGGAAATATATTTATCTTTCTAATGAATATTTATAATCGAATTTATCTTATGTGTAACCCTATATTAAAAATGTTTTAGTAAATAAACATTGATTTTAACTCTTTTAACTCTACTTTGAATTAAATAATAATAAATGTCCTAATCTACTCCAAGTGGACCTAAATGATAATATTTTATTCCTAATGCTGTTTTTGGTCGGGATAAACTTTTCCAATAGAATTAGGACATGTGTTAGAGTAATATTAATATCATATTTACCCTTAATTACCCTATTTACTTTTTACCGTGGTAAATAGAGTAAAAAGTTACTATTCACCAAAAAATATTTTCATCTCATTGAACCACATTTTAATCCTTGATATTAACCATGTCTCTTGGATTTTCTAAATTCCACTCACATAAGGTGTAAAATTAAGTTTTATGAAAAAATCAGTTTTTTTAACTACCACTTAGTGGTTTAACTATTCATCAAAAATGATGTTTTTCAGAAAAATACCAAAAATTCACCCTAGGCTAATTTCGATATTTCAAATCCAAAAATGAAGACCATTTTAAAAAATAAAATTTATAAATTTCAAAAAGTGGGTATTACTATTCATAACGGCTAGTTTGATTGGTTGTGGTGAGTTAGAACTCGATGTTGCGTACAACACACGCTATTGCATTATTCAAAGAGAAGCGTACTATAGAAGCTTGGGGTGTTACATTCTCCCCTACTTCAAATAATTTCACCCTCGAAATTTCTAGAATAATACCGCATGAAAAGACTCGGGTGGTTCTTCATGATAAGTTTCTCGGGTTCCCACATTGCCACTTCCACCTTATGGTTTCTCCACAAGACTTTTACCAGACGAGTCGTCCGGTTTCTCAGTACTTGTTCTCTCGTATCATGAATCTTGAAGGGATTTTTGCAATAAGACAGATCATGTTCTAGTTCTAATTCCTCATAGGTGAGTACATGTGTTGGGTCAGGCATGTATTTCCTCAATAGTGATATGTGGAACACATCGTGAGCTTTGGAGAGACTTAGCGGAATTGCCAATCGGTAAGCTACAGCCCCAATTCGTTCTAGAATTTTGAAAGGTCTGATGTACCTTGGACTCAATTTACCTTTCTTACCAAAACATATGACTCCCTTACCTGGAGATACCTTCAAGAAAACATGATCACCGACTTGAAATTCCAAATCCTTCTTTCGATTATCGGCATAGCGCTTCTACTTACTTTGAGCTTATTTGATGTGGTTTTGGATTACCTTCACCATTTCCACCGTTTCCTCCACCAGTTCTGGGCCTACAAATTTTCTTTCACCAACCTCATCCCAATAGGTTGGTGTGAAACATCTCTTTCCGTATAACACTTCATATGGTTCCATCTGAATACTCGAATGGAAGCTATTGTTATAGGAAAAATCTAACAGAGGTAAATATTGATCCCACATACCCTGAAAGTCATGTGAGAAGGATCTCAACATGTCTTTTATGGTTTGAATAGTTTTTTCTGATTTTCCATCTATTTGAGGGTGGTAGGCAGTGCTCAAATAAAGTGTAGTATCCAAGGCTTTCTGAAGACTTTTCCAGAATCTTGAAGTAAAACAGGGATCACGATCAGAATCAATCAATAGGGTTACTCCATGAAGTCACACAACTTCATCAATATATAGTCTTTCTAGATGTTCTAGTGGTATATCTTCTCTTATAGCAAGAAAATGTACTGACTTGGTAAGACGATCAACAATAACCAATATTGCATCGTTCCTTCTATGAGTCTTTGGTAGTCCAATGACAAAGTCCATTGTGATATTATCCCATTTCCACTCCGGTATGGGAAGAGGTTGCATGACTCCTCCAGGCTGTTGCCTTCCAGCTTTCACTTGTTGAAAAACCATACATCTTTACACAAAATCAGCAATCTCCCTCTTCATGTTGTCCCACCAAAAATGTTCCTTCAAATCTATATACATTTTGGTGCTCCCATGGTGTATAGAGAAATTGTAACTATGAGCATCATCGAGCAATTTCCTTTTTAGATCAGGTATATAGGGAACACAAAGTCTCTTCCCAAATTTCAAAATTCCATCTTCATACACAAAGTCTCTCAATCTCCCATCATTCACAGCTTTAAACTTCTTTTGAAATTCTTCATCATCTGTCTGAGAACTCTTAATCCTTTCTAGTAAAGATGGTTATGAAACCATTTGAAAAAATAATTGATGTTTCAACATCCCTGGTTATTACCATGTCCATCTTCACTAGATCCATGAAATTTGGATCCCTTTCAATTCTGATATTGTTCAAAACTCCATGATCTTTTTTGCTCGAAGCATCTGCCACCTTGTTTGCTTTCCCTGGGTGGTAGTGTATCGTACAATCATAATCCTTGAGTAATTCAAGCCATATACTTTGCCTCATGTTGAGTTCGTTTTGTGAGAAAATATACTTCCTAATCTTGTGATCAGTATAAATCTCACATTTTTCACCATAAAGGTAGTGCCTCCATATCTCCAAAGCAAAGATCACAGCTAATAACTCGAGATCATGAGTAGGATAGTTTTTCTCATGAATTTTCAAATGTTGTGATGCATAGGCAATAACCCTATCATTCTGCATAAGGACACAACCAAGTCCTTTTTTCGATGCATCACTATAAATAACGAACCCATCATTCCCCGATGGGAGAGTTAATATAGAAGTATTGACTAATATTCTCTTCAGTTCTTCAAAACATTCTTCACACTCTTAAGTCCAAAAAAATTTAACCCCTTTACGTGTGAACTTTGTTAATGGGTTAGCCAATCGGGTAAACTACTGGACGAAACGTCGATAATAACCTGCCAATCCAATAAAACTGCGTACCTCAGTTATACTCGTCGGTGTTTCCATTCTTGGATTGCCTTGGTCTTAGAAGGATCAATAGAGATTCCATCATTAGAGACAATATGGCCAAGAAAAGAAATCTCCTGAAGATAGAATTCACACTTTCTAAACTTCCCATATAATTCATGTCTTCTCAGAGTCTTTAGGATAATGCGCAAATGATTTTCATGATCTTTGTTGCTTTTGGAGTATACCAAGATATCATCAATAAATACCACCACAAATTCATTGAGATATTCCTTGAAAGCTCTATTCATTAGATCCATGAATACAGAGGGTGCATTAGTCATCCCAAAAGGCATTACTGTAAACTCGTATTGCATGTACCTGGTTCGAAATGCTGTCTTTGGAATGACTTCCTTCTTCACACACAATTGATGGTATCCAGATCGAAGTTCAATCTTTGAAAAGTATTGAGATCCATGAAGTTGGTCAAATAAATCATCAATGAGATATAGGGGATACTTATTCTTTATTGTTATAGCATTGATCTCGTTTTAGTCGAGACATAACCTCATAGATCCATCTTTCGTTTTAACAAAAAGAACTGGGGCTCCCCATGGAGAAACACTAGGGAGAATAAATCCCTTATTACTCAATTCCTCTTGATGTTTCATTATTTCAACTAATTCTATAGTGGCCATTCTATAAGGGGTCTTCGATATAGGCCTTGATCCAAAATTAAATCAATGGAAAACTCAACTTCTCATTCTGGAAGATGTCCAGGTAAATCTTCCGGAAACAAATCTACATATTCATTCACAATAGGTACATCCTCTATTTGAACATTCCATTCCTCACCGACTGTAATTGTATCCTCTTCCTCCCCAATAATTTAATTTAGTTGAGCTACTGGGGGTGGATCTAGATAAGAATTAGGTGGTGACGATTCTGCTCTAAATATAAGGCGTTCCTTATCATCATCATCAAAAATCATAACCTCCTTCTTCTTAAAGTAAATCTTCGCATCATGATCCGAAATCCAATCCATACTGAGGATTATAACAAACTCAATCATAGGTATGACGATGAGAACAGAGGATAAAGAACATTTATGTGCTCTAATGGGTACGGATTCATAAAACTTTGTTGCAATGATACTTCCCTTAAGAGTTTTAACTGACAATTACCTTGTTAAATAAAATTGGAAATATCTAATTTCCATAGAAAACTGGGAATATCTAAAACAATGCAATTATCCAGAATCAAATAATTCATTTGCTAAACTTGAGGAAACCATTAAATTACCTGCCATCACGTCATTCGGAGCTTATACCTCAGCATTAGTTATAGCATAAACTTGGCCTTGATCTCTTGGCCTTTTCTGAGGTAAGATTCCCTGATGCTTAGGACATTCATTTGCATAATGTCCCATCTCCCTGCAACTGTAGCATTGGATATCAGTAGCTTCCTTCTTCCCCATACAATCACGAGCTTGGTGGCCTTTTTCACCACACTTGTAACAGAAACTCATTCATTTTAAGCAAGTACGGGGGTGTTTCTTCCCACATTTACTACAGGATGAATATTCAACTTTTCCCTTCTTCCCTTTATTTCCGTTCCCAGATTGATCAGCATATCACTTCTTCTCATTCTTTGCTTTAAAGTCATATGACATAATTCTTTCCCTGTCCTGATAGCACATGAGACAATGTCTTCATACGACGAGAAGGATTGTGAGACTAATGCTCGATGGAGAAATGGTTTTAACCCATCAAAGAAACAATCAATATTACTTCTTGGGTTACATATATAATCTCCAGCATACCTTGCTATCCTTGTAATGTTAGCCTCATAATTTGCGACATTCTCATCCTCCTTTTGTCTCAGAATCAGAAATTGTCATTCCATATCTGCTCGATGGTCACGAGGAATGTATTTTCCTAAAAACTGATCTTTGAACTCCCTCCATTCCATATTTGAAACTTCATCATCTTCCTTCGTGTTTTGAATCAATTACCACCATTGATCAGCATCTCCAGTGAGGCGGTAAAATGCCATGATAACTATTTCCATTTCCCTACTCCCCAAATCATGAAATATTTTCCCTAGGGAATTTATCCATTGCTCAGCTACTAAGGAATTTGTACTCCCATTGAACATTGGAGGTTATTGCCTCATGAAGAAATCTAACATTGATCATCCACGCTGCGGATGAGGGTGCTCCATACGGGTAAGGTTATTATTCATAACCTGAGTGAGTTGTCCCAGTATGGTGATTATTTGATCAGCACCAATTGCATCACCAACTCCACTATAATTATCATGAGTATGAGGGAAATCCATACATGGTGTACGTTCATTGATACAGTTTCCATTTCTTCCACTAGGCACCATTTCTAAAAAAATGGCATAAACTAGATCAATTTATGAATCCAAATACATAATTCCATACATATAAAAAACTTAACATAAATTGAACAATTTATGGATATAATCCATAATCATAAAAATGTGTTCTTTGATGAAGTATATACTCATAAACCCTTCATAATGATTTTTAAATAAAATGAGATTTATCCTAAGCATATCCACCGAGAGTGTCGTAACCAAGAGTGCAGTGAAGCCCGTTGTCGTGCACCAGTTCCTGTTCGAGTCTAGCTCAAAGCGGTGTTTTTGGGTTTTACCCCTATGTACATCTGTGCCAGAGCCACCTCTACCAGCTTATATCCAGATAGGGATGTATTGCTCGGAAAACTCACAAAATCTCTACAATACCAAAATTCTAGGAAGTTCTTCTATACTAATCCTCAAAGTCCATCTTAAATATATGTTCTCTAATCAGAGATTATCTAAATCTAGCTTCCAAGGTTTGTAATAAACATCCTCTGATACAAACTGTAATGCCCCGACCCCAGTTACCCAAATTCGGTGCATTATTACATAACATTGGCATGATCACAAGAAAGATCAAGTCTCGAAAGACTGATTTGTTTAGTATCCTTGGAATAACTAGATACATTCATAAAGTTTACATTATATCAAAAAACGAAAGCTACAACAATATAGTATCCATAGTCCACACTCTTATCCCCTCATACTATCCCTACAGGTCATTCATAAAATTCATCTTCACATCCTGTGAAAATTAAACATAGAAAGGGGTGAGCTCAAATTCTCAGTAAGGATAACAATATAGTGGAATCTTTCATAAATAGGAATAAACATTTAAGGCAATGTATAACTAAAACAAAATCCTTTTAAACTTGAACATCAACATAATATGGCAGAAATAAAATGAAATAACGCCATTTACTTATTCACATGGATATTCTACTAATCGAATAATCACATGCAATATCAATAACCACTTTCATAATGATGGAATGCATAATTCTAGACTATCATAACCACATAGCAAAGGCCTCATGCTAAGACTACAAAAAAGATTTTGCCAAGGCCTTGGGACAAGACACTAGTTTGTCTCATGAGACCTACCGATGCATCGAGAAGCTATAGTGGGATCCACCCGTCACATATTAAGTCCAATGAATTCCCATATGAAAAGGTTTAAATATAAGATAAACATTCGTATTAAAAATAGCATAAAAAATGTAAATACTTCATCCATAAACCACGAATAGTATAAAAATAAAACATCAACAGTCAAACATATCACAAAACCATAAATACAATATATATGTTTTGTATCATAATAAATCAACTTCAAATAAGCTTAAAATCCATCAAAGGATGTTGACATAGATGAAATCAAAACTCTTTTTAGAGAAATATCTCTTTATATATGGAAATCATTTAAGAGTCATATATCTATAAAATAAAACATTTTCTTTGAATATATTCTTATAATCTTGTAAGGGAATCTTTGATGATTTTATAACGGTGGAAAATAGCAGCACCCACTATATAAGTTAAAAAAACATTCTTACCTTAATTCTGTCGAAAAGGTTAAAAATGACCTTGTTTGGAAAATGATGGAAATATTCCTTTATAACCCACTTATAAAAGTCAAAAAGGGTATAAATGACTTTAACCCATATTCTAGTAAATAGTAAAAATGTTTTGAAATACATTTTTAACAAACATGTATGTGGATGATAAAGAAGTCTCAGTAGATTATTATGTTTAAACAACCTCGGATAATGAAGAGATTGCAAAATAAACCCTTACCTTGTACTTTTCCTTGGTTGGGGGTAGGATGAAATTCTTTATAATGGTGAAATAATTGTTATTAAATTATACATGAATCATATATATTAATATGATATCATATATGATCTTTTAACATTTATTTGTTAATAATATCTAAGTATTATCGTTGTTTCAGGTGTTATCTTACTCGTTTTCTTTTATATGTTTTGTTATGTAAGATATGTTTTTTATGGATAGGTTTTATCTTATTCATATCCATAATGATATCAAGTCCTTAGATAATATTATTAATCATCAAATTAGAATTAGACTTGAATGGATACGATGGAGAATGAATCTCATCGCGTTCGTGGAGACGGTAGTCCATACGTACGCACGAGCGACAATATCATTATTTTGATATTAAAATAATATATAATTGGATGTTATATCATATATACAGAATCATTATCATGTTATATTTATTATTTACATGAATTAAACATCATTATTATATCCATCCAAATAATTATTTTTTGAATAACAATTACACCACGACTTGGAGACGGTAAGCCGTACGTACGCACGTATGTTGACATGTCATTCAAAGGATGGATAGAATACTGAATATGGTTGTACCATGTTTATAATAAAATCAAAGTATATATAATATACTGGATTTATTATTTTATAATGGTAATAACAAAGAAAAAGAAGTGGAAAAAAAAGGAACTTGAAAAAAGGTGGTGAAATCATTACCTCTTCTTCGATTTCTTCCTTTGGGTTTGATCAAAAGGGCTTCTTAGGATGAATTTATGACTAAATTAAGTCCTCTAGGATGAAGTGAGGGAAGTTTAGAGAGTATTTGGGCAGGGTTTGGCCGAACAAAAAGGCTTTGAAGGTGTGAATTAATGATAAGGGGGAGTTCCCTTTTATAAGAGGGGTGAGGGGCACCTTTGGAAAAGCTTGAAATATTATTTTATAATAAATTCATATTCGGTTTCTAATGGCTCAAAAGTGGATTATTTATAGTTTATGGTTTATATAGGTCTAAAAACACTCAACCAATAGAATTTAGATAGGTTTGGGTCATTATATTAACCTTATCATTTAGTTTTAACTCTTAGTAAATTAGTTTGACACTTACCATGTCACTTTGTATTTTTATATTATATAGTTAATAAACATACTATATACCTCCAAGAGACCCCCAAGTGGTCCATTAATTCTACACCTATCATTATATAAGACTCCTGGACGAACCATATATTTTTAGGAATTTAATATCAATTAATAATATAACATTTTTTTTAAACTCATTTATGTCAATTTTGACACTATTCAATAATTGTTTTTTGTAAAATTCATAACAGAATTATTACATAGAAAAACGTTAATTAAATCAATACTAACAAGTAATATTATCGTAAAAAATTAGTTTAATTCATAAAAAGTCTGAAATTATATTTATTTGGGTATTTATAATATCAATTATTTTATTTTTTCACTATTATGGTAATTACTGCAACATCATTGTGTCATAAATAAACTAAATTATTTAATGTCTAAAAATTATAAATAAAATATAAATATGTAGGAAATATATTTATCTTTCTAATGAATATTTATAATCGAATTTATCTTATGTGGAACCCTATATTAACAGTTTTTTATTAAATAACCTTTGATTTTAACTCTTTTAACTTTTCTTTGAATTAAATAATAATAAATGTCCAAATCTAATCCAAGTGGACCTAAATGATAATATTTTATTCCTAAGGTTTTTTTAGTCAACATACACTTGTACAATAGAATTAGGAAATGTGTTATAGTAATATTAATATCATTTTTACCCTTAATTACCCTATTTACTTTTAACCGTGGTAAATAAAAGTAAAAAGTTACTATTCACCAAAAATTATATTCATCTCATTGAACCAAATTATACTCCTTGATATTAACCGTGTCTCTCGGATTTTTGAAATTCCACTCACAGAAGCGGTAAAATTATGTTTTATGAAAAATTCTGTGTTTTTTAACTACCACTTAGTGGTTTCACTATTCATCAAAAAATGTAGTTTTTCAGAAAAATACCAAAAATTCACCTTAGGATAATTACAATATTCCGAATCCAATAATTAAGTCAATTTTGAAAAATAAAATTTATAAATTTCAAAAAGTGGGTATTGTTATTCATAATGGCTAGTTTGATTGGTTTTGGTGTGTTAGAACTCGATGTTGCATACAACACACGCTATTGCATTATTTCAAAAGAAGAATACCGTAGAAGCTTTGGGTGTTACAAGATATCTTCTAAAATGTTTTTGATTGGATAGCACTAAAAGTAGTAACACTCCCATGAGTACCAATTGTAAGTTGGATCTTCATAAAGATGTAAAATCTGTTGATCTAACCACTTATAGAGGAATGATTGGAAGTTTACTCTCCTTAACTACTAGTTGACCTGAAATTACGTTTAGTGTGTGTATGTGTGATCATTCTCAAGAAAATCCTACGGAATCTCATTTAAATGCTGTAAATTGAATTTTCAAATACCTCAAAAAGACACCCAATCTAGGATTATTCTATCCTATAAGACAATCGTTTGAATTAGTTAGGTATTCTGATGCTGACTTCAATGGTTGTAAGTTAGATAGAAAAATAACCTCTAGAACATGTCAATTTTTAGGAAAGTCACAAGTATCATGGTGTTGTAAGAATGAAAACACGGTTGCATTTTCTATTAGAGAAGCTGAATACATAGCTGCTGGCAGTTGTTGTGCACAAATCTTTTAGATGAAGCACACATTACTAGATTATGGATATAAATTCAGGCATGTACCTATAAATTGTGAAAACACAAGTTCTATTAACATCTCAAACAAAACTAGTTTCACCTTTGAGGACAATGCATATTGAGGTAAGACATCATGTTTTGAGAGATCATTATCAACAGTGAGATATCACTTTGGAATTCATTGGTATTGAGTATCAGCTTGCTGATATATTTACCAAACCAATAAATTCTGATAGAATAGACTAAATCATACATGAATTAGGCATGATAAATCTTATGTAAATGTATTATTGTTATATATCTTATTGATTCATGATTACGGGCTCATAGCTAGTGCATCATGACTACTGTCTGACAGTTACTGTCTCACCATAAAGCTTAGTTATTGTCTCACCGTATTACTGTCTCACCGTAATGCTTAGTTTCTGTCTCACCAGAACATTATTTCTATGTCTCACCGTAAAGACCTGTTATGGTCCCACTGTAAAGCTGTTCTGAAATGTTTAGTTATTCATTTAAAATTGTATCATAGTAATTATTCATTTCACCATTTTGTTTTCACACGTTTTTTACTTTTGCGACATTTGGAATTCCTAAATGATAAAATAAAGAAAGTGTCACCAGCTTCTTCACTTGGGATTTCTTCTATTACCTAATTTAAAATCCTTCTTTAACCCTGCAACCCTATTCTCACTCTTGAATCCCCGGTTGATGCCCAAGATGAAACACCCTTCATCATCGACTCCTGAGAAGCTCAACTCAATGAAGAAGAAGATTGCACTTAAGCTAGCACCCAAAGGACCTCTAAATCCAAATCTAGTAAATTGAGTTTTAGTACCTGAGAAATATGTTTTCCCCAAGTATCTTCTGTCTAGTCACGCTATGGATTTGAAAATTTTAGAACCTCAAGGTTGTTTAGAGTGGTTTTCGAAGAAAGATAGACATATCTACCCTAGGTTATTGTCTCAGTTTTATCAGTATGTATAGTTATCTATTGATTATGGTGATAGTTAGGTCGTGAGAAGCTAGATAAATGGCCATAAATTATCATTCTCTTTGAGGTTATAGGTTTCATTACTTAGGATACCTCATGAAGGCATCAGTGAGTATTATCAGAGATGACCTCCACCTTCAACTGAATTCTTTGATCTGGATGAAGATTTGAAAGCCTTAGCTGGAAATGGCACCAAGAGGAGAGACATTTTTTCTGAACTAGATGGAGAATCAACACTTCTGTTCATGTTTATTCAGAATCTTGATTTCCCCAGAAATGGTGATTTTCTGTTTTGAAATATCAGGATTTTTTTCTGATCCACCTTATGAAAAATGGGCACAAGATCAACCTTTTCATGTATATCATTCACCACATGTGTGTACTGATCAGAACCACATCCAAGTCAACCTCCTTGTTTTACACTCATCTTATCTCAGCCATGATTCTTTCCAAAGGTATAGTTTGAACTAATTATGAAGTTATAATGGATTGTGAGTACTACCTTTCAAAATTCAATATCAATAGGATGAATATAAATTGGAATCCTAGGAAAAAGGAATGGCTGGAAGACAATGATTGAATTTACAATAAATTCAATCTTATGGAATATCCCTTAATACCATGAGATATTTCTGATCCTAGTTTGGAACCTGATGAGGTTGTTGAATATTCTGTTGAAGAGGAAGAGGAGGTTGATGTGCCGCCCAAGGAAACTGTTTCTATTGAGGAATAAAATACTCATATCCCTATTGTGGTAAGTGAAAAAGAAGTCCCTTCACCTACAGAAGTTGTTACTCTGGAAGCTTAACCTGAGGCTGAAACAAAATCTTTTATCCAAGAAACAGAAGAAATGTTGTAGAAGAACCTATAGAGGAATAATTACCTACTAACCAAGGACCTAACCTTGAGGAACTCCCAATGGAACATTCTATTCCCAATGTAATTCCTTCAGCTGAGGAAAGTATGGAGATTGATTTTCAGGTATCCAGAGAGGAAATGAGAGAAAAACTATGAGATGAGTTTGTGGAATTAGATCAAGATACTAATCCTCTAAATCTTGATAAGGATGCAACTATTGAGGGGGAGGAACCCCCAAATTTGAAATCTATCGATGTACCAAATCAGGTTGATCCGATCCCTGTAATCCCTCATTATAAGTTCCCCAGTTTCTATGATGTGGATGACCCTATTCAAGTTTCAATAAAAGGCCTTGAACTTTCTACTATGTTCCAACAAAAATATGTCTCTAATATTACTCTTGAGATAGAACATGTTCCTATATCAGTCCCTATTTCTAATCCTTCATCAGAACAACCATCGTTTGTGATTAAGGAGGATCTAAAGGAATTTGGTGCTACCCTTTTGTCTAGTGTTGAAAACATTCTGAATTCCCAACCTGATCTTACGACACATCTAAGGGAGAAAGATGCCTCATTATTGTTGGAGAATGTTATTTGGAAAATATAACCCAAAATTCTTCAAGAGAATTAAGAAGTAAGAGTTGAGAATAGATTGATTATTGATGAAGTGAAGACCTTAAGAGGTATGATTAAAGACATGCAGAAACAGATTCATTTGAGATCAGAGCTTATTTCCTGTCCTGTGGATCCTATTGTTCATCAAACCCCACATAATTTTTCTTTAATATTCATCCACATTTAGCATCCATAGATGAAATGGTCATATAAGGGAACAAACACATTGTGAATTAAATGCAAGATCATGCGGTTAATCTTAACCGAATCACTGATGAGTATACGGGGTGTCTTCAGAAAGTGCTGAATCAACTAAAATCTCTTACCACTACTATTAATGATTATAAATCCTCTGGTCAATCCTCTCAACCATATTTAGACAGCTATCTTCTCAGAAAAGTTCTCAAATAAGAGCTTTATACTGTTCTTAGTGGCTTTAAAAATGATTCTATCTCTTTAGTTATCAAGAATAATGATAGAGTTCTTGACCTAGTTCAAATCCATTCTAAAATTTATAATGATGCTCAGTAAGGGTTTTCCATGAAAGTGAATTCCTACTTTAACATAATCATCTTCAAGACTGACATGAATAATCATTTCAAGTATCTTGTGGATAATCTTTGGATTCCACATATTACTCAAACTTTCAAGACTCAAGTCCAAAATCACACAGAGTTCACTCGATTTTTGGAAAGTTTATAGAAAACTAGGATGATTTTGAGAATGCCATGAAGTATGGAAGAGAGATCATTGCAGATATCATTAATCTTCTGAGGCCTTACCTTCATGTACAGAGTACATCCATTCTTTCTCCAGTGGCTACACCTCTAATACTAGGATTTCTTACCTTCACCTCTTCCCTAACCTCCACTACTATGTTTGTTATCCAAGATATGAGTCAAATAAGGCATCTGATACTTTATCAACCCCTACCTCGATCTTATACAACTCCACTTCTAGATCCTTAAGTCTTTAAAGGTTTTCCTTTACCTTCTCTATCAACCACCTCTGTCCCTTCTTCTACCTCGACCCCAGCTCCTACGGCTTCCTCTTCTGCTACTACTACTAAAGGAAAAGAGAAGGCCAACACCTAAAGAAGAACAGTGATTACTCCTTTTTGATAGGAATGGTTTTTCTTTTGTTTCTCTCCTTTCTATTCATACTAGATCATATTTTCTTTAATGAAATGTACCCTTTTCATGACATCTCTTATTCCATATTTTCGATAATCCCAAAAGGCCGAGAAATCTCTATATGTTAGACATTTATCTCTATATCTATAGTTGAATCAAATATACACATTATGTCTACATGATTTATTATCATCAAAAAGGGGAATATTGTTGGACTCCTCATGTAATAATCATGTTTTAATGATCACAAATCTTATTCAACCTAGTTGAATCATATAAATAATATCAAATCATATGTATTATTGTTCAAGTATTCTAAAGCATTAAGAAGATCAATTCAACATATTCATTGATTTAAATTCAGATTAATTACATTATACTATCCTTCATTTACATTTATAATACCTTATTTGACCAATGACTAAGTCTAATCAATTTTATGATCATCATTTCTTAAGTCCGAATACAATTATTTTGAAAATTTTGAGACACCGTGAGTCTGCCACTTATTATGTCTTTAGGGAAAAGTAAATAAAACACCATGACAATCAGACACTGTGAGAATAAGACACTATGAAGGAGCAGACACCATGAAAATCAGACACCATGAAGGATCAGACACCGTGAACAAGCAGTAACCGTGACCATGAGACACTGTGACCATCAGACATCATGAACAAAACACTGTGACATCCATACCCCATGACAACGAGACACCGTGAACAAGACATCGTGACATCCAGAAACTGTGACCATGAGACACCATGAAGAAGACATCATGACCAACACAAACACCGTGTTAAGGAGACACTGTTTCCATGACACACTGTGACACCGTTTCCTAATATATGTTTTCCCATTTAATTTAATCACTAACGGTCATATTTGAAGATTATATTGCACTGACATAATTAATGTTTTTTCATAGACATGTCATCGGAATGTAAAAGGTATGAGGTGTAGAATAAATGCAACTTATCGGCTCCAACACATGCACTCTTTGATAAAAACAGTTGTGCGGACCATAAAAAATGGGCGGAAAATCTTGTAGGAAAACACGATACAAAAGAACAAGCAGGTGGGCGTAAGCGTTATAATAGAATACATTTTTTCGAATTGGCTCATGAAACCTGATTCTGCTGAAGAAAACATGAAGCACACTAGATTCCAGAAAACCTCTTCATGTGGAAAACCCCAACTTAGAACACAAGATAAATCTGTCTAACATGTTACAATCTGTTTTCCATACGAGGACTTGAGTTCTGAATCTACCACATTTCTGATGTCCAGTTCGGCAAAGATCAACACTCAGATCATTTCTAAACCTATCTCAACATTACTGCTCGGTTGTGTATCATTTTTTTTAATATTTGACTACATTGTGTATCTGTATAGAAACACATTATGTATCCAACATTAAACTGAAGGATACAATATATCCTTACTCAAACACTAATTTACACTTGTGTACACCCACGGATAAGTGTTGAAGAAGTCCTTATGTGGCCTGGCAGTTTGTACCCCCGATGAACTATAGAAGAGGTCCTTGTATGACCTAGAAAGTCATATGTATTGCTGTTTAACCCTGATCCAGGGTGTAGATCATGTTTATTTATATAAACTACTTGGTGGTAAGAGATCACATAGTGGAGTGGATTAGGTCTCGGCTTGAGAGTAAACCATTTTTTGTATATCTAATGTACTTCATACTTTATTTTTCTCTGTTTTACTGCTATACTGTATAATTTAGAAATCACTAAACTTACATTGATAGTTAATCTTGGAAAGAGGTTAAAATTTCTTTGTCTTAGTAAAATAGTTTCAAAAGTAATATTAATAACTATTATTCTTACTGAGAAATAATCAATTTTCTATGAAGATATTTAAACAGTCAAACCATTATAACTGTATTACTTAGATTGACTGTTTTGTATTTAACATGAAGAGGAAATCCTTTTCTGAACACCTTTTTAAATAGAAATTTTTTTAGAAACTCAATTCACCCACCCCCTTCATGAGTATTCTACTCCGACCAATTGA
The DNA here is from genome assembly GCA_963277665.1 of Viscum album. NCBI lineage: Eukaryota > Viridiplantae > Streptophyta > Magnoliopsida > Santalales > Viscaceae > Viscum > Viscum album. The sequence continues at coordinate 675,884,695 of OY728147.1, forward strand.
AATTGTTATCATTATAGTTAATTACATGATAAAATGGCCGAGGATGACTCTGTTATATATCTCCAATGTGTTGGGTAATCCAATAGAGTTAACTGTTTAGTTCTCTCCTACGTGACTATGGGAATATACTATAATGGTTATTATAAGTGTAACCATGATGGTTACTCCCCATGTGGTTGAGAGAGATAAATTATAAGTCAGAGTGATATGAAATTATTCAACAATTTACCTTTTTTGATTTATGTATGTTTTCTATGGTTTCATTGGATCATATTATTTCATAATGTAACCAAAAGAGAATATGTTTTATGGGTAAAACTTATAAAATTGTGATAATGTTTTCAATCATGTACTAATGGATTATTTATTATAGTTAATTCCCTTAGTGGTAATTTTTAACTCATTACATGTTTTAAAAAATTTTAATTCGGTTTGTCAATGGGTACAGGAAGAGATGAATTCAGGTTTATTGTTGTAATGTTTCATTATGGAAATAAATCATGATATGTTTTAGAAGTTTCATATTAGGTTATTAGAAGTTTATAATTTTTAATATATGAGTTTTTATGTATGATGTTATGACATAATTCTCTAAAACACTAAACCTAAAGATCATTTGGAATGTATGAATGTGAATTATAGTTTAATTAACTAGATTAAATAATGAGTAAGGAATGTTCCTTGCAACAATAATGATTATAATATAATATATATAAAATATTATATACTTATATATAACATCCATGTGGTTTGGTGTTGAAACATTATTCACATCTCTTTTTCAAGATGGTATTCCACACATACACGAGCAATGTTTTCTTATTTTCATGAGTGAAAAGAAAATATTCAAAATGATATATATTATCCTTCTAGAATTATAAATATTAAATTAATAGAATAATAATGTAATTTATATAACATATAATTATTAACATTATCTTTATCATCTTCCATGTGTAGATTTAGTAAAATACAAATTACGTCACATCGCGAGACAATTATTTTTCGTACACACAAAAGGCATTATCATATGTCTAATGGAATGGAATGAATAAAATATATAAACGGTATTATGGAACTGGTGGAATAAATATATTAAAAATATCATATATTTATTTTAGATCCATCATCATACCCAACCATGAAATGTTGAAATGGAAGAATGAATGACGTTGGTTCATGAGGCATTAGTCCACTATAAAGACAAACAATGATTTTATAACCCATTTGATGGAAATAGAGATTTTTTGTGGTAATTAACTTATTATAGAAACATCCCAATATATGGAATAAATTATTTTTATTATATATTCATGTTTTAATAATAATTTACTCATGTGATGAAATAAATAAATAAAAAGATACATGTTGTAGATTATTACCTTTTTTTGGGTATCCTTCTTAGGATTGTAGTAAAAACATACTAAGATTTCATTATTATAAAAAAAAGAATAAAAAACGATTTAAGGATAGTTGGGATGTTATTAGGGTAGGTATTGGCATAACCAAAGGGGTTTGAATATGAGAAGAAGAATGGAGAGGGGTTGACATTTATAAGTTGGGGAGAGGACACTATTGAATTATTTTGAAATGATTTATGTGATCCAATATTTTTTAGATGTCATAAGGGTATAAAATGGTCAATTATTATACATCATAGTTTTAATAGTCAATATATGTCCATAAAATTGTTTTTAGAATAGTTTATAAATTATTTTTACTATTATCAGTTTAGGATAACTGCCTATAAACCGATGTTTACTTTAACTACGGTAAATAATTTTTACTTAACTTACAATTTAATTTGGTAAAAATATAGTGTTTAGATTATTAGAAAATATAAATTATTTTGATTAAAATGTATCAATACAATTTTCAAATTCAATCCACATAAGTGGTAATATTTAATTTAATATTTATTCTGCATAGGTGATCAGATTTTAGTTTATTAATGTGAAAATGTTTATAAATATACAATTTTTTTATTTCAATATTAAAATGATTACAATTACCTAAATTAGACCATTTGATATAAAATTGATCTAAGTTTTCTTTGAAATTTACTTAAGTACTTATTTAAAATTATAAATTATTTAAATTAGAAGGAATTTTTCATATGAATGTCATTATTTTTCAGTATTCAAAAAAACGAATTAAGTTTGAAAAATACAATGAAAATAAAAATAGGAATAATTTTACATTTGAATTCGAAAAATAATGTTTATTTCATAATTTTTTTTCCTAAAATTGGAAGAAGACTTTTATATTATTTGTGTAAATCATTATGCAACTATCTTTTAGAAGATATAATATTATTGGGAAGACATTTATTTTTATTTAGGATTATTAATATTAAATTTATAATAAATAAATAATTTATCATACATTTTTCAACTATATATTGTTTATACGTCATATTATACAATTCATTCCCACCATTATAAAGTCTACAATATATATTAAATAATATTTTTAGTAATTATTTTTGGTTCTATAAAACATAGTCTTTAGTGTAATGCATGCTATAGAAGAAATTAATTATTTCATGTAATGAAAGATAATTCATCATTTGGTGTATCATATACCATCTAATTGAGGGTTATTAGGTAATAATTTTTAGGGTGTTACATTGTAAAACCACATTTTGTTGACATCAACACATTCCTATATATTATTGATGAACAATATTTGTCCATGTGTCCAAATCATCTACACCAAAAATTGTAATAGAACATCATTACCAAAATATTAAACACAATTTTTCTTCACTTGTTGATCTTTTTATCTTAGATTTCAATTTTCAATATAATATATAATTAGTTAATTTTATTTTTTCTAAAAAATGTCACCCAACATGTTGTTCACTCAAGTATGTCATGTTTAAATAGTGGGTTCCCTAGACCCAACTATTATGTGCTTTTGATTACCATATCGTGTATAGAGTTAACTATGCATGATGTCATCTTACTATTATAGTGTACACTTTTCTACATCCACTATTGAAATGGTAATGTACAAAGATTAATTATTGTATAAAAAGGTAATATCAGTTCCCAGGCTATAATGAGAACCTCTAGATACTATGAAATTAATCTTAAATATATGTTCTATGGTCTAGATACATCTTACTAATTGGACATAGTAGATGTCTGTCCATCAGGTGATGGGGGCTCATAAGCATTGAGACTTCTTCTCATGAAGTTCACACTTGGTGATCTCTAGTAGTGAGATCATGAGGACTGACATGCCAATAGGAACACCACATGTTTCAGGTGTCATTGGATGTTCCTATCTATGATCATGTGTAATGTTCTCCTGACTTGAGATCATTACCAATGTATAACATTTTATTGTGTACTTTGATGCAAGACAAGAACCATGGAAATGAAGTCATGGCGAGGTAGTTTGTGTCGGGTGCGTTATTGGTGGCATGACATTGGTTGAATGGTCAAGAAAGTATTTGTCGCTTCCATGTTATGGAAGTAATATATCTCTGGCCATGTTGATATGGATGGAAGTACCATTATAAGACCACGACCATGGTAGTCGTGGGTAAATCCATCCAGTTACATCAAAAAACAATAAAGAAAGAAAAGGGTAATGACACGAGAGTGAGTCCTGCTTTATGAGATATTATAGACAAGGAGATTATATTATAGAGTGTATGTTCATAGGTTGGTTGTCATTACTGTGACAATCCTTATTTCTTCAGGGGCCATGATGGGTTGCTAGATCCTACTCTTGGTCTATGAATACTATTCATGACTGTCGAAATAAGGGCCTAGAGGGTGACACACAATAGCGTATTCATGAATCTGCCCTATTCAGTTGAATAGGATAATTGGAAATAGTGGGCCCTGCCACAAGGGTCAGGGAATTGTCCAAATTTAAACGACCACCAATGGAATAAATAAATTCATATTATTCGAGTTTAGAATAATGAGTATTGAATTTATTTATGAGTTTTTAAGTAAATACATGAAAAAATATTAGTTGATGAATATTAAATTATTCAAGGATCAATTAATATTTATGGGAGTGACGAGTCGAGTTAATGACTCAATTATTATCATGTAATATATTTTAATATTTTACAAGTAAATGATAATAATATTCATGACTTAGTGTAGTAGTCATAAATGTCGTTGATAGTGCGTTAAGTATTCGGGGGCCTGCGAGGTAATACCTGGTATTTTAATTTTGCACTATAAATAGAAGAGGAGGGGAATTTTCCATTCACTATTCATGGAGCTTATCTCTCCACTCCTCTCTCCCACATTCTAGAGAGAGATGCTCTGGATCCAAGGAGCTCGGATGTAGCTCTATCTCGAGCATCGCTAGCGATGCGATGCGGTGGATTTTGGATCGTCGAAGGAATCATCGCAAATATGTTCTAGCACCCGGATTACGACGAACGGGTCTCCCACAGATTCTTTGAAGCACGTTTGGACGATCTAGAGGAATTCACCTTCGAATTCATTGAGCAATGATCGCCAACATTGAGCAGACGTCGTGCGAGGCTTCGGATTTAAACCTGTTATTTTACGGTTTAATTTTGTGCTTAAAATTCTCCACACGTGGTCCTCAGTTACGACAGTGCTACTCTTCTCTGACGTCGACATGTTTACGTCGACTGTCGGTGGAAAAAAATTTAAAACCAACCTTTTTGGGTCATCTGCTGCATGCCCGGTTCCATCATGTCATTATTGTAGGACTGGTTTTTATTTTGGTACTCTAAGACTTTTGATTATGATTCTTACAAAACATAATATTCATCCTCATAGTGGGTTCTTGTGGAATGGAAGAAATAATTAGATATTATTATTTTTGATCAACAACCATACCCATTTTTTATTATGACGTGTCATTTTCTTCTCTTGAAAATTCTATGAAAGGTTTATTAAAGCTACATTCCCTATTATCCCTTTTCTATCCTTTATCCGAAAATCAATATCAATATCATGTTGGAGGTCAATCATTTCACCTTATTAGATACCTTTAATCATCTTCAAAAAACATACTCCTCACTTGCATTGATAATTTTTACTCAATATATAATTATCATAATCATTCAATCGATAAATCCGGTCCATTCATCAACATTCAACATTGACATAATGACCGATTTTAAATTTTATTGAATTTCATAATTGATAATTTCAATTTCATCCATTAGCTCAGAATTATAACACTTCATGATTTTTATAAATATGTTTTACAAATAAATATAATCTTTTCGAAAATTTTGTCATTACATGAAATGCCATAATTAGTTTGATTTACATGTCACACTAAGTGTATCTTGCATTACATGCAATGATGAGTTTAAAAAAAATGTAACATACTATTAACGTAATTTCCTGGACGTCCATGTAAATTTTTTAAAATTATATGGGATTATATAGAGACCAAACACTATGATAGAACATGATAATTATGCCAAGAGTGGCTGAAATGTGTTTTAGAACTATGTTACTGTTCAATTAAATAAATGTGCGAGTGGATTTTTTGTGACATTTAAATTGGTTCTTTGATCAAAAATCATAGGGCACTGTTGAACATAATGTGTCGGTATTTTCCAATAGAGTACCAAACATTGGGCGGTGTGAACAAACTGTGGTAGTTAGTTTGTTACTGTACATAAAATAATTAAATAACAATTATTTTATATTCAATTCTATATAACTCCCAATGCATAACATGGAGTGGTTATCCAGGATTACCATTGATCTCATGTGGGTGTGTTTCCCTTAGTTGGAGATTAACCTCATACGGTGTGGGTTGAGGGTGAAAGATAACTTTGGAACATTTTTATGCGAATTAAAATGGTGTGTTTGGGGGTTTTCGTAACTTATAAATGGTTGACTGGATTTGAAATAATATGGCACCATTATGTCTAGAATGAAAAATTTACCTAAGAATGGTTAAACATCAAATGGAGTGGATTGAGAGAAACTGCTAATTTTTGAACTCTTTAAGAAAAAAATAAAATAAACATACAATGCTTAATTTATTCGAATAAATTGTTTCACTGTAACGCATCGATGGGATGACTTTTTCATTCAATAAATGAAACAATGTAAAAACTAATTAACTAACGTGTAATAGAAATTATCGTTCATAAATGAAACAACGTAACGACGTGAGATCTTTGTGTAAAAAAAATGCTATGACACATTTCTATTTTAATGTGATGACAGGGTTGGAGTAGCATATTTAGATCTGTAATTCTTCTGATGAACAATGTGAGAATTCTCTCCAATGACAAACGCTGGTGAATTAGACAAGTAGTGAATACACCTTGGGTAATAAATCCTGGACTGAAAAACTATGAACTCCAATGGATTCAAACAGATCATGAATACTCATGTATGGATCCCCCTCAACAACGAGCCTTCCCTCCGATTGGAGCTTCTCTTGGTCGGAGATTATCTTTTGAAAATTGGAATGGCTCATTCTTCTTTCTAAAACAACGAACATGGATCAACACATGAATAGGTTGATATGCGGGTCTCTTTTTCTTGGAGGGTGTTTTATCTCTGGGTTTTTTCTTCGGTTTTAGATTTTTGATCAAATGTTGACCCTCCAGTGTCCCATTTTTAAAAACACTAACATGATGGAATCCAGAAGACATGAACGAATCCATGATTCCACATTCTTTGGGAATTCATGTGTTCTTGATGACCGCACCTCAGAATTGACGAAAAACTTATCTCAAGGTTGTAGTAGGGATGGTGTCACCCCAAGGAGGCCAGCGACGCAGACAGTTCGAGGAACGGATCACCAGAGAAGACCTAGTAGACTACTGAATGAACCGCCGACGACCAGCGGCAGCCACTGACAGGTGGACGCGCCCCACAATGGTAAAATGAGGTGGAGGCAGTGGCCATCATAGGTCCCGGATGTGAAATAGGGGCTTCCAAATCCCATGATGACGGTTGGTAGAGATGGATACGGTCACCCGACCATGACAGAAGGGCATCCCATGTCGTGCGGGCCATGTCGCACTCGAACGTAGTCCAGTGGGGATTGTGTGTTGGACAAGGTAGCAATCAGCTTCATCCTATCACATATTAGTCGAACCTGACACCCTGAGGGTGCGAACCGAACTTGGGCTAGTGGCCACGTGAGACCGGGCCAACCCAGACCCGAACCTAGTCAGGTCAAGTTAGTTGAACTGGGTTAGGTCATGCAGGTCCACCAGGCAAGGTTGGTTGGGTAGGTTCAACCAAGTTAGACCAGACTATACACAATAGTCCCCTATTTACCAAAACACTCATATCACTTTGACCAAGAGTCTGATTGGATAGACGTTTGCTTTGTTGGAACCCTGGCGATGAGATGGTAGTATTGGATTTCTGTAAAGAGACTTTCATGGATGTTGATATATGTAAAATGGCTGGAAGACTGGATTCTACTAGAATCAAGTGCGTTACATGTGGGAATCCTGTAGCTAGCTGAGACTCAAAGACTACTGATGAGCGGGTCAAAGTGATGATATACTCCTAGATGATAAGTGGCTTTGTGTGAACCAGATACAAGATACGCTGTATGGATCCGATACATGTGGATCTCTATGGACCAATTGTGATGGCCTATGTGGGAGGATTCTCTATGAGACCTGGCATACCCACCGTGTAGAGTTGCTCTGTGTGACCTAGTAGACCCATGGTAATCATCAGTGATAAGTACCTCAACAGTCCATGGATTTTAGTGTAATAATGGTATTTTTTTCATTACATACATTATCTTATACTGGCATGAGTGGAGATTAGTCCATGTATACATTCCTTTGTGGTATTTCTCTTGTGTTTCGGGATCCTTATTGAGTATTTTGTTACTTACCCCTACATGGGATTTTCCCCCAGATGTTGTGTATGGTGAAGAAGATAGGTACTTTGTTAGAGACCTCGGTGGCTCGAGACCAGGAGGTGCCCAGTGAGATATGATAGGCAAGTTGTACTTCCACAACATTCAATAGAAAATCCTTATATACCCTTCAAGTGGGGTCTTCGACGGACATCTTACAGAGATCTTTTTTACTTTCATGAATTAGTTTATATTTTTTTCTATTTTAATTCTGGACCATTTGACTTTCAACTTGTAACATTACTTATTGGTTGTTTAATAGCATGCATATTTTCCTTTCAAGCTATTTGGTAAGTTGTTGTACGTCTGTGGATTCATATATGTACTCAAGAAATTCCCTCCAACTCATGTGATATTTCCTTCGGTGCTAGACACTTTCCCCAAGCCTTCGGGAGGCGGGCTTTGGGTAGTCAGGACACGGGCCCTGGGGGATGGATCATGACCAATCTGTATCAAGGGTGGTTGGTTCTACAACAAAGATCAAGAGTCTTTTTTTTGTTTTTAGGAAATAGTGTTCAATGTTTTGATTTCAACATGAAGGTTCAGGGAGTCTAGTGTTGGTGCAGCAGCTGACATATCTATACACTATGATCCGGAATTTTTTTTTACTCCTCACATGAACCCACTGGTTTCATGCATCATATAGGAATTGAGTGTCTCCTCATTTCTTTCTTGAATTAGGGTGAGCTCATGATGTATAACCTGTTGAACGTGGTATATCATGATCTGTTTCAAGATGCCATGATGTAGACTGCCATCTAGTAATCCAATATGTGACCATAAGGATGTCCCACCTAGGGATGAGGCATCGATTCAAGGACCAATGTTGGAGATGTCTCCACTGGGTGGTGCGCTATTGTTTCCACCACTCATTGATCATCAGTTTCTGATGGCACTACCGGTAGAGGACACACGTATGATTAGTTCCTTCCATGAGTTCAATATGCAGATACCTCCTAGGTTATGTGGTGAGACTAACCCCCCGGTTGATCAAGGATTTTCGTAAAGTGGTCACATGAGTCTTCCATCTCGTGATGATGCCTCTCAACTAGATAGAAATCATAGACACGATCCTTATTTAGGGCTCTGTAGGTGGATAGTGGAGATTGAAGATTCAGACACATGATGAGGTGACCCTCACCTAGAAAAATGTTTACTTCCTCTTCAGGGTGGAGTGCCTACCAACGGTGTTTCACTCTGTGCACATATAGAAGCAAGTGCACCTACAATTAAGTAGCATGATAGTAGAAGTGTACTCATTGATATTCACCCAACATTTTCGCTACTCTACAAACATGGTGCAAAACAATGTTCATTTAGGATCAAGCCTTTGAGAAGGTAATACACCAGAAGATCATGAAATCCATGGTGTCTTTCAGCATCCCTACTCAGGCTGGGGTACTGGAGAGATCCCTCCTTATATAGAGATTCCTTCAATAGCAGGAACAGTTATCTTGAGCCACCAGTAGACGCCAGGCGGTAGAGTCTTCAGTGGTGGGCAATAGGCTGTAGATGTGGGGACCCAAGAGGGTCAGGCCTTTCAGATGATGACCCCAAGACTTAAGGTCCGTAGTGTGTGTAAAGACCCTTAAAATTCAAGGGAAATTATTATTTTCTTAAATTCTTTGAGATTTTACAAGTACGCAGTTTCTGAAGGCACCTGATTCCAAGGCCCAGAGTGCTCGGAAACAATTTCTGATGTTTAGCTCGGGTACATTCAGTGAACTAATGAGCGGGTTTTCTATCTATTTAATAGGTGCTCTGAATTGAAATACTAGGGAACTAATGGAACCACATCACCAATAATTGATTAAGAGGACCTTTTCTGAAGGTGCTTTTTTCAGGAGGAGTTGTTAAAAATTGAGGATTAAATATGAAGTAAATAATATTGTGGTACAATTTTATTTACATTATCTAATGGTTATAACTTACATGGGGTTGTTGGGGTGGGACCCACAAGCCCCTAACTAACCATGATAGGATATTTGTGAGGTGGGGCCCACACAAGCCCCACCCCTTTACATTCCTTTAACTCCTCTAACCCCCCTTGTGTTTAATTTTGTGACTACTCCTCTCTCACATGAATATGCCAACACACATCATTTAATTGGTTAAACATGTTCTTTTAATTAACTAAGAGTTTTGAATTTAAATTTTGAAATGCTTGGCAATGTAAAATAAAATAGGATGAGTCTTATTTTATTTTGAGGGTTAGCTTGTTGTGTTATGTTTTTGGGAGAACTCTTTGTCTATTGAAGAGCTTCATCCTCTCGCGAAGAACAACACCCTTAGAAGAAGAACCCTATCACCGCAAATAGAGACGATGTGCCATTCCTTCACCTCTCCGCAGCTAATGTGAGATGTTGTTCCATCCATGGACGCAGACCAACAATGTCTTCGAAACTCCACCCCGCGACACCATCTTCTGCGTCGCTGGAAAATGTCAATGTTTATCGAGGTAGGGGATTTCTTTGATCAAGTTTTATTTATCAATCTTCGTGGGTTAAAATATGACCAATTGTTATCATTATAACGGGAGGAGATCAGACTGCACAAACAAGGCCGATCCTCCTCCCCTTTCCATTGTTGATTTTCGAAGTTGTTAAAAGTAATGGCGGCACGGTGCCATTGCACTGCGAATGGACGATAAGGAATGCGACCAGAGCGTGCCGCGGTGGTGGTGTGTGGCCCTATCGTGCCATGCCGAAGAACCCAAGGGAGTTTGTGGCCGGAGTGGGACATGGCGGAGGGGCGCGGCACCGTCGCGCCGCGCCGGTCGGGGAAGAGTCGTGACCTTAGGCTGCAGCGGTTCAGCAGGGGGCGTCCGACCAAGCCGGCCCCTGGCGTTTCAGGAGGCGGGACACCCTATGGGTCCTGTGTGGCACAACTGGCCGACCATAATGGCCGGCCTCTTTCTAGAAAGACCAGGGGTTAAAACCCCCGACCAGTTCGTAGGGGGGACCCCACCTGGGTCCTCCGTTTCGGTGTCAAGGGGGCGGCACTACCCCTTCACACCCCGCAACCGACTCCGAGCCGAGCCACAGGCCACGCCCGACAGCGGGTCGGGCCATGTGAAACTGGCCTGGGCCCGGACCCGGGACGGGTTTGCCCGGTTCGGGCCGACCCAGGGGGTATCGGGCCAGGTCGGATCGGGCCCGAACGCCCTATTTTCGGACAGATTCATTCAAACACCAATATCTTGGGATATAGACCTCTGATCGACACACCGTCAGTTGATTTGGGATCCTTGGATCGAGATGGTCATTTTGGAATATTACACTCAAGCTTTATGTAATGTTTGTGTATGTACGGGTTGGATCGAACACAAAACCAACCAGGTCGTTGGAGCATAAATGCTTATAACATAACTACCGGACGTCCGAATGACGTGTCGTCGGTCACGTTGTTTTTCTCTTAGTGAGACGGTTCATTTGGCTTACTCCTCTTGAGGTTTGGATGCAACTGGAGGACGGTCAGGTTTGGTTTAACTTTAAAACCAACTGGGCCCCTGGGACGAAAAAGCCAATAACTCTCAGACCAGGCGTCTGATTAACGCGCCATCTATCGCGTTGGGTTCCTATTGACAAGACAGAACATTGTGATACATCCACTTTGGACTTTGTGAGAGTTGATGTATCGCCCCCTTGGCTCGTGGAGCGGACCCTCCAGGAATCGAGCGTGCTATGTGCGGGAACCCTAGAGTTGGCTGCGACTGCGACGACGATGGCGACTGTACTTGGATCCTACGTGGGTTCGGCAGTGAGGACGACTGTACTTGGATCCTACGTGGGTTCGGCAGTGATGATTACTGTACTTGGATCCTATGTGGGTTCGGCATCGATGGTTACTGTACTTGGATCCTACGTGGGTTCGGCAGTGACGACTTTTGTACTTCGATCCTACGTGGGTTCAGCAGCGGAGATGATTCAAATGCTACATATATCATCTCCACCTCTCTTCGTGAGTATTATACCTATGTGAGCTGAGTCCTGACTTTCAATCAATATCTTCGATATGATTGAATTTCTATCCTGTGTGGATTGGGTTGTACGTTCCTGTGTTGACTGGGCTGAACATGGGATCGTGAGTTGTTGTAAAATAGGAATTGATCACTTATGTATATGTATGGGCATATACCTAAGTAGAGTTGGTTGATACTTCATGATTGTATCTTTCTTTTGTGGTTTATCCTTAATGGATTCTGGGAGACATTCGGGAGTCTCGGGGTCCCTACTGAGTATCGTATACTCACCCCTGCACAGGCTGTGACCGCACTACGTTGTGTTGGTTGCAGACGATGGACATCACTGATCATGGTTGAGACTTGTGGAGCAGGACGGTCCCCGGAGATAAAATATCAGGCGAGACGTACATGGAGTGGACGGCCGGACTCGAGGAGCTGACGAGACTATCTATACTCACCAATCAGGTGGGTTTTCTGGAGGACATCTTGGTGGTTGCTACTCTACTTTTCAGCTGTTGTACATTCTTTCCTCAGTTGTACTGTACTTTAAGTTGGGTTTGTATAGTGGCCCATTTACTTTCCAACACTTACTTTTGTACTCAGTTTACTTAGTTTTTACTTCATCTTTTGTACTCTCTGGTGTTTGTTTTATTATATAAAGGCAATGACTTACATTTTATCGGGATTTACGCCTTTGGTGCTAGTCACCAGCCCCTGGCCTATGGGATGCGGGCTTGGGGTAGTCACGGCATGGGCCCCGAGGACGCGTCGTGACAAATTAGTATCAGAGGAGTCGGTTCTACAACAGAACTTAGGACTCTGATAATTTCTTCTATGTGAAGCAATAATTTTTAGGTCATTGAGTGTGGTCATCAGTCCAGGGAGAGCAGGTTTGGTGCAGCGGCTGACGTATCCATACACTAAGACCCTGACTTCTGATTTCCGATTCAGTGCACGAAAAAATTGATTTCCTGTGTATGTTTCAAAAGTTTTCTTTGTGATTACTTTGTGTTATCTCACCAGGTATATTGTATTAACCGTGGCACACATGTTGTTTTCAGGATGGCCCCATGACGACAGCCAGCTAGGGTTTCGTGCGTTGTGTGGGACGGTAGCCCACCGAGTGATGAGGCCTCGATGTAGGGCCCCATTACAGCGGAGGCAACAGTGGTACCTCTCCCTACTGAGCCACCGATGCCACCCGACCCAGTAGTTGATAATGCACATCGCCTGAGTGCACTGCACGAGTTTCAGCGTTAGAGACTGCCCAGGTTCCATGGGGAGACAGACCCTCAGGTATCGGAGGATTGGTTGGAGGCTGTCGTTCGAGTCTTCATGTTGGTAGGGACACTAGAAGACCTCATGGTGATCCTTGCGGCGAGTCTCCTGTATGCGATAACAGGTAGACGGTGGACCCTGATGCTCCAGGTAAATGATGAGGCATCTCTCCTTTGGTCGGACTTCGAGAGCCTTTTTCACTCATAGTTCGTTCCAGCCACCCTCTATGCGGTTCGCATCCATGATTTACTGCAGCTTCGGCAGGGCTGCATGACGGTAGCCCAGTACTCGGTGAGATTTACCGATCTCTCGAGCTACTCCATGGACATGGTACGAGACCCATTCATTCGGGCCTGGACCTTCGAGTAGGGACTGATGCATGAGAACATGGCTTCAATGATCTCCCTCAGTATTCTGAGGCAGGCAGGAGTACTGGAGCGAGACCTTCTCGTGGAGAGCTTCCTTGCTAAGCCTATGCCAGCAGCGATGCCTACTGTAGGGCGACACATAGCAGAGTCTTTTGCTGCTGCAGTAGACATACATCGCAGAGGTTCAAGCAGACCAGGCCATTAGGTGGACGACCTCAAGACACTGGTTTAGATATGCGGGGAACACGAAGTACATCCAGTAATACGAGAGGCATACAGTGTTATGCATGTGGAGGATAGGGCCACATGGCTCGGGAATGACCGACCCACCATGCAGAGGAGCAGCAGACGGTTGAGGGACCACCCAGGAAGAGGCAGAGGTTCGACTGTGGCGGTCCTCAGGGAGAAGGTAGATGAGGCAGAGGATCTGGCCGAGCAGCAGGTGGTGGGCGACGCTTTGAGGCTCTACCACTACCACCACCCGGAGTCCACCAAGGCCACAGGGAGCTGGCAGACAGAGGAAGGCTCAGCTTCAGGTAGTGGAGGCCTATGACCACAGCGCACCTGAGATGACTAAAGTTACTATATGTGTCTACTCCACCCTTGCTGAAGTTCTTATAGAAATATGAGTGAGTCATTATTTCATTTCCACTGCCCTTGTTCGGAGCTCAAAGATTCCGATGGAGCAGTTGGCTCGATCATTATGGCTAGAGAATCCTACAAGAGCAGACTTGATGATTACACACTGGTTCCGGTAGTGGGAGATTACTCTAGGAGGTGAGAGATTCTATTGGGAAATTCTAGTAGCAGCGTCGAGGCCTTACGACGTCATCCTGGGCATGGATTGGTTATCTACAGTCCATGCTCAGATCGACTGTATTAGGCGCAAGGTCCGATGTGTCTGCACCAATGGGAGCAGGTTCACCTTCACCGGCAAGAAGGGAGCCTTTGCAGTGCAGGATGGACTCACGCAGAGAGGAGGATTGCCGATCACCCATCAGTTGGCTTGCCTCATCCAAGGAGCACTTGATGTGCGGAGTCCGAGTTTTCCTGTTGTGGTGGATCAGTATACAGACGTTTTTCCTGACGATGTTCCAGGTTTACCTCCTTGTAGAGAGGTAGACTTATATATTGACATGTACCTTGGGACTGCCTAAATATCTACTCTAGCATATCGGATAGCTCCCGCTGAGCTTCGAGAGATACGGGTACAACTGGAGAACTTGCTGGGAAAGGGATTCATCCGACCTAGTGTTTCACCCTGGGCTTCCCAGTTCTTGTTCACCAAGAAGGAGGATGAGAGCTTGCGACTGTGTGTCTACTACCATCACCAGAATCAAGTGATCGTGAAGAACAAGTATCCACTTCTGAGGATTTACGACCTCTTCAATCAAATCAAGGGAGCACGATGGTTCTCGAAGATAGACCTCAAGTCAGGCTATCATCAGCTCAGAGTTCGAGATGAGGATGTGTAGAAGATGACCTTCAGGTGTCGATATGGACACTATCTGTTCTTGGTTATGATTTTTGGTGTAATCAATGCTCCAGTAGTGTTCATGAGTCTCATGAACAGGATCTTCCAGCCTTACCTTGATGGGTTTGTCGTAGTCTTCATCGATGACATATTGATTTACTCGACTACTGAGGAGGAGCATGCCTACCACATGTGGGTTGTACTTGATACAATCCAAGAGCACCAGATTTATGGTAAGCTCTAAAAGTTCCAATTTTGGATTGAGGAGGTCCACTTCTTGGGGTACGTCATCTCTGAGGCGGGAGTTGTGGTTGATTTTGCGAAGATCGAGGCAGTACTAGCTTGGAAGCCACCTAGGAGTGTGACGGAGGTGCGGAGTTTCCTAGGTCTGGCAAGGTACTATTAGAGATTTGCGCGAGACTTCTCCAGAGTTGAAGTACCATTCTCAGCTTTCACGAAGAAGGGTAAACCCATCGTGTGGTTGGGTAGATGTCAGTAGAGCTTCCAATAGCTGACACATAGATTGACCAGTGCACCCATATTGAGGCTACCAGAGGAGGGCGTAGGGTATATACATTACTATGATGCATTAGGGACCGGACTTGGGTGTGTCCTAATGCAGGAGTGGTTAGTTATCGCTTACAGTTCATGAAAGTTGAGGCTACATGAGCAGAACTACACTACACATGACTTGGAGTTAGCAGTAGTGGTCTTCGCCTTGAAGATGTGGTGGCACTATTTGATGAGCGATCGCTTTACAGTCTATTCTGACCACCAGAGTCTCATGAACATCTTCTCACAGAAGTACCTGAACCTAAGAAAGTGGTGATGGATCGAGTTCCTCTAGGAATATGACATTGAGATATTCTATTCTCCTGGTAAGGGGAACGTAGTAGCTGATGCTCTCAGCATGAGGTCGGGCATCCAACTACTTGGAGAGGTGAAAGAGCAGTTAGCCACTTTGCATATATCCTTCATGGATAGAGATGGTGAAACCTCTCTATAGTCACTCCTCCGCTACTTCAGCAGGTCAGAGAGGAACATCGTGGGGACGTTGACCGTGAGACGCGACATGCACAGATATCCTCAAGACAGGCACCTGATGGATTATCTATAGGAGGAGAGAACGCCGTCCTTTTCAGAGGAAATACCATGGTACTAGTTTAATTACAGGAGGAGGTTATGAGAGAGTTTCAGACTTCCCCTCTAGCGGTACATCTTGGAGTAGCAATGATGTACCAGGATCTCAGACGACAGCACTGGTGGGCAGGTATGAAGAAGGATGTGGCAGAGTTCGTTTCACGATGCCTCACCTGTCATCATGTGAAGGCGGAGCACTAGGTACCAGCAGGCTTGGTACAGCCCTTGGAGGTCCTGGAGTGGATGTGGAATGGGATATCTATGGATTTCGGGACAGGTCTTCCATGTACTTCCATAGGTCACGACTCCATTTGGGTGATTGTCGACCGACTCACCATGTCGGCCAACATTCTACCTATCAGGGAGCAGGGCTCAGTGGAAATCTTGGGACGCCTCTACATTTAGAAAATCATATGGCTTCATGTTGTACCATCGTCTATCGTCTCCGATCGAGATTCTTGCTTTACTTACCGGCATTGTAAGAGGTTTCAGGTGGCATTTGGGAGGCAGCTACACCTGAGCACCGCCTTTCACCCTCAGAAGGATAGCCAGATGGAGAGGGCCATTCAACCTCTCAAGGACATGTGTCATGCAGATATCCTCGACTTTGGATGCAGCTAGGAGCATCACCTACACTCGGTGGAGTTTGCGTACAACAACAGCTACCACTCCACCATCGGGATGGCACCATACAAGGCATTGTACGGTTGACCTTGTAGATCACCTCTATACTGGACAGACCCTGGGGAGTCAGCACTTATAGGACCAGAGATGGTCTAGGCCATGACACATAAGGTATAGATCAATCAGGAGTGGATGAGGACTGCTCAGAGCTGACAGAAGTCCTATGCTGACAAGAGGCGGAGACCACTAGAGTTTGAGGATGGTGACCACGTTTTCTTACGGGTCTCACCTCGACGTGGATTATGGATATTTGGTCAGGGCAGAAAGTTATTTCTATGCTTAATCGGACCATTCCTGGTTCTCAGCTGGATAGGTGAGGTGGCTTATCACCTAGCTCTTCCACCTCAGTTTCATTGGGTACATTATGTCTTCCACATATCTCAGCTGATGAGATACGTGCACGACCCGATGCATATCATTGATCACAAGGAGCAGGACATCGATTACTGGGTGACTTTTGCGGAGGTTCCGGTAGAGATCAAGGATCTACAGGAGTGGGTCCTATGTGGATGGTCGATTCCTCTAGTGCGAATTAGGAGGCAGCATGGGAACCTCCAGGAGAACACATGAGAGCAGGAGGCTTAGATGCGTGCATAGTACCCTCATTTGTTTCCCTAGTTTTTGATGTAGCTTTATGGGGACATAATGACCTGAGGTGGGAGTAATGTAAAAACCCAAAAATTTCAAAGAAATCTTTTTTTCTTAAATTCATTGAGATTTTACGAGTACGCAGTTTCTGACGGCACCTGATTCTGAGGCCCGTAGTGCCCGAAAAAAATTTCCGAAGTTTAGCTTGGGTATGTTCAGGGAACGAACGAGTATGTTTTTCTATATTTTGAACCATTGCTTGGAATTGAAATCCTAGGGCACCTATGGAACTACATCGCCGGTAATTGCTTAAGAGGACCTTTTCCGAAGGTGCATTTGCTCGGGAGGAGTTGTTAAAAATTGAGAATTAAATGTGAAGTAAATAAAATTGTGGTACAATTTTATTTACTTTATCTAATGGTTATATCCAACATGGGGTAGTTGGGGTGGGACCCAAGATCCCCTAACAACCCACGTTAGGATATTTTTGTGGTGGGGCCCACACGAGCTCCACCCTTTCTCGTTCCTTTAACTCCTCTAACCCCCTTTTGTTTTTAATTTTGTGACTACTCCTCTCTCACTTTAATATGCCAACACACATCATTTAATTGGTTAAACCTCTTATTTTAATTAACGAAGCATTTTAAATTTAAATTTTTAAATGATTGGAAAAGTAAAAAAAATAAGATGAGTATTATTTTATTTGGTGGGTTATCTTGTTGTGTTTTGTTTTTGGGAGAACTCTAAGTCCATTGAAGAGATTCATCCTCCAACGAAGAACAACACCCTTCGACAAAGAACACTGTCACAACAAGGAGAGATGGCGTGCAATTCCATCACGTATCCGCAGCTAGTGTGAGACGTCGTTCCATCCTTGGATGCACGCCAACACTGTCTTCAAAACCCCACCCCGCGATGCCATCTTCTGCGTCGCCCACAAACATCAATGTTTATAGAGGTAGGGGTTTTCTTCGATCATGTTTGATTTATCAATCTTCGTGGAATAAAATATGACCAATTGTTATCGTTATAACATGAGGAGATCGGACCTCACAATCATGGCTGATCCTAATCCCCTTTCCATTGTTGATATTCAAAGTTGTTAAAAGTGAAGGAGGCGCAGTGCCATTGCACCACGTAGGGACGACGAGGACCGCGACCGGAGAGGGCCGCAGGTGGTGGTGCACGGCGCCATCACGCCACGCCGGAGAACCCAAGGGATGCTGCGACCAGAGCGGGCTGCGGCGAAGGGGTGCGGCGTCATTACACCGTGTCGTTCGGGGAAGATCCGTGGCCTTAAGCCGCATTGGTTCACCATGGGGTGGCTGGCCAAGCCGGCCACCGGCGTTCCAGGAGACGGGACCCCCCGTGGGTCCTGCGTGGCACAACCGGCAGGCCATAATGGCCAGCCGTTTTCCAGAAAGACCGGGGGTTAAAATCCATGACCAGCTCGTAGGGAGGACCCCACCTGGTTCCGCCGTTTCGGTGCCATGGGGGCGGTGCTCCCCCTTCGCACCCTACAGCCGGCTCCGAGCCGAGCCGCATGCCGCACCCTGCCGTGGACCGGGCCATGCCTAGCGGCGGGCCGGGCAGCGCCCAACTAGGATGGAACCAGACCTGGGTCGGGTCAACCTAGTTCAGGCCGACCCAGGGGGTATTGGGCCGGGTCGGACCGAGCCTGAACCCCCTATTTTCGGACAGATTCTTTCAAACACCCATATCTTGGGCTACTGACCTCCGATCGATGTACTGTCAGTTTCATTGGGATCCATTGATCGAGAGTGTCATTTTGTTATATTACACTCAAGCTTTTGGTAATGTATGTTTATGGCCGGGTTGGTTCAAACCCGAAACCAACCGGGCCCTAGGAGCGGAAATGCTTATAACTTAATGACCGGACGTCCGAACGACGTGTCGTCGGTCACGTTGTTTTCCTCATAGTGAGACGGTTCTTTTTGATTACTCTGTTTGTGATTTGGACACAGATGGAGTATGGTCGGGTTGGTTTTTACTTTAAAACCAACCGGGCCCCTGGGACAAAAAAGTTAATAACTCTCAGACCGGGCGTCTGATTGACGCGCCGTCTGTCGCATTGAGTTCCTATTGACGAGATGGAACATTGTGATACATCAACTCTGGACATTGTGATAGTTGATGTATCTCCCTCTTGGCTCGTGGAGAGGACCCTCTAGGAATCGAGTGGGCTATGTGCGGGAACCTGAGAGATGGCTGCGACTACGACGATGATGGTGACTGTACTTGGATCCTACGTGGGATTGGAAGTGAGGACGACTGTTCTTGGATCCAACGTGGGTTTGGCAGCGATAAAGACTATAGATGGATCCTACATGGGTTCAGCATCGATAGTTACTGTACTTGGATCCTACGTGGGTTTGGCAGCGACGACTTCTGTACTTGGATCCTACGTGGGTTCGGCAGAGGAGTTGATTTAGAGGCTACATCTATCATCTCCACCTTTCTTCATGAGTAGTATACCTATGTGAGCTGAGTCTTGACATTCAATCAATATTTTCGATATTATTGACTTGCTATCCAATGTGGATTGGGTTGTGTGTTCCTATGTGGATTGGGTTGTTCGTTCCTGTGTGGATTGGGTTGTCCTTTCCTGTGTGGACTGGGTTGAACATTGGATAATGAGTTGGAGCAGAACTGGAATTGATTAAATAGGTATATGTATGGGCATATACCTAAGTAGAGTTGGTGGATACATCATTATTGTATCTTTCCTTTGTGGTTTGTCATTCGTGGATTCTGGGAGACCATCGAGAGTCTCAGGGTCACTACTGAGTATCGTATACTCACCCCTGCACGGGATATGTCTGCACTACGTTGTGTCGGTTGCAGACGAAGGACAACACTGATCATGGTTGAGACTTGTGGACCGGGACGGTTCTCGAAGGTGGACTATCAGGTGGGACGTACACAGAGTGGACGGCTGGACTCGAGGAGTCGATGAGACTATCTATACTAACTCTTCAGATGGGAGTTCCGGAGGACGTCTTGGTGGTTTCTACTCTGTTGTTCAGCTGTTGTACTTTCTTTCCTCAGTTGTACTGTACTTTCATTTGGGTTTGTATACTGGCCCATTTACTTTCCAGCACTTACTTTTGTACTCAGTTTACTTAGTGTTTACTTCAGCTTGTGTACTATGTGGTGTTTGTTTTCTTATATAAAGGCAATGCCTTCCCCTTTTATCGGGATTTTCTCCTTTGGTGGGAGTCGCCAGCCCCTGGCCTATGGGAGGCGGGCTTTCGGTAGTCACGACACAGGCCCCGAGGATAGGTCGTTACAGTGTGGGACTCCCAGATGTGAGGGAGTTAGTATCATGCTATTTTTTTCTTCTCATGTAGTGGGAAGGTACCCATGGATTGTGATTACCAGACTAACCATGTAGACGATAATTATACGATTAAGGTGTTGTTGAGGTAGAGGTTGAGGTTTGAGGGAGGAGGTATGCATGGCAGTGAACATGGTAGAGGAGTAGGTCGGGAAGAAGACGGTGGGGGGAGGCTTGATGTGCTACCACCACCACCCCCTGGTGGTCCACCACATCTTTAGGGATCTGGTAGATAGTGGTGAGGAAATATTTAGTGGATGGATACATTATGGCCATGAAACATTAGAGATGATTAGAGGTACGATCTGTGACTTCTATGTTGTAGCTTAATTCTTATAGACATAGGTTCTAGTAACTCTTTCCTGGACAGAGTCCTAGTTCAAGGATCATAGATTCCGGTGGAGCCATTTTCATGATCCTTGTTGTTAGAAACATTGTGGGAGGGGAATCTATGTTTACACACTGGTGCCAGAAGTGCTAGAATACTCATGAATGTGAGAGGTTCAGAAAGTATATCCCACTAAAAATATCAAGGCTTTACGATGACATATTGGGTATGGACTGGTTATCCACAGTCCATGATCAAATTGGTTATTTTAGGCATATAGTGTGGTGTGTCCATGATGATGGAACTAGGTTTTCTATCACTAGTGAGAAGGGATATCTTGCATAATATGACAGATATGCTCGGAGGAGGGTGGTTCAGATCATTCATCAGTTGGATAGCATCACCCTTGGTGTGGTTAAGAGGGGATTCATAACTTTCCTATAGTGGTGGATGAGTTTGAAGATATATTTCGTAAGGATGTTTTCATACTACCTCCTCGCAGGGAGGTAGAGTTCTGCATCAGTCGTTACCTTGGTGAAACACATATATCCACACCATCATATCAGATGTATCCCACAGAGACATGTGAATTGAGGGTATTACTGGAGGAATTGTTGGATATGGGCTTCGTGAGGCACCGTGTTTCACCATGGGTAGCCCTATTTTAGTTTTACAAGAAGTTAGACAAGAGTTTGAGGTTATGTGTGGACTTATGGCCCCTGAACCTAGTGACTGTGAAGAACTGGTATCCTATACCGAGGATTTAATACCGCTTCAATCAATTGAATGGAGCGAGATTGTTCTTGAAGATATACCTCAGGTCTGGAAATCATCTACTTTTGGTATAAGCTGATAATGTATGGAAGACAACATTTAGTTGTCAGTATGTCCACTCTGTGTTCTTGGTGATGATCTTCATCATAACCATTGGCCCATGAGTGTTAATGGGACTCATGAATTGGATATTCCATCCTTATATTGACCGGTTTGTGGTAGCCTTCATTGATGACATCTTGGATTACTCTTCATATGAGGATGGCCATGAGAATCCTCTACTGATAGTCATTGATTTACTCCAAGATAACCTTCTTTAAAGTAATCTCTCAAAGTGCGAGTTCTGGATATGTGAGGTCCACTTTATAGGTCATGTTATATCTGAGGCTGGTGTTGAAGTGGATCCAACAATGATTGTGGTGGTACAATATTTAGAGCCACTAAGGGGTGTGATAGAGGTGAAAATTTTCTTTGGTATGACTGGGTACTACCGAAGATTTGTGCCTTTCTTTTCTAGGGTATTAGTGCCCTTATTCGCTTTGATGTTTAAGGGATACCCCTCTGTGTAGATGTTGAAGTGCCAACAAAGTTTTCAAGAGCTAATAAAGAGACTGAAAAGTTCCCTTATCTAGAGACAACCAGAAGGGGCATTGGGTATGTAGTTTTTTGAGATGCATTAGGTACTAGAATGGGTTTTGTCATGATGCATGAAAAAGTAGTGATCACCCATGGTTCATGATTGTTGAGGCACTATGAGAAAAACTATACAACCAATGACCTGAAACCAGAAGCAATGTTATTTCCATTGATGATGTGATATAAATACTTTATGGGTGAGTGGTTTACAGTCAACATCAACCAAAATAGTCTTAGGTATATAATATCTCAGATGGACTTGAACATGAGGTAGTAGTGATGGATGGAGTTCCTCTAAGACAGTGAATTTGAGATAGTCTATACTCATGGGAAGGGGAACATGGTTGCAGACACACTTAGTAGAAGGTCCAGTTTGCAGATACTGAATGAGGGGATTGAGAAGAAAGCTGCGATGCATATATCCTTTAGGGATAATGATGGATCACCTTACCTTCCGTCGATGATTATCACTACCCACTCATTTTGTGATTTAGATAGAAATAGAAAGTTCATGATGACTACAAGGCCTGATGCCCTCAGTTATCTTCAGGATAGGCTCTTGATGGATATTTTATAGGAGGGGATCACTTCATCCTTTTCAGAGGATGCACAGTAGTGCCCGTGGAATTGCGAGAGGATATTTTGGGGGATTAACATACCCCCACTTGGGAGATACATTCGGGAGTGGAAAAGATGTACCCGAATCTTTAACATTAGTACTTCTGGTCATGGATGAATAATGTTGTGGAGGATTTTGTTTCACAGTGTCACACTTTTTAGCAAGTGAAGTATGGGCATCAAGTTCCCCCAGGTTTGGCCTAGCCATGTGATGTACGAGAGTGGATGTGGAATTTTATCTCGATGGACTTCGTGGAAGGATTACAAACCACATACAGAGTCAATGATATTATAGAGGTGATCATTGAATGATTCACCAAGTCGGACCACTACCTACCCTTCCAGTAGTGGGGATCAATAGAGTGATTAGGATTCTTATACATCGAGAAGATAGTACGACTACATGGGGTGCCTTTGATGGTCATCTCAGAACATGATATTCACTTCACATCCGGACTATATAAGGGATTACATGAGGTGTTTGGGACTCATCTATGCATGAGAACAACTTTCCATACCCATACTGATTGTTATACGGAGAGGACTATTTAGGTGTTGGAGGATATGCTACGTGCTTGTATCGTGGACTTCGGTTGAAGTTGGGAGGACCACCTATGTATGGTGGAGTTTTCGTACAACAAAAAAATCACTCCACCCTTGGCATTTCACCATTCGAGGAACTTTTTGGGCGGCATTGCAGATCACCTCTATAGTAGACATTCTATGGGGAGTTAGAACTAATGGGTCCAGAGTTGGTACATGCTACCACTGAGAAGGTGCAGATCATCCAAGAGAGGATGAGGACTACATAGAGCAGAATGAAATCTTATGTGGATCGGAGATGGTGTAACATAGTGTTTAAGGATAGAGACCATGTGTTATTTCATGTCTCACCCCGATGGGGATTGATGAGATTTTCCCGGGGTGACAGGTTATCTCTATGATTCATCATCCCTTTCCATATACTTGGTAGTGTTGCCAAGGGAGAATATTTCCTAACTCTTTCCTCATAGGTGAACAAGGTGCTTGATGTTTCCACGTGTCATAACTGAGGAGGTATGTGAATTATCCATCACATGTCATCAATGGGGTTGAGCTGGACATTGATGACGGGAAGGAATTCGAAGAGTTCCCAGTGAAGATAGAGGATCTATAGGTGCGATACGTTCAGGGGTGGTCAATTCCTCTAGTATGTGTTTGGTGGTAGCACGAGAATCTCCATGAAATCACAAGGGAGCAGGAGGCTCAGATTCATTCTTAGTATGATCATTTTTTAGCCCATGTTTTGGGTTATGAGTACGTGGAGACCTAAATGTGAGGGTAATGTAATATCCTAGATTTCTATGAATTTTTATTAAATTATATGGGATATTTTTGAGACTATACTCTAATATATCACATGATTCCAAGGCCTAGTGTGGATAGAATTTTCTTCTAAACTATCTTAAAGATCAATCAAGTAATCTTGTGAGTGAGTTTTTCTACCTTTTAAACCGGTTCTTGGATCAAAAATATGAGGGCTCCATTGACCTCAGAGCATCATGATTTTCCAAGATAGGGCCTAATGTTGTCCATCACAGGCCAACTATAGAAGTTATTTTTTTCCTATAAATAAAATAATTACGTAAAAAAAATTTATTATCAAATCCCTAAAAATCATAAATTGTAACACTGATTAGAAATATGAGAGTAAGGTTGATCTTGGGAGTTCTTGATTCCCATAGGAAGAGATTAAACTCAATGGGTGAAACTTGGGGGTAAAAGATAGCTTGTAATCATTTTAATGTGAATTAAATTGGCCCACGTCTATAGTTTTGAAAAAATCTAAACTATTTCATGGATTACAAATTTGATGGCACCATTGCATCTAGAACAATGAAATTAACTGATAATGGACCTAGTCTCAACTAGCACGGGTCGAGGGAAAAAGTAAATTTTCAAACATTTTAACAAAAAAAATTAAACATCAAAAGTTTATTTTTTTCAAAATTTATTTTTTCACTACAAAGGAGGGATGAGCTGAAAATTACATTCCTTAAATGAAGCACCATAATGACTTCTTAACTAAACTATAATAAAAATTAAGTTTCATAACTTAAATAGTGTAATGAAGAGTTGACTTAGCATAATAGAAACACTGTGATGCATTTCTCTTTTAATAAGATGACGGGGTTGGAGTAGCAGCTTTAGATATATAATTATTCAAATTAAAAACGAGAGAAATATCCCCAATGATGAACATCAAGGAATTATTAAAGCATTGAAGACACCATGGAGAACAAATCCAAGACTAAAAAATGAAGAAAACCAATGGATTCACATGGATCATGAATCCCCATGGACAGATCACTATCTGCGATGAGACATCCCTCTTATCAAAGCTTCTCTTGGTAGGGATTTATGTTTTCAAAAATTCAAAGTCTTTTTATTATTTCTAAAAAATTAAGTTGATCAACCCATGAACAGTTTGATTAGATTTGTTGGTTTCTTCTTCTTGCGCGATGATGTTTTATCTCTGGGTTTTTTCTTTGGGTTTATATTGTTGATCGAATCATGAACCTCCCCCTTCCCATTTTTCAAAAACTCTAAGGTAGAGGAATCAGGCTGAATGAAACAAGGTCATGATTTTTCCGTCATTGGCATTCATGTGTTCTTAATGATCGCACCCCAAAATTATGACAAAGAAATCCCAAGGCAGTATCAGTGAAGGATGAAACCGAAGGAGGCCTTAGGTGTTGTCGTTTTGAGCAACAAACCATTAAATCCTACCTGGATGACTGCGGAAGGAATCACCAGCACGCTGACACTGGTGGAAGCGGCTAGCGGTGCCTATTTCGGGTGGGTGGCGGCATTCAATGACGGCACATAGAGATGGATGACGTGGCCGGCTAAGGCCATGATGGTGCTACATGGCCAAATGGCACCCATGACGGGGGTTGTCAGAGACGGACGCGGCCTCCCAGCTGGGTCGAAGGGGAGACCTACCCCATAAAGGCCACGACATGCTGGCACACAGTCCAATATTGGCTGAGTGTGTGACAATGGAGTGGTTGGATTCTGCCAGTTGTTTTGTGGTTGAACCCGAAACCTAGCCGGCGTCCGAGATGGAGGAGGCCGCCCCATCGTGCGGGCTGGCACGAGAGGCATAAACTGGGCTGCCGTAGAGCCTTGGCTGGGACACAATTCGGGCAGCTTTTGAAGGCCGAGCCAGTAGGATGAAACTGGGTCGTCGGGCAGCCCGAGTTGGGAAAGAACTAGCCTAGCCTATTGTGGGCAAGGTTTGATGGAACTGGATCATTAGGAGACCCGGTGGGATGAACCCATAGACGCACCAGACCAGGTTCAGCAAGGCCCACTGGGCTTGGCTGGCATGAACCTGAATTGGGTCGATTTGGGCCGGTCAAACTTGGATAGGTCATACAAGACCCCCGGGCCTAGATACAACCAGTTCCAGTTTACTAAAACGCCCATATAATTTAGACCGGGAATCCAATTGGAGATCCATTTACGACATTGGAAGCCATTAAATGAGATAGTTCTTTTGGTGTGTTCTACAGTGAAATTAATGGTTGTTGAAATATAATTAATGACATGAGGAGTGAATTCTACCGTAATCAAGCGCACTACATTTGGGAATCTGACTGCTGATTGAGACCATTATACTGCTATCAACTGGGTCTAAGTGAACCTATAAGACTATATAATATGTGGCTCTGTGTGAAAAATCCCAATGAGACCTTGGGTGGATAAGATGAAAGGAACCATGTATAGACCCTCTATAATGGACTAAGAGAAAAGAAACACTATATAACCTTGAATACACACATTGGGGAGAAGCTATGTGTTATCCAGTAGACCCTTAGTACTTATTAGGGATTTGTACCACAATAGTCCCAAGGGGATCAGTGTAGGACATATAGTTTTTCTTTACATACATTAGATTATACATATGTGAGCGAACAATACCATGTGTATAATTTCCATCGGGGTCTTTATCTTATGTTTAAGGATCCCTACTGAGTATTCTTTTCCTTACCCCGAGAAGGCCTTCGCCTATAGGAGTTGTGTCTAGTGCAGATGACAAGCGCTTCGATTGAGACCTCGGTGACCTGGGACCATGTGGTGCCTATTGACATATGATAGGAATGATGTACATCCATGGCTTCTGACAGTCCCTCCTTGCCTACCATTTAGTTGGGGTCTTCTGAGGTTGTCTTACAAAGAACATTTGTACATTCCTATTACAGTTTTTATTTTGTGGGTTTGTATTCTGGCCCATTAACTTTCAACCTGTACCTTTACTCAGTGTTTGTTTAGTGGGATTCATGTTTTCCTTTCCTGTTGTTTGTGACATGGTAGTGTGTGTGTTCATACATAGAGGTACTCAGGAAAATTCCTCCCACTCATGGGACAATGACTTTGGTACAATTCACCATGCTCAGGCCTTTTAGAGGTGGGCTTGTGGTAGTCACAGCACTAGCCCCCGGGGACTGGTCGTGACAATTAAAATATTATATTCAACTATTGTTTTAATATATCTTTTAGAACAGTTTCAATGAATTATATTAACCAAATGATGAAAATAAATTGTTAACAACGTATAGAAAATTGTTTCTTTGACGATGATTTGACTGTAAATTAATGCCAAAAATATTTTAAAATAAAGGAAATGTTTTTTAGAATCATTTTTTTATGAAAAAAACATGTTTTACGTCAATAAATTAAATAAATAACTTTTAATGAATTATTAAAAATAAATATATATATTATATATTCATTCAAATATTTGACATTTATCTTATGTGTTTTGTAGACAAAATATAAGAATAAATCAAATTATATGCTCAAAACAATATTTTTATAAAAAATATTCTTTTCACCATTGGCACAATTATTTTAATAATTATGTTTTCCTATTTTTGAAATTTTATTTGAAAAATTGAAATTCAATTTTTCCATAATATTGTAAAAAATATTTTATGGTGACATTTTGATAATATTATAGGAAGGAAATGTTTTTTATAAATAGTGAAAAATACCTATTTTTTTAAGGATTGTTAGTTATTTTAATGACATTAAAAACATCCTTATTATTTTAAGATAGATGTAAAGGAAAATAAATTATATTATATTTATATAAATCTAATTTCTTCATTCGAATCAATTTAATATTAATGATTTATATAATTTTTTTTTATAATTTTGAACATTTTCTTTTTTGAAAATCACTTTCTAGTCGCCACCATGTGATTAATTTTAAAAATAAATGCTCCACCTCTATAAATTTAACTTTTAAAAATAGATCTTATATTTTTGGACATATTTTACCATTTAATGGAAATATTTTACCTTAGATAATTTATGTTAGATATGTTTCCATTTTGTAGCCCTTTTAATTTGGAAAACCCTTGAAAACATTTTTCATTTCAAAATCACAAGTTTGAAAGTCATCTCACTTCTAAAAGGCCAACCCCTCTCGTCTTCTATTCACACATTAAAAAAAATTTGTTAGGATAGTAACAGACCAAATAAATTCCTTAATTACCTAATTTTATTATAAAATCAATGTATGGGTCATAAATTCATCCTAATAATCCTTTTACAGAAAACTAATAGAAGTAATCGGAAAAAAGAGGTAACATTCCAAATTGATAAATATATAATATTTCTCCTTCCCCCTCAAAACAATTTTTTCAATCCAGTATGATATGAAAATATAAGTATCATAAATATACAATTATTTTAATATTTTAATTTCATAACCACAATCAGTCTCCTCTTCAATCAAATTGGTTATGAAATCATCATTCCTGTGTACATCGGACTACTGCCTCACAAACCGATGTTATTCATTCTCCGTCAACATATATCATTGATGGATATAATTATGGATTTAATATTTAAATATAATATTTATTATATTATTATACCTCAATAATTATAATTCCACATCTACCTTCCTACCCCTAAAACTATTTCAAAATAGTAATGGTTCCTGTGTAAATGGTAGACAAACCCCTTGCGAACCGATGTGATGTGTTTTTCATTTATATTTTACATGTATGGTAATGAAGATTGATTAAATATATTTATATATATATGTGATATTTTAATCTTATTTATTCTTTTTTAATTAGTATATCACATATACCTCCTTACATTCCATTACGTGGGAATATGATAACGTCGCTCGTGTGTACTGTTGACTATCATCTCATGGAGAGATGTCATTCGATCATGCTTTACATAGAAGTTAATAATGATGGTTTTAATGAAAATCTGTCATATATATGACATAAAAATTTTTTTTAACGGTTTTATACTATTTAACTTTATATCATTCATTTCATTCCCCAAAAAAATCAAAACATCGTTCATGCCTACATATGGCTTAATGTCTCGATGAATTGTGTATTATTTTTCTATCATTAACTATTATGGATTAAAATAAATATGTACAAAATAAATATATATGATATTTATATAGGGGTCCATATTCTAATAATTCAGTTACCATCATCATATTATGTGGACTAAAAATGAAAATTCCAAATATAAGTGAAAAACTAAAATTTATTACCCAAAACATGACCATAACATGAAATTGATAATAAATGGGTAATAAAATTTCAAATGTAAATATTATGTGATATGATATATATATTTATGTATTAATAAAATATATATAATAAATAAAAACTTCTTATATGGGAGGACTGAATGTGTAAAATAGAATTTCAGAATAAATTAAGGGATTTTTGTGTCACTTTTTTCTTCTTTGAGAAACATCCCATCTTCACCACCTATTTTATTTAGTGTATTTAATTTTATTAAATTAATTTTATTATTATTATCCTAAAAATTATATATATTTTCATATCCATTTTATGTCATATTTTTCATTGGTTTTTTGATTTGAAATATTCCAAAGTGTTATGGGATTGTATCTCAATTTTTCATCTTTGAGACATATGTTATTTACACATTTATATTCTATTATATAGTATATTTATAAAAAATTATTTACATTTATTAGAATCAATTTATATATTCTCAAGATATTTTTTTATTTACATTTACTCTTCCACGGGGCTTATTGTTCAATATTACAACTATGGAATGGGTTTCATGATTCAATATCATCGTTTATCCAGATTGTCAATGATTAAGCATCTGATGATGAAATATTTTTATCCATTTATCATGAAACAACTAATATTTAAACTCCTCCTATAATATCCTCATAATTCATGTTTTACCTTTCTTTTTATTTATTTATGTACTATGTTTTTAGAAGTTCATTTTTAATAATAATCTTCATTATTTATCTCTTCGGTCAAAACAGATTTTTCATCAAATACCATATTTTATTAAATTGTTTACAAAAATATTTTTGATCTTCCAAAATGGCCCTTACAAATTTCCCTCATAGCACATTCAAGGATCCAAGGTTAGAATCCCTCTATTGGTAATCCACATGTGTTTCAATAGACTCGGAGTAATGCAACTCTTTATCCAAGTGCTTGCCTAAAGAATTTAATATAATGTATTGTTCGTTATTTATTAATCATTATTCATTCCTGGAGAAATTTTTCCATGGCATGCTCATTAATGAGAGGGAGAGAGGAGGATTCGAGATTTTATTCATTGTGAATAACAAATCTCTATTCCCAAACATGAAATTAGTTTTGAATGAATTGCACAATAGAAGTAGCTGTCTATTTATGATGCTCAGATTTTGGGAATAAGTTTTAATTTTTGAACTTCCTTTAAATATAATTATAACCATTAATGAAATACCATTGAACATAATGATAATAAAATTATTATTATTTTTTTGGGGTGCCATCATGCACAAAATGAAGTAATAATATTTAGCAACCCATAAATAACTTTTTTTCCACCAAACACAATCATTGTCCATTTGAACTCCTTTTTATTTTATTTTACACCCAAATAAATATTTTATTCAAAAACTAGAAAATATATATTTATTAAATATTCAATAAATTAAATAAATATATTTTATTAACAATCCCATGAATAAATATTTTTTAAATATTTTTGATCAATATAACATAAATAATATTATTCCCCATAGTCAAGAATAATATTTATTAAATTAATTAAAATAATATAGAATTTAATCAAGACCACCATAAACACATAGTGTGTGGACCTCTAGGATTCTTTCTCTTTGGGATTTGGAAGGCTTGTCTAATGTCCAAGATTAATGTCTAGCACTAGGTTAAGGAACCCAAGATAAAAAACATTAATTCACAATGGAAAAAACCACATATGAATGATCACTATGTAATACAGTCTCATTATCATGCAATCTCATCAAGAAGGTTGTATTATAGTGTCATCAACCTATATTCTAGATACATAAGTCTCTGACTATCTAAAATAATGTCATCATTTCAACATTACCATGGAATTTAGAGATATTGTTCTATATCGATGAAAGAGTAGAGATATCAACTTCTATAAATATGGATGGGACAAATCCTTTCATGACTTGTCCATTAATAACATGCCACTATTGATTCACCCAATATACCATACCTCCAACCAAAATACGGTTTGATTATGCTTGTTAGCAAATATAAGTGTGTGAGTCGTGACATTAATTAATGATAATTTAAATTCAAAGAACCATTACACATGATCGCAGATAAGAATATCTGATTACACCAAAACATGTGTAATTCCAATGGGTGGGTCTGTTATCATAATCTACCATATTTGAGATTAGCATATGCAGACATCATGGGAAGAAGTCTCATCTGCTTATGAGTACTCTCACCTAACAATATATATATTATATGTCCCATTATAGTATGTTATCAAACTGAAGAACTATATTAAGAATATTTTCTTAGTAATTCAGGGTTTACATTATAGAGGGGGACTACTATGACCTTATCATTGAAAAAAATATTCTATGAGATTATTAAATTATGGTAATGTAGAAAAATTAACAATATGTAATAATTTGTTTAATTTATTATTTAATACATAAAATATGCATGTAATAAATGTATAAATAGATGGTTCTAGGAAACCAACTCTAACAAACTTATACTTGTACTAGAGAAAATTACGTACGACATTGAGTCCACTAGACCTCACTTGATAATCATGTTTCAACTTAGTCGATGCTTCAATCAAGGTGTCAGCCGCATTGTGTTCATGGGAAATATTTCTCACATCATCTTCACCTCTACGATAAAAAACCAATCAAGAGATGATACTTTCGATGTATGTTCTTCATCCACTAAAGTAACCTTGGCTCTTATTCAAGAGACCACTCATCAAAATTATCTCATTAAAGTGTGATGAAATGTTTATTGTTTGGAAACACATCATGATATTGGATGAAATTGTTCATCCAAGCTAGTTTATTAGCTTCCTCATAAGATGTAATATACTCATCCGCAATTATAGAATCCATGACCATAGAGTTCTTTAATCTCTTCAAGCTCATAGAACCTACATTCATTGTGAATATGTATCTTGTTTGTGACTTCATATCATCTTGATCAGTATGGAATCATGCATATCCATATCCTATGATGACTAATTCTTTATCTCCTCCATAAACCATGATCATATCTTTAGTACACCTCTTGTACTTATGGATAGTCTAGACTACCATCCAATGGCAGTCACATGAATCGTCATGGTAACTACCAACCACAGTAACGTATAGGTGACATCTAGAACAGTACATAGAATAAAATACATGACTCACCTAATTTCTGATGCATATGTAATATTTTCCATTCAATTCCATTCCTCATGGGCATAAGGGAAAATTTTCATTGAAATATGAATTTCTTGTTACTCTATAAGAAATCCCCTCTTGGATTATTTCATACTAAATCCCTTTAGTATCATGTCAATGTATGTACTTTGACGTAGGTTGAGAATCCTCTTGGCTCTATCACAATGAATCTTGATCCAAAGAATATATGTTTCCTTTCACAAGTCATTCATGGAAAAAAAGTTATTTAACCATTACTTAACATACTGTATGACTGGTATTTCATTTCCATTTATTAAAATGTCATCAACATATATAGTTATGAAAATTATTACACTCCCACTAAAAATTTTGTAGACATAAGTCTCAAATTTGTTCTTTATAAAATGAAACTCCATTATGGATTCATAAAAAAGAATGGTCCATGACATATATACATGGTTTAGTCCATAAATTGATTTTTGAGTCTTTTATATCTTGTTGGCATCGATTGGAGTCAAAAACCCTTCTGTTTGAGTTATGTAGACATCTTCTGGAAGGATCTTGTTAAGGTAGTATATTTTGAAATCCAATTACCAAATATCATAATCATGGAAAGACACAATGGAATGTTTAATTATAGTTTATTTAAGAATTGAAACTTGTGAAAAGGTTTCATCGTAGTCAATAGAATGTTGTTTTTTGAAACCTTTAGAAAACAATACTTCCTCATAGATACTAACATGTACTTCCATGTATTTTTTATTTTTGAATACCCAATTGAAAACAAGAGGGTTAAATCTACTGGAAGATCTACTAAAATCCATACTTGTTTTTGGTATGTGGTTTCCATTTCAGAACATAAAATTCTTTCCACATGGAAAAATCTTTTCCACTTAATGCTTCTTTGTAGGTTAAGGGATCATTTTTATCAACTAATAATGAGTCACCATCCCCGGTTACATGAAAATATACGTTTTTTGTTCTATAACATCTCTTATAATTATACATTGTTCTCATATCTCTGGAACAATATCTTCTTCCATAGGAATTATTGAAATCAGATCATGTACCAACTTTTGTGTGCCTTATGCCTTGATGTCTACTATGTTTATCTCTCTCCGACAATAGTTGTTTTGGATGTGCTTACACTGACGGAATATGGTGTTTCCTACTAATATAACCCTTTTTCGAGTGTTCATATTGGAAATATCTCATTTTTTCTTCATGTATCATGTAATGGTTCACTTTATGCCTTGTTGTGCATGTTTGTTACCTAAAAAGGCCTTCACAGAGACTTTTCTTATCCACACCTTTAATTTTGATAACAAGTTTTTTCATCCACTAAAAAAAATCATATGGAATACCATTTATTGATTTAGTTGGTACATGTTTTAGTATATATTTCATTTTCTGTAACAAATATTCCAAAAAGGATAATGGTAGAATAGAAAAACTCATCCTTGATTTCACCATATCTAATATGGTGTGGTTCCTCCATTCACTTACACCATTCCACTAAGGCGTGTAAGGAGGAGTGAGTCTGGACAAGATCCCAAACTCTTGGATGTAATCAATGAAGTCTGGATTATGATATTTCCCTCCCAGTCTGAGTGTAGTTTCTTAATCTTATTACCATGATGGATCTCAAAATAATTCTTATATTAATTGATTTTATCAAAAGTATCAGACTTATACCTCATCAAGTAAATATATCTATTTCTACTAAAATCATTAGTAAAATTTATTAAGTATGAGTTTCCTCCCCTTGATTCAATGTGAAATGTTCCACACACATTGGTATGAACAAATTCATGAATCTCATTAACACTATCACCTTTCCCACTGATTGGGGATTTGATCATTTTCCCTTGTGAACATGTGTGACAAAAAAGAAGGGGTTGTAGTTTGAAAGAATATAAATTTACATCTTGATGTAATTTTGTCAATTGTTATTAATTTTCATGACTTAGATGATGATTAAAAAGTTGGTTGTGGTATGAGTCAGGTGATGCAACTTCATTATCGATTTATATTACATGGTCATGTAATCCAACATCTAAATACCATTATGTAAATGTGCCTTAACATAATAAATGATATCTTTTTAAAAGAAGAAACATTTATTTACAAATTTGAAAATAAATCCATATGTATCTATCCTATATAAAGATATAATTTTTTTGGTAACTGATGTCTCATAATAAAAACCCTTTAGAACTAAGACCATTCTAGTCAGTAATGTGAGGTGGTAGTTCTTGATAGATATATTAGCAGGTTTATCACTGTTGGATACTTGTAGATCTACCTCCCCTCAGTCAATTTTTTTAAATCTAATTGGTTCCAATATTTGAATACATATGTGAGCACCAAATTCTATATATAAAACCCAGTTTGTATAAATAGATAAATTATCCCTGATAATAAACTAACATGAAGCTTCTCCTTTCTACTTTAACAGGGTGCAGTTTTTCTTCTAGTGGCTCTTCATGCCATAAACAAAACATATAGTATCATGTTTCCTTTCTTCCTTTTTTATATTCTTCTTCTGGTAAGGGTGTCAAGAATCTTTTTTCTTAAATCACATTGCATTCCCTTTCCATTTGTTCACAATAAGGGACACAGGATTTTCATGCTTCATATCATTACTTAATTGGTGAAGGAGGATAAAAAGAACTTGTAGATACTTCTCAATGTTGTTCATTTTAAAAATCACAAAACAAACTCGAGAAGCTCCAATGAAGTGATGCTAGGATGAGATCTGTTCCCATTTATTTGAGTTGTTTAAACACTAGAACCTATAGATTCTCAATATAGAAAATAATCTTGACAATATGATGCCTAGTTGGGGAACCATATCCATGATTACCCAGAAAGAGTTCCATGGAAATATCAAACCTTTCTTATCTATCTCTATCAAGGCAAAGACCACAGAGGTGCTCAAGAATTCCATACATGTAAATGTTTTCTTAAGATGTGAGGAGTTCACTAGACATAAATTCAAGAATCAAATATTTAATGTAAACCACATAGTTTAGACGTTTTTCCTAGATTGGGAACTCTTAATCACTTGCCTATTGAATAGGCAGATTAGGTATAGAGGATTGTAGCATGTAAGAGTTCTGTTCATAGTCTAGAAAAACCCAAAGGCATCTAAACCACTCCCAAATATTACTAGAAGTGGGGAGATTTTAATTATCTAATATTTATTGCTGGGAGAGTTATGTTTTAATTTAATTCAACAATTAAAAGTTTATATTACTAGTAATATTCATGATGATTGATTTTGTGAGTAATAAATAATTGATTTTATTAAATCATCCACAATTTTTTCAAGTCCAAAATAGCCCTCACCATTGAACTTGGAATGTACATTTTCTCAGACCTTCTAGTTGAGTGGATCAATATTACCCTTAACATAACCCCAACATGGGTTGGTCAAGATATTTTGATTGTATTTTGGAAGGAAAGTCTTTTCCAACTGTG
Source organism: Viscum album (assembly GCA_963277665.1). Lineage (NCBI taxonomy): Eukaryota > Viridiplantae > Streptophyta > Magnoliopsida > Santalales > Viscaceae > Viscum > Viscum album. The sequence goes on from OY728147.1 coordinate 675,921,008, forward strand.
GGCTTGCAACTCCTTAATCTGTTGAGTAGATATCCCAATCCAAAAATCCCGACATGTAATTTCTCAAAACATGCCTAAAAATTAAACCAAGTCTTCTATAGGATACATGTATTGATGTATAATGGTTAATTCAACCCAAAAAATTCATAAAAACTCCTATTATAAGAGTAAGTGTCCCAAAAAGGGTTTCTCAAACACATAGTTCTGTTGAATTTTATTCTTATTCGATTAAGAAATGACTTAGTCCAAATTAATATTTGATTGAGGTATTTCATTTTATTACCCATAAATTTTTAACTTGTTTTGTATTTTACATCTCTTTTTAATATTTAATTTTATGTTTACTTATGTAATTAACCATGTTGGGATAAGAAAATTTACACATAATCAATTTTATTTAAATTTCATCTTTTCCTAAAAATTCATTCATTTCTGTGATCTCTTTATTTCATCAATAAATATAATTTTAACGCATTATATTGAAAATAAATAAATAATTAAATTACCTGATCATGAGCTTATCTAATGGTTTCTTTAAGGAGATGAAATAAAATCACCCTATTAACTGGGGGAAATAACTCATTATGTAGGATATGTCATGAGATACAAAATTCCATGTGACATCCTATGTATCACTATGTTTTAATCATTATGGTTCTATATTGAACCATCCCCACATGCCACAAGATTCCCCATTAATTAAAAATATTTATTATTCTACATGAAGGTGAGGGGAAAAGGGATTGTTTAAGGGGAATTCCATAAATGTAGAGACCCGAAGCCTGACGTACATGGACATTACATTACTTTTGCGGAATACTTAGTACATAACAAAAACACACACACAAGGATCGTAATAGTTTAGTGTCTTTGGAAACTCGGAACGTAATCTTCTAAACGTGGTGAAAGATCTTCAACATCTCCCATAAAGATCTTTTTTTTACCAAAAACCTTTCTTTATATCCTGGGGAAAAGAAAACATAAAAGGGTGAGCTCAAATTCTCAGTAAGGGTAAACAAAAGAAATATCAATCACATCATATACATAAGAACATAGCTTTTGGAAATCTTAACCTGCAAAAGAGCTCATAATATCATAACGTGGGATAAATCATAGAAGTGAAAATGAAATCATAACTTAAAACATTACTCATTGTGTCATACACACATAATCATATAGAATCATTTCTTGTTAGTCAAGACTCATTGCCAAGACTATCTTAGTGGACAAAGTCCCTTTCTGAATCGAGTAATCCTCTTTTCAGTCCTGTTTCACTGAACCGGTATAACCTACCATTCCAGCCATGTCTATCTCATGAGATATAAAATCTTTACCCAATGCATTGGAGGGAGATATAGGTCCCACCCATCTCTTAATGAATCCTTTCTTATGTGTGCCACAAAATCATAAATCATACATCATTGCATAACCCATGTAATAAAAATGGGATTCTTAAACAACATGACATCATAAAACCATTAATATAAGATAAAGGAATTCATAAACATAATTCCATCACAAAATAGTCAAATCAATGTAAAAATATGGATAGAAACAGAACCCTTTATTATCGTAGATGGAAAATAATTTTGATAAAACACTTGAAATGAATTCTTGAGGAAAATATCCTTTCTTCTTCAAAATCAATTTCTTTTCACAAAACATCATGGAATTTTAAAAGAAAGAGATTTTATTAAAAATAGTCATGAAATATTTTGGAGGAAGCTTCATAAAAATAAGGCTTTATAAAACCGTAAAAATCCGTTCGTGCCGTTTAAGTTAAAAAAAAACATTCTTCGTACTTTTGTCGGAAAAGTCAAAAAGTACCTCGTACGAAAAACGACAAAAGATTCCTTTCATATTTTTTTAAAAAAACTTACCGAAGGGTAAAATTGGATATAAACTATTGTAGAAGGATGGAAATAATATTACATATTGAAGGAACATGGATGTGGATGATAAAATACACCCCAGTAATTACCAAAGTAAAAACAATCTCGGATAAAAGTGAGATTGTGATATTTCCCTTACCTTAGGTCCGATTTGCTTTGTAAGTGTCCGAACCTCCTGTATAATGATTTAAATAATGTCATTGACTTATTACAGAATCATATTCATTGTTATGATATCATATATGGTTCACTTATGACATTATATTACCCGTTCTTTTGTAATTTTCATGTTAAAGAAGCGTTTTGGGTAAAATCGTTTCATTTATCGTAGGTGTTTTGACTTGTTGTTCTTGACAACATTATTACTTATATCATGATTTACTTACTTCCAGAATATAAAATATGATTTATATATCATATATATTCAGTATATATATATATATAATAGGTAGATAAATAAAATGAAAAACACCGTTCATGGAGACGCTAGTCCGTACGTACGCATGAACGCTGTTTTCCTTTCCTTATTGTCTTGAAATGGAAGTAAGTAGATGACATACATATGTATATATATACATAAATCCAGTAGATTTATAATGTCATATATTTCATTATTATTTCTTATATATACATTATAATCATTCTTAAATGGTTAACATGGAGAATGAATCTCATCGCGTCGTGGAGACGGTATTCCGTACGTACGCACGAGCGATGATATCATTTCTATAAATATTGAATTGAATTGGAGTGTATTATACAATATATCAGAATCAATATGATGTTGTAATAACTATGTATAGTTATTCTTTACACCATTATACCCATCCATGTAAGGTGGTGGTGGAAAATAGATTACACCACGGCGTGGAGACGGTATTCCGTACGTACGCACGCACGGTGATTTCTTTTTCCGTAGGATGGATAGATGGTGAAATAGGGTTGTTTCATACTTATAATAACATATCAGTATATGAGTGATACTGATGTTATTACTTCATAATGAAACAACCTAAGAAGAAGAAGTGGAAGAAGAAATAAAGATGAAAGAATTGGTAACGGTAATTACCTCTTCTTTGAAGTGCCTCTTTGAGACCTCCTCTTAGGGCACTAAAATTGGTCTTTGAGGAAGACCAGAACCTCTAGGATGTTGCTAGGGAAGTGGAGAGGATAAATTGGCAGGGGTTGGCCGAGCTTGAGTGCTCAAATTGGTGTGAGGAGGAGGGGGAGGAGGTGTCCTTTTATAGGGGAGGAGAGGGGCACCTTAGGAATATCTCAAAATATTATTTTATATTAAAGTCAAAATCGGTTTATAATGGTTCCAAAGGGAGTTATTTCGAAGCTAAAGTGGGGATGGGTCGAAATCCTATCAACCAATAGGATTTAGACAAGTTTAGGGTATTATTTTAACCTTATCAATTAGATTTAACTCTAAGTTAAATAATTTAACTTTTACCGTGTCTTTTTGTTTTCTTTCACTATATGGTTAATAAACATACTATAACATGCAAAACTAACCCCAAATTGTATATTATTAGTACATATATCCTTATCTATGTCATTTGGCCGAACCTTAGATTTTTAGGAATAAAATAACAATTAATAATATAATATTTGATTTAAAAACTATTTTGTGTCAATTTTGACACTATTTGATATATGATTTTTTGTGAAAGTCATAACAGAATTATATGTTCGAACCAAGCTGATTAAATCAACACTAATATATCATAGTAACCTAGAAAAGTAGTGGAATTCATAAAAAGTCTTAAATTACATTTATTTTGGTATTTATATTATCAATTATGTCAATATTTCATTAATAAGATAATTACTGCATCATCTTTGTGTCATAAATAAATTAAATTATTTGATGTCTAAAAATTACAAATAAAATACCATCATGTAGGAAATCGTTTTAGCTTTCTAATGAATATTTACAATCTAATTTATCTTATGTATAACCCCATATTACAAATGATTTACTTATTAAACTTTGATTTTAACTATTTTAACCCTTCTTTAAATAAATTAATAATAAATGTCCTAATCTAATCCAAGTGGGCCTAAATGGTCAGATTTTATTCCTAAGTTTGTTTTTGGTCGAATTACACTTGTCCAATAGAATTAGGACATGTGTTAGGGTAATATTAATATCATATTTACCCTTAGTTACCTTATTTACTATTAACCGTGGTAAAAAAAGTAAAAAGTTACTATTCACCAAAAAATTATTTTCATCTCATTGAACCACATTTTAGTCCTTGATATTAACCGTGTCTCTCGGATTTTCGAAATTCCATTCATAGAAGCGGTAAAATTAAGTTTTATGCAAAATTCAGTTTTTTAACCTACCACTTAGTAGTTTCACTATTCATCAAAAATTGATGTTTTTCAGAACAATGCCAAAATTTCATCCCAAGCTATATTTCATATTCCGAATTCAAAAATGAAGTCTATTTTACCAAATTCATAACATAAAAGTTGCATTAATTAATTTTATAATTAAATCCCGCTGTTAAAACAAATAGCGTGTTTTTAAGAAACAATATCTATCAAAAGATTGACACTTGTTTATGTCTAGTTTAAATGTGAAACTACATCCAATGACCAACATTGTATTAAATTGTAAAAATATATTCTAAATATACTTTAAAACCCCTCAAATTAATGATTTATCACTATTAATTATTTCGATTAAAAAATTTGTTTTTAATTATAATTTAGTAATTTTCACTATTCATCAGAATATGAAAGTTATCCGAAAAGTACCAAAATTTCACCTTAGGCTAAATTCGATACTCCGAATCCAAAAATAAAGTTCATTTTGAAAAATAAGATTTACTGGATTTCAAAAAGTGGTTATTACTATTCATAACGGCTAGTTTTAATAATATTTTTATAGCATATCGTTGTTTAGTGAAACTCGGTATTGCGTACTACACACGCTATCGAGGAAGGTCGTGATTGCGTGTAATGCAAGTCAAGTCAAGGATGTGTGTTGTGCAAGCTCCTTTTGGTGAAGCGTACAACACAAGACTTTAATAAAATTAAAAAGAATATTTTTTTATAAAATCTTGGGCTGTTACATTCTACCCCCCTTAAAATGAATTTCACCCTCGAAATTCGTCGGGGTTATAAATGGTTTAATATTTGAAAGTTTCTTTAATAGAAACCCACATCGTAAAAGGGAATACCAAAACTTGGCTTTAAAAACTAAAGTATGAAATGTAACGATTACCCAAATAAACTAATCACTGGGTTTCCACATAGGTGAAAATATGGATATGGAAGAGAAATCTAACCATCATGTTCTAATGGAGAGTGGTAGAGAACATGGCTATGGAAAATCCAGTAATCACAAATCCATAAATTTGTGACGATCTAAGGTACCATCTGATTCATCAGGTATAAGATCACTAGGACAACATTTTTGGTTTTCAAGATCATTTCCCTAAAGTTGAAAATTTGAATTAGAATAAATACTTACTTTATTTTGATACAATATCACTGTTGTTCGTGCCTTGAACAATTTCCACTTCATCTCTTAAATAAATGAAGTTGAATTTGTTATTCGTGAAGTGTTAGCAGATCATGTGATAGAATGACGGGTCATTCCATCTGTCTCAAACAAAAGGTAAGCAAAAGTTATTAAATATACATAAGTCATTCTATAGTGAGATTAATCATATATAGTTCCTAAAATGGACTTATACTTCATATATCATACTGCTTAATATAATAAAAATAGTTTCTACTAAACAGGGACTTCCTGTAGGTCAGTGGTAGGCGATAAAGGCCAGTCGCACTTCGGTTGTGGGTTCGATTCCTACAGCCTTGTCCGAAGCGATGGGCTGTCGCCCGTCCTGCAGGTTGTCCCTTTTTCTAAAACTACGTTACTATAACATCCCATCAATAATATCGAAAATCTTCTATCCTTAAACAATACTAACTTATGTCCAACATAATCCAGTCTAATCTTTAGGCTTATAATACTGCAGTCCACTCTCATAATATAGTGACAACGATTACCAGAGATTTAATACTGTCGTTGATCCCCACATATCATAAGATATGTCTTGTTGGTCACATTCCAAACATTCAAAGTCCTTAATCGTGTATTCTCTTGAATACCTTAGTGAAAACATGAGTGCAGTTAAAAGTTAACACTTTCCACATACCAAAATCCTCAAAATTCTATATACTCAAACCATGATATCACTTAGTCCTTATATCAATCATGAGCTCATGAATACTATCAAACATTTAATTTTCTCCTTATCCCTTCATTATGCGCATATCATATACATTCCAAAATTATCTGGATAACCTTTCATGGATACTGGTAACATTAATCATACACTTTCAAAACACAAGGAAAGACAACAGTGTAACAATCCATAGATGTCTCTTTATTCCAAAATTACACATGATAAACATGTAATCATTCCACTACATTCTCAAACCATTGACCGAGCTTCAAAAATTCTTTCATCTCACATATCATTTGTAGTCTCTTCATCATCATCCACATAAATACTACCCATATGACCATACTGATTCTCTTCATGAGTCTTTCCCTTAGGGCATTTGTTTGCATAATGCCCATACATTCCACATTTAAAACACTTAACCATTTTTTATGTCGTAGAAATACCATTATCCTCATCCATGGTGTTAACCGACCCTTTTCCTTTTCACTTACTTGCTTTGTGTCCTTCTTTTCCACACCCAAAGCATCTTCCAGTTCCCTTGAAACATTCTCCTTGATGCCTCTTCCCACTTGATTTACATAGGGGAAATTGAACTTTCTTTCCTCTATGATCATCATGGAACTCCATCTTTCTCTTATTAGTCGAGTCAGGAAACATACCAAATTTTACTTTATTGATCATGTTGTGAGATTGCTGATTCGGCATAATAATGATGTTTGGACATCCAAATCCCATTTCATTTGGTTGCTCCTGAAAATATCATTCCATTGTCCATCATATCCTCCATTATTGTGAATCATCTTGTTTCCAGCCATTTTCTAAAACCCAAACAGAATAGTGTTTGATGAAAAAATCGTAATAAAGGGGGAGTAACTTAAATATCTATCATCTTTGGTTTAATCTAATATCATTACCATAGTTCTAGAACTATATCCTATACGTATACTTATCCTTAGGGGCATCCCTAGACATACCTTAGAAATATCTCTAGGGATCTTACTAACGTTTTCGCATCCTAGTTTCCAAAGGTTGACTAAACCTTTCCTATGATACCAACTATAGCGGTCTAGAATTACTTCCAGTGGACTACAATTGATACCTATCAGGGCACTCCATGGGCGGCTACACCCCCTGGGCGGGACACACCACCATCCCCAGTGGCAGCCATTTCCTCATGAAGCCCTTGGGCGGAGAGCCATGCTTCGTCCAACGCTCACATGTGAGAGTTCCCAAGGATCGGATACATTCCTACCTCCTTTGCCTCTGATACCAACTGTAGAGACCCGAAGCCTGACGTACATGGACATTACATTACTTTTGTGGAATACTTAGTACATAAAAAAAACACACACACAAGGATCGTAATAGTTTAGTGTCTTTGGAAACTCGGAACGTAATCTTCTAAACGTGGTGAAAGATCTTCAACATCTCCCATAAAGATCTTTTTTTTACCTAAAACCTTTCTTTATATCCTGGGGAAAAGAAAACATAAAAGGGTGAGCTCAAATGCTCAGTAAGGGTAAACAAAAGAAATATCAATCACATCATATACATAAGAACATAGCTTTTGGAAATCTTAACCTGCAAAAGAGCTCATAATATCATAACGTGGGATAAATCATAGAAGTGAAAATGAAATCATAACTTAAAACATTACTCATTTTGGCATACACACATAATCATAGAGAATCATTTCTTGTTAGTCAAGACTCATTGCCAAGACTATCTTAGTGGACAAAGTCCCTTTCTGAATCGAGTAATCCTCGTTTTAGTCCTGTTTCACTGAACCGGTATAACGTACCATTCCAGCCATGTCTATCTCATGAGATATAAAATCTTTACCCAATGCATTGGAGGGAGATATAGGTCCCACCCATCTCTTAATGAATCCTTTCTTATGTGTGCCACAAAATCATAAATCATACATCATTGCATAACCCATGTAATAAAAATGGGATTCTTAAACAACATGACATCATAAAACCATTCATATAAGATAAAGGAATTCATAAACATAATTCCATCACAAAATAGTCAAATCAATGTAAAAATATGGATAGAAACATAACCCTTTATTATCTTAGATGGAAAATAATTTTGATAAAACACTTGAAATGAATTCTTGAGGAAAATATCCTTTCTTCTTCAAAATCAATTTCTTTTCACAAAACATCATGGAATTTTAAAAGAAAGAGATTTTATTAAAAATAGTCATGAAATCTTTTGGAGGAAGATTCATAAAAATAAGGCTTTATAAAACCGTAAAAATCCGTTCGTGCCGTTTAAGTTAAAAAAACATTCTTCGTACTTTTGTCGGAAAAGTCAAAAAGTACCTCGTACGAAAAACGACAAAAGATTCCTTTCATATTTTTTTAAAAAAAACTTACCGAAGGGTAAAATTGGATATAAAATATTGTAGAAGGATGGAAATAATATTACATATTGAAGGAACATGGATGTGGATGATAAAATACACCCCAGTAATTACCAAAGTAAAAACAATCTCGGATAAAAGTGAGATTGTGATATTTCCCTTACCTTAGGTCCGATTTGCTTTGTAAGTGTCCGAACCTCCTGTATAATGATTTAAATAATGTAATTGACTTATTACAGAATCATATTCATTGTTATGATATCATATATGGTTCACTTATGACATTATATTACCCATTCTTTTGTAATTTTCATGTTAAAGAAGCGTTTTGGGTAAAATCATTTCATTTATCGTAGGTGTTTTGACTTGTTGTTCTTGACATCATTATTACTTATATCATGATTTACTTACTTCCAGAATATAAAATATGATTTATATATAATATATATTCAGTATATATATATATATAATAGGTAGATAAATAAAATGAAAAACACCGTTCATGGAGACGGTAGTCCGTACGTACGCATGAACGCTGTTTTCCTTTCCTTATTGTCTTGAAATGGAAGTAAGTAGATGACATACATATGTATATATATACATAAATCCAGTAGCTTTATAATGTCATATATTTTATTATTATTTCTTATATATACATTATAATCATTCTTAAATGGTTAACATGGAGAATGAATCTCATCGCGTCGTGGAGACGGTATTCCGTACGTACGCACGAGCGATGATATCATTTCTATAAATATTGAATTGAATTGGAGTGTATTATACAATATATCAGAATCAATATGATGTTGTAATAACTATGTATAGTTATTCTTTACACCATTATACCCATCCATGTAAGGTGGTGGTGGAAAATAGATTACACCACGGCGTGGAGACGGTATTCCGTACGTACGCACGCGTGGTGATTTCTTTTTCCGTAGGATGGATAGATGGTGAAATAGGGTTGTTTCATACTTATAATAACATATCAGTATATGAGTGATACTGATGTTATTACTTCATAATGAAACAACCTAAGAAGAAGAAGTGGAAGAAGAAATAAAGATGAAAGAATTGGTAACGGTAATTACCTCTTCTTTGAAGTGGCTCTTTGAGACCTCCTCTTAGGGCACTACAATTGGTCTTTGAGGAAGACCAGAACCTCTAGGATGTTTCTAGGGAAGTGGATAGGATAAATTGGCAGGTGTTGTCCGAGCTTGAGTGCTCAAATTGGTGTGAGGAGGAGGGGGAGGAGGTGTCCTTTTATAGGGGAGGAGAGGGGCACCTTAGGAATATCTCAAAATATTATTTTATATTAAAGTCAAAATCGGTTTATAATGGTTCCAAAGGGTCTTATTTCGAAGATAAAGTGGGGATGGGTCGCAATCCTATCAACCAATAGGATTTAGACAAGTTTAGGGTATTATTTTAACCTTATCAATTAGATTTAACTCTAAGTTAAATAATTTAACTTTTACCGTGTCTTTTTGTTTTCTTTCACTATATGGTTAATAAACTTACTATAACATGCCAAAAGAACCCCAAATTGTATATTATTAGTACATATATCCTTATCTAAGTCATTTGGCCGAACCTTAGATTTTTAGGAATAAAATAACAATTAATAATATAATATTTGATTTAAAAACTATTTTGTGTCAATTTTGACACTATTTGATATATGATTTTTTGTGAAAGTCATAACAGAGTTATATGTTCGAACCAAGTTGATTAAATCAACACTAATATATCATAGTAACCTAGAAAATTAGTGAAATTCATAAAAAGTCTTAAATTACATTTATTTTGGTATTTATATTATCAATTATGTCAATATTTCATTAATAAGATAATTACTGCATCATCTTTGTGTCATAAATAAATTAAATTATTTGATGTCTAAAAATTACAAATAAAATACCATCATGTAGGAAATCTTTTTAGATTTCTAATGAATATTTACAATCTAATTTATCTTATGTATAACCCCATATTAAAAATGATTTACTTATTAAACTTTGATTTTAACTATTTTAACCCTTCTTTAAATAAATTAATAATAAATGTCCTAATCTAATCCAAGTGGGCCTAAATGGTCATATTTTATTCCTAAGTTTGTTTTTGGTCGAATTACACTTGTCCAATAGAATTAGGACATGTTTTAGGGTAATATTAATATCATATTTACCCTTAGTTACCTTATTTACTATTAACCGTGGTAAAAAAAAGTAAAAAGTTACTATTCACCAAAAAATTATTTTCATCTCATTGAACCACATTTTAGTCCTTGATATTAACCGTGTCTCTCGGATTTTCGAAATTCCATTCACAGAAGCGGTAAAATTATGTTTTATGCAAAATTCAGTTTTTTAACCTACCACTTAGTAGTTTCACTATTCATCAAAAATTGATGTTTTTCAGAACAATGCCAAAATTTCATCCCAAGCTATATTTCATATTCCGAATTAAAAAATGAAGTCTATTTTACCAAATTCATAACATAAAAGTTGCATTAATTAATTTTATAATTAAATCCCGCTGTTAAAACAAATAGCGTGTTTTTAAGAAACAATATCTATCAAAAGATTGACACTTGTTTATGTCTAGTTTAAATGTGAAACTACATCCAATGACCACCATTGTATTAAATTGTAAAAATATATTCTAAATATACTTTAAAACCACTCAAATTAATGATTTATCACTATTAATTATTTAGATTAAAAAATTTGTTTTTAATTATAATTTAGTAATTTTCACTATTCATCAGAATATGAAAGTTATCCGAAAAGTACCAAAATTTCACCTTAGGCTAAATTCGATACTCCGAATCCAAAAATAAAGTTCATTTTGAAAAATAAGATTTACTGGATTTCAAAAAGTGGTTATTACTATTCATAACGGCTAGTTTTAATAATATTTTTATAGCATATCGTTGTTTAGTGAAACTCGGTATTGCGTACTACACACGCTATCAAGGAAGGTCGCGATTGCGTGTAATGCAAGTCAAGTCAAGGATGTGTGTTGTGCAAGCTCCTTTTGGTGTAGCGTACAACACAAGACTTTAATAAAATTAAAAAGAATATTTTTTTATAAAATCTTGGGCTGTTACATTCTACCCCCCTTAAAATGAATTTCGCCCTCAAAATTCGCCGGGGTTATAAATGGTTTAATATTTGAAAGTTTCTTTAATAGAAACCCACATCGTAAAAGGGAATACCAAAACGTGGCTTTAAAAACTAAAGTATGAAATGTAACGATTACCCAAATAAACTAATCACTGGGTTTCCACATAGGTGAAAATATGGATATGGAAGAGAAATCTAACCATCATGTTCTGATGGAGAGTGGTAGAGAACATGGCTATGGAAAATCCAGTAATCACAAATCCATAAATTTGTGATGATCTAAGGTACCATCTGATTCATCCGGTATAAGATCACTAGGACAACATTTTTGGTTTTCAAGATCATTTCCCTAAAGTTTAAAATTTGAATTAGAATAAATACTTACTTTATTTTGATACAATATCACTGTTGTTCGTGCCTTGAACAATTTCCACTTCATCTCTTAAATAAATGAAGTTGAATTTGTTATTCGTGAAGTGTTAGCAGATCATGTGATAGAATGACGGGTCATTCCATCTGTCTCAAACAAAAGGTAAGCAAAAGTTATTAAATATACATAAGTCATTCTATAGTGAGATTAATCATATATAGTTCCTAAAATGGACTTATACTTCATATATCATACTGCTTAATATAATAAAACTAGTTTCTACTAAACAGGGACTTCCTGTAGGTCAGTGGTAGGCGATAAAGGCCAGTCGCACTTCGGTTGTGGGTTCGATTCCTACAGCTTTGTCCGAAGCGATGGGCTGTCGCCCGTCCTGCAGGTTGTCCCTTTTTCTAAAACTACGTTACTATAACATCCCATCAATAATATCGAAAATCTTCTATCCTTAAACAATACTATCTTATGTCCAACATAATCCAGTCTAATCTTTAGGCTTATAATACTGCAGTCCACTCTCATAATATAGTGACAACGATTACCAGAGATTTAATACTGTCGTTGATCCCCACATATCATAAGATATGTCTTGTTGGTCACATTCCAAACATTCAAAGTCCTTAATCGTGTATTCTCTTGAATACCTTAGTGAAAACATGAGTGCAGTTAAAAGTTAACACTTTCCACATACCAAAATCCTCAAAATTCTATATACTCAAACCATGATATCACTTAGTCCTTATATCAATCATGAGCTCATGAATACTATCAAACATTTAATTTTCTCCTTATCCCTTCATTATGTGCATATCATCTACATTCCAAAATTATCTGGATAACCTTTCATGGATACTGGTAACATTAATCATACACTTTCAAAACACATGGAAAGACAACAGTGTAACAATCCATATATGTCTCTTTATTCCAAAATTACACATGATAAACATGTAATCATTCCACTACATTCTCAAACCATTGACCGAGCTTCAAAAATTCTTTCATCTCACATATCATTTGTAGTCTCTTCATCATCATCCACATAAATACTACCCATATGACCATACTGATTCTCTTCATGAGTCTTTCCCTTAGGGCATTTGTTTGCATAATGCCCATACATTCCACATTTAAAACACTTAACCATTTTTGATGTCGTAGAAATACCATTATCCTCATCCATGGTGTTAACCGACCCTTTTCCTTTGCACTTACTTGCTTTGTGTCCTTCTTTTCCACACCCAAAGCATCTTCCAGTTCCCTTGAAACATTCTCCTTGATGCCTCTTCCCACATGATTTACATAGGGGAAATTGAACTTTCTTTCCTCTATGATCATCATGGAACTCCATCTTTCTCTTATTAGTCGAGTCAGGAAACATACCAAATTTTACTTTATTGATCATGTTGTGAGATTGCTGATTCGGCATAATAATGATGTTTGGACATCCAAATCCCATTTCATTTGGTTGCTCATGAAGAATATCATTCCATTCTCCATCATATCCTCCATTATTGTGAATCATCTTGTTTCCAGCCATTTTCTAAAACCCAAACAGAATAGTGTTAGATGAAAAAATCGTAATAAAGGGGGAGTAACTTAAATATCTATCATCTTTGGTTTAATCTAATATCGTTACCATAGTTCTAGAACTATATCCTATACGTATACTTATCCTTAGGGGCATCCCTAGACATACCTTAGAAATATCTCTAGGGATCTCACTAACGTTTTCGCATCCTAGTTTCCAAAGGTTGACTAAACCTTTTCTCTGATACCAACTATAGCGGTCTAGAATTACTTCCAGTGGACTACAATTGATACCTATCAGGGAACTCCATGGGCGGCTACACCCCCTGGGCGGGACACACCACCATCCCCAGTGGCATCAATTTCCTCATGAAGCCCTTGGGCGGAGAGCCATGCTTCGTCCAACGCTCACATGTGAGAGTTCCCAAGGATCGGATACATTCCTACCTCCTTTGCCTCTGATACCAACTGTAGAGACCCGAAGCCTGACGTACATGGACATTACATTACTTTTGCGGAATACTTAGTACATAACAAAAACACACACACAAGGATCGTAATAGTTTAGTGTCTTTGGAAACTCGGAACGTAATCTTCTAAACGTGGTGAAAGATCTTCAACATCTCCCATAAAGATCTTTTTTTTACCTAAAACCTTTCTTTATATCCTGGGGAAAAGAAAACATAAAAGGGTGAGCTCAAATGCTCAGTAAGGGTAAACAAAAGAAATATCAATCACATCATATACATAAGAACATAGCTTTTGGAAATCTTAACCCGCAAAAGAGCTCATAATATCATAACGTGGGATAAATCATAGAAGTGAAAATGAAATCATAACTTAAAACATTACTCATTGTGGCATACACACATAATCATAGAGAATCATTTCTTGTTAGTCAAGACTCATTGCCAAGACTATCTTAGTGGACAAAGTCCCTTTCTGAATCGAGTAATCCTCGTTTCAGTCCTGTTTCACTGAACCGGTATAACCTACCATTCCAGCCATGTCTATCTCATGAGATATAAAATCTTTACCCAATGCATTGGAGGGAGATATAGGTCCCACCCATCTCTTAATGAATCCTTTCTTATGTGTGCCACAAAATCATAAATCATACATCATTGCATAACCCATGTAATAAAAATGGGATTCTTAAACAACATGACATCATAAAACCTTCATATAAGATAAAGGAATTCATAAACATAATTCCATCACAAAATAGTCAAATCAATGTAAAAATATGGATAGAAATAGAACCCTTTATTATCTTAGATGGAAAATAATTTTGATAAAACACTTGAAATGAATTCTTGAGGAAAATATCCTTTCTTCTTCAAAATCAATTTCTTTTCACAAAACATCATGGAATTTTAAAAGAAATAGATTTTATTAAAAATAGTCATGAAATCTTTTGGAGGAAGCTTCATAAAAATAAGGCTTTATAAAACCGTAAAAATCTGTTCGTGCCGTTTAAGTTAAAAAAAACATTCTTCGTACTTTTGTCGGAAAAGTCAAAAAGTACCTCGTACGAAAAACGACAAAAGATTCCTTTCATATTTTTTAAAAAAAAACTTACCGAAGGGTAAAATTGGATATAAACTATTGTAGAAGGATGGAAATAATATTACATATTGAAGGAACATGGATGTGGATGATAAAATACACCCCAGTAATTAACAAAGTAAAAACAATCTTGGATAAAAGTGAGATTTTGATATTTCCCTTACCTTAGGTCCGATTTGCTTTGTAAGTGTCCGAACCTCCTGTATAATGATTTAAATAATGTCATTGACTTATTACAGAATCATATTCATTGTTATGATATCATATATGGTTCACTTATGACATTATATTACCCGTTCTTTTGTAATTTTCATGTTAAAGAAGCGTTTTGGGTAAAATCGTTTCATTTATCGTAGGTGTTTTGACTTGTTGTTCTTGACATCATTATTACTTATATCATGATTTACTTACTTCCAGAATATAAAATATGATTTATATATCATATATATTCAGTATATATATATATATAATAGGTAGATAAATAAAATGAAAAACACCATTCATGGAGACGGTAGTCCGTACGTACGCATGAACGCTGTTTTCCTTTCCTTATTGTCTTGAAATGGAAGTAAGTAGATGACATACATATTTATATATATAAATAAATCCAGTAGCTTTATAATGTCATATATTTAATTATTATTTCTTATATATACATTATAATCATTCTTAAATGGTTAACATGGAGAATGAATCTCATCGCGTCGTGGAGACGGTATTCCGTACGTACGCACGAGCGATGATATCATTTCTACAAATATTGAATTGAATTGGAGTGTATTATACAATATATAAGAATCAATATGATGTTGTAATAACTATTTATAGTTATTCTTTACACCATTATACCCATCCATGTAAGGTGGTGGTGGAAAATAGATTACACCACGGCGTGGAGACGGTATTCCGTACGTACGCACGCGCGGTGATTTCTTTTTCCGTAGGATGGATAGATGGTGAAATAGGGTTGTTTCATACTTATAATAACATATCAGTATATGAGTGATACTGATGTTATTACTTCATAATGAAACAACCTAAGAAGAAGAAGTGGAAGAAGAAATAAAGATGAAAGAATTGGTAACGGTAATTACCTCTTCTTTGAAGTGCCTCTTTGAGACCTCCTCTTAGGGCACTAAAATTTGTCTTTGAGGAAGACCAGAACCTCTAGGATGTTGCTAGGGAAGTGGAGAGGATAAATTCGCAGGTTTTGGCCGAGCTTGAGTGCTCAAATTGGTGTGAGGAGGAGGGGGAGGAGGTGTCCTTTTATAGGGGAGGAGAGGGGCACCTTAGGAATATCTCAAAATATTATTTTATATTAAAG